>OZ026589.1:4873530-5513530 GCA_964020215.1 Aurelia sp. 3 sensu Dawson et al. (2005) | reverse complement strand
GGGGTTCAAAACAAAGAGATACGCTGGTTCCGCTCGTATCTAACTAATAGAAAGCAGTGCTGTAAGGTAAATGGGCAACTTTCAGATCTTGAATCAATAACGACAGGAGTTCCTCAGGGCTCTTGCCTAGGACCTCTACTTTTCATAACATATGTAAATGATCTTCATTTCTCTCTGAGACACTGAGATGTTAACATGTACGCGGATGATACAAGCCTTTCTTTCTCTTCAAAGTCCATTCAATTGATAAATGAATGCGTCAATGAGGATCTTGAATACCTTAAATCTTGGCTTAATGCAAACAAATTGTCCCTCAATGTGACCAAGACACAAAGTCTCGTGATAGGTGGTAGCAAGCGTTTGAACGACTTAGAAAAGGTAGGGGGTGTAAAGCCTCAATTTAATGTAGGGGAAGAAACAGTTTCTATCATAAGGGAGGCAAAATATCTGGGAGTAATGGTCGATCAACACTTGAACTGGAAAGAACAAATTACTACCATCAAGAAAAAAGTTTCTAGAGGAATAGGGATGTTGAAATACTCCAAAAAGTTTCTCCCTCTTCTCACAATACAAAGCATGTATAAAAGTCTTGTGGAACCATATCTTAGATATTGCTGCCCTGTATGGGAAATCTGTGGCTCCACAGCAATAAACGAACTACAAAAACTTCAAAATCGAGCTGCAAGAATAGTTACTAATAGTAGATATGATGCTTCTGCAAAGCCTATCATCAAGAAACTTGGATGGCACACTGTTAGTGAAATGATTCAAATGGAGACTTTGAGTATGGTATACAAATCTATCAATGATCTAGCTCCCACTTACCTTACAGAAATGTTCTCAAGACTCTCGGATTCAAGTAAGAGAGAATTACGCAATACTAGATCTGATTTAGAAATTCCCATGCGAAAATCTGCAAATGGCCAAAAATGCTTCTCATATAAAGGTGCGACAATATGGAAGAGGCTAAGCCAAGAATCAAAATTGTCCCCGACATTGAAAACTTTCAAAAAAAGCATAGCAAACCATGCATTTAACTAATTCTCTCTTACATCATATCTACTAGATGCATGATCGTACCTAAATTTTTATACACTTTGTTGATAGCTGTATAGATCTTATTTCTTTTTCGATTTACTTGTAAAATTATATATTTTCTTTTGTAAATTATTTTAACAGGGTACATTGTAAAACAGTGTAACTGAATGTTTTACCCTGCATAAATATTATAAAATCAAATATTATAAAATCAATCAAATCAATCAATCATTTCTATTTCTAAAAAATCACTTCGCAAAGCCTTGCGGCAATAACACAAAGGGATCTAAGACCCAAAAGAAATTAAAGTAAACATTATAAAGTTAAAAAATCATATTACAAAATAACTAGCTAATAACAAATTTAATACTTACACAGTTCTAAAATTTCATTGTTAGAGTAAGTATCCCAGTCCTTTATCGTTCTTGAAAAGAAACTGTTTTTGCATGATTCAGTCTTGCCTAGCAGCGGTATAAATGTTTGACTGTTATCATCATCATCATCATCATCATTATCATCATCATTATCATCATCATTATCTTTTAATGATGATGGTGATTTCGAGACACATGCCCAAAGAAACTTTCGTGATTGATAATATACAGTAAATCCCCGTATTTAAGAACCTACTTTTTTGAGAGCCAGGCTGAAATAGGTTCTTATTTCAAAGACACTATGACTAATATCAGGGTATATAGGTTCTTATTTGAAGAGTGACTTGTGTAGGCCCTTACAAATTCTTAAAAAAGATTTCCAGCCCTATTATTTGTGTTTGAAGGGTTCTTATGGACCTATACCTAATTGGGGAGGAACATCAACATTTAACAGCTAACTTGGGCCAAAATTAACTGAGTAACATAAATCAAAAATCAATTTTGCTACCCCTGCAATAAGAACCTGTATTTCATCAGACTGAAACAGGTTCTTAATTGCCAGGTGCATAATTCAGGAAAAACAGCCTCTAGGTTCTTATTTTGGTAGGTTCTTATACGCAGGGATTTACTGTATTCAAGTTCTTTGAGATTTTCAAACGTTTCAACTTCTTCTGTTCACATGGTGTTAAAACGCATATGGAAAAGCACTTACCAACTTTATATTCGTCGTTTTTCACATAATTGAATATAGTTTCATTCATTGCAGCCGGGCCAGTCTCTCTATAATCAAATGCTTCAGCTTTCTTTGTCTTCCGGTTATAGACAACCATAAAACCACCGCCTCCAATCCCTGTGGAATGCAGGTTAACAGCTCCAGTGCATATGAGAGTGGCTATTACTGAATCAACGGCAGAGCCCTGTTGTTTCAGAATGTCTCTTCCAATTTTGGAACAAATTTCTGAATCAGCTGCAACTGCGGCCTTTTTAAACACTTTAGCTGCATTTGGCCCTCTTGAAGGAGTTGGCATAGGTGTGGTCATAGGCTTTTTGGTTGGCTTTGGTTTTACTGCTGGGGCTTTCGAGCTCTCATTAGCAGCTTTTGTCCCGTAGTACACAGACACACCAATGATAACAGCTACGGAAATGAGTATTGCGGCAAAAATTAAGTACAACTTTTTCATACGACTTTCCATTGCTGCAGTTCTGTGAAATGAAAGAACTTTTTGAAAAATTTTGATTTAAACTCTGTCTTCTCTTTAATCAAATCTGACGTAGTGTTTAATAACCAGAAGCGAAGAGAGAGGATAAGATCTACAATCCTTCACAAAAATTGTGAGGCTAAACTCCTCTAGCTCGTGTTTAATGTGAACACTTTAAACATCGAAGCAAATTTAAATTTAAACATACTTCACCAACTGATGACAACTTTATCTCAGCTTGCAAAGAAGCATTCGTCCGTTCACAGAAAATTTATATCTTCCCTAGCCTGAGATTAAAGAACATAGGGAGCACCTGTTCCATTTTAAGCAGTCTGCTTGAAACAATATATTACAAGTTTTATCAAACAAACACAACAGTTTGCATTTTAAGAACGTGTTTAATAAATCTATAGCAACCAGATGATAACAGCAAGGAAATTCTTAAACATTAAATCAAAACAAAAATGAAAATTGCTGAAAAATTGTTTACACTAATTTGTTGAAATCAAAACATTTTATGATGAATGAAATTTAGCGAACTTTTTAATAAATCAAAGGTTTTCCGTCAGCTATCTGCGCAGTGCGCAGAGCTATATGAAACTGAAATGAAACCTCTTATTCTTCAAGGCTGCGTGCGGCTCACCATGCTTGCGGCTATAACACTGTTATTTGTAGCCTTATAGCACCGTTTGATGAAATCCCAGGGGGCACTCAGCACATACACATACGGGGAGGTAAGTCCGATATTTTTGGGTCATAATATTCCGAAAAGTGATATTTTTGGGTCCAGCTAAAACTGAAATCATGTTCCTGATATTTTTTGACACCAAAAGTTCGTTGAACTGATATTTCTGGGTTTGGTAGAGGCAATCCTGACTCCCATTCGCATTGCTTCGGGTTACTTTATGTTCATCTACAGGTTTCTAAGTATAAACTGAGCTGATATTTTTGGGTTGCAGTGATGCTGAAGTGATATTTTTGGGTTGCCTGAGAATTCCTTGGACTGACCCCCCCGTTTGCGTATATGCTGACTGTCCCCCCTGGGGATGAAATGCGTTCACCCGATTAGAAATACAGTACATAGACATCCATAGTTCTTGCCCACATGCAAACCATAACCAAATTATTCTGATTCGGCACATGAAGGAAGTAAAACAAAGCTTTCATATCCTTGTGCTGAATCAGCCCACAATATTTAGCCGCAAAGCTTAAGAAGGTTTGAAGGTGCATACAGAAGAAAAGATAAAACAAATTTGCCCGAGGCCTACATGTCGCACATTTACCGCCATAGAAAAAAGCATATCTCGCTCTGATAAATTAGATATATCGCCTTGATAAATTGCCCCTACTGCAAAGATTTCCTTAAAGGATAAGTCCGAGGTTGGGACGATTAATGACAGAATACCAGCAATAACATTAGTTAGTGAGTGCCGCGTTTTGGGAAATAGGAACGAAATACACCAACGTATGAAATATAAGGGAGCTGTCATTTTTAAAGCTGGGTACAGGGGTGGAAGAATTTTTGGAGGGGTACCAAATTTTTTGGCCTCGTTTTATTGGGGTATCAAATACTTCGGAAAAAATTGTAAAATATCTGATGGGCTGTGAAATTTTTGGAGTATATTTCAGCCTGAAGTAAAAATTATATATTCTTTCACAACAAAGTTTCACCTGTTTCTGCTATGTTCAGCAGGCAAGAAGGAAGTTATTTGAAATAGTGATGATGATTCGATGTTTCTTCCAATGGTTACAATTTGATTCATTTTATGTCTAGATTGGGTTTCTTAGTGTGTAAATTTTTGTAATATATCCAAGCTAAATAGCTCAACAGTGGGGTATAAAATTTTTTGCTATGTTGAAAGGGGGTGTCAAATTTCGTTCAACTTCTTGAATGGGGTAAGAAGATTTTGCTATTTGTATAAAAATTTCTTCCACCCCTGTACCCAGTATTTAAAATGACAGTTCCCTAATGAAAGTAATAAGCCTTTATCATTCTGTTGACTTTACAAGATGCCTTTGCCCCAACCGCTCCTGACATGCAGCCCCTAATTTTTGAAGTCAGTTCAGTTCTGTTGGTATTGCATCACTAAATTTCTAATATCTGCCTAGTAAAGAAAATAATCCCCGTGCGAAATGTCAAAGCTTCCTGGATACCACTACTACCATAACTGTGGGAAATTTATTATTAACCCTATTTTAACCGGGTGAAAAAAAGTGATTTTCTACCGGGGGGCGTTTTTCGCCCCCCTAATTATCTTCGCAACGATAATAACTATGACAATGAAACTTGCACTGTGTCATAATTAAACAAAGGAGAATCCAAAAATAGCATCAACTAATTTCTAATCACATGATTGGTTGCTAGGCAACCAAAAATAGGTCAAATTTTTACGAAATTGAGCTATAGCGAGAAAAAACTAGATTTACATTAAATAACTGGCCAAAATAAGCTAAAAATTATCCAAATACTTACTTAATAGCCTTAGTTTGAGATTTCATGCAATTTTATATGAATATTTGTGGTTCCTAATTAATTAACTAAATAAATAATGGTAATTCGATTCAATGCAAAATTGTTTCCTCAATAATAATGCCTAAACATCATTATGTTCATTGTTCATTTCCATTCTAAAATTTTACCAAAATCCTCCTGAGACTATGAGGGATACCTTTCAAGAAACCTTCAAAACAAGCTCAAAACCACAACCAAACTTTCTGCCATACAGCGATGACTTTTATATGTTTAGCACGTGCTATCCCTTTAGGAGGAATAGACCGTTATCTATGAGAGCCTGATGACGTCATTGTGGCTGACTTTTTTTTTTACATTCAATCTAGAAAATTACAATACATATTACAACTACACTACTTACAAAATACTATACCCTACTACTAATACAATACCATTTGGAGCAAAAAACTATGACTACCTCATGGTAACATAAAACAGGAAACGGCCTGATTCAGGAGTTGAGGAGTGAGGAGCAACAAAAATTGTAATGCCCTCTGCTCGGTTTCTGAATCAAATAAACAAAATCCGCGAGACAACTTTAGATTTACCCATCTTCTTTTGTTATAAGCACATACCTTCTCTTAAAAACCTCCCTTCGCCTGCACCAAACGAGAGTTTGCTGTACTGGTTTCAGGGCAACTTTGCGGCTTCGTTTGTTTTGAAATTCTGCTTGAGAGAATTTCTTTTGTCTGCATTCGCTAATCGCTTTGAATTGAGGTGTGAACCAAAGCGACTGATGCTATTGTATTACAAAATCTGCCCTTGTTATTGTGTACATAAAAAAGCCAAAGGTGATTTTCAAGAGAAGTCATGTGCTTATAACGAAAGACAAAGGGTAAATCTAAAGTTCAGTCTCTCGGATTTTGTTTATTTGATTCAGAAGCCGAGCAGAAGGCATTATAATTCCCTGATATTTTGGGCTTAAATGAAACAATTACCGCACAGCTCTTGATTCAAATAAGCAAAATAAAAAAGTAAAAGCCTCAGGCATGTACTGTCTGTAAATACAAAAATTAACCTAAAAACAGCCATCAGTTTGCTCACGTCAGCATTCTCCTTTGTGTGGTCAAGAAAAGCGGCAAAATTGGACAAAATCAGGATAATCACGATAAAATTAATTTGGAGCACGTTTTCCATTCATACATGATGCATCAAATATTGCAAAATACATTACATTACAAAAGAAAATTGCAAAATATTGCACCTGTTGTTCCTTTTTCGCGATAATTGAGATTTGAGAATTTACGATTTTTCGTGGGTCAGTCCCAGAAAATTGTCTCCCGCTCGCTCAATTTTCACAATATTTCAATGAAACTTTGTACGAAGTTGCACAATACGTAGTTGCTCAAAAGTCAAGACGTTTCATGGCCATAAAATTCTTCCTGGCAGAGTTATCTTAGAAAATCTACTGGGGGGGGGGCAAACAAAATAGGGTTGAGGAAAAAATTCAAGGTAGGTGACGGGGCAGTCGGACACTTTTTGGATTTGGGAAACATAATCTATAGGTAGTTTACCTTTTTGGGTATGTTATTTGGTGTATGATTGGTATCGAGGATCGAGAATTTTAGCCTTTTTTGGGTATGTTAATTTTAGTACAGCGGGATCGAGAATTTTAGTTGTTTTCCCTTGCGAGATGCGTGATATGCAGCCTGCATTCCAGATGTATGTATATATCAATTTGCCACATAAAAAATATTTACAAGTTATTATAATGAACATAGAATATAGATACAATACAATACTTTAAGGTAAAACACGTAAAAGGTAAACACCCCTAATTACAGTGGCAGGGAAAGCGTTAAAGGGTCAAGCTGACCTAGTTTCCACAATGGTCCCCTTAGAGGTGCTGGTATAACAGAAAAAGATGAAGAAAAATAAAACAGGAAAGTACTGCAGTTGTTATCAGTACAAAACACGGTTTGTGGGACAGAAACAGAGTTGGGAGGGCTGTGGAAGGGTCTTAGTTGAAGATATACATGTCATCTTCCTCTTTTTGTACATTTTGGAAAAAATTTGCTTTGATGTTATATTTGAGTGTATTTAGATTGTTAGCTGATTTTAAGTCAGATGGAAGACTATTCCATATTTTCGGCCCGAGGTTTGATAAGCATTTTTGTCCAGAAGTACTTCTGCGAAATGGAAATTCTAATTTAAATTTAGATCTTCACGTTATTCGGCCTAGGTTCGCTGGATGGAATATCTCAGCACTGTAAGCTGGGGCAATTCCATTAAAAAACTTCATTACATTAAGACAGACACATTGATCCATCCTGTTCCTTGTGGGAGGCCAATTTATAGCCTGGATAGGACCAGGAAGGTCAAGATTTGACCAGGAAGGTGTGATAAAGCCTAAGAGGGACACTAATGTTCACCCTCTTACAATGCCTCCTATTTCAAGGAGTTTCAAAGCTCTGGTTTTCGCAATGATAGCCCCCAGCAGACCATGCTCCTAGGAAAGGTCGAGGAACCTTTTTCTATCAAGGTGTTGTGGCGCAGTGATGTAATCGGTTTACTTTGCAGCCAGAATAGTGAGGCAGAGTGGGTTCGATACCCGGTAGGACCCAACCACTGGAGCGTCATGACAAGGGGTCGCGGACTCGATAAGCGCTTAGCTACTTCTGCGATCCCAGCGCTTGACGCTGAAAACGCAACTTCACCTTCACCATCAATCCTGAACAACAATAATGTTATCGTTAAAGGAAGACTGATTATAGATTGTTATATTTGCCCTAAAAACAGGCTGTTTTGTACAGCAATGCAGTGAAAGCAAACCACAATACTGGCCAAAATAAATTGGGACACTGGCAAAGTTCCGTGTTTTCGTGATGTTTCCCAAAATATCGAGGCGAAAACATATGTTTAGAACATTCTGAACCCCCCTCCCTCTTCCCCCTAATTCAATGCTGAAGACAGAAGTAGTGCATTTTTGTGACTTGTCCCAAATATTTTAACCAATTGTATAGAGAAAAAGCCACGATGGCAGGCTGTGCGTCGGATCTTCTGTCACGGATCTGTGGATCATGCTTCGACGAAGATGCTTGCAGCGAAGAGTAGCTAATAAAATGTGATGGCAGGAACACCGCAAAACGACGCAAAAGAAAGGACGTCTAGTTATTAGGTTAAATGTTGATTATATATATTTAGCTATTCAAATGAGCTGATATTTCTCCTCGGCATACGATGCTTCTTCAGAGCTAAACTGAAGAAGCTTTAGTTTAGCTCTGAAGAAGCTTTAGTTTAACTCTGAAGAAGCCTCGTATGCCGAGGCGAAATATCTGCTCACATGAATAAACATACTTCCCTTGCGTCGTTTTGCGGTGTTCCTGCCTTCACATTTTATTTCAACAAAGCTTGCAAGTCTTTTTCTAAATTCCTTTGGACAGACAACAGTCAGACATGTGGGGTCAAACATTTTGCAGTACTTGCTCTCTTTTGGCTCACCTCACACCCTCACACCAGATACAATACAAAATCTCTCACGATGGATTTAAGAATAATGGCTATTTGAAATGAGATATATCTTTCGCTGATGTTTTTGGCTACAATGGTTGATACATAACAGACGTTTTTCACCAATATAGCTTCTAACCTAATTAGCAATGAAGCCAAGTCAAGATATAGTCTGAGATCAGGCTCACCATACAAAAACTCTCGCAAAAACTATAAAGAAATAAAACGGGATGGAAGAGAAAAAGGGCTTTTCTTCCTGGACAACAATATTGGAAAACATATCATTCAATGTTAGACATATGAAATTCTATTCAAAGATTCATCAGACTGAAATCGACCACTCCGTTTCCCTTTTCCCTTTTTCCTCTCCTACACAGTTTCGATTTTTTATAGTGAGCCTGATCTCAGGCTAGTCAAGATAGCGCCTCCGTTGAATCCTTACAAGGTCACATATAAATGCTGGTTTAGATAACTTCCTATTCAGCTTTTATTTTATCTTTATGCCCATGCGTAAATTTTGATGAGCATCGCGTGAGCCCATGCTCTTAGGGACAGCGCAAAATTTATTATATTATATTATATTATATGGCCGGTGGAAAAGAAAAACTGCTTCAAAAAAATCTACTTGCCCCGTATGAAATCATTGCAAAAAATACAACTGTCCAGTCATCTTTTCCTTGAAAAATGCATCTGCCCCGTATTCACGAGCAACAGACGGTTTTGATAGTACTACAGTACCAACGATGGATTAGCCAAAGCCCATAAAAAAGGCAGTTGATCTCTATAAGAGTCTTTGTCAATGACTGATGAATAATCCTCCTTGCAAGAAACTAACAAGGAAATTTGTCGTCATTATACGCATCTTTGCATGCATTTCTCAACTTGCATGATTCACAATTTTGTCCTCAAGGTGAGCCATGTTAACGTTAAAAGTTCATCCTATCTTGAGCTCGTAAAAAATTATTGCACCGTTCAAGCCCGTTCACATTTGCTTAAAGGTCTAATATCACCATTTTCGATAAGTTGTAATATGGACGTACTCTCACAGCTAAATTCGATAACATCACTAAAATCGCAACATTTTGCCTACAAGTGCCCCTAAAAGCCCCCCAAAGTTGCGAATTTCCGGAAATTTTTCAAAATTACCGCGCACAGAAAAGAAGACTGGTAACGACCTCTGCAACGTCACGACAGGAAGGCATGAGAGAATCGCAGCACAGGGCTTCATTGAAAACACTACAAGGCTGCATCTTGCTTCTTCCCGCAAATCTGTCGTTTCAGCCATGCCTGAGAGATGTATGGTTTATGGTTCCAGCAATTACCTACGACAAAGAGTTGGGTAGCTATTTCAGTCCATAAACTGGCTTCTTCGGAGATGACAAGCCTGAAGCGAAGAAGCGAAGGAAGAACTGGACGGAACTTGCAGAGAGAGAGAAGGCAAAATGAACCGAATAGAAGAACTCCGTCATTTGCTCCTAGCATTTCTTTTTCATACCAGAGACATCGATCAACAGGTGCCTCTGTTCCCGCGATGGAATTATCATACGGAAGAAGTTTGATATCAGATGACATCGGGGTTAAAAGCTAGCCTAATAGTCGCGCATAAAAGTACACGGTCTTCACATAGGCCAGGTAAAAGCTTTCCCTTCAATACAAGAACCGTTTCCCTAAAGACTATATCTGGCGTTCCGCAAAGAAGAGGTAATTCTCCGGGGTAACATTGACAGCTGAAGGAAACAATAACTATGTATGAATAGCTCAAAGAATCTTCTTTCGAATGGTGTCAAATGTTAATACATCTTACACTAAAATTTGCAGTTATTATGAGCGTGCAGTTTGCAGGTCATGATTTGTTTGCGATCTGGCTTTTGATCATGGACGTTTCTGTTGAAGAGATTTTCAGAGAGAGTTCCCTAGGACAAGAGTGTTGACGATTTATCAATGGAAATTTTTATTGGAATTACAACCCATACATTGAGCTTAGTGATGTTTTATCATCTGCAGAACTGCTTTTGAGGAGGGCAACGTTGGGAAGCGCTGAGGAACTCAGTGCCGTTTCGTAGAGGCATAAATTTTGGCTTGTTCTTTGAGAACCCGTGATGAATCTTATTATTTGGCCGCGAACTCAGCATTGTCGCTGTAAACTGAGGTAAGAGCCTTCATATTAAAATCAGTTGTGGGTTTCTTATTATTTCAGTATGCTTTAGTCACCTGTTTGTCCATTCCTCGTCAGTAACAGTGTAATCTTGACAAAGATTTTTAATGTGCAAGCCTGGGTCAAAGGACAATGTGAATTTTGCCGTACTACGGACATCGCTCGCTGTTGCTGCTTCGTCTTCTTCAGCAACACATTCTTCGAGGTTGTAGCAAAATAGCACACATCTTTCGATTTCCATGATGATTCAGACAATGTTTCCAACATTGTTTTTAGATCTACTTCGTTTGTTCCCACGGTTTATCCGCACGCTTCAAATGCCTCAATAATGCATTGGATACTTGCGCGTGGTGTGGTTCCTGCTGTTACGTCACAAACACTCGACCCAGTCTCTTTCTTTGCGCGGTAATTTTTCACACCACCCCATCTTTCAGGGGCTTTTAGGGGCACTTCTTGTCAAAATATCACGATTTGAGTGATGATATCGAATTCAGCGATGATAAAATGTCCATAATACAAATTTTCAGAAATGGTGATATTAGACCTTTAATTAAAAGTGTTGACCCAGTTGTCTACAAGCTCAAAAAAGTAGTTGCCCCGTTATGTTTTGCACCGGCCATGTTATAAAATAAACTTTTCACTGTCCCTTACATGAGGCTGATTGGTGATTACGATGAGTACAAGTATTTATTCAAAGTGAGACTTTCACCAAACTAAGACCATTCGTACTGGATCGTCCGGCAGTAGTTAAGAGCGTCCGGTAGCCTTTCAATAGCGATAACTACGGCCATATAATATCATCAGTCTGCTCTTGCACTACACACACTGCAAGGATGATTCTAGGGGAAGAAATAAGCTATGGCTACCCTGTGGCCATTGCAAGGAAAGCTATAGAAATTAAATTGGATGAATAAGGTTAAATGCAGCAACCATCCGGCAGAATTCCACTGAAAGAGCAACCCAACCGATTCACAAAATTTGGAGGAAGGAGAAAGTGGATCTATTTGCTCAGAACATTTGAGTACTCAGTCAAATAGAATTTTACGAAACCTTCAGATTCTCAACCTCTTATGAAAGCAATACCAGAAACGCCGACAGGGTGGCAGGGGGCGGTCGTCCCTCCAATGTTCTCCAGGACTGCTTTTCTAATTCTTCTAATTCCAGCCTAAAAAATATGGGAGGGAGGGTAAGGCCGACGATCTTGGCAATTGTGTGTATGAGTGCAGGTTTCTACAACCTTGCCATTGTACTTGCATTTTCCGACGATCTACAACTCGAACTGCTTTGATATGGCGAAGCCTCCAAACCGTCGTCCTATGTACGCTCAACTTCTATATATAAGTTGGCTTTTTTGACAAATCTTCTAGAGAAACAATTATAAAACTGTATAAGACTTACATTTTTTGAGGCCATGGAAACTTGATTGTGAGAACCAAACAGAGTGTGTTTGCGCAAAAAAATTCCTGCAGAGGTCATTCATTGAAGGTTGTCACAAATTAGGAAAGATTCGACTTTTGTCTCGGAAAGATTGATTACAGGATAAGCATTCTAAGCCAAAGAATATCACATTTAAAAATTTTACCGGAGATGCTACTGTTGCAAAGTAATCAACAATTCGAATGCAGCACAAGCTAAAATTTGACTCGGTAGAGGTCTTCTAAGCCAAAGTAAAGAATGTGTCCACAAACAATTTCCAGGAGGGCTTTGCCTCCAGACCACCCGGGGTGTTCTGCCATAGTAAAGGTACCTGGGGATGTGCCGCCCGCAAGGGGATACTTTTTCGGACCTCTAGTCTAGCCAAGGGTACTTTTGTTGGCAATTTTAATCGAATTTAGTCTAGGCAAGGGTATGCTTTATGGCAAATTTGGTTAAGGGAATGTCAAAATTTGGCAGGTTTTGTCTAGAAAACGCCAATTCAGGGCACTTTTGATGGGGAAATTAGTCTAGCCAAGGGTATCATTTTCACAAAAATTGGCCTAGCCAACGGTCACCTTTTGGGCCCTTTTGAAACTATGGGCGGCACATCCCTACACGAAATTTAACCGAGAACTCCCCCCTCCTTGCTCCGGCATAACGGAATAACCAGACTCAGGACCAATAGGACCGGACCCTAACGGACCGGACCCCTTTTAATGCCGATTCCTTTCCGTCGTGAGTTTGTAATGACGGTACATAAGTTTCATTTCAAAAATGAAGACAAGCCCAATGCGATCATCTCTGAAAAGAAATAACTAAACTCTGGATACCACATTAACTGCAAGAATGGACAATCTGCTACATTGATCATCTAATCAACAGACGAACTTCCAGTTGAAAGGAACGAAGACCCAGGACCAGTAGGACCGGACCCTAACGGACCGGACCCCGGCAGAATACCCATTCATTTCCATGTTTCCAGATGACTGATCAATTCAATTTCAATTCAATTTTTTCAATTTCATGAATATTCTCAGCTAAAGCTACGTGATAGTCAAATATATGTGATGCTGAGATATTACGCAAAAAAATAATAAACATGTGGAACCTATTATACATAATGCATCTAAACTAATATAATGCTGAAGAGGACATATGGAAAGAACTCTGGTAGAGCTTTCGAGCCATATGCCCTCCGTTAAGTGGTTAGTAGAATGAGAATATTGACATTAATGTAGATATGAGAAATTCTAAATACATTGTTGAAAATACTTTTGGTAACAGGGAAAAAAAACGATAAAACTACGCAAAAAGGGCCTAGCAGAGGGAAGAGAGGAAATAAAAAATAATGCAGAGAAGCACCGGAGGAGAAATTGTGTACCAATGAGCTTTTGATTTTTAATAATTCTGTAGTAATAGTTGCTTGTACCGTTTTCCGAAAATCTTTTTTGTTGGAGAAGTCCTAATATCCTTTGGAGTGTTGTTCCAAATTTCTACACCAAAATTTGTTATAAGTCTACGTTTGTGATTAGTTCTGGCTACTGGGAGAGCAAAGTTTCCAGAAGTTGCTTGTCTTGTCTGAAGGTGATGTTTTTCACGAATCAGTTGGAAAATATCACTGAAAAATTTTTCACAGTTTCCTTTTGAGATATCGTACATGAATTTTGCACATTCTAGCTTATAAGTGTCATGCAGGTTTAATGAGTTTAGTGCCTTGAATAGTGGATTGCTGCGTTCATTTCGTTGTTTGAAGAACAATAATCTAGCTGCCTTTTTTTGGTTTTTGCTTAAAGGATCTAATGAGTTTTGGTACGCTCCTCCCCAGTTAATGATGCCATAGTTAATGTGTGGAGAAATAAAGGCATTATAGATGTTTAGCAGGATGTTGTTTGGAGCAAAGTGCCTCATTTTAGCTAAGATGCCGATGCTTTTTGCCACTTTAGTGTTAACATGTTGAATATGCTGTTTCCAAGTAAGTTTATTATCAATTAACACTCCAAGATATTTTACGCAATCAGATTCGTTTAGGTGGTCACCATTTATACTTAGTTGGATTTTTTTAGGCACTTTTTTCTGTCTTGGCTTGATTATCATGAAATTTGATTTATTTGTATTTAGAGTTAATTTATTTGCTACTAGCCAATCTTGGATACTACCAAGCTCAACGTTGACGACCTCTTCTAGAGTATTGATATTTTTATGCGAATAGAAGATGCTTGTATCGTCTGCAAAAAGGTAAAAATTCATCATTTTAGATGCTTTTGGGATATCATTAATGTACAATAGGAAGAGGAGAGGGCCTAAGACGCTCCCTTGCGGTACACCATGTTTGATTTTCCTGTCTACGGACAGCTCGCCACCAACAAAGACACGTTGGCTCCGTTCGTTTAGGTAGGAACGAAACCAGTCTAGGGGAATACCTCTTATTCCATAGTGTTCTAATTTGTTTATTAGTATGTTATGATTTACTGTATCAAAGGCCTTGGCAAAGTCGAGAAAGATACAACAGGAGAATTCTCCCTTTTCGATAGATTCAACGAGTTTTATGCAAACATCAAGTATAGCAAGTGAGGTTGACTTATTTTTTTGGAAACCAAATTGATGCGTGTAAAGCACTTTATTTTTGTTGAGAAAGCCGATTAAGCGGGAATACATTGATTTTTCGAAGATCTTGTTGAACAGGGGGAGTAAAGATATAGGTCGATAATTTGAAACTTCGTTTTTAGCTTTTGCTTTGAAGATTGGTATGACTTTAGCATATTTTAACGCTTTTGGGTAGTAACCAGTGCTAAAAGAGAGATTTATCAAAGTGGTTAGCGGTTTAGCTATGTGGTTTTGAACCAACTTTATTAGGTTTACTGGGATATCATATGAATCGGCAGCTTTGGTTTCATCTAAGTTTTGTAATTGATCAAGTACTTCAGCAGTTAGTACGGGAGAAATCATGAAGCTATTTGAAACGGAATCTTTTAAGTAATCACTGTATTGTTTTTTTCGGATTTCGAAGCTTATCGACAAGGTTTTGAGCAATGCTTGTAAAATATTCATTAAATCTATTTGCCACTTGTTTTTGATCGTTCACCAGGGGCATTTGCTAATCCACGGCACCACGGCGCCACGGCACCACGGCACCACGGCACTACGGCACCACGGCACTACGGCACTACGGCACTACGGCACTGAGTACTTTAACCAGTTCATAGAATTCCGTTGAAACATCTTCAAGAAAACTGTTCTGGCAATAATCTCATCGACCAGTAAAGTCCAAGGTTCACCAGCTCGTTTGTGAACAGGCCTTTTGTTCCTTCAAGCCTGTCCAGAGGTTAAACAGTAAACACCAGCAGTGGTTTGGTTCACACAGGATGTCCTTGGAACCTTTTCTTTGGTTACTCCTCAGCCGAAGTTGGGCAAGTTGCCCCCCCCCCTCTCCAAACAAAATAAAGTTATGAGTTGGTACCAGTACCCAAGACTTCTCCTGTCAGCCCCCTCTTGGGAGATCGGATCTTTCTTGGGGATCGTTCTTGAAAGCAAAGGAATTCGTGAAAAAGGAGTCCGAGGACAAGGAACCATTATCACCCCTCGGCTGATGTGGCCAGTTGTAGTTTTAGTACCCTGGGTACCAGAGCCTCAAAATTTAAATGAAAGGATTTTCTGTTTATTATTTTTTGGCTCTGGTACCCAGGGTATAGTTTTAGTAGAACTAAGAAATTTTTAAAAGCTAAAATCATGGATATCATGGTAAAAATATCATTGAACCTCTAATCTTGAGCAACATTAACTAACCATTTGTGTTTTCAACATAAAAAGCACTGTTTATTCCTATATAAGGCGGAAAATATATCTTGCACAATAGGGGACTCTTGCCCCCTTAATGCCCCTTCTTCCCTGTGGTACTACACGTTTTTGTTCATAAGAAGCTAGGATCAGGCCATAGTACTAAAGTTTCTTAATTTAACCTGAATTTCGTCCATTTTGATACTAAAAGTTTCTTCACTTGTTTCTTATTTTTTGAATGCAGAATTATCGATGTGGTCGCTAACGCTGCAGCAGATATGTTTCTTGATATTTAAAACATTATATAGGAATAAACAGTGCTTTGTTATGTTGGAAACACAAATGGTTAGTTAATATTGCTCAAGAATAGAGGTTCAATGATATATTTACCATGATATCCCTGATTTTAACTTTTAAAAATTTCTTAGTTCTACTAAAATTACAACTGGCCACATCAGCCAAGGGGTGATAATGGTTCCTTGTCCTCGGACTCCTTTTTCACGAATTCCTTTGCTTTCAAGAACGATCCCCAAGAAAGATCCGATCTCCCAAGAGGGGGCTGACAGGAGAAGTCTTGGGTACTGGTACCAACTCATAACTTTATTTTGTTTGGAGAGGTGGGGCAACTTGCCCAACTTCGGCTGAGGAGCAACCAAAGAAAAGGTTCCAAGGACATCCTGTGTGAACCAAACCACTGCTGATGTTTACTGTTTAACCTCTGGACAGGCTTGAAGGAACGAAAGGCCTGTTCACAAACGAGCTGGTGTACCTTGGACTTTACTGGCTGGCCGATGAGATTATTGCCAGAACAGTTTTCTTGAAGATGTTCCAACAGAATTCTATAAACTGGTTAAAGTACTCAGTGCCGTAGTGCCGCAGTGCCGTGGTGCCGTAGTGCCGTAGTGCCGTGGTGCCGTGGATTAGCAAATGCCTTCACCAGGACGCCGTTGTTTTTTATAATGATTTCATTTGATGCAGTCTTGTTTGATTTGTTTAACAGATCATTTATACCTTTCCAGATCTTTTTAGAATTGTTCTTGAAGGTTTCAAAGTAAGATTTGTAATGATTTCTCTTGCTTCTTCTAATTAAATGGTTTAATGTGTCTCTGTAAAATTTGTATTGCTGATACCAGTAAGGGTCTTTTGACTTTAAAAATTTTTTGTAAAATTTATTCTTTATCGAGATCGATTTCAGGATACCGTTAGTGATCCATGGTTTTTTTCGTTGTTTATGCTGTTTCTTTGTAAGAGGCTTTAGTGGGGCATGATTTTGAATGGCATCTAGGATATTGCCTTGAAAGTGTTCGTATCTTGAATCCAGACTTGAAAGTCCCAGAAGTCCATCAGGATCAAAGTCTGTCTTGCTTACGTCGTTTATGAAACTAGACTCGTCAAAGTTTTTATAATCCCTTTTTAAGATTTTTGATTTATGGTTCTTACTTATTTCTTTATGCATCAGAACGAAGTTAGGCATATGATCAGTAACCTTGGCGATTAGGTTGCCACTTACACCGTCGATGTCCAACGAATTAACGAATATGTTATCCATTAATGCCGGCTTATGGTGATCGGAATACCTAGTAGGCTGTAAGATAACAGGTTGGTAGAAATTTGAGAACATGAGATTTACGAAATCTTCTGCCACTTTGATCTTATCAGTTCGCAGTAGGTCTAGGTTGAAATCACCAGATATTGTCACGTGTTTGTTTTCTTTTGACAACTTTTTCAATACAGGGTTCAAGTATTCAAAGAAATTTGAAGAGTTTCTGCGGGGGTGGTTGTAAATGACACCAAATACTGTGTTTTCAATTTCTATCCAGAAGGCTTCAAATTCACAGTTTTCATCTTTGAAAGTCTTATTAAGGTCCTCACGTATGTCAAATTTAATGTTATCATTTATGAAGAAACCACATCCACCACATTTGCTACTGCCTGTTATTCCTTTATAATCATGGTATCCTGGTAAAGGTAAAGTTTTAAACTGGTCATTGTATGGTCATTAAGACCTTGTGAGAGTAGGAGCGCTGTCTCTGATATTGTGATGATTTTTCGAGATTTAACACAGCAATCTTGTTATTGGAGTTCTACTCTGCGATTTGATTAGTACGCCTCTTCGAATCAGTTTAGATTGGTACACACAAGTTACCAATGATCGGGTACATTGATAATGGGCTACTTGCTTTTTTACACACTAGAGCCTATTTCTTGGTTCCTAGGAAGCCCCCTGAGGTTTAACAATGTATCATCTCAAAATGAAGAAAGCTAAGACAGTTGGTTGTGGTAGTTTTGTTTTGTATTAGATTTTGGCATTGTATGTTATTTGAATCTTGTTCTGAATGTCAATGAGAATCTTGTCCTTGGGAAATTGAAGTGAGTTACAGGGCCTTGCTAGAGTTTATCATGCGTGGATCTTCATGGGTCTTCGTTCCTTTCAACTGGAAGTGTTTCTGTTGATTAGATGATCAATGTAGCAGATTGTGCATTTTTGCAGTTAATGTGGTATGCAGAGTTTAGTTATTTCTTTTCAGTCAGCGATGATTGTATTGGCCTTGTCTTCATTTTCGAAATGAAACTTCTGTACCGTCATTACAAACTCACAACGGAAAGGAATTGGCATTCATAGTGGTCCGGTCCGTTAGGGTCAAGTCCTATTGGTCCTGGGTCTGGTTATTCCGTTATGCCCATCACAAAATCTTACCTTAACACCGCAATTTACATATTTACGATTGCTTCGAAAGTTTGTGTCATGCAGCTGTCAACAAATTACAGGTAACAAAACAAAACGTAATATTGATCATCATCATGGCGAATGCGTGACCAAAATAGTGACAGACCGGATGTCCTGATGCCTTGTTTATTTGAAATTTCCGACGTCCGAGTCCTTGACGCTCAGGGGCTGCGTTCTGACAGGAACACCGTTCACCTTTCCGTCCCAAGAATAGGAATACGAAAAAACTTGATGCAAAAAGTGAAACGAAAGATGTATGCAACTACTATGCCTGCTATTATGAGCCCTTGGAGCATATAGACCATTTCTTGATAATCCGCATTTCTGTCCATGGCTGTTAGTTTACGCACCCCCTCACCCCAAAAACAATGTCAATTTTGCAACGCTATTGCGAATCGTCCCGTCATCCCAATTCTAGCGTCACAGAATAGCATTGATCTGAGGGGGATAGAGGGAATCGTACGCAGAAATCACAAGGGCTTTCCATGACTTTTGGTAGCGATTGCAGGCCTGTTTCATAAGCTGGAGTATGTAGCTATGTAGCATATTTTAGGACGATAAAACAGGAAACAAGAAAAGGGGTGGGCTGCTTGCAAAATGATTGATCCGCTGCCTGGTCGATCCCTTTGATTTGTGGAATTATACTGAGAACGAGAAATAGTTAGGTCCCATTGTATCCCCTGTATATGTGGTAATCAACAAAGAAGCGAAGTCTGGTCCCAGCCTTCAACGCTATCTTTAAACTGGCTCAGTTGCTAGTTTGGCCTTCATTGAGAAAGTGGTGGCAGACTTTTTAGACATTCTCTCCCGGTGCTCTCCTCGCTGTATGCTTTTTCGAAAACGCCTTTGGCAGGACTTCCTTTTATGAATATGTTCTCTAACTAATCAATAACCTTAAAGAAGCAGCATCAACATTGAACCATTTTTACCTTAATGACCATCCTTGTCCTTCTTGCAAGAGCTTAAAACAAAGACAGACAATAAAAACACAAACTCGAAACTAACCTGTTTTTGCAAGTAAGCAGCTCTAAGTTGCTTCCAGTAAGAAGTTGTCTCAAAGAAATCGCCTCGATATCCTGCTCCTGATCCTTGCTTTCCAGTTTGAGATTCGTTCAAGTGTGCCACTCCCTTGTTGACTAGTAGCAGCACAAGTAGCGTTGTCTTGGAAGTGTATTTCTCAGTCCTCTATGTCTCTGCCTAGGCACATTTCTATTCACTAGAGGAAACCATCCAGTGTCGTTCAATGATATGAAAGCGCGTCGTTGTCATGTCTTTAAAAATAATTGTCTGGGTAATGTAATTCCGCTATGATTTCTCCCTGTGTTAACTATCTTATTTGGCTTTTCGGTCTTTTTATGAAGGCGTTCATAGACAAACTTTGAAGAAAAGAAGTTACACACCGCCTATTGAGAACATTATTGAAAAGTCTAACCAAGGTATTATCTCTGAGAAATTTGCTCTGCAGGTATCAACATTGCTCACAACTTTCCTGTCAGAAAATGGACAGAGCCCCCGTCTACTTCCGTATTCTGATACTCTGCATGCGTACGCATTTTCTATGAGAAAGAGCCAATGGAACACAATGTCACCGTGCCCCCTCCAAGGTGTGGTGGCGCGGTGGTGTGGTAAAGTGGTGAAGGCGAAGTGTTGCAAATCTTGTCGGACTGCGTGAGGTCGAATTTCGTCTCAACTACAAACGTCAAGACATCAGCCTCCTGGAAGGCCCTGGGGAACCTACTCCGCCATCCATCCCTCCGAGGTCAGACCGTGAGTACTCACAGGCAGCTCAGAGAGCACGAGTTGTAGTGCCACAGGCCAACATCAACATCAGCGGTGTAGATGCCAGAAACGTAGCCAAATGAACGTTGCTTGCTTGTCAGCCTTAGCCCGGAGAGGGAGGGAAATGACTTGAGGATGGACAGAGGTCTGCCGCCCAGTTTTCAGAAAGACATCCTCTTCTAATTACCAAAAATTGCTGTCATACCCACTTTTACGATGCATTTTGGAGGAAAACCACCCATTTTTGACTAATTTTCGCCAATTTCTGGATAACCCACCCAATTTAAGGAAAATCAGCCGAAAAGGAGGCCCTTGTTTAGAGAATTCTGGGCCGAAAAACCCAACTATGTGGGCGGCACATACTACCCTCAACATGTTATGTACCCCCCCCCCCCCCCGGGAGCCTTACCTGCCATCCTTGCCAGCCATATCCCTTCTGAGATCTATCAAGATAAAAAACTGCCCTTTTGAAAGCTATCCCCCTCCAAGTACGCATTGGTTCCCAAGCGCCTGTTATATTAGAGAATCAACTCTCACAGGTCATTACAAAATAAAAACTTCAGCACTGCAACAAAATCATTCAAACGTTCTGACTTAACACGGGAAAAGCATAGGATCTGAAAAATTCCTTCACAGCTATCTGTAGTAACATGCCCATGCTCTGTTTGCTTTTAACTGTCTTCGTATGACACGCGGTCATGCTCCTTGAAGCTCTCCCGTAGCTTCAGGTGATCCAAAGGCGAAAAAGTGGATGTTAGAAATTCGAATTTTTTTATGCCTCGAATTTTGCAAACAGATAAGTTTATTTGGTACCCTATGGTAGATGAAACAATAGCGATCTCGGATCCGCCTGTATGTTTTTATATCAAGTCCGAGGCTAAAGCAACAGGGCACTTTCAAATCACAACACATGGCCTACGTACAAATCTCCTATTGCTTGGAAGCAAAGTGGAAATTTCATCTTCACTTTTATGCCTCGAATCTTGAAGAAAGTTATTTTGTTTGTGTCTCAATTTGTCAGAAGAGAGTTATGAATTATTGAATCCACCTGTACGTTTTTGAAAAATGCGATGGAATCTATCACATCCCATTTGATACTTCTTTGTAGCTTTTTCTTGAATCTGGCAACAATCTGCTATCTTAAATCGAATTTAGTGAAGAAATCTGCGAACGGCCGAGAGAGAAAGGAAGAAGAGTAACACCGTCATTGTTAAGTCCAAGAGCCTTAAAACCGGTCCAAAAGAGGTCACAAACCGCGACCAATCAGCCCCGACGACCCCACCTTCTTAATTGGTTATTAAAACGAGTATGTCTTATCTGTTCCGATAAAACATCAAACTCATATGTTTAGATAATTAAGAATGCTTATTTGGTGGACTTAATAGTTGCTTGGTAGCCTTAAACACGAAATATTCAAAGTTCAAGTAACATTTCGGTGATTTCACTATTTGTTGGGTCAGCCGTTACTGCATCCAGCCATACTGCCAACTTTGTTGGGGAGACGAGCTCGAGAAACCTTTGTCTGAAAACAAAAGAATCTGGGCCTATCACCAACGACCAAAAAAGTTGTCGATGCTGCGCATGGCAAGTAGGCCTTAGTATTGAATTGCATTGCTGAACAATTAGCCAATCAGCGATTGATATTTATGCTCCTGTGCAAGGTACTGTGCAGTGACGACAACAATGTCTGGGAAAACACTTCCACTGCCTTCCTTCCTGAGAATCCATGGCTGCCAAAGCTTTTCTGTTCTCATCTGGGGTATACTTTCGTTTGTATTTTTGATTAGCATTTGACAGTAGTTCCCTGTTATAGGATTAGCAGATGTGGAACAACTTAGTTGAAAAGGGTAAATCGATGGTGAGATTTCAAGATGGTGAGATTTGAGATGGTAAGATTTCAAGGAAACAATGAAGCTGAAAAGTCAATGAAATGCTTGCTTCGTTTGCATTAATCTCCTTCAAATTCCAAATAAGCAGCTTTAATCAATCCAGGCTCAGGTTACCAGGGGGTAAAAACCGGGGGGGGTACATGACTTGCGGATGCACGGGGGTCTGCCTCCCCGTTTTCAGAAAGCTACCCTCTTCTAATTACCGACAGTTGCCGTCATACCCACTTTTATGATGAATTTTGGTGGAAAACTGTCCATTTTTAACACTTTTTCCCCAATTTTTGGAAAGCCCACCCACGTTTAAGGAAAATCTGCCAAAAGGGACCCTTGTTTAGAGAATTTTGGACCCAAAAACCCACCCATATGGGCTGCACAAAAATGTTATGTTACCCCCCGGGGGTAAAAAACTTAAGAAGCATCAAATAATATCCTGATGACCCTTTTCTAGTATTCTGCTCTTTAGCTCGTTTCATGCAACGCTGATAGGATTTCAGTCTCTAACAGACCATTAACACGTAGATCCAGAAAAAATTGACATTGGCACTGGCACATATGGTTGAGTCTTAAAGAAAACCAGAATATTCAAAGATCTTGGAGATGTACTCTAGTTCATCTTTGCCCACACCAAAAATGAAACAGCCTACCGGGTGATACGGTAAAACTTCGCAAGCGAGATCAAACATTGTTTCCTGCATGGGCGTAGGAGGGAGATCAAATTATGGAGCTATCCGATAAAAAATCTATTGCTTACGAATATTTTGCCCAACTTAAGGGCGATTTCCTGCCCGATTTTGACCGACTTTTGCAAACCTTCCATCGTTGGGGGGCTGCAGCCCCCCAGGCCCCTGTCTCCTACGCTCATTGTTTCCTGATGCAAATGTTATGAAAACAAACAAGGTATTGTATCAGCTGCATGTAGTTGAAAGGCTCAGCTATCTTTTGAAATGTCTTCGTAAATTCAAGGTATGCATGCCTACCGTCGCAAGAAAAACAGTTTCAAAGTACGTATTTCAATAATTCTTCAGACTCTTTCTTAATTTTCCTGTCGATGTGTTGAAAGATATGAGAAAAGTTGAATTCCAAATTTGCTTTGGAGCACGACATTTGTATGAGGAACAGAGGTCAATCACTTAGCAAACAAAAAATTTCCCCAAAAAACTTCAAATCCATCACCACGTCGAGTTTTTACAAAATGTTGCTTAGAAAATGTTGGTGATGACTTTCCTCAAAGTGAGGAATCCAGGATTCGAAATTTTCTTTTTATATGATTTTCTGGATGGAAGTCATTTCTCAAAGATCATGCAGCGCAGCATCTCAAAAGAAAGCGATAGATGAGAAGCCTTTCAACTAAACTGTGATACAAAGGTTTGACAACAGCTTTTGATTTCAGGGAGCTAGTAATGATCTGGCTTCGTGAAGAGTTTTTGGGTCAAATATTCATAGAACCAAACATAATTACTACACAGTATCTCATTAACAGCCTTTGTCCAAAATGCGTGGAGTACAACCAGGTAGCTACAGAGTGTCCCAGAAAAATTGTGCCCCGCTTGTGTGGCTACTGTGGAGGAGTTGTAGATTTAATCACCTCGGTGTCTAGCCTGCGTGCAGACTCTTTATTCAGTGTGGGAGGAGTGAAAAGGAGAAGAAAGCTCCCTGTAGAAAGAAAGCTCTACATAGGGAGCTTTCTTCTCTTTTTCGCCCCTCCGCACTGACTGTAGAGTTTGCATGCAGGCTACATTGGTCAGGCTTCAACTTCGAGTTTGAGACCTCGTTTGACTCAATATAACACGTGGTTGCTGATGGCCGAGAAAAGGCCAAAAAGGCAAAATTAGTGGTTGCTTCAAAAATAGCACTTCTGTTGTCCTCAAGCAATGTCAAAATAAAGTAACGTTTCAAAGAAAGGGATCTGGCATCGTATTAAACTTTTCACTATATTTCTAAAACGTAGAAAGTGGTCTCTGATGAATAGACAACACTGCTGACCCTTTAAAAGATTTAGCAAACATTTTAATACGACACTAGAACCCTTTCTTCTAGAACTTACCTTATTTTGACATTGCTGGAGAACAACAGAAGTGCTGTTTTTGAAGCAACCACTAACTTTGCCTTTTCTCTGCCATAAATCAGCTACCACGTGTCAGACTGACTCAAACGAGGTCTCAAACTCCAAGTTGAAGCCTGACCTACGCAAATGTGTAAAAATCGAGATAATAAAATCTATGGCTCCTCCACAGTAGCCACACAAAACGGGGCACATGCTTTTGGAACAGCCTTTATGACAACAAAATTCAAGGTGAAAATTTCCGTTTGGTAACTTGAGTTTAGCTCGGTCGCGTCACGTCAAAATCCAGATGGGTGATCTTCCAGATGCCTGTGTGAGCCACTCACTTCACCACACTTTCAAAGTGACAATAAATTTAAACCAGAGGTCCCGTTAGCAGCATGCAAAGTAGACCTAAATCAATGGTATAGAGCACCAGTGCTCTGCAGTTCAACACTTATTTCAATTTTTCTCGGCTGTTAACGGGCTAAAATTAGCTAAAACTAGTTGGAAATCTTTCCAGCATACTTGAAATAAGTAATGAAAAATAAAGAATGAATGAAATAAAAAGACATGAAGATTATGTGGTAAACCATTCGTTGCTACATTATCTACGCAAGTGACGCAGCTCTCTCCACGTTATACCACCAAAAGCAGCTATTTTCTCGTGTAGATAAGAAGAAAAATCAAACCTTTAAAATATCGTTGAAGCTAAAAGGAATTGAGTCCTTATAAATAGTTGAGCGTTAACGCTATCTTTGCTGACAAACCGCTGACATTCCTTTGTTAAATCATTAGAAGATGAGACCAAAATCTTCCTTCAAGTATTTCTTTGGTACTATGCCATTAGTCGGGGGGAGGTGGGGGGGGGGTTCGCTAGTATCCTGGCATGCAACAGTGACGAAGCATGTATGCGAATCGGTTGGTCATTAATGATTTCATAACGAATTTTGCTTTCGGATTGAAAAGACGTTGATATTAGTCACGACACGAGTGCACTGTTTAGGCGAACTAAATGAATATGACCATGCTTTGACACCATACATAAAGCTGAAAATTTTCAAATAACATATTACTTGACTTACCGAGAATCTCCTGCCTTCGTTTCTACATCGAGTGGTGCCACCATCATGATTTTCTTGGCTACTTTGCTGTACAACGCAGTCAAGTCAATGTGCACAGCTCGTGCAGTTTCTCTGATTTCTGTTGCAAAAGGCCGGAACGACTAACGGAACCTCCTCGTGCGTTTTGCCTTTGAAATTTCTCATCTGGTTTACAACCGCATTCGAGTGAAGATCGATGAAGATTTCGGAAGTTGAAATCCTGGATTAAATCTTTCAGCGCTTATTGTGATGAATTCAAAGAAAGCAGAAACTTCGATCCAGCTGACCAAAATGCATCCTCTGCTTTCTATCAACACCGCAGTCCTAAACTTTAAATAGGGCAATCTGTGATTTATCACACACAACATTGCAGAGGCTTGCTGCGAAGAAAGGCCGCGAATGGTTTCCTCTCTGACACAATGTTACTTCCACCACGTGGTCACTGGGAACAAGAATCAGAAACGCCAGAAAGACTGCAAGTACAGGGTCAAGCCAGGGACCGCGCAGCCACTGGACTAGCAGGTGCTAAAGGCCCCCCAACTTTTTTCAAAGACATGGTTTGAAACTTCCACAAATTGAGAAACTGTTGTTTGGTGCGATTTAAGTCATATGTTTCAATGTTTGAAGAAGCCAGGAGTTTTAAGTCAGAAAAATCTCATAATCTTGATGCAAAATTTCCTCAAGTGACAACTCAACTCGGCTTTGGTGGAACTGAAAGAACTTCATGTCGTCAGAATGGAATACCATAAAACGATATTCACTTGTAAATGTTAGCGTCGGCTTCAAGTATACGAATGCTGTCTACTTGAATGAGAATATGCTTCCTTTCAACGGCAGATTGGTAATAAGAAGGTCGCAAATTAGGGCGTGATCTCAAAAACGTTTCCAGGGGCAAGTCACCGGACCCATGAAAAAAGATGACACTTCTTAGGTAGACCCATTCACGGTTAACAGCTCGCAGAAACGAATTGCCGCCAAATCAGATTTGGCGCGCAGCTACTGACAAAAACTTATCAGTTCACGCCGTCGATTGAAATGAATGAAGCTTGAATTGTAATGGAATTAGGCCTTGTTAGATTTTGCGAACAGATTACCTCTTGTGGGTAGCGAGGGAGTAAATTTGGTTCATGCAATATCTTACCACTATGAAGCTCAGGGAGACCACATGTGGCGGAGAATGGTTCAGTAATACTTGCACGATTCAGTACTACATACAAATGTACTAAGATTTTATCATACCTGCCAGTTAACCCTATCAAGCCTGGGGGGCCGAATCAGCCCCACTGGCGGTTTTTTGTCTGTAGATTTTACCAAGTGCATTTACAACACTGAAACTTTCTGACTTTTAGTTTTTATCCTTGTTGCGATGTAGAATTAATTTTTTGAAAAAATCAAATTCATTCCAGGGGGTAAACGCGACCAGTTTTCAAGAGATGTATGTGTAAAATTTTGAATAATTCCTAATAAAATCTACAGCTAATGTGATAAAATGATGAAAAGATAGGAATAGATACTGCTTTTGATGCCCTATCCATTGAATGAGCTAATTTTTAATTTGAACATATGGTTTTGCGGATTTCGGCACTACGCATGCGCGCATTCTTTGCATTCCTGTGTGATGACGTCATCACTTTTTGTTAATTTTTCTTCACAGAGCAAATACTATTTAGACACGGAATACAATGAAATTGGACTGATGTCCTTAATGCTTTTTGTTTTCTCACAATAAACGATTAAAAATTTTTAGTACTGAACCCTATTGACTTTGAAAATTGAATAATGTGACGTCATGGAAAGGTCACGTGACATATCTAAAAATAAATTTCATTTTTGGGTTCATCATAAGTTGTTCTATAAACATGCAAAGTTTCAAGGCTTTAGGTTGTCCAGAACAGAAGTAAATTAGGGGGGCCGAATCAGCCCCCCCTAGGCTTCCTAGAGCATCAAATACCCTAGGCCTGATAGGGTTAACTGTGTTAAATTTTTCTTGAATCCTCTATCAGTTACACAGACTCCAACTCTACATCTCTGTGTTCGTTAGGCCATAAATTGTGCTGTGTTGTTGCAGTTGTATTGAATAATATATGGTTCGCTGGCGTGGATCACAGGAACCGAAAGTAATCAAATACACGTTTTTTTATAAGACACTATGATCAGGCCATAGTACTAAAATTTTTTTAATTTAACTAAAAGTTTCTTAATTGATTTTTATTTTTTGAATGCATGAATTGTCAATGTGGTCGCTAACACTGCTGCAGATATGTTTCTTGATTAAAACATCACATAGGAATAAAGAGCATTCTATGTTGAAAACACAAATGGTTAGATAATATTGCCCAATGATAAAGGTTCAGCGATCTATTTGCTATAAAATTCATTTTAACTTTGAAAAGTTTCTTAGTACTTCTCAGAAATAGTACTAGAGTTTCTTAAAATGTTGGCCATCTTAGTACTAGTTTCTTACAAACCAGTTTCTTATTAAAAAAACGTGTACACGATCCTATACTAACACTCCTGGACCCTCTTTGGTTGAAGAGGCTGCTCTGTATCGCTAATTTTGTTCTTTGCATAAATGCTGTTATTGTCGTTACTAACTTATATAATTTCTCTCGGGGATTAAGATTTATTCACTTTTCTCTTGCACGATATAACAGTTTTCTCTATATGGTTATAGGCAGTGGTGGCGCTAGGCAGTGGCGGAAATTATGGGGGGGTTGGGGGGGCAACTGCCCCCCCCCCAATTCAACAAGACTCGGAAATTTTTGCCGTAGAAGTCGGAAATTTCGAAGGTGGGATCGAAAATGCAATGAAGAAACGAGTCGCCGTTGAGAAGGAGAAGCAAAGAGTTTCTATTTTGAATGAGCAAACCAAATGCTCACGCTCTATCTGCAACATATTTTTAAGTTTTTATGCACTAACATTCCTTTCATAACGTGAAGAAACTGGTAGGGTATAGTTTTGGTACAGTATCGAAATTTCTGGTGATTGGGAGAGGCGTTCTAAGCCAATGTAAAGGCTGGAATTTTCAAAATTTTCCTTAGGACGTTTCCATGTCTATGTTTGGAGCAGGCAATGATTGGATGGCGAGAAGCGTTTTAAGACAAAGTAGATGTTCTTTCTGCAAAATTCGTTTGAGAAGTAGCTACTAATACTCGTCAAATATTCAAGTTTGTCATTGGCAAGATAAGGGATCCAAGAGGTCTTCTTAGCGAAAGTAAATTGTGTTTGCTCATGCTCAAAGAATTTCGTGGGGCTGCTACTCTGCAGAAAATTGTTACAAAATTGTCAAAATCCACATTCAATACCGGTAAAAATTGGGTCGTGACATGCATCCTAAGCAAAAGTAGAGGGTGTGTCCTAAAAAAATTTTCTTGGGGGTTCGCCCCCAAATTCCTGAAAGCTGTTCGACTTACCCTGATAGTATGTCGTTGTCTGTTTCTATAAACTTTAGATAGTTGTAAAATCTGATATACCTATTCTCTTAGCACATTTAAGGACCCTATTTACGTCAGGTCTTTCTGCAAAATACGTCGAGCAAAAGCACTTCTCCCGACTCGGAAAATTGATGGCTCTTGCCCCTCCACTCAAAAAGCTGAATTTCCGCCACTGGCGCTAGGTGAGGGCTAGAAGGGGCTACAGTCCCCCTGTCGGAAGCACCTAGCCCCACTGTCGGAGGAAAGTTTGGGCTCCTGTCAGAGGAAACTTGCCCGGGGGGGGGGGTACATAAAATGTTGAGGGTGCGGGTATGTGCCGCCCATATGGGTGGGTTTTGGGCCCCAAATTCTCTAAACAAGGGTCCCTTTTCGGCAGATTTTCCATAAACAAGGGTGGGTTATCCAGAACTTGGCGAAAAATAGCAGAAAATGGGTGGTTTTCCGCCAAAATTCATCATAAAAGTGGGTATGACCGCAAGTTTCGGTAATTAGAAGACGGTACCTTTCTGAAAACCGGGCGGCAGACCCCCGTCAATCCGCAATTCATGTACCCCCCCCCCCCGGGAAACTTGGCAACATGATATACGAAAACTGCATTTTTTAGCCTTTTCAGCCCCCCTGTCGGAAGCTTTTAGCCTTTAACCACCCCTGGTTAAAGGTTCATTTTTTGTTGTTTTACAGGAGTTAAACGTTGTTGAGTTTACGGGTTTAGTACGATTTGTCCTTTATTCAAGGCTATTTTCAAATTTCACAATGTCACCAGGGTACGAGGAACAATGAAATGAAACATTTTCCATTCAAGACAAGAAGAAGCGCCGTTTAGAAGGAGACAAGAAAATGAACTGAAAGATTTCATTATGATAACAAAGTTCCCAGTATAAAGCAAATGCTACATGATAAAAAGGACTTACTGTCTCAAACAGTTTTACCCCAGTCTTTGCTGGAAGTGTCCTATTTCCAAACGTTAGCGTAGCGACCGCGTGCTTGTGTCTCCAAAATGCCACAAGGTGAGCAATTTGGACCATTATTTGGCCCACAATAGCCATCACAGCCTCTTACATTCTGCATCACACGTCTTCCACAATAATAATGTCCAGTCTCAGGGCTTGCTTTGGAGGGGAAGCCAGCCCTGTTGACAAGAAAGCCCTTGGCTAGGCCTCGCGCCTTCACATCAACCTTCATGCAGTAGCTGCAGTTACAGCCATTGGTTGGTCCGCAACCGCCATCACAGCAGCCACACCTGAAATAAATTTTTGTGGACGTAAATATCTAAAAATGAATCATGAACACTGAAGAGTCTTTAGTTGGCTTTCAATTGGAGGGCAAGAAGGTAAACTATCTCCTTTCATGTGAAAGGTGGTTTAAAAAGAAGAAGGATAAATCTGAAGATTTGCCTGCGGAATGACGCTGCTGACACACTGAGGGCGGTTTTTCAATAAAATTGAGCCTTGTATTTCTATGAAATATCTGCGATAATCATTGAGCAAAGGAGAGACACACTCTTCTTGTCAGGCAGTTTTATGCCATACCTTAACAGGCATGATCAAGGTTCGTCCGTATCGAAAAGGCGTACAAGAGTTTTTAAACAATCGGAATTTTTGAATTTCTTGCAATTTTTCCTTGAAAACAAAGGGATTTTTGCCAAAAGGTGTACGAAATTTTCACAGAGTGATACGCCGCCGGGTCGACATGATCTTTAGAAGTAAAGTGGGTAGGGAAAACTGACGAGTTCACAAATGTCTTTGTACCAATTCAAGATCCATTTTCCAGCCATCATTAGAACTCATTTAATATGATGGCTGGAAACAGTGAATCATTGCAAAAACACTTATCAAAACTGAAGCAGTGTGGTTCACACAGTCGCTGCTACCATTAGCAATAGCACACGAGGTCTGTGTCAGCGTGGACTTTGATCAGGAGCGAGCCACCTAAACCCATTGTTTTTGTGTGTTTTGAACCTATTTTTGCTTGGTTTATCGAAGTTTCGTGATTTTGAAATTTCTGTGGTGAGCCAGTTTGGGGGTGTGTTTGATTGGTATTTCCAAACCTACCTAATTTTGAAAACGGTGCACTTCGCAGAGATTGAAACTCAATTCTCGATCAAATGCAAAATTCTTAAAGACGGCAGGTTTCAGATTCATCGTGGCAAAAACGAGGTTTCCAGTTGAAAACACACAGAGGAGTCTGGTGCTTGGCAACAAAGATTAAACCAACTCAATAACCATAGCACCACAAGCAGATTTGCCTCGTTTTTCGAGTTTCGCAAATGAAAACGAGAATCTCTCCAAAGTCTGCCAAACCTTCTGCCGTTTGGAGCAGATGGTTCAGCAGGCCTGCCAAACCTGCCAACTGCCGTTTTCGGAATTGGGGAGTCGATCAAACACAAATTCCCAGTCTTCCTTGTCTACCGTTTTCAGAATTGGTACCAATCAAACACACCCTAAGTGCAGTGCACGTAAGATGGATTTGCATTTAATGTGGCTCACTACTGAAGATTTCAAAATCAAGAAATAGCGATAACTTGGCTCACTACCAAGTAAATATTAATTCAAAACACACCAAAACAATAGGCTGAGTGGCTCACTATTGTTCAATTTCACATTGATACACACTTGGTGTCCTACTGCCATGTTGCTTCGCCTAAAAAAACAATGGTGCAAGGGTTTTACCAATTCAGTCATATTTCGTGTTCTCTCCATTTGCCCTTAGCTTATTCATTTCATTTCGCTCCCTCAGCTTGCCCATTTCAACCTGCTAAACCATATCAACAGAATGATGAAAATTCTTACTTAGGCCCATCCAAGCGTTTTCCACAATAATACTTTCCAGTTGATCCAAGACGGACTTTATCTCCCCTCCCATTTGTTGTTATGTCAATTCTACCGTCCGCGTTATCTGCTTTCTTCGCTGGTTTGCTGGCCTGAACAGGCTGTGCTTCTGGAAAAGCAATTTAGAAGGGGGTGACAGGGGGAGTCTTTGGTACCGGTACCAACTAAAAAGGTACCAGGTTCCACCCAAATTGAAGGTATTGGTGCCACCAATTTTGGGGGAAGAACTAGTAACTGATAATCAATATAGTACAGTTTGTCATTAATATGCTGAATTCTGAAAAATGGTCTACTTCAGTCCTTCGTGAGACCAATGGGGAAGACCAAACAACTCCTGAGCACGTCACCGTGGCATCTGTGCCACTATCTGAACTGTTAAAAGCTAAAAATTTGTTCTTGGAATTCCAAAATCATCCATGGACGAAATTTCTATTAGTACCGACTCATATCTGCTTGGTACCGGTACCCCTACCTTTGGTACCAGGTTCCATCACATTTACAATGTTGTACCAGGTACCACCCCTATTGTACCATGGTACCACTACCCAGTCATCCCCCTCAATTTAGGGCATGTTTATAAAAAATACCGACCATGAATCTATAGATCAGCTAGGCGAGATAACTCGCTTGGCCGGTATATCTCCAGTGTTTCTTCGGCCAAACTCTCATCCGTGTCATCACGAATCACGACATGGCGTATGACGTGATCACGTGGTATGTAATATTTTGACATCTTCCCGCCTCTTCCCCAGGCCTCGTAAAGCGCAGCAAGTGTGGTGATTCGTGAGGACACGGATGAGTTTTTGACCGAAGAAACACTGCAAGTTACATTTTTCTTGCTGCATTATTTGTGGCAGAAAATCGTCAAATGGAGACCAAGCACAGTCTGGTAAATACACAGAACTAAAGGATGCCATAAACAAACGAAAAGAGGTGGGTACCCTTTAAATTTCTTACTCAAAAATACAATTCAGCACATTTTAGAGCTAGGCCATATTTCGGACATCAAAGAAATCATGTCAGATTTGCTCATCTGCGAAGCAAGAAAAAGTCCCCAACCCCACCGTATCGACTTTATGGGAATAAGTAATGTTTCAGGCAAGTTTTAGAAGACTTTTTAGGAATGAATTGAGTACGAAGAATGCTGGAAGCTCAGAAATGCTGAAAGCGAACGAAGGTCGTAAGTTTGAGGTGCCATAACTCCTTGGAATCGGGAGATATTTGGACCGGCATCCAAACTTGAATGCCCATTTTTTTTTCTTCAAAAAAATTCGGGAAATTTCAAGAAGTTTTTTGTCCTGCTTGCGTTTTATGAAGGTAGGTAAAATTTATAAAATTTTCACACGTTTCTTTTGTTTTCCTCACTTATTCGCCGTCTGATTGGTCCGCAAAAACGAGGTTTTGGTGGTTTCCGGCCATGGGCCACGAGCAAAATTCGGCTAAAACATTTGATTCCTATCTTCACACTGACATGATTTTGGATTCCAAAACAATTGCACACAAACAAAAGTCGTTGCCCTTTGATTGATGTCGCATGGAAATTAGCCAATTAAGGGACAGATCATTAAATATTGTTGGGGAGGGGGTTGATGACATTAACAAATATAACAAGTATTTGATAGAGTTTTCGTAACCCCTCCCTGATCTGCTTAAAATTTTTGAAAAATTAAAGAAGTAGCAATCATTTACAATAGCCTTTTGTACAATTAATACCCATGATAATCGTACCTTCTTTCTGCACTTTTCCTGTTTGCGTTTCGATCTCTTGCTTCAAACTTCGCATATTGTCATTGAACTTTGAAGAATCACTGAAATCAATATAGAGTCTACCAGCTGTGATTAAACCCAATGCACCAGTGGCATTGAAACCAGACTCCAACTTGATTGGAATGATGCCTTTCTTGCGATCTTGCCCGTACTGGCATTCTCTTGTGCAGCTTTCTGAAGATTGGTACTTGGTTGACATGCATACTATTATAACGCTAGCACCTAAATCAAGCATTGAGACAGATGAATTAAAAAATTGATGAAAAGTAACATCATCAAGCTTTACTCGCAATCTAGTTTGATGTAAAACAACACAATGGGTAGGCCTAAGAATGCAATCCTCCTCTTCAAGATAAGAGGTACGAGAGTGGAAAACTTTGTTGTTTAAGATTTGCATTTTGAGGCTTAAATCTTGTTCTACGCACCCTCGGGGGGCACTTATGACACATATGCATGCATACGGGAGGGTCAGTCCGAGAAATTTTCTGGCAACCCAAAAATATCAGTTCAGCTTCACTGCAATCCAAAAATATCACCTACTTTTATGCTTTGACACCCGTAAAGCGTATGTTCTATGTTCATGTTCCGAGGGGGTTCCGAGTGCCACCTGGGCTGCGCACAAAGTTCAATAGAAGGCCATATTCTTACATTCATATCCGTCTTAATTTTGAAATTATGATGATATAGAGAATTCAAAATCAGAAGTGCTTGACCGTGAAGTCAAAGACTGGACAAATTGTTGTCCAAACTTTTATTTCACGGTCAACGCCTTTGTGAAATCAAATTCTTTGTATCGCCTTGATTTCGAAATGAGAACGGATACGAATGTGAAAATTTGGATATTTACTAGACTTTAGACGCAGAACAAGATTCAAGCCTCAAAAATACAATTAAGGATTTCTCGTATTATCATGGGTGGCTGGACACCGCAGTTGTGCTGCATATTGCTGCTCAGTTCTTTGCTGAGGATGGAGTTCCTTGCTACTACGTAGGAGCTAGCATCAGGGACGGAAGAAGAAAGAAAAGAAGCGATCGTTTCTTCCTTTTCCATATTTCAAACCTCGTCCGCAGAAACGTATAAATTTTCCTCCGCGGAAGCATGTACACTGAAACATATTTGCAGTGCTTAATTACCCATGGTATCAATTATTATTGACTTCTGAGGGCAAGAGTGCTTGCGAAAGGCTGTTCTGTACTAGTATATTGTTGGCCCTTCGTATTATCGAGATTCACATATTTGCAGTGCTCAGTGCAGTGGTAGCCTTCGTAGGTATGCTTTCTCTCCTCATCAAATTTGCGTCTTTCTTGATACATTCTTCAGAAATCTAATGCCTTGCGGAAAAATCTTTCACAACGTAGCAAAACAAGGGCAGATTTTGTAATACAATAGCATCAGTCGCTTTGGTTCACACCTCAATTCAAAGCGATTAGCGAATGCAGACAAAAGAAATTCTCTCAAGCAGAAATTGAAAACAAACGAAACCGCAAAGTTGCCCTGAAACCAGTACGGCAAACTCTCGTTTGGTGCGGACGATGGGAGGCTTTTAAGAGAAGGTATGTGCTTATAACGAAAGAAGAAGGGTAAATCTAAAGTTCTGTCTCGCGGATTTTGTTTGTTTGATTCAGAAACCGAGCAGAGGGCATTACAATTTTTGCATATTTATTGCTCAGACGTGCGCAGTCACTCCTCAGCTCCTGAATCAAATAAACAAAATCCGCGAGACAGAACTTTAGATTTACCCTTCTTCTTTCGTTATAAGCACATACCTTCTCTTAAAAGCCTCCCATCGTCCGCACCAAACGAGAGTTTGCCGTACTGGTTTCAGGGCAACTTTGCGGCTTCGTTTGTTTTGAATTTCTGCTTGAGAGAATTTCTTTTGTCTGCATTGGTTAATCGCTTTGAATTGAGGTGTGAACCAAAGCGACTGATGCTATTGTATTACAAAATCTGCCCTTGTTTAACGTAGCAAGCAATTGGCATACCTTCAACTCCTTCGGCCATCTTTTCGTAGATGTTACCTCGCATCGAATCAATATCCATCCAGACTTTAAATCCATGGGCCTTCAGGGCATCTTTGATCTTGATAACTTGCTTCTGGTAGTCCCATTGGTAGGACAGCATGATGTGACCTTGTGGTGCCATGTTTTTCTAGCTATAAAACCGAGGAATGGCAGTTGATAAATCTAAAACCTTGAATGTTATGACTTCGCAGCACACTACTATTCGATCTCATGCTAGGCCCAGTTCAACCTCATTTTGCAAGTTAAGAGATCTCCTAAGGGAATGATTTTCTTAAACCATTGTGCTTCATACTTGATGTTCGAACTTCCAGCAGTCATTCTGAGCTTCTCTGAGAAAGCTATCTTTAAAACACAGAATATGGAGTGATGGAATGGAATGACAGAATGATGGAATGAGACGATGGAGTGACGGAATAGCTGTTAAACATTTGGAATTTGCAGGGCCGAAGCCAATGGGGGGGCTGGGGGGGCGGAGCGCCCCCCAGCAGACCATTTGTCGGAAAATTTTGCTCTCTTGTCGGAATTTTTGTGTTCTAAATAACTAGTTTTGGAGGATTTTGAGGAGAAATAATGGAGAAAAACATGAATTTTTTAGTGTAAAAACATAAATTCCAACAGAAATTATTGAATTTATGGCATATTTTTGATTGATATTAACTAATTGTGTTGATTTCAACGTTGAATTGCGAAAAGTGGCCAAATTTTAGTTGCCGCGGAGTTAGATCGGTACAACTGTTGTTGTTGCTGTTGTTGTTGATGGTTTTTTCGTCGGAAAATTTTGGTTTTTCGCCCCCCTACGCAGGCATAGCTGGTATCGGCCCTGGGAATTTGTACCTTAAACGCCTATAGTATGTTAATCTTGCTTTCACGTAATGCTCTGTGGGTCAGAATATCAAGAAAATTAAGTAAAGAATTCGTTTTCGAGCACCATTCCGTGTTTTCTAAAATCATTCCGTGTTTTCTAAAGTCATTCACTGTTTTCACAATTCATTCCGTCTTTTTACAAACCATGATGGTTAATGATGGTTATGATCTAGCAGTGTTAGAACATGGACTAGTCAAGAGAGAGCAATGGATTCTTTCCACTTGGAAACAAGGCCATTACAAGTGGTATTCAAATCTTGTTTTTTACCTACACGTTTTTTCATAAGAAACTGGTTTGTAAGAAACTAGTACTAAGATGGCCAAAATTCTAGTACTATGTCTGCGAAATACCAAGAAACTTTTCAAAGTTAAAAGCATGAATTTTATAGCAAATAGATCGTTGAACCTTTATTATTGGGCAATATTATCTAACCATTTGTGCTTTCAACATAACAGAACACTGTTTATTCCTGTATGATATTCTAAATGTCAAGAAACATATCTGCTGCAGTGTTAGCGACGACATCGATAATTCTACATTGAAAAATAAGAAACAGATTAAGAAACTTTTAGTACTAAAATGAAAAAAATTTCATGTTAAATTAGGAAACTTATACCTTTAGTAAATTAAGTTAAACATAGCTAATTAGACTAGCCATAGTGGAAGGGAAAATAAAAGGACCTTCATTGGGAAGAAGTTTAAGAATGCAATGATCTTTTGCATGGGTAAATACTGAAGTCACCAATATGTAATATTCCGGAAAAAATTCTGGGAACGTCAATCTACAAGGCACTTCACAATTAAAAATCGTTTTGGTCACTATGACTTCTGGTCTCAATCACATCAGTTGGATGGATATTTCAAATTCAATGCCTTCATTTTAGGCTGCTCGGCACTGAGGAAATGGCGCGCTAAGCGCGCCACTTTATCAGTGATAGCCGCCGCAGGCGGCCAGGCGCCAAGTCCTCCGCAGGAGCTAGGAATTGCAAACCCGCGCGCAGCGCGGGTTTCGATTCCTAGTTTAGTACTATGGCCTGATCCAAGTTTCTTATTAAAAAAAACCTGTAATGAATTGGCAGTTCCTTTGATGTTTTTATGTCATCAGGAATACACTCATTGTACCTAGAAACGTTGCGGCAAAAGGCATTGTTCTTTCTGTGGGAGCATAGATTTTGCAACAATGATTAAAACGAGCCGTAGTCTCCCAGGGACATTTGCAAGCACGCTACGATGAACAAGAACATTTTCATGCGAATTTAATGAAACTTTTAGAATATGGTCTAACCAGGCTCCTCATACCAAAAAGGTGCACGTAACTTCTTTTCAGAGAACTTCACATAACGGGGCGTATCACTCTGTAAAACTCTCGCACAGCTTTTGCAAAATCCTATTGTTTTCGAGAAAAATCCGTAGTAAAGGATCCCTAAAAATCCTATTGTTTTAAACCCTTTACCTTTTCGGAGGAATCGTGCATGCCTTGCATCACATGATTGCTGCGGGAACTCCCTTATCTGAAAGAGTGCCGAGGCAGCGATTTCATAGGCATCTTCAGAAAAGAAATTAGTTGATCAAAATCAAACAGGCTTTCGAGTTCCTGTTCTTTGACGAGACAAAAATAAAACGCTTTCATAACCCTTTTCAATGCCGTGAACATTTTAACCCACGAGCAGGCTTTACTTTCCATAGAGGAAAGCTATTGAGGATCTTGGCAAAAACAATAATTGGACAAAGGGAGAACCACTGTGAAAAAACAAATAACATAATGATGAACTTCAAGGTGCATACACTTCATTTCCTCAGTGGCTCTCCTTCGCGGGTGAATTATGAGGGGTGAAGGCCAAACTACCCTGGGTACCAGGGTAAGGCCACACAGGCTGCTAAATTTGCGATTCTCCTGAATTCCGAAAGTATGAAGCAAACAAATCTCCGTAGGAAAGCCTGAGGAAATTCATGATCTAGGTTATAAGGGACTTTGATGTTTAAAGTCAAAATGGACATTATTCAGTAGAATATTCACATTCTAAACAGTTTGCTCTGTAGCATTTTTTCACAATTAGATTTCGCTATAGTTTCTGCATGGTATAATAGTAATAATGATGATAATAATAATTTCATTTACAGTTGGATAACGGTGTAGCATGTGCTAAAAAGTACAAACCTATATAGCTATCAACTAACTTGAACTTAATTTATGGCAATAATAAATACAAATGCTACACTTGCAACCTACCAGCCCAATTCTTCATGCTTGGCAAAAAAGGAGACTGTATCGCTGCCTTTAAGCATATCAAGTGAACTGTTCCAGGCAAAAGTATGCTATCCCTGAACGCAATCGAATTTGTACCGAATTCGTACCGAAGGACGTAGTCAGTGCTTTGGGAAGAGTGAGGATATCATTCATTCTCAGGTTGTAATTAATGTTGTTCCTTGTGAAAAAATCCCACAAGAAAGGAGGATTTTCATTATGGAGTGATTTATACACTTCAATCATGAGATTCTGCAGGTCCTGAACATGAACATGAAAGGTTTTTTCGGTATTTCTAATCAACAATTCATCGAATGAAGCATCACAGTCTTTCATTCAATAGAGCAAGAAATACCCGTTTATGAGCCCTGTGAATCTCTTTATTGGCAGTTCTTCTTAAACACGGTTGGATGTGATTTGTAAAAGAAGTAATTTATCTTTCTCAGCCTAATTCTATTCACTTTTCATGTCATTTATTGGTAATCAATTTCTTTCTTTTCAGTTGTAATAAATAACAAGCTTGTACCGTCTAAAAAGCAGTCCTCTCGAATGGTGTGGAGGCTACCATGTAAAAATGATGAAGAATTGAAATAAATGCCATGGCCCCGAAACAGAACAAATTACCTGATTTTCTATGGAACCACTTGTGTAATGCCAAAATGAAGCAGGATTGTTTGCTTCTTCCAAGTTGGTAATTCCTTCAAGCACTTGGCATCGGCAGGCAACGACAGGAATGCAAGGAAACGCAATATTAATACGCCTAAATTGTTTTTTATTGTATATGCAATTGGCTGACAATGGCAATTCAATAGGACATACGCATACAAGAATACAACAACTGAAACGGGAACTTCGAAACCATAGAATTTGAGTTTCATAACTCCCGCCCGCCGTGCGTAGGGTCTGAAGATTGGAATCCCAACTGGGGGACATTCTCATTAATCGACAGGTGCTTTGTTTCATCATTTGTTTACGGACCAATCAGATTCATTTGATTGATAATGAGCAGCGCAACTTGAAGTAAGCTTCGATAAAAACAACAAGCAGCCTGAGAATGATATTATCTGAGATTCATTGACAAGTTATAATGGCCCACCAGAAAGCGTTACTCAGGGGGGCAACAATTTAAAGACACTGAACTCCCCATGATCCTTTGCACGAGTGCAAATCACCAAAGATGAAATTTTACCGTAGACAACATATCTTTAGAATAAGATGGCGTGAAACTGAAAAGCTCCAGCTAACCTTTCCTAGTCTTTTAATGTGGGGATCGTAGGGGTTACTAAAAACCGTAAAACCGCCAAACTATTTGAGAAAAACCGTAAAACCGCCTCAAAATTCAGTGAAAACCGATTTCACATTTGCATGTACCACTTCGGTTCTGTACTGCAGACGACTGACTCATTATCATTTTTATGATTTCCAATGTCTTAAATCCGCTGGAGAAGGTTAAAATTAGTAGAATGTTCACAAAATTATATCGTACTGGACAATAATTCGTAGCTTTTGCGTTTATCTTCAATTTTGTGATCATTTGACGCCTCGAATCATATTTTGAGAAGAAATGTGGAAACCGTTGAGAAATAGCGGTACCGTAAAACCGTCACTTTTACGGCTAAAAACCATTAAACCGTTCCAAAAACATATAGAAACCGCAAACCGTCAGCCCCTATGACCCCCACTTTAATTGTTTCAAAGAATTTCCGTTTCATTCGGCGATGTTATTGGCTGATTAGCATGAAATTGGAAGATTTGTGGGTCTCCCAATGCCCTTTTGAAAGATTTTACTTGTATGCTTGCATTATATTGATGACTTCTCTTGAAAATCACGCATCGCATGAACAAGGCGACAGTTTGCGTTACTGGTTTCACGTGAACTTCTGCAGCTTTGTTTATTTTGAATGTCTGGTCGAGAGAACTCATTTTGTTATGGTGTCAAACCAAATGTAACTGATACCTTCGTGTTCCAAAATTTACCCTTGTTGACTGCAAGAGGGTGCACAGACACAAGACACGAAGACTCCAGGATGTGAAAATGTAATGATTGTTTTTAGCAATAAAGACTCAGAGTTTTAAATGGTTAGCCACAGCAGTTTAGAAATTATATCTACAAAGGGTGCATCGATATTCTTCAAGAATATTAGATCCCACAAGTTACTTCAGTGAAATTTAAGAAGAAATGGCATCATTACATAACGTAGCCTGCGTGCAGACTTTACTTGCTATTGTGAGCCAAGGCGGAATTGTAAAGTCTTCGCATTAGCGTCCATTATTGAGTTCTGAACGACAGGTCCCTCCTGCGAAGAGGAGCTCAATCTTGCGCAATAAATTGACTCTGCAAACGGGAAGAAATAACCCGTCATGTGAAGAGAATCCCACCAACACAGCTTCAGTGCCTACAATATACAAACTGCAGAGGCAATAAGGATAAAAAAACTCACCAGTAATTCAAAAACGTCACTTGCTGACAAATATCTAAGAAGCTAAGGGTACTAGCAACACATCATTGCACATCTGACGAACACAGGCCTAAGCCTGAAGTAAACGAGTTAAGTAAACGTTCTATCCTTCGAGAAACTTTCGAAGAATTGCCTCTTGATCGTTGTAGACTTCCTTAACCGTGAGAATATGCTTGTCTGTTTATAATTTCTTTCAAAACATTCGCAATGGAAAGTAAAGTCTGCACGCAGGCTATACATAAAGTATCTCGTGATCATTTACGGCCTTCATATTGCCTATTTACAGTTGATTAGTAGCAAGCCCAAAGCCAATGGGGAGTGCCCCCCCCACCCCAGGAGACCATTTGTAGGAAAACTTTGCTCCCTTTTGGTGATTTAAATTTTGATAATTTTTATTAAAATAAAAATTTTTGGTGATTTAGATGACTAGTTCTGGAGGATTTTGAGGCGAACTGATGACAACAAACATGATTTTATGAGCGTTAAAGATAGATTCTAACAGAAATCATTTGATTCACGGCATATTTTCTATTTTGCTATTCACTAATTGTGTTGATTTCATAGTTGGAATGCAAAATATGGATAGATTTTAGATACTGCAGACTTAGATCGGTCATATGATTCATAAATTCAACGCATGTTCCTGCAACTGTTGTTGCTGCTGTTGTTTGTTGATCGTTTTATCGTCGGAAAATGTTGGTTCTTCGCCTCCCAAGGAAATCATGGCTGGCATTGACCTTGAAAAAAAGCCTTCTCTCATTTAAATAATAGACTGAATTTGTATACTTGCAGCAGATGATAGCATTTACAAGTGAACATCGTTTATACAGTACTGCTTTCAGACAATATAAAACTCTTTCAGTTCAGACTAAAGCTGAGTTGTGACTTAGGGAAGTTTTACATAACGTTCCAGGTTACGATATTCTGCTGATTTAAAACTAACAGCTTCTTCAAGTAAATATCAAAACATGTGACTTTCAAACAACAAACAGTCTATCTAAAAAATTGAAAAATGAGAAATTTGGCTTTACGGCTCCTCCGCAGTAGCTATTCAACGGCGTACATGTTGTTTGGGACACTCCGTTGATGCTTCAGTGAGATCATTTGGCTCACCATTTAGATTCTATAAGGACTTAAACTTAAACTTTGTTGTATTTTCATGCAGTAATCGCGTGCCCAGGAACATTCTATCTCTGCCATATGTCAGAGATATTCCTTTCAGATTTCGTTGGTCATTTGTAAATCATTTTGTTAGACAGCCTTGTAATACTTAGACTGCATTCACACGATGCCGGCACATTTTGAAAACGGTGAAAAATGTGATGGATAGGCCTCCCGTTCACACGAAAACGGCACATTTTTTCCCGGCAGATTTCGAAAACGGAACCCTAACCGGTCTAAATTTGAAACAGCATCGTGTGAACACTCGACAGTGATGTAAACAGAACATTTTTTCGGCGCTTTTGGATCGAGGCTGCTCGATTCTTAGGGTGTACGTACTTTTCTTTAGCATCAAAGTCCTGCAACGAGTTTTTACTGTCAAATTATCTACCGTTCTCAAATTGTTCCGGTATCGTGTGAACGCTAGCTCAAATTTTGCTGCCGTCCCTTTTTTCACCGTTTTCTAAATGTGCCGGCATCGTATGAACGCAGTCTTAGTTAGCCTTTTGGTTAGCCTGGACTTGTGTCAAAGTTACGTTTTGCAGTAGAAAATTAGAACTGACTCGCTGATTCCTCAAAAAGAGTCAAATGTTTGAAAAGACATTTTACCGTTTGGGACCCTTCCCCTTCAACTGAGTTGCGCCCTGTTGCACTGGAACAAATGTTTGGACTGGACCAAACGGAGTCATGACAACCGCAGGCTTAACTGCAGGCCTAACCATACACATCTGGGCGGGCTGCATTGGCTGAGGGTTGTTTGGCTTTGGCTTTGCTTTGGTTTGATTTGATTGTGAAGCTGCATTCTTCGGATTTTCTTGCTTTTTGTCAGCTGACCCAGCTTTATCTCCCTTGCTATTTGTTACTTTATCATTTTTGCCATCTTGCTTTTTTCCAGTTGACCCAACTTTCTCTCCCTTGTTGTTAGTTGCTTTATCATTTTTTCCATCCTGCTTTTTTCCAGCTTTATCTCCCTTGTTACTCGTTGCCTTTTCACCTTTGCCGTCCTTTTGATCTGCTTTCTTCACGGTGCTGCCCTGAGCAGGTTTCACAGCTGAGAAAAGGAAACAACATTTAAATCAAAAATTTTCGGACGGTCAAACTTTTGGACAAGTTTTCTCAACTTTTTTAGATCTGGGGTTATCCAAGACTTTTCATCCAAAGCCCTCAATTTCCTGGAAAATAGAAAAACACAAATTTCTCCCTCTGCTTCCTTCCATAATGAATCTCTAGTACTCTCAAAACCTACATTGATGGACAAAAAGTGTGTACCACTGAAAAGTTTGGCATCTTGTATCACGACGTTGTAAAAAATGGATGAGAATAAATCTTAAATCAATCAAAAGATCTCAAAGAGCTTAGATTAAGAACTAGGAATCCAAACCAGCGCTGCATACGGGTTTGCAATTCTTAGCTTCTGCGGAGGGCTTGGCGCCTAAAATTGAGAGAAATTTGAAGTTCGCGCTAACACATCATAACCTTGAAAGTATAATATTTTGAAATATACAAAAGTGCGAAAGATTTATACCTTTCTTCAGCACTGTTCCAGTTAGCGATTCAATCTCTTGCTTCAGACCTCGCAGATTTTCATCGAATTTTGAAGAATCACTGAAATCAATATAAAGCCTTCCGGCTGTGATTAAACCCAGTGCACCAGTGGCATTAAAACCAGACTCCACCTTGATTGGAATGATGTCTTTCTTTTTGTCTTTTGCGTATTGGAATTCACTGTTGCAGCTATCTGAGCACTGGTATGTGCTGGACATGCACACAATTATAGCACTTGCACCTAAATGAAGCAATTAAATCGAAAATAGAATGCAAAAAAATTAATGAAACTAAAGATTAGAGTTTAATGCCCCATTCACACTGCAAGTTAAACCAGCTTAAATTTAACAAGATTTTCTAATAAGGCCTGCTGATTGGTCAATCCGACAAATCCAGTCGTTTGATTGGTCGAAATTTCAACTGGTTCAGATAAAGCTTGTTTAATTGTGTCAGTGTGAATACAGTATAAGTACAGCAGAAACGCTCATGAAAGAACCAGTTGTTATAAGAGCCTTGAGGCTGAAATTCAACCTTTTAAACCCCCTAGATAAGAACCCGCCAAAGGCTGAAACTGGGAGAGTTTCTTATAAGAATAAATAGAGGTTCATAAATAAACATAAATATAATAGGTTTCATGTCTTCAGAATTCCTCAGAATTTTCAAGAATTCTTGGCATCCTGAACAGAATTCTTCGGTGGCACAAAAGAGTACCAAAATTTTAAACAAGAATTCTAACCTAAAAACGCTCTCAGTTATTCTTAAGAATCCTCCAGAATTCTCAAAAACTTATCAGAATCCTTGTGCTGAAAAACAGCATTAATGTGTGCAAGGCGTGTACTGTGTATAAGAACCTTTTAAGAACCTTGCAGGCTGGAACTTAAAATAACATCCATTTAATTCAGAACCTATTCAGGCTGCCCATGAAAAACCTTAGTTCTTTTATGCGGGTTTCTACCGTAAGTCGATGCAGCTTTGATCCGCTAAAATTTTGCTAGACTGACGATATAGTCCCAGTTATCGCAAAAATAGCAACAACAACAACAATGACAACAACAGCAACATTTTTCATTTTTGCTCAAACTAGGACTTATCGACTTTCATATAAGAATTTGAGGCGGAAATGAACACATTTACGTGTACCCTCTGGAACGAGGCTGCGAAGTAGTTTCAGAAGCTAGGCAAGCAACCCTCGACAGTTGGAAATTCTCATTGCTATGGTGCTTAAAAATGAGGAACTCCTGGTTCACAGTGAAAGGTTTGTTGATTCTTGGATTAGGAAACATTCCATACGGATACTTGTGGCTTTGTTCATGGCTAATATCTATGTAAACTTGAACTTTCAGCTGTTTTAGCATCGGAGGCTCAAGCCGGCAACTTAGGCCCCTCCGTCGTATAGCGTTGCTATGGTTTCCATATCTAGTTATGAAATCGATAGGGGAAAGCTTTGTCCCAGTTTTCAATGTGAAAGTCCATGAGTCGTAGTTTGAGCGTCCATTAGTCAATAGACTATGATCAGTCTATCAATAGCGATAACTACGAATATGCAATCAGTCTACAATTTTGCTATGGTTCACTACGCTTCACACCAGAAAAAAAATATTTTTTTGTAGACAGATAGAGCAACACAACAGGCTACACTGTTTTGGTTTAGCGGAAGCAATGTCAACGGGAGGCCACTCCGTTGGCAGTTACACTTTTCTTACTGATCCAAAGTTGTACTTGCACAGTGTAAACAGCGTCCTTGATAGCACGATTGCTCGTCCCCGACCAAAATCTGGTTAATTGGACCCCGGGGGAGTGATTGCGTGTGTTGTTTTGTTTTCTCTCCTTCTTTTTCGTTTCATATTTACTTATAGTTTCAACTTTATGTTAAATGGCCGTAGGGTAGACATAGCCTTGTGCTCCTTGCGGTATCATTTTGGTAGTGTAGTAGAGTAATTTTGTATGTGGTGTAACTGGTAGAATGATTTGGTAAGAAGAATAACGAGTAATACACGTTTTTTTATAAGAAACTGGTTTATAAGAAACTAGTACTAAGATGGCCAAAATTTCAAGAAACTCTATTACTATCTATGTCTGAGAAGTGCTAGGAAACTTTTCAAAGTTAAAAGCATGAATTTTATAGCAAATAGATCGTTGAACCTTTATTATTGGGAAATATTATCTAAGCATTTGTGTCTTCAACATAACAGACACACTGTTTATTCCTATATGATGTTTTGAATATCAAGAAACATATCTGCAGCAGTGTTGGCGACCACATTGACAATTCATGCATTCAAAAAATAAGAAACCAATTAAGAAACTTTTAGTACTGAAATGAACAAAATTTCTTGTTAAATTAAGAAACTTTTAGTACTATGGCCTGATCCTAGTTTCTTATAAAAAAACGTGTATGTCATGTAACTGCTTATTGGAATATAAAAAATGGTCTATTCAAGTTTATAATTCAAAGCGCTATCTTGGATGATCCCAGAAGAGGCTCTTTGCACACTTGCAACTAGGGACAATGCAAAGTTTATTTTATACCATGGCCTATGAACTCAAGATAGGATGAACTTTTTAAATATGAAATGGCTCACCTTGCTGAGGACAAAATTGTGAATCATGCAAGTTGAGAAATGCATGCAAAGATGCGTATAAATGACTCTAATTTCCTTGTTAGTTTCTTGCAAGGAGGATTCATCAGTCATTGGCAGACTCTTATAGAGATGAACTCTACACTTCATATGGTCTTTGGCTAATTCATCGGTTGTACTATAGTACTATACAACATCTGTTGTTCATGAATATGGGGCAGATGCATTTGTAAGGAAAGAAATGGTGACTGGTCGGTTGTATCGAGGGGCATTTCACTCCAAAATATCTCGTAAGCCTTTGGCAAAAATCCTTTTGTTTGCCAGAAAAATCCATCAAAAATCCGTAAAAATCCTTTTGTTCTGAAAAAATCTCGTACGCTTTTTCGAAGGAGTGAACTGCCCCTCGGGTTGCATATTTTGCAATGATTTCATCGCAGAGTTTTGCAACACATTTTCTTCTCCACCGGCCATGTAATATAATAAATTTTACGCTGTCGCTTAGTTTATACCTTCAACTCCTTCGGCCATCTTGTCGTAGATGCTACCGTTCATCTTGTCAACATCCATCCAGACTTTAAATCCATGAGCTTTCAGGGCATCTTTGATTTTAATGACTTGCTTTTGATAATCCCATTGGTAGGAAAGCATAATATGACCTTCTGACGCCATCTTCTTCTTTCTTAAAAAGCCAGAGAGTAAAAACCAACGAATCTAAGTTCTGAATTTTGATTCTGAGAATAATGCGAAGGTTTGCGGCATCAAAGTTGTGAGAGTACCGCAGAGAGTTATTTTCTTTACAACTTTACAAAATGAGCTGTTCTGAGACTGATGTAGCGTCAGCGGTGTTTTGAAAACGAGACAATGTGTATTGAAAATAAAATTTTATTTTCAAGCCAGTGAAATGAGGATGTCGTGCTGCTTTTCTTTGGGGAGCAAGGGTTTCGTTGAACTACCTTGCTATTCAAGTCAATGAAAGTCAAAACTTTGTTTCTGGGGTGTTCTTACGTCATCAAATTCGCTGTGGGGTCCAGGTTTCAATCCGTAATTACAGCAAAATGGAACAGAAAAATACAGAATCACGGAATCGGGAAATGCGGAATAACGAGATAAAAACTTACATTGACGCAAAGTTTTTGCCATCAACAAGCAAATTTTCTTTTGGTAAATGAATTTTATTCCAATATACACTGAATCAAGTGTTTGCAAAAGAGCTTTGAACCGAGCATGTCTGAACAGACTCCGTTCTTTGAGTGAGGATTGTTGAATAGGTCTGTCGAATTGTATCGTTCTACATTTCGTTTTCCTTATTGCATAGTTACACTCTTTGGGCCAAAACTGTTCACGGGGTATTGCACTTGCCATTTAAGCCTACTTTCCACTAGGCGGAATATTACTCTCGCAAAAATCTTCCTTTGTTTGCAAGCACGATTCCGCTCGAAAGTTGAATGGGTTTCTACTTTTGAGCGACGTCGCTTTTCCGCAAGCCAATCAGATTGCTGGAAAAGGTCGCTGCGAGCGGAATATTCCGCCTAATGGAAATCAGGCCTTAAGATGGCCTTAGCGCAACTTTCAAGGAAATTGGTAGTTTCCGCGGTTGACATCAATAGGTTTAAAGAACAGATCCTTCGTTGGCTTGCAACTGCGCGGGCCAGATCGAAGCCCTTGTACGTCCTGCGCACGGTACTGCAAGATAAATGTATCAATAAATATGAAAAAAAGCATCCTCAAAAATAAACGACACAACATAAACTTTAACCAGGTTCGTTAATCGTTGATAGCGTAGGTGGGTCGTTGTAAAAAAGTGCAGACAAGATGATGTGAAAATGTAATAATTGTTCTTCTGGCAATGGAACTTTCACCTTTTTCTAACCGTACTTTATCAAATACTTATACAGGATGCTTAAAAAAACATAACCCAGCTATAACTTGAAATCTTAAAAATTCGCCAGAACTTGAGTACATGTAATGTATACCATGTGAATGTACAATCTTTCTTCTTTCTAATTGTATGCAGTTTGGATACCTTCATGGAATTATTCGTCATTTAATTCATATTTTAGTAAATATGCCCAATTTCAAGTGCAGAATCCTGCAAAAGCAAAATCCCCAATCAACGCCTGTTTTCTCGTAAAAAATTATGAAAAAAATTTTTTCGAGGGATTTCAGGCCTAAAAGCACTCGATGTGATGCCTTGAGGAGGGAAAAAGATAATTTCATCCTCACGAGATGCATTTGTAGATAATGATAAAATATGCTCTCACAAATGCGGATTATCGTCTATGTAAATGTCCTTTCACTTTCTAGCATCTAAGATAGGCCATACTTACGAAAATGACAATAGAGAGTTTACGAAACCAGGACGGCAACGCCAGCCAGAACGTCATCTGATATTCTGCAATGAAGTATTGTTTCCGTACGCTACCTTTAATATATCATCCAAAAGGCCAAAATGAGGCCTCCTATAACTCAGAGATGCCTGAAAACCATAGTTTGTTCTTTGAAGAAAAACATTGAAAAAGACTGAGTTTATTTCAGAGGCCTAGATCCACAGTACAGAACGCCGGACAGAAGATTTCCAAGTTGTGAAATTGAAAAGGACAACCTCAGAGACTCTCAAGGGAAGCAAATTCGAACAGAAAACAAGGAATCTTTTGGATCTAAAGTCCTGAAACAAAAGCAACTTTGCGTTGCAGTCGCCGTTGCCGTCGTGGTTTCGTAAACTCCCTAATAAAGCAATGAAAAAGTCAATTAAATCCACCAAACCAGGATATCATTGGAAAGAAGATAAATTGTAATTTCAGATGGTATAATCTATATTGATTCAAATCTATCATTTGCTGAAGAAACTCGAATGTAAGTGGGTTGTGTTTTTTCTGAAGCACCCTGTAAATGTCATCCTGGTATAAAAATTACATTCAAAAAAGGTTGTTAAGAATATAAGATCACACAATACACTCTAACCAAACAAATTAAGTAGAAATGAGATTAATACATACAGTATCTTATTGTGCCAAGTGTCCCAAAAAAGTGAATGCAAGGTTGGATCAACTTTACTGAGATTGAACAGAGCGACAGAATTCCAAAATATTGATGTTGATCCTGCCAATCAATTTACAATAAAAGCACTATCAAGTCCCTGATGAGGAGCTTCGATTTCGGAGACACGAAAGGGGCGCTTACAAACGGGCTCATAGGGGACTTACTGACAAAGTCAAATGACGAGGCTATAAATGATGGTTTTCTAGGTTCAGGTTGTGTTTTAACGTTGAGACATTGAGTCTACATACATACATACATTCCTTACTTGTTCCGCAGGCTACAGTGAGCACTAGTAAAAGCAGTCATCCTCTTTAAAAGATATAATAATGTTTCCTTTTGTGGATTTAAAATCGTTTATCAGCTTGTTGTAGCTTTTCAGGTTGTTCTTGAAAACATTTTCATCCTTAGTTTGTTTGAGTGCGTATGGTAAAGCGTTCCATAAAACAGATCCTCTGTGTCTAGAACTGTTTCTGCTGACTTCCGTCTTCAATCTATCTACAACTTTAGCTGCATCAGATTTCGCGAATCTTCTAAGACCATGTTCATACTGTACTGGCGCAATTTCTTCCGGCTCTAATAACGGTTCAAGGTCATTATAACTGCACCAGAACAAAATAATTCCGTCGATAGAAAGAACCAAGATACCTTTTCAACAAAGCGGCCTCGTTTTGGAATTTTTCAAAGTTTCTTTAGTTTGCGTCACATGAAATTTCTGACACCATATTCACATTCAGCAACCCAACTTTAGTCTCACCAAGGGTGTTAGGTCACGGATGCTTTGATTGATTATTTATTTACCTTGTTTTGATCCCTGTGTCTTGTTTTGTTGTCTTGTTTTCTGTTCTGTTTCGTCTTCAACTGAGCGTGTCTAGGCCCAACTGCTCTCAAGTTGTTCGAATACAGCTCCCTTGTATTTCCGTCTCTTAGTGCGCCTTCGCACAAGATAGGTTTTAAAACCGGTTTTAAAACCTATCTTGTGCGAAGGCGCACTAAGACACAGAAATACAAGGGAGCTGTATTCGACCAACTTGAGAGCAGTTGGGCCTAGGCACGCTCAGTTGAAGACGAAACAGAACAGAAAACAAGACAACAAAACAAGACACAGGGATCAAAACAAGGTAAATAAACAATCAATCAAAACATCCATGTCCTAACACCCTTGGTCTCACTGCAAATTTTCATGATCTCAGTTTTGCGAATTTAGTTTTATGAGGATAACAAATTTGAAAATTTATAAGGGATATGACAGGGTGTAAATGTACGCCCAGAACCATTTTGACGGTCAAATCCCATATATATTCTCAAATTTATTGTCGCCATAAAATCGAAATCGAATACTCTAGGAATATGAAAATTTGCAATTTGACTAAACTTGGGGTACTGCATCCAAACCCGTGGCCAGAAATTTTGTATGAAGAAATCTTAACGAATTTCCAAAATGAGGCAGTTAGTTCAAATGGTGTGTACACTTTTGTTAGTGTAAACAAGGTCTAAAACTTTCGCAAGTCAGCTCTTCAACATTTCATCCAGTGGCCGTCCAAAAATCCATTCCTTCACAGATATCGGTATTTGGCCGTTATGGGGGAGGGGAGTTTATCAACAATCCGTTAAAGCGTGACGAAATGGAACCTAAGAACTTTTTCAATCATATCTTCCAAGCTTTCAACACCGGATAATATCAAACAGAACAGAAAAAGGGCCTAAAAGGCTTATGTCGACCTCCATAAAACTTTTAGTGATAAAGATAAACACAAAGTTTTGTATGACGTCCATTAAGAGGAAAGGAGTTGGGTATCCGAAGTTAGCAGCCAATGCAATTATGCGTGACGAAATGGACTTTGGACGGCAAGAGAGCGAAGCGTTACTGGGACACCTAACACAATGATCTAAATATTTCAATACTACTTTGTAAAAACATCTAAGATCTGTCCGTAAAAGTCTCATAACAGATACATCTTCATTTTTTTGAATATGAAAATATCGAAGAAGTCTTCCATTGATAAAACACTTCAAAGAAAAGGAAATATTTACTGAATATTTTTGTATGACACGGGAAAAGCAAATGGTAACATAAGAGCCAAACAAAAGGAGACAGAGGGCACCTACTAGATCCAAGATGATACCTTTGCAATCGCAAAGAAGATAGGGACTTCATATCATTCAGAAGGGCAAGCATCTATACATCTTACGGGCAGGCATCCATGTGTTCGTGTGTCTCTTGTGTGAGAGGGCATGAAAACCCACCTGACCGTGCGACCGGGTGGTCGTAGGAAATTTTCAATTCATAGTGTCCTGCATGAACTTTCCCAAAATTTATCTTCTTTTCATGTATTATGCACTGTTTTCTCATTTTTCAAAATGAAAATTACTTACAAAATCAAGGAAGTTACCGAACATGGATTGTATCTCAAGTACAGTTTTTATGCATATATTGTGTACAACAAACAAGAGATAAGTGGAGAACTTGATTTTCCTTCATGCCTCTTAGAATTCATAGATGATTTCGTTCAAGGGTTTCCAACTTAATCAGCTCTAAACTTCCTCTATATTAAGTTTTCATGCGTTTATATCGCATTTATAGAATACCGGTTACACGAATATCGTTGGAACATGACACCTTTGAGAACGCTCGATATTTTCATTTTTGTGTTGTTGCGGGAACTTTAAGCATTATTTTTTGTTTCGTCAAAGGGAGGGAAATATTTTTTCATGCTATGCTGTGTGACGTGTCATGGCATGCTTTTTGCTCATTTCTTTCGACTTATTATTATCTTCGATAATACATGTTTGTAACTGAAAATTTCGAATTTTGACCGCTTTTTCCTTGATAGATTATGACTACCTTTATTCGATAGCTCTTAATTCACTTCTATGCGACCAGCTAGATTAATCCATATGCCGTTTCATGAGTCTATGTTTACTAGATTCATGAAAACATACAAGTTGTCGTTTTTATCACTCCAACTATCTGCTATCACATCTACTAGACTCGATTTCATGTCGTAGTTTCGCTTTTTTGCCTGAACTGATATACAACTACGAATCTCATTTCCCTACGCTTGCAGTACAGCAGCAGCAACAGAATATCTGATGTTGTCATAGAGGCAGGATGCTATAATAATTCTGGAGCATGAGGAAAGACACGGAGTTAATCAATTAACCATTGAGTGGCATGAACTTCAAATTTCTTCAGTTCAAAGAAAAGTACTACTTGTTGCAGTTGAAACAGCAGCAGCATAAATAGCTTCAGTGCGGAAGCTACGTAAGCCTAATAATACGCGATTGGGCCTCCTGTCGACCACCGAGTCTAAAATGCCTCAAAAATCAGTTTTCTAGAACTTCTGTACCATAAAATTAGGTATCAGTACATCGGTAAAGGATCATTCTGGCCACAAAAGCAAAAACTGCCTTGCTCTAAGCCACATGCTAATCGGTAGACGACGGAGCGCCAGAATCTCGTCTCCGATTGAAAGTTTTTTGCCGTTTTTACAGGTCTATGGGAATAAGGCCCTCAGTGGAGCGATAACAACAACAACAATTCAATGAGATGAGCGTAACTTGAGGGTCCTCATGAAGCGCAGCTACACACCTATGCCAACCAATTTCTACACACCAAGGCCTCTTTGTCAACAAAGAGATGGCACATGCAAGGTATGCTAGATGCAAAGGCCCTCTTAAGTCTTTGTATTACCAATTAATACAGTAAAAACCCGCACCTGAGATTTTGAACTCAGCATGTTTAGGTTCTTATGCTATGAGGTACATTCTGCAATTAGGGTGTAGGTTCTTAACACAGGGTCCAAAACAAATGCTAGAAAACAAAGGATAGTTGAAGGTTTAACATTGAAACATGATGGCAATATGGCTCGTAACGCAAAGCTCTGCTTTAAACAACATAAGTCCTTAAATTATTGGGGCTGAATTTTCTCCTCTCCTGACCCTTCCACAATCATCAGACAACCAGTTTTTTCAAAAAGCTCGGTGAAGAATTCCTGGTCTTCCCTTCGGTCCCGCCATTCTTCACCAGTCCATTTAGTCATTAACACTCTTCTCATCCTCTCTCTCCTGGCTGAATTTATTTCCCAAAGAATGAAATTTTATACCCTTTATTAAGAACCTGGTTAAAATATCAGGCTGCAATGGTTCCAATTTATCGGGTACAAAATATACAATTTCAGGCTGTAGTTTCTTAATAAATGTAGGTTCTTATGTCCGGGTTTTTACTGTAACAAAAAATTATACGAAAATTACAACTTGTAGTGCTTAATGTTTTATAAAAATAAACTTTGTTGAGCATATTTCCCTTTGATACAATACCTAATATCCAGCAGGCTTGCCTTTCTTCCTCGGATCTGACACTGCATAAATCGTAGTTGCATTTTCCCTATAAATTGCTTGAATCACAGAAAATGAACCCGTTTTCTCAACTTCATGTCCAATCTTTTCAAGTCCATTGACGATAGATTCAGGCAATGGGTACTGAGTATTGATTCTGACTTTGTTTGGGACCAGTTGGTGATGAAGCCGAGGGTTTGCAACTGATGGACCAAGTTTCACGCCAAAAAGTAATTTGTTCATGATGACCTGCAAAACAATTAATGTTATTCACGTCCATATTCATAATTAATTGTAAGGATCTCGAGATCCCCTGGCTTAGAACAGAATTTGTTGGCAGAAACACTGCAAAATGCAGGAAAACAGCAGCGAATGATTAGATTTAATAAATGCATGTATTGACAATATTGCGTCCTGCCATGCAGGACTTCTTCAGGGCTGTTATTCTTTAACAAATTCTCCCAGAAGCCTTGAGGAAGTACCGCATGGCAGAACCAAATATTGGCAATACACCGGGTGAGTCAAAACATGTCTACGCGTTTGGCGGGCTATGGAATGGAAAAGTGTGAGGCCTATTTTCAATATTGAAATGTTAATCTATCAGTCAAAGGTCAACTAAGATGAGAAAAATTTTTTTCGGTAATATCCGTCATCTTAAAGACCCAGAAATTAGGAAAATGCCGGTCAAAAGGCAAGTTTGGAAACAAAAATTCCCATTCCATTCTAAGCCATGATTTATCTTCTATTGAAATTAAAATTCTGTTGTTGGGTCATAAAGACGTGCGATTTACCCAATAAAATTTTCTCATCTAAGGCCTGAGTTCACTTCGGATTGCCTTTCACTTCGGATAGGGGTTTCAGTTGCACGACGCTGAGGCAGTCCGAAGTACTTCGGTGGGTGTAACCGGAGTGAAAGTCACTCCGCTCTGGAGGTGAAGTGAAAATCAATTCGAAGTACTTCGCTTCGCATTCCATCTCGTGTAATCACTGAATCCGAAGTGATTTTCACACCGAAACCTCATTCCTAAGTACTTTGCCTTGCGTTGACGTATTCTCTTCCACAATACACACAAAAGAGAGGTTTTTGTGTCTCCGCAGTACTTCCCAATCCGACATCGTGTAACAGCTACGCAAAGCGGAGCAAAAGTCAATCCGAAGTCGTGTAATCACTTCGAAAAGCGAAGTGCAACTGCTTCGGATTGAGGTGCACAATCCGAAGCGATAACAAATCCGACGTCGTGTAAAGCCTGGTTTCCATATGATCGCAACAGTCGGCGACGCGTCGCCGAGGCAGGATCGGGGACACATCGGCGACGATTTTGCTAAATGGAAACATTTTCTGAACGACGTCGCCGACGTCGCCGATCAGACGGGGACGGTACGGGGACGCATCGAAAGAGTTGAGATGAGTTTAAAGCGTGGTTTCCATATGATAATAACAGCGATCGTTTCCATATGTCGCCGACTGATCGGGGATACGTCGCCGAAGCGTCGCCGACTGTTACGATGATATGGAAACCAGGCTTAACTCGGGCCTAAGTTAGCCTGTGACTAACAGACAAACATTTTAGTCTGAATATCGGTCGCATACTTTTTATTCCATAGCCCGCCAAAAGCATAAATTTTTTCGACTCATCCGGTATATATTCCTTAAATGCATAGGTTCCAAATTGTTAAATCGGTGTACAAAGGCGGGTGCAAAGTTCTATGACCTATTTCTTTAAACTGAATGACTCGCAGGAAACTTTAGCCATGTTTCTATGATTCTACCGTTTGACTTTTCAGAAATCTTAGATATTTGTCGAAATTACAGTCTATTTTATATTTCAGCTCATTTTATGATGTGACGTCATCAAATCTTTAAACCACAAACCAGCAGAGTGAGAGAGTTTTGCTTGATACTATATTGTAGGCATCCATAAACTATAGTTTTCTTGAAAATTATTTGATCTTTCGTCAACTGGTTAGCTCGTTTTAAGTTTTTTTCTAAAATTTTCTTGAGTTCTTTAAAAAAAAGAAAAACACTGTAATTCCGAAAATATTGAAGATTTCAGAAAAGTCCAACGGCAGATTTACTGTAAATAGCTAAAGTTTCTTTGAAAGCCATTTAGTTCAAAGAAATAGGTCATAGAAGTGTACACCCAGCTTTCTAAAGATTTGAAAGCTATGCTTTTATTAAATCTACTCATTTGCCGTTGTTTTTCGTTATTTTGCTGTGCTTCTACCGACGAGCGACGTTGATATCGTGGCACTTTCTATTCCGTTTTACTTTAAAGCAGAACATACCAAAAAGGTATTTGACTACTCTGTCTTAATGGCTTGGAACGATATCCCAGCTCATATTAGAGAAATCCAAACACTCGGGCGCTTCATAAAGAAATAAAGGCGCACTGAGAAAAAAAAGAGAGATAAAATTCATGTCAACCAAACTCTATTAAAGTCATTTTTTGCATATATTTCGCATTCTTCTTTCCTATATTTTACATTCTTCTTCAGTTGTTTAGAATGTTCTTCTTCTCTGCTACATTGAGAGCTGATTGTGGTTTGTAAATTAGTTGTTAATTAGATTTATAGCTGCTTCGTGTAACTGTAATGTTTTTCAATTTTCCATATTTAGAACTTTATCAATATATGATCGCTAAATGTTTTGTTATGTTCTTGTAAAACATGATTACGTGTGAAAATCCCGGAATTAAAATAAGATTTACGAACGAACATCGAGGCCCCGTTCACAATAATCCTCAATGTTTGAAGAGAATCAAAGTACTCCGAATGGCTCCCCATGGTACTGAACATTCCCTTCCGTACTCAGGTTACTCAGCGATGCCTCCCCACGCTCATCATGTTTTCATTTTGTACAGTTTAATCGACAATTATTTTAAGGAATTGTAAACTAAAAAAAGCCTAAATCAGCTGTAATTTAGCTACTTTCTTTTAATGTGGCCTGCGTAAAAGAAATAGATAAATGATAATGATACCTTAACTGTAATACGCATGCCTCCCCAATATATTGATGATGCCTTACCCACAATCATCATGCCATCCTCTTAGGGTACTGAACATCCGCCTTTGAAATCAAAGTATCTCCAATGCCTCCACACTGTACTGAACACACCCTGGACTCATAGATATCTCCACGCACGTATTCAACACATCCCACTAAATCTTCCACGGTACCGCACACACGTACCGCAGGGTGATATAATGGCCGCCAATGCAAAAGATTTTCCTCAACACGACTTTGAGTCTGTTTCAAAATATACTTGAGAATGTTGATGCAGCTTCTATTCGAAACTTTCATCTAGGCTTAACGCCAACCCTAAGTTCTGGGCCGTTAGTCCGGGATTTTGAGTAGTGCGGTTGTTAATTTTAGTTTGAGCAAATAGGCATATTCAATTAGACAAAGTTTTGAAGGCAAGGAATCACGTCGTAAGTCTATACCTGAGCGGTCCCTGTGATGATCCTTGATCCTCCAGATGCCCCTGCTACCATCTTAACGTCTCCATTTTTATCTGTTATAATTGTTGGGCACATTGAAGAAAGAGGTCTTTTGCCTGGGCGAATATAGTTTGCAGGTGTTGGTGGGTAACCGTACAAGTTGGATTTTCCTGGAGTTGAAAAATCATCCATCTCATTGTTGTAAATGATTCCAGTCTTTGTAGAGCGATATCCACCACCAAATCTAGGATACCAAAATTAATTTGATAGATTAAAAGGAGCTTTATTTCGCCTACCCTCTAGCAAGATAAAATAAGCCAACTAGTTTTTTTTTCTAAATTCCAATAAAAAGTTAAAAAATGTGTTACAAGCTACACTACACTACTTACAGAAATGACTCTACAATACTACTACAACGATGCCCCGAGGAGCAAAAGACAATGTCTACCCCGAGGCCATTAAACATATAAATATATACCGTGTGTCTCAAAAAAGTACCCCCTATTAACTTGAAATAGGAACGAAACGATAAGATCGTTTCTCTTGGAGTGAACAGTTAATTTTATCAATCTTCAACTTATCAAACATAATTCACATACCTGGCATTCAAAAATTGTTTACCAAACACCGGAGATACAAGTTTGCTAAGTCAAAAATTACAGTGCACCCGAGACCAGAGGTTTTGTAAAAGGGCCTAGCCCTGATTTGATATCACAGGCATATTGCAGAAGAATTCGAACTTTGACCTTTTGCTTTTCTTTGAAAAGAGTTATACCCTGAAATGCTTCAATTGATCTTTAGATAATTATTCCTTTGATGAATCAATCTGTGCATTGCATTCCATCCCAAGTGTCAAAAAAGAAGAAAAGAGCACATGCACGTTCATTTTGGAGATGTGGCACGACTTTATCATTCTTGAGCCTGATTCACACTAGGTCGTTTGGGTCGTTAAGATCGTGTAAAAAGACCCAAAGGACAAGACGCAGGGGTTTGAGTCCTCTGTCTTTAGGGTCTTTCCGCACGATCTTAACGAGCCTAACGACATAGTGTGAATCAGGCCTTTCTGCATCTTTATTACATTTGTTTAATCAGGGTGATGTCCACGAATCTTTTGTCCCTGTCAAAAGTTAAAGTTTACAGATGCTTTGGAAAATATGAATGATACAAATCATGGCTAGGCCCTTTTTCAAATCCTCTGGTTTCGGGTGCACTGTAGATTTTGACTTTGCAAGCTTGTATCTCCGGTGTTTGGTGGACCATTTTAAATGCAAGGTATTTGAATCTAAGTTGAAGACTGATAAATTTAGCTATTCATTCGGAAAATAATAATATCTTATAGTTTCGTTCCTATTTCCAGCCAAAAGGAGGTACTTTTTTTGAGACACCAGGTATAAAGGATTAGAATACAAGACAATAGAATTACGTGAACAAAGAGAACAATTAGAACTACATTCAATCTACTCATAATTTTTTTGATAAACGGGGGAAGGTGGTGGAATGTAATGAGGTTTGCAATTATCTCAATCAAATCGACCAGCTAGTTCTTGCTGTCCTTGAAGAGTAATGCTCTAAACATTGTAAAAATTATCTCTCAAGTACAAAGTCGTATTTCTTAAAAGGATTAATTGATTGCATTAGTCTAAGGCCAAGCCTTCAAAGGTAGTCTTTGGGAATTACTCATTTGAGATTAAGATGATCCATTGTAAACTGCGAATAGATTGTGAATTAAGATAAACCTCTTTCAGGCAACAGAGTTTTAGTTTGTTAAATCGGTATTATAATTTTTACAATACGAGTTTTCAAAGTGTACAGACATTTTTCTCAACAATCTAGCACACTGCCACGTTCTAGGAACTTTCCATACTGTTGCTAGGAACAGGCTCACTGCATTGGGGTACTTGGGCTTCAAAGTATCGATCTGGATAAAATTTTGCCATTCCTCTTTGCAGAAATTGTACCGGGTGAGTCAAAAAAAAGTTTAATCGTTTGGCGGGCTATGGAGTAAAAAGTATGTGAGCGATATTCAAAACTAAAATGTTAATCTATCAGTCAAAGGCTAACTTAGATGAGAAAATTTTGTTTGGTAAAATCATTCATCGTTTGGACCCAGAAATTGGGAGAATGCTTGTAAGGGCATGTTTGGGAACAAGGATTCCTCATTCCATTCTGGTCTATAATTTACTTGCTATTAAAATTAAAATTTTATTTCTGAAACTTACAATGTGAACTTCAATGCCACATAAATCATGGACCAGAATGGAACGTGGAATATTCGATTCCCATACAAACCCCTTACAGGCATTTTTCTAATTTCTGGGTCTAAATGATGAGTGATTTTATCAAACAAAATTTCCTCATCTAAATTAGCCTTTGACTGATACAGTAAAGTCCCGCCTTTAAGAAACTACATTAGAAGAAACCCAGGCCTGATTTTGCTAAATAAAATACCTGTCTACAAGAAACTATCCAGGCTGATTCATGTTCAGTTTCTTTTACAATGGTACATAGTAAGTTTCTATGGCATATATTTGAATATGGCTCCAATAAGTCTCAGTTCTCTAGAAATAAGAATGAAAGTTGTAAGCCCAAATTATTATAATTTCAAGAAACTTTCAGTACTGACCCAAAATATCAGCTTCTTGTTCAAGTGCGCGTATTTAAAAAACATTTTCTTAACAATTTTCACAGCTGTTTGGAACACAAAAGTGTTTCTTATACCATGGTATACACACCCTGTTTTGAGGAAATATATTCTAACATAAGAAACTAATCAAGCTGTTTTTGTAAAATGGGTTTCTTAAAGGCGGGACTTTACTGTAGATCAACAATTTAGTTTTTCTATCGGCCCCATACTTTTTATGCAACGGCCCACCAAACGCTGAAACTTTTTTGACAAACCCGGTAGTAAAGTATGATGACTGTCGAGACAGATTATAGTTCAATAATACTTACAAATAGTTGACCGTTCCAGTCGCAGAAACGGCATCTCCATTTTCAGCCAAAATTGACGTATGAGATGTTCCGAAATCTTCTTTCCCATAATATCCTCCATAATATTTTGGTGGGAATGTTTTGTCCGCTTTAATTTTTGTTTTGCGGATGATTTCTGCGTATGTCTTGTTTAAAAGTTGTCCCACAACAGCCTGAGGAAAGAGATTTGAGCAACTTTGTTTTGGAGTTCTTTGAGCAATGAGGTGTAATGAAAAGTAAGTATTTCTTTGCAAACAAGTGGGATTTTTTCTGCAAGGACTAAACTTCCATCAAGTGTCCCAAAGATTCTCAACCACAACATTTGATTACAAACCCATTGGTGAAATCCGTTTGCAAGTAAACAAAGGACCGAATAATATTCTAAGCATTTTTTGACCGGTTTACTATTAGCAAACTCGCTTCTTTTAAGAGCGCCCTGGTTTTGAAGCATACTACAATGCACAGATAATTACTAGACTTAAGCCTTTCGTCCCTTGTTTCCCTGCGTTCTTTGATTTGCTCATATCACTTGGTCAAAAGTAGGCCTGTCCATCGACTAGACTACATTACATAAGTCCCTCTAACTTACGCTCGTTGTTGTTGTTGTTGTTATCGCTTCAGTTGAGGGACTAATGTCCTTACACTTCAATACAGGGACTAATTAGGCCAAGTCCGCCGCGTTCACGGCGCGACCAATCAGATCACTACTTTCTTAATATGGTCAACCCACGTGCCTATTTGTAGCGTTTGATTGGCTCATTAGTTCAAAGTTCGACTTCTCGCAGCGAAGCAACGTTCGAAGCGACGTTCGAAGAGACGTTCGAATTTTCTTTCGACGTTCGTAGGATGGAAGATGTTCTAAGTTTCTTCTGATTTGTCGTAAGATTTTAGTTCCTGTTTAGAATCTGTTTGGTCGTGAGTCCTTTGTATGAGTGACATTAAAACATCAGATCTATATATATAAGCGATGAAGAGTTTTGTTACGCACATTCCTGTTTGTGACACTTTCCCGCACGCAGCTTCTCACGCCCGCTGCTTACCTCCAAAAATTCCAGAAAAACGATGAAAAATAGCTGACGATAAAGGCTTGCCTGTGGTCCAATACTTTTCTTCGTACGATATCTTGGGGTAATGTGAAGAGTGGTTTTGTACCCAAATTTTAGCAATTCAATTCAACAATAGGCCTTAACCTTCGACCTTTCTTTGTGGATGCTGATGGCAGCCATAGAAATGTGATGGCAGCGTTCAATCTGAGCTAAAATCAAGTTTTGCAGCTGCTTTTTCCAGACACCGAGGGAGTAAAAGCTTGCAAATAGTTGATATTATGTTAGCTGCTGTATCTATCTAGGTTGTAGTAAAGTATTTTGATGCTCACGTTGGATACAACGAAGTTATTGCCCTATTTTGGAGAGGCTCTCCTCTTGGTTTTGTCGCGGTGCTACAAATTGAGAGTCTGCCCTTGTAGTTTTTTAGGTCTTCTGCTTATAAACTTACTGATTACAACGCATAAAACCTTTACTCGATTGTTAGTGAAGATTTAGCCCAAGTTATAAAGTGATTACTCTTGAAGCTGACTTTTGACGCATTTATTAAAGGTCATACGCATAGCATGAGTTTCTCTGCTTGGGCCAAAATGGCATACAGTACAAATCAGACCTGTGACCCTAAGCACACAGAGTCGTCATTTCCAAATGTTGACGGGATGACTAGCTCAAGGCCAAATCCAAAAAAAATCCGGTTTACCCGTATAAAGAATGTTGATTGCAACCTGTTCCTTAACCAAGCTTTTAAACCAAAGTAGAGTATGATTAAAGTTTCACAGCGAGGGAGAGTCCTCGGTTATTACAAAAGGGGTGACTTGGAAATAACCTCAATAACAGTTCAGCAATTCAGTCATCGCTGGGGCTAAGCTAAGTAGCATAACTGAGGTATGCAGAGTCTGAATTTGGCAAAACAATTTTCTTACTTGATGACGAAATAGCTATTTCTTGGGTTCTGCTGTTGAATGAAAATAATGCAAGTTTGGTAATGAATTAAGCAAAGCTTACTTTTGAGTCCAGTAACTGCCTTTGGTACTCCCTTGATTCATCGCTTTTCCATGATTTCAAAATTATGTAATGTCCGTAAATAATGATGAAAGGTCCTTGGTCTATTTTTCAATTAGTTAGTAAATGACCTCATCACTATTTTCCTTCTATCAGTATCATCTTTTGTACTACTTGTTTATGAACTCTGAAAGAGAATTCAGCACAAAAGGTCCATCAATGGACAGATTTTCTGCTTTCAGATCATTTCTACAGTCTTTTTACTTGTATCATGCATGCAGCCGTTAGCTTGCCAACTCGCAATTCGCACAAAAAACTGAGACGTTCTTTTGACCGGACCCGAGGACTCTGCGACCCGGGACTTACAACCCCAGATCATACGACAATACTACCCCAGGCCCAGGCCAAAGTTTTATGCATTTGGTTAACAAGACTTTGTTACGATGTATTGATACTTCCATTATTTTCAATGTCAACAGAGGTGCTCCTGAGTGACAGGGGATCTGGATGAGAATGAAGAGATGTTTGCATTTAAGTTATAACTTTCTTACTTCTTTGTTATTGTTCTAAAAAATTAGAGAGGCAAGAAAGACTGGAGAAACCCTAACGGTCGAAATGCTTTATAGCCCTCTATTCTGAGTCTGTTACTTTCATTGCCTATCAACTGAAACATGGAAAATTTGCTTTCCCTGATTAGAATAAAGCAAAGAAGTGGATATTCTGCATAGATATTCATCCATTCTAATTGTATTCAGAGGGTCCGGTTTTGTTTACAACAACTCGCTAGCTCAGTATGAATACACGGAATTCTACGTGACCAAGAAAACCTTGACACGTACTAATGCCTTACGTGTTCACTAAACCATCGGTGGAGCAAAAATTTAGTAAGCTTATATATATCAAACTTTGGACCGGGGTCGTATGGTTGAATGGTCGCATGATCGTATGGTCCACACTTCAATAAAATCGCAGTTTATTCATATGAAAAGCTGAATTCTAACATACCATAGTATTTTCTCACAGAGCACCCTTATTTCTAATTCCTTACATATCAATGCACACATCTATTTTATGAAAGTACAGTTGTACAAAAAATTTCTTTCGTAAAAACTGCTTATAAGAAACTCTATTCTTAGATCATCAAAAATTAAGAATCTCCGGTGCTAGGACTTAGCAGCTATTAATTTCATTCAAGGAAAGCCTTGGCATAATTTGACTTATTTTCACTTATTTCCTGTATCATACTATACAGGAAATAAGTATTACTACTGCCTTCGCAGTTTCCTGTAGCTATTGCTGCGAAGGCACTAGAGCAATTTTAAATATTGGTAGGCTTCTGTAACAGTGGCAGAAATTGTAGGGATTGGGGACATTGCCCCCAAATTCCGAGGGGCATTTCAAACCTCTTCTACATCTTCCGCAAAAGTCCTTTTGTTTCCACGAATGTTCCACCAAAATCCGTAAAAATTCTTCCGTCCTGAGAAAATCTTGCACGCTTTTTCGAATGAGTGAAATGCCACTTATCAAATTCGAAAAAATTGGGAAACTTTATTGAAAAGTCAGAAATCCTTAGGTAAGATCGAAACTGCAATGAAAAGACGATTCACCGTGGAGAAAAAGAAGAGCTCCTATTTGCAAAAAGCAAATAAAGAGGATATGCTCAAAAGCATATTGTTCAGCTTTTATTTACACTTTCATTTCTTTCAAATTTTTGAGAAGAAAGTGGTCGTGTCTGTTAGCAATCTTACCAAGCGACGTTGGAGCGTGGAAGGGAACTAAAGATAAATAAGCTTTTTATTTGGTTTGGCGCTATAAAAGTTTTAATGTTTTAGTAGTAAGGGAGAGGCTTTCTTCTCAAAATCTGACCATTCATCAAAGATTAACCCTGGGTGCCAACTCTTTTTAGATATTTGAAACGAATCTATGCATGACATGTCTTTATCAATAGGCTCCAGGTTTGAACTAAACTGTATGAAGGGAAACAACCATCCAACCCCCCTTTCGAATTCCTGGGTACGTCGCTGGCTCAGAGACAGATGTATCATCTATCTATAGTAGATTTAGAGCATCAATGGTCGGCAGCAATTAAAGAGCAATCGTCACCCAGGGTCCTTTGCAGGCATGTTGCAATGTCAGACTATTTGAAATAAAACTTGCCCTACGTAAGCGGAAATATGTATCCACTTTGCAGCAGATGAACTGATGCAAAAGTCATCTAAAGTCAAATTTTCATCATCAGTTCAACTATTACCGTGGGGACTCCTACCTTTTACTAGGCCAAATTTGATTTACAGACTTTCTGAAGATGCAGCCTGTACACAAAAACTCTAGGTGACAATAGCTCCTTAGGAACTCAGAAAAAAATTGAGGGGAACAACTTTAACATTTGAATGAAGCTAAGAGACTCGAGGGAACTCTAAAGCATCTGCTACTGGATTCATGTGCTGAAAACGTAACAATTTTGTTGAGATTTATGTGAGGCTTATCTGGGAGTAAAGGGATGTTATAGAAAGGGGCATGTATGGTTTTCTCATTTTCTGGCGTATAGCATACCATTCTTACTTAGTTATTTGAATTCTTATGAATGACCATCACTGCTCTGATTTCATGCAAGGTTGGTAACATGGCTTTTTTCAGCCAAATTTTGGAAATTTGACTCGTTTCTCTTATTGTTGGCTTCAAAAGTTAAGTTTGGCTGTTTGGCTCAATTTTGCCTTCTTTTGAGATTTTTGGTCAATTTTCATTCAATTCTCTTCAAACTGGAGTACAGCAGACCATCACAATCTAGGACATTTTTCGTTGCAAGGCAACATCAAAGATCTAGGGTTTTCATCGGAGCTACACAATATAGTATGTGAAAACAATGAAATGCAAGTGTCCATTGCTAGAAATAACAATGGAACAATGGTTTGTACAACAATAGGTCATTGTTTAGAAAGGTTTGGCTTTATCTGGCCATTTTCCGACCCATGGTTTGGCTTCGGGGCGGTCCGGGGATCTACCAACCCTGATTTCATGCTGAATTTAAATGGCGGTCACTGATGGAGTATGGTAATCATAGAAAGCACTCCGCAGGAGCTAGGAATGTTAAAGCGCGAGCGAAGCGAGCGCTTTTACTTCCTAGTTATAAATGTTGAACGAATACAAGGAATCACGTCGTCAGTCTATCCATCGACTAACATTTTACTGATCGATTAATCGCTAGCAAAATGTCCGATTAATCGATTAATCGTATAACGTGTGACGTCATCATGACGTAGTCATTTCATCTCAAGATTTTACTTAAATCACGACAAAGAACGAAAATTGTGAAGGAAAATGAGCGAAATAAGCTGTTTTCAACAATAACTGATAAGGCCAACAACCAAATATGTGCAAAGAAACAAACAATGGAAGAAGAGAACTACAAAACAATTCAGTACAAAATATCCAGTAGGCGGAATAATTGAATAAGCAATTATTATCTGCAAAGGGCATGACATGGACTTTGTTTCCAAAAGGGCTTCAGACAATGCTCGATTACCCAGTTATGCATGAATGAAAGTCGACTAGTTGCACACTGTTAGCAAAGAATCGATTATGAATGAAAGTCGACTAGTGACGCAGATTCGATTAGTGCAGCAAAGTCGACTATTGATGCACGAAATTAGTCGATTGTATACCATTAATCGAATAATCGGCACTCTCCAATTAATCGGTTAGGCCAAATACTATTCGATTAATCGGAACTCCTTCGATTATTCGATTAATCGAAGGTCGATGGACAGGCCTAGTCAAAAGGGACTCCTAATATTACTCTAAAAAGTGCACCCACTTTAGGCCCGCGTAAAGTGTTTCCGCATTCATCAATCAAATCGCTAGGATTTACTTTTCAACCAATAAGAAGGCCCTATTTAGACAATTGTTTTTGTTGCTTATAAAAACAGTTGATATGGTCTAGAGTTCTCCTTGCTGCGGTAAATCTATATTGTTTCTACAAAGGGAGATTACTGCTTGAAAGGCAAATATTTTGCGATTAGTACGTCAGGAAGACATCAGGAAAATGTCATTCTTAGAACCGAAACTTTGCAGTGCAATGTACAAGCTCTTTAGACAAGACGCTGAAGTTATTTTGTGGAGTGCACGAGAACTACCGCTAGTTTAGACCATTTTGAAACAATGGGTCCACTTTTTAAGAGTAAAATTATGAGTCCCTTTTGACCAAATGATATCAGCAAATCAAAGAATGCAGGGAAACAATGGACAAAACGGTGTAAGTCAAAATAAGGACCAAACTGACTGTGGCGTGTATACATTGAGCTTCTACCTTGGTACTAAATGTCAGAAAGAACGCACACAAAATCATCTGAGACTTGAACAAGGAAGAAAACCAAAACCTTTTTGCTCTTGAGTTAGGGTTATAAAGCAGGTAAGGCAAATTCTCGACAGTTTACTGCATTGCCTGTAGCTTGAACAAGTGGCTAGGCCCATAACGAACGTATGACAAAAAGAGCAGAAAAAAAGTTGATATTTATTGAGGTTTATAGGTGCTTGAAAGTTAGAGGGTAAAAGTTTTTAGTTTAAGGGGATGTTCTCTCCTCTATCAGTCTTTCTTCTGAGAGAGCTTCTCCTTAAGAAATTCTTCTCCATACAAATTCTGTGTGATCCTGTTGTATAATTTGTCATCTATGTTTTATCTGCGGTTGTAACTGCGATTCTGGTTATGCGGTGAAATTTAAAGTTAAACCAAACTGAACTGAAATGACCTGACCCATCCAAGAGTGCCTTTTGAAACAAAGCAGCTCATCCAAGTTCTTTTTTGTAGATCGTGTGTATTTTGAAATAGTGCAATTATCGTTGATTTAGGTCCCGTCCACACGTATCCGGATATCTATGAAAACGCATCTTATTTATCCGTTTTGGGTTAGCGTCCACACATAGACGGCGCATTCGGTCACCAAAGATGAAGCTTATCGAAAACGCTCCTCAGGGTGGATATTTTCAGAGCATGCGCCCGGATCTTTGGGGATCACGCGAGGGCATTTGCAGATCACGCGAGGGTATTTTGGGGATCACGCGAGGATCACGCGAGGGCATCTGTTTTCGGATTTCGGATATCACAGCATTTTCATGCGTACGGGAATATTTTCATGCGTACGGGAATATTTTCGAGAATGCTCCTCGTGTGAACGCGGATCTTTCTTCTACAGATAAAAAAGTTACGTTTTCAAAAATATCCGGATACGTGTGGACGGGGCCTTAATTTTAAGTTATGACAACTTCCATTGAAGGGCTACCCTCCCTAAACAAATCAAATATGCAATAATATGAAATATACTATATGAAGTAAAACGAGCGCCTTACCCTTGTTATGTTATCTGCTGGTACAAAATCTGGATCTCCAAGAAGAGCTCGTCGTGCATAGCCCCATTTAAAAGACTCAATTATCTTGTGAAATACTTGTGTTGCTTTATCAGAGATGTACAGATCACTGTTTTTGATACCAAAACCTAAGAATGATAGAATATTCAGAATAAACATAAAATTACAAAGATCGACAAATAAACATAATGGACTCTGAAAAACAAACTTGTTGAGCGTGTTATGTCGATTGTATCAATAAAAGTGTAAATGTATTAAAAATTCAACTTCGTATGAAGACCTGAAGACCACAAGTTAGTTACAACGTTTCAAGCTTAATTTTCTATCAGGTCCAAGGACCCGATCATTGTTTTTTTTTTGTTTTTCAATTTGTTTTAGTTGGCTTGCCAAGATTTCTAGCAACCGCAAGCTAATCTAGATCCATTGTGCATGCCGCATCCAGGCATGGGACCCCTAGTTTAACGTCCCTTCCAAAGGACGACGAGGTGAGTTGTGAGGTCAGGCCTCCGAGGTCCTCCATCCGGAGTTTAATCTCACTCGACCGAGCTTAACTTCAATTACCTGACGAAAACTGTTTAAGCCACTCGGCAACTCATCCCGTAAATCCGGCCACCCACCCCGGGAAGAATTCTTGCTGCTTATGAATATTCAAAAGTGGTAACTTTTTTCTGGCTCACCCAGTATATCATTATTGATTTATACGGCAGTGCCACGTGACCCCAAAAACGGTGAAACTTAGTGAAATATCATCAAACTTAAATATATTACCCATCATTTAAATGAGTATTGCTCGGAGAGTTTCCAGCTTACTTTCCCAAAATCTGAATATCATACGATAATGTATTTAGCCAAGATCGATTGTACAAATGCTTTCATATAAAGTGCTTGATAAATTCATACCATGCTTTAAACACCAAAAGTAACAGATAACGGGTGACCCAAGAAACACCTCGCGAGCTGGATCGCACATAGCTTCCTGAAAGCAAATATTATGAACAAAAACAAGGCGTCAGCAAGTGTTGCAGTGCTTACCTATCTTTTGAGATGATGCTTAGGTAGTTCAAGTAAAAACTACCCTCTGAAAGACCACCTTCATAAATGTGGTAACTCCATCTTTCCTCAGACTCCCCCCCCCCCCAACCAAGATCCATGTTTTCGACGATGTGACAAGTGCCGAGCCGAACTTCAATTTGCATAGGAGCATGAGCAGGGTATTCTGTAAGGATTTTTCTACTAGTGGGGAAACAGCCATAAGGGCCCCCGAATTCTTACGGTATTAGTTTGTATAAAAAGTTCCATCTTTCTCATACAATCCAATTCAATTGCAGCCTAGGCCTTTGCGCACAAAACAAATTACGATCTTAGTTTTCAACAAGATGTTTCTTTTTGCTGTTGTGATCAGTGATTTCCTGATATTTCATTTGAGCTAGGAAAATCAAAAACATTGTTTAGACTCATTCCAAAATTCTCTTGTTTCGCTCCCCCTGCAGACTTGTCGCTACAACTGAAGCGAAAAAAACAACAACAACAACAACAACAACAACAACAACAACAACAACAAGCGAAAGTTAGAGGGACTTACTTCACGAGTCTAAACATTGTTTTGCTCAAATGGGAAGATTAAAAAAGGACCCTATGTTGACTTAAGCCCCTGGGGCAAAAATACTGACTTTTCCTTCAAGGCTGGGACAAGCAAAATGGCCTACTGGGACAAATTTTCAACTAGTCAGTACCTTAAAAATTACCCTGAGCATGAGATTTGAATGAGGAACAGAGGTCACTTTCGTTGCAAACAACAAATTCACAATTTCTCAATTTCATAAAATGTTGACTGATAAAGTATGGCGATTATTCTGTCATCCTCAATGAGGAATGCAGGATTTGAAAATTTCTTTAAATCTGGTTTTTCAGATGGTAAGCTTAAGGTAACTCTGCTTTCCGCTCCAGTGAGCAGCGAGTTGCCGCTTTGCAAAACCACTCTCCTGAGAAAACAGCTAATTTTTCCCACACTATTCGGTCTAACAATAACACTTGTGTTGACACTTAAATTCAAAGAGTTCCGATTGCAGACAAAGGAAATTCCCTCAACCTGAAATTTAAAACAAACAAAGCCGCAAAGTTTCTCTGAGACCAAGGTAACTATCTCGCTTGTTGTGCATTCGAGAAATGGGTTTTCAGAGCAAACATGAGCATATATCGAAAAGAAGGAGGATATAACTAAACATCTACCACGGGCATTTCATGTTTGTGTTTCAGAAGCTGAGTAATAAATGCTTTGATTACATTCAAAACAATACGAGAATTGAATCGCCTCCAATCGGTTTCTACGCGAAACAAATAAAATGCCCGCGGGCGGTAGACAGCCAGTGATTTCCAGCGCTCGTGAAGTTTTTCTTGGTCACGCGGTAGTAAGAACTGGAAGAATTTGCTATAAAGAGTCTGCAAAGCATAATGAAACGCCGCAAGATAATTTTCATCCGTCAAGCTTACCTTCCATGATATTAATAGCCATAGCCAGCACGGCTCCACTTCCAGGGGGTGGCATCGTATGCATGTCTAAGCCCTTGAAATTTGTTTCAAGTGGAGTTTTGATACTAACATTATAATTTGCCATATCTTGTACTGTGATGATACCCTTCGCTGCCTTTATATCAGCAACGATTTCTTGTGCAAGGGGTCCATGATAAAACTCATTAACATTGTTCTTTATTCTCTCGAGGGTATCAGCAAGCTGTGGATTTGTAAGATTGTCGCCTAATTTTTTTAGTTTTCCACCAACGAGCAAGATTTGACTGTGAAAAAAAAAATCAATCGATTAAGAATACTCACTGCATGACGTAGCTTCCCTTTTTGTTCAAACTGATGGATAAGCCTCGTGCTGAGTCACGATTGCTTCAATATGGTATGAACAGTTGGGCCTAAGTCACCTGATATTTTTCCCACAACCACACCGCCACAAGAAGCAGTTCTCCGGAACTGCTGTTCCATAAAACGAGTAGTCAGAACTTACAAGAATGTTTTTTCAAGCCATAAATGTACAAAACTGCCTTTTCTCTATGCCATATTCTAATCAGCAAACGAAAGCAACGAAAAACTGTCGCCTATTGAAATTTTACATCCCAAGGGACATAAAGACTCCAACTGGGGCGACAACAACTACATTAATTCAATTCTATGAGATGAGCACAGGTTGAGTCCGTATGGGGTGAGGCCACAATAAGCCCAGGCAGTTAACTGAACAATAATAAGTTTACAATCTTAAATTTGTTGCATCATTCAACGGCTGTGTTGTATCTCATTGACTTCTGCACTGCATTGCATAATTGTTCGAATGCGAGGGTTCGATGGGAGGTAACTTGCAGGTCTTCTTTGAAAAGTTACGAGGACTGAAAGTTGTCTCCAAGGCAAATTCAATAAACTGTTTTGTTCTCATTTGCGAACCGGCATCCGTGCTCTAAATTCGTAACAAAACATATCAAAATGTTCCTCAGTCATCGAGCTATAGTTTCCGATACTTTGTTTCTTCATCTGCAATGCTTGAAATGCAACAATTTGCGGCTTTTTGGTGTCCATCTCGTCAAATGTCGATTCTCGCTAGGCTCGGGAAATCGAATGGTCCCAGGGAGATTGAATTTCGAATGGTTTCGTCAGCCTGCCTTACTTTCCTGTACACAGAATGTACGCAGGGACCTCCAAACCATCTCTTGATCGACTGAAACCAAAAACTACGCTCTATGGGCTGCCAGTGGGTGCCTGTGTATATTCTGTCTAAAGCAAGGCAAGGCAGGCAGACGAAACCATTCGAAATTCAATGGCTGGATTGAGACTGACCTTGAAATTTGATTTGATCTTTTATCGCACTTTCCCTATTTTGGTCGATTTTGCCGCCTTCTTGTACGCAGGAAAAAAGTGCTGACGTAAGAAAAAGCGATGGCTGCTTTCAGGTTACTCTTCAAAAAGTAAGTTTCTGGGGCTATCAGCACACGAAGCTTGATTGCTCTACCTATTACCAGTCAAGAGTTATGTCGGTAGATTTTTGCCCCCCCCCCCTCCCACCACCAACAAAATAGGAAGTGTTAGGCAGCCCAGCCACAATCGGGTAAAAAAAGCAATATGTACCTGAGACCAGGGTCGGCTCTTATTTTCTTTTCACTTCGTTTCATGGCAACTTCAACAGGAGGTGGGAGTGGGAAGCCATATCTTGCTAGTTTGATTGACGGTTCTACCAAAGTAGCCCATGGCAGCTTTCCGTATTTTTTCCAGATTGTGTGGAAACCGCGAACTTCACCAGGTACTGCAATTGCCATTCCACCTACGTGTCAAGAAAAATTTCGAAAAGGTTGGTAATATTAGGAACAACATTTGCCAAAACAGCAAACCAGACGCTCTAAAATCAACGGCTATCTTGATTCATTCAAATCTATCCAGCAATTAAAGGCACATTGTCGTGGCGCTGATTGGGCGAATAAGCCAATAGATAAGAACAGAATTAGGCAAGCTTCAGTAATTTCTTTGTACACAAATTTTCATGAAGGCAATATCGACCTGGACCCTTTCATTCTCGAAACAAAGTATGACCAAAGAGCATAAAGACTGGGTAATATATATTTTCGAAGTTTGAAGAGAAAGGGTCTGAGGAGAGTGCGACCGATTCTGACTGCCTTTTCAACAGTAGGAAATCTGGGGAATCCCTTCCTTGCAGCCTTGATCGCATCTCGCAGCAAACCTGAGTTATCTTCGATTTATTTGCACCTTCCAAGAGTCACATGATGCTTGTATAGAATGGTAAGTGTTTTCTCTGGATTATTTAGGTGTCTTGCCATCCTTTCACCTTGTGGTGAGTGTATCTTGAGCCTTTTTATTGCGAGTATATTTTGACCTCGGCGTTGAAGCGGCTCAGTTTCGGCCCCATCGATCAACAGGCCTAACTTCAAAGTTGAGTGACTACATTCCATAAAGTACCTCAAAATATACTTACAAATGGTGAAGGGATGATCAGGTGGCTAAATAACCCAGAGAAAACTTTTACCAGACCAAAAAAAATATCGTGCCACTCTTGAAAAGTGCAAATAAATCGAAAATAATTCGAGTTTGCTGTGAGATGCAACTGAGACACAAGCGGAGGGCATCCTCCTGATTTCTTGCTGTTACCAAGGCTCCCACGATTGGCCGCGCTCTCCTCAGGTCCATCCTTCACATTGCGAAAAGGGCTCTTACACGTGGCCATTGTGTTCTGACAGATTTTTGTGGATGGGGCAATTACAGAAGAAATTTACTTCCAAAATTCCACCAACATCTCTGCAATCCTACGATACATGAGTGTTTCGTTAGCTTCTCTACAAAGATTAAGAGCCCATCTTCAAAATAACACCTTCATTTTGAGAAAAATAGTGGAAAATCTCTGTGATATTGCCTATCACAAATACTGCAAAATCGTCATTTCGAAAGAAATTTGTTGCCATTACGTGGCCGAGCCCTTTTAATGATTTCGACATTACGACTTGCCAACCACAGCCACGACAGTGTGCCTTTAAAACTTAATACGATATTCTCAAATGTCTGAACCTCTGTGTTGCACCCAACATGAAGTCTGAATACATTAAAATCGAAAACTTTCTGACCGAAAGTTTCAGCAAAAAACTTCAGACAAAAAACTTTAGGACGCTTTTTCGGGGATTTCAGACAAAAAAACCTTCGGACAATTACGAAATCAAAAAGCAAGCACGATATCAAAAAGATGCTAAAACTGATTGTGATTTTATCATAAATATCAACTTACAGAAGGTAAATGGTGATCATAACATCTACATGGACATTTGAATGTAATTTTGTTAGATTGAACAATTGTTAAACCAGCCGTAAACAAAATTTAAAGGTGTTGCTATGCTTGAACTATTTTCAAGTAACGCTTCATGATTCAAGGAGCCAAACTTTTAGATAAAATATTAAAGAAACTTACGCGCTACTGGCAAAACATTGATTAATTAACATTTTATGGTACGCTTCTTTGTTCTCTTCTATTTTCAATGAATTAAAACTTTCGGACGAGAAAACTTTCGGAAATAACCAGGGTTCGGACAAATAAACTTTCGGACAAAATTTTGTCCGAAAGTTTGATCGTCCGAAAGTTTTCGATTTTAATGCATTGTGTTTCGCAACACCTGTCATTCCATATAAAAGCCAACGCTTACCGGCAGTCGAGGAAACATTGTTAGGGACAAACATCTTCTCACTTGCAGCAGCCGGGGCAGTCTCTCTGAAATCAAATACTTCAGACTTCTTCGTTGTTCTGTTGTAATACACTAAAAATCCTCCTCCACCAATTCCAGTTGAATGCAAATTTACTACGCCAGTGCAAAAAAGTGAAGCCACCGCAGCGTCGATTGCTGAGCCATTCTTCTTCAAAATATCCCTACCAAACTGAAAACAAGACCTTTTTGTAAAATTGCATTTCTGCAAATATTGGGACCAATGTCAAGCAGATGCTAACCAAGAGCTGAGCAAATTGTAGATTACAGCGATAATAAAGTGTGCACCAAAACAAAGCATAGGTTTCAAATTTTTAAAAAGTTTGGTGTAAAATTCAATGACCTATTTCTTTGAACTGAACGGCCTCAAAGAAACTTGAACAATTTTAAAGAATATCTGTCGTTGGACTTTTCTGAAATCTTCAATATTGTCAGAATTGCAGTGTTTTTCTTCTTTTTTTAAGAATTCAAGAAAATGTTCGAAAAGACTTAAAACTGTCGTAATTTGACGAAAGATTAAATCTAAACCTTTTGCCTAAACCTTTTGACGAAAGATTAAATAATTTTCAAGAAAACCGTTGTTTGTGGATGCCTACAATATGGTATTAAGCAAACTCTCTCATTCTTCTGGTTTGTGATTTAGAAATTTGATGACGTCACATCATAAATGAGCTCAAATAGAAAAGAGGTCGTAATTTCGACAAATAATCAGGATTTCTGAAAAGTCCAACGGTAGAATCATAGAAAAGTGGCTGAAGTTTCTTTCAAGGTCATTGAATTTTATACCTGCCTTTTTTCGTAGATTTAAAGATTTGAAACCTATGCTAACAAGTGTCCAATTATGATAGACCATGATAAACAGTTTAATCATACGCAAAAATCCCAAATAATACTCGGCTTTTTTATTTCTTGGCAGCTTATTTATTGCGTTAGATGATTCCTTCAATAGAATCATTGTCTGGAAACAGCGCAAATCGATCGATAATCTCAAAATTTTGCTCACCTTTCCACCCCTTCAAACATGGTTGAAAGTTGCAGAAAATTCCTGAAGAAACCGCCCCTACAGAGCCGGGTATATATCTGGAAATTTTGCATGAAAGAATAGAGAGACAGGAATGTGGAGGCGCCTCGTCCTAGTAGTTTCAAAAAGAAACTTGGGACACGTCTAAAATTGCCAATGATATTTGGTACATACTTAAATGATGATGCATTTGACCACTTACGCTAGGCATGCAGTTGTTACTCTATGTACTTTTAAGCTAGCTCGGCTGTAAGCATCCGTTAGTTTGGCACGAGACTGGATTAGTTTACGAATCAGAGCCATACAGTGCTCTAAGTAAAGAAAGCCTAGATTTTGTGCCGTTCCTGTACTCTTGTGGTCTCTTACAGCAGAAGAATTGATACTGATACATAACACAAAAATTCAGGATTTCTCGCTACCAATCCCCCGCCAGATTAAGGGTGTGTTTGATTGGTAATTCCAAACCTACCGAATTCTGAAAACGTTAGACTTCGCAGAGACGGAAGCACAAATCCAAATCAAACACAAATTTCTTCAAAGCAGCAGGTTTCAGATTTATCCTGGCGAAGACGAGGTTTCCTGGTGAAAAACACGAAGACGAGTTTGGTGGTTGGCAACAAAAAGTAGAGTTACCAATTACCGTAGCAACGCGAGCAAAGTCGCCTCGTTTTCGCAATTCCACAAATGAAGTCGAGAATCTCTCCAACGTCTGCCAAGCCTTCTGCCTTCTGGAGCAGAAGGTTCAGCAGGCCTGCCAAAACTTCAAAAACCAGCCGTTTTTGGAATTGGGGAATCAATCAAGGGCGTGTTTGATTGATAATTCCGAACCAACCAAATTCTGAAAACGGTAGACTTCGCAGAGACGGAAACACAGTGCCCAATCAAACACTAAAGTCTTCAAAACAGCAGGTTTCAGATTCATCCTGGCGAAAACGAGATTTTCTGTCGAAAAACACGAAGACGAGTCCTGTGCTTGGCAACAAAGACTGAATTGACTAAATTACCATAGCAGCACGAGCAAATTCGCTTCGTTTTAAGAGTTTCGCAAATGAAAACGAGGATCTCTCCAAAGTCTGCCAAACCTTCCGCCTGTTGGAGCTGAAGGCTCGGCAGGCCTTTCAAACCTGCCAGACCTGCCGTTCTCGGACTTTGTTAGTCAATCAAACACAAATTCAGAGTCTTCCAAGTCTAACGTTTTCAGAATTGGCAGCAATCAAACACACCCCAAACACAAATTCCGAGTCTTCCAAGTCTACCGTTTTCAGAGTTGCTACCAATCAAACACACCCTAAATACCTTCCTCGCAGCAAAAGAAAGAAAACACTAACCTTTGAGCAAATTGCAGAATCTGTGGCAACTGCAGCTTTTGCATACTTGGCTGCCGGGAAAGGCTTATAACTGATTTTCACAGCTCCAGGAGTTTCATCTTTTTTCTTCTTAGAAAGAACGACACCAACAGAGACTGCTATTGCAATTATCACCGCTACAAATACTGCAGCTATGATCGCTATGTGTGGCTTCTTCATCCCTAAAATCAACAAATATTTGACTTCAACATGAAATTTGCGTTGACTCTAGATTTATTACAAGTCGTTCCAGTTGTCACATGCAATTACGAAACATTTCACCTATTTATCTATTGAACTGAATTGCTTTACCTATTTATACGTTGAAGTAAATTTCTAAAGGAGCGAATTTATGACGAAATATAAATTGACCCCTGCTGGGTGATTCGGAAAATTGTGCGGCTCTTAACGGAGTCAACTAAAGGAAATATAATATGTAAAAGATCAACAAGAAAAAGAATACGCCTTCCCACGCTGTTCTTCCTCAAGCTAAACAATATTCATGCACATGCCGAAATTATCAACTACTAATTTTAGACGTGCGTTAACAGCTCTGGAGTTACTAGTTGGTAACTTATCTTCGCCAAGCGACATTGTAGAAGTTGTTACCACACACGTCACAACTTGTGATTGCAGCAAAGATAGATTGCAGAATTGATCAGAATAATTGTTATACAGGGGAGGGGGTGTCCAAAACTGATATATTGGCGTCTGCCCGACTAAAATATCACGACTTATCCACAGATTTGGATGAGATACAAGTAATTTTGTAGCAGAAAGTCTATCTTCGATCTAGAAATTTATTGCGCAACCATTCTGTACCATTCTCGAGTTTCGGGCTATCTTGCTTAGCAGCTGGTTCAGCTGTATAATAGGATTGCCTCTGAGCAATGCGTTCTATTCAACCAAATCATCAGATTAGCTCTCAAAATCTGCAGTAGGAAAACGATGAATAGGAGATAAGCAAGTTTTATTTACGGTTCATTGGTTCGCTTCGCTGTTTGTTTTGTCAAGTACAGAGCGACGTGGGAAGAAGTTCTTCAGTGGGTTTTCAGGAGGAAAGTTTTTAGACTCAAGGTTGCTCATCAACAGGGCCACAGAACAGCAATTTGCACCAAGAAATGGCACTCTCGAATAACCAGAGAGAATCGATTTCCCTGTTCTCCCTGTCCTGCATATTAGGGCAAATAGGAATTTTGGATATATGATAATGCATCTTCCGCCGTCTATCCGTCTAATATTTTGGAAAAATACTCGTGAATTTTGCAAATGCATGCAACCCTTAGAGTTACCACAAAGCAAAGCGTGCAAGATACAGACCTCCTAGTAAGGTTACATAAGAGTTCAATTCAGTGGCCGCTATGGGCACAGTTGAAATCCTTGTAGTGTGAAAAAGGCCAGCACAGCCACCTTTCTACTTGGTTTAGCAAAGATAAATTTCCGCTGGTGTTTTTGTGACCGAGGGACAAATCACTATTTTTTCAAACACCTTCCTTGAAGTCACAATAAAATCACAAACAAAAATCACAAAATCACAAAAAAAAATCACACGCAAACAGCACAAAATCACAAATCATTGAAAAATTACTGAAAAATCACACGAATAAATATCACTGAAAGTAAAAAAAAAATCACAGAAAACAATCATGTGATTTTAAGGTCGCGGAGATCTCTCACGCAGTTTTGAGAAGTGATTTGCCCCTCGGTTGTGACAGTGAGCAATTCTGTAGTTCTAAACTGCCTCCAGGTTTTACAGCAAACATTCTTTCCCTAAACCATCTGAAGCTCGAGCCTAGTTTGACATTGGTAATTACAAATAAAAGTCTTCACGCAACCAGCGGGGCGAAGATGGCAACACAGATTACCTCCCCCTGTAGTTCTCTCATACCTTCAGAGTATCTTGAAGGCCGTGCAAAAAACACATGATTCTTACCGGGATTCACTTGTTCTCCTCAAATCTCCAACAAATCTTCAGCTGCCTTACGCCTGAAAAACTTAATTTTGATTTTGCTTCCTGGAACCAAATATGGGAGGACTCCTCACCCACGGAGTTCCTTAACTCCAACGTGATGAAGGTCTCTGAGTTGTGGCTGTGATCTTATGAAGATTTGAATCACAGCTTATCAGAGCTTTGTGTGTTAGCACTGACCGATGCTATCGCCTTTCATTAGTCAAATAAAACACCAAGCAACAGTGAGGGCGAATAAACAAAATAGATGCTCAAAGTTAATAGCAGATTCAAACATTTACAGTTCTTTTAGTGCCTGCATTTTATCAATCGTTTCTGTTTTCTTTCAATAAACATCATAAGCAAATGTGTGCAGAAATTGTTGAAATTATATTCATTTTAGAAATCACATGTAAATCAAGGGAAGTTTTTGCCTGGGAAATCATTTGTTCCATGTTATTTCGCCAGAAATAAAGGACAAATATGTCCAAAACTATTGACAAATACGATTGCAATTGTATTAAAATCGACATTCCGAACATAGCACAGGGCATGATTTAGATTTACCCTTCATCTTTCGGTATAAGCACATAACTTCCCTCAACCACCTTTCACTTGCACAAGGCAAGAGTTTGCCCGCCTGGTTTCAGGCCAACTTTTGCGGCTGTGTTTCTTTCATTTACAGGTCGAGAGAATTTCCTTTGTCTGCAGTCACCAATCACTTTGAATTGAGGTGTCAATTAAAGCAACTGTTGTTATTGTGTTACAAAATCTGTCCTTGTTGATGTCACATAAAAATATTCGCATACAACAACAATAGATCATAGTGCTAAAGATGGTGGCAAGGAATTTTTGCAAAGATGGACTGCGTTTTTTCATCTAATTCCTACAGAATCTTAAAGACAAATGACGGATATATATCGTCTAGTTTAAAAATAGAACAAAAGATGGGCGCCTGCCATTAATTGTCCAATTGTTTTGATAACCTCTCGAGATCAACAAATACAATGGAATACAATAGACTATATTTAGATTGCCCAGGCCCCTGATTTAAGTCGCCTTATATCTCCGTCATTTGTCTTTAAGATTCATGATTCGATCGTGGCGCATCTGGGTAAAAATTCCTCACCACCATCTTCAAAACAATCATCTATTGCAGTGGTTTGCTCAGGTGGTGTAGTGTAATAGCCTATGTCACATGACATCTAATTTGAGACAGACTTGATATTAGAACATTAGTATCAAGCATACCTGTTTCACGCCTGCCTTTGAGAAGACCATCTTCAGTATTCATAGTTACAGTGTTAGTCCTAAAATAATTAGTTCCATATTTGTTAGTCCTGGACATGATAAGTGGTTAAAATGTTAGGGGTTAAGCAGAGAGGGTCCAACAAGAGGGGGCAAAGTGGGATAATTGCACAAGCTCTGACTTCAGAGGTCCTCCCAAAAAGAGTTTAGGCAGCATGCCTCTCAAGATAACCCCTGATAGTTAGGGATGTTGCCTGTATTGGACTGAGATTACTTTGGGCTCTGGAGCCCAAAAGTAATCTCAGACTGCGTTCACACGATGCCGGCACATTTTGAAAACGGTGAAAAATTCGACGGATAGGCCTCCCGTTCACACGAAAACGGACATTTTTTGCCGGCAGATTTTGAAAACGGTAGATTTTGAAAACGGAACCGTAACCGGCATAAATTTGAAACAGCATCGTTTAAACACTCAACAAAGATGAAAACAGAACATTTTTCGACACTTTTGGCTCGAGACAGGTCTATTCTTATGGTGCAGGTACTATTCTTTGACATCAAATCCTGCAACGAGTTTTTATCGTCAAATTTCCTACCGTTTTCAAATTGTGCCGGCATCGTGTGAACGCTAGCTCAAATTTTGCTGCCGTCACTTTTTTCATCGTTTTCAAAATGTGCTGGCATCGTGTGAACGCCCCTCCCCTGTTCATTGAAACAAGAAATGGCAAAGAAGAACCAAAAGATAGCAGTACTTAGAAATTTGTCAAGTGATTTGTTGCTAGGCAGCCAAATACAACATAGCCTGTGGTGGAATTAGGGGGCAAATGGGGGCAACTGCCCCCCTTCATGATGAAAACTCAGCTTTGGCGCCCCCTTTTGGCAAGAACAGTACCCCTTATCCTGAACCAAATGTACTCTTTCTTTCAGTATTTCATTCGGAATGTGGGGAATCACATTAACTAAGGCATTATTCAGTAAAAAAACAGTGAATTTTCTTGGAAAAAGTCCCAGAATTCTTCGTGTTTCATTATGTTTTTGGCGCCCCCTCTCCAAATTGCCTACCCCCCCCCCCTTCAACTTTGTGCTGGATCCGCCACTGAACATAGCAAAATCAAGGAACACAAGTGACTTCTTTCCTCACAGATCTTTACTGTTGTTTGCTGATATATGTAGCTATTTATGCTGTAAAAATGGTGGCCATGAATCTATCAAGACATGTTAATTGATTATTTGAATTGTATGATGTAACAGAAATTAGAATTTTCTGATGTCAGCAAATATTAATAAACTATGTATCAAATAAAAGCTCTCTTCAAGACAAATGGAATGGTGTATATAACTTTACACTTAATGTTACTGGAGAGAAAATAACAGAGGATTTATGATTTTCTTTGTGATTAGTCACCACAAAAGGGCATGTAGATGCCACACAACAAAGCAATAGACAATGAAAAGCTGATCATTAGCCTATTAAATCTTGTTGAAAGTCAAGAAGTTTCAAAGTCTTATTTTTCATGGTTGAGATTCTATTTAGAACAGTAGTGGCACCAGCTCTGAAAAAGCTGAAAGAAGTGGAGGAAGGGGGATTTTGAGGTAATATTCAAGTCTAAAGGTAAATATATGTACCCAACTTATTTCATGTCATTTTTTGTGGACAATTTTTGCCAAATTTTGGTATCAGGGGGACAAGTCCCTCCCAGTCCCTCCATGGAGTCACCATTGATTTATAAGAGTCTATTAGGTGGCCATATAAGGGCCCCTTTGGTTGGATCAAGTTTTGACCAAAAGTTTTATATTTGATTATGGCAATAAGTGACACTGTAATTCTGAATGGTTTCTAAATGGTACAGTTGCATCCAACTTAATTCAGAGAATGGGAATGATATCCCTTTGCAAACTATTGAGTATGTTATGTTCGGAGCATGCTTCAAGCAAGACGGAGAGGCTCAAATAGAATCACAATACAATCACAAAGCTTGATACCAGTGGCGGCGCCACGGGGGGGACTGGGGGGGATTTGTCCCCCCCTAATTCTCAAAAGTCGGCAAAAATTGTCAATGAAAAATGGCATAAAATTAGTTGGGTATACCTTTAGATGGAAAAATTTCGTCAAAATCCCCCCCCCCCCATTTCTCTCAGATTTTTCAGAGCTGGCGCCGCCACTGCTTGATACCAACTTGTTTTGAGTCGAATTCAAATACTGTAAGAACCCCCGTATAAGAAGCTAGTGATTTAGAACTTACAGGCTGACAATTCCAAAATTGGACCCCTAATATATAAGAACCCATTCAGCCTGAAATTTGAAATAGGTTCTTATTCGTGGAGATCATCAAACTAAAGCAAAACTCTAGTTGCTTTGTCATTGAGCCTATACGTACTGATTCTGCCATGTGTGCAAATTGCAAAGAGCTCTAAAGATGCTTTGAAACCTTTTCATTGTATTCTGTAAAATTTCTGATTCTTCCACAAACTGATGTTTTGAATAAAAAAGGCCTCATGAACTCAGGTGTCTCTCAACTGACATGACAGTAAATAATGGGCTTGAAGTTTCAATCTGAACAAAAGAAATACATGGAAGCCCTGAATGAAATAAGATTCAATTTAAGAACCTGAACAGCCTTATTTCCTACTAAATACTCAATACATAAGAACCTAATCAGGCTGACTTGCAAAATTGTAGGTTGTTATTATACGCGGTTTGTACTGTTGGCCTGGGAGGCCTCGTTTTTAGCAGTCAGCCCAAATTTTGTCCACGTGACATCGTCTCTTTGAAGATGCAAATACATAAGAAAGGTATGTTCTTTTTTGCTGGTTTACTCTCTTTTGAAAACCTTGCTCCACGATGATGAAAACAACTCAATTGTTTTTAAATCACCCGCCAAAGTCGTGGTGAAAAATGACAAAGCATAAAACCATGACGTTGACCATAATACTTTGAAACCACAACAAAATGATACTCCACTCAGCCATCGGCTTGGAAAAATAAGGAAGTTTAATTACTCGTGGTTAGTAAGTTACTTGTTGCAAATCACCTCACCTGCAGCTGTAGATTCGGAGTGATTTGTGATTTTCTCTGGCCACTTCTTGTTGACCTCCTATTGCTTGACAGCCACACCTCACTTGCTGTCGAGTAAGGCCCGAAAGATGAGTTGAATTGAATGATCACGGAAGCGTGAAATGATGTATTGTTGATTTTTGTGATTACTGTAAGTGGCTTTGTTATTGTTGACATTATCCTGCTGACATATGACATATGCTGAGTGGTCACGCGAAAGGAAAAATACCAGAAAAATACCGTTGAGAGTTATTTTCAGAAAATAGTTTATTGAGGGGGCTTTGGGGTTAGATATTGCGGGTTTCGGGTTTTGAGATGTGTCACGGGTTGCGGGTTTGACCAATTTTGGTGCTCGGGTTTCGGGTATTTCTTTCGAAATTTCCTATTTTCTGGTCATCCATGTCAATACAGGCCATGTGGTGCAAGGTGCAATTGAAAGCAATGGTATGTCAACGAAATACCTCAAATACCGCTGATGGCTATGTTTCATTTCCTTTCACAATGTGATTTCTTTTGTTACATTATAGCGGAAAATAGCAATGAATGGCAATAAGATATGGACCAGGAACGAAACTCGGTTGCTTTCTGAAAGTGAGCAGCAATGGTGAGCACCCGGGGGGGGGAAGTAACATAGCATGTTGAGGGTGCCGGTATGTGCCACCCATATGGGTGGGTTTTAGGTCCAAAGTTCTCTAAACAAGGGTCCCTTTTTCGGCAAATTTTCCTTAAACATAGGTCGGTTTTCCAGAAATTTGGGAAAAATTTTCAAAAATGGGTAGTTTTCCGCCAAAATTCATCATAAAAAGTGGGTATGATGGCAACTGTCAGTAATTAGAAGAGGGTAGCTTTCTAAAGACCGGGCGGCAGATCCCAATCCACCTGCAAGTCATGTATCCCCCCTACGGGTGAGCACTTGCTTTGCTTATGCCAAGATTAGAGAGTTTGGCTCAATTTTGTAGTTTCAGGTTTCGGATTTATTTACTTTTGGGTTTTTCCAAATTTCAGTCTGGGTTTACAGGTTCCGGTAAGCCCTCAAAGCCCCCCTCTTCATTTACGGTAGATTTTTAGTACATTTTCCCTGACTGTCCCTATGAAATGAGTGAGGCCATTTCGGTTACTGCAATGGAAAATATTGGTGAAATGATGAATTTTCCTCCAAAATCCCTCATGAGCCTCAACAGTTTCCAAGTGAAATTTGCCGAATTTTTAGAGCAGGCAGATTCTATCACTCTTTGTCTATGATTCAACGCAAAAGAGAAGGGTGCATGGCGTTTGATACTGAGGGGGACACTCATTCAAGTTCATGTACAATTTTCTAAGTAAAAAATGAGCTAATATTCTTTGCAATGAATGTGAAGTGATATTTTCTGGGTTACCTGAAATTTCTTGGACTGACCCCTAATATGCATATGTGCTGAGTGTACCCCCTGGGCATAGACCCCCATACTGAATGTTAGGAAGTTAACCTCTCGACTTTTGATAGTGAAACTTCCCCATGTGTGGAAAATTACACCTTGAAACTGGAGAGGAATCAAGATCCCAAGGAATCAACATACAGTAGTTGACAACGCTACCTGGGCCAAGTTGAAAATATAGGTCTATTCATGTAACAATTATACTCATCTCATTATCAGTAATGAGATTTCGCCATACTTTATCATTCCCAAAAAATATCTTTATTCCATACTCATGTGACCATTTAATCATGAATGTCTTGTTTAACATTTTACCACTTCTTAATTATAAGTTTGTCTGATTTTGGCTCATAACAAGAGATGTACAAACTGCCTTTATTCATCCACATATAGTCAACAATCACATCAGTTTCACCTGCTACCCTCTCATTCAAAACCACTTTGCCAGTTCTTGTACTACAAAGACATAAATCTTTGCCTCTGCAGACAAGAAACTTGTTTGAAGGAACAAGAACTGCATCATATCCAGGGCAATTTAAGGTGCCCTCTTGTCTCAAACTGCCAAGTTTTATGATGTCAATGGAATCCTTTCCACAAGCAAATAGCAGATTATCAGATGTCATCAATTTGTTGGTGTTTCCACTCACTGATAATTCACAACTTGGTCGCTCAAGACCTTCATTTAACAGTTTTGTCACATCCCAAATCTGGACTTTATAAAGAAAAGTCATGCAATATAAGAATTTCTTCTTTGAGCAAGTGAGGAATGCCACAGGGCTGAAAACTTTGATTTTCTGGCAGATATTTAGCTCTTCTAATGACCAAATGCATACTGTAGAATCTGTAGAGCCTGAATACAGGTATTTCTCTGATATGCAGAGTGACCGCACAGCTCCATCATGCTCTTTCAGAATTTTGTGACATTCAAGAGACTCTGGATTCCATACCATGATTGTTTTGTCATATGACCCAGAGAAAACAAATTTGTCATTAGTAGCTAATGCCAGGACACTCCCTTCATGCCCAACCAAATGCCTGACAGCACCAGTGTCTTCGCATATGACCATCACATTTTTGTTGATTTCTATGCTATTGTAAGCTTGGCTAAATGCAATAAAACTATTCCCATGGGAGACAATAGCTGACACAATGGAACCAAACTCCTTGTCAACATGACAAATAGTCTCATTGGTTCTTAGTAAGACCAAATCATAAACTGGATGAATGTTTGATGCATCCCAAACAACTCTTGGCCATGGCTCATCAAAATCTGGATACTGGCTTGTGACAAACTCAAACGCACTGTAATTGATATCAGCAAGGGACTTTAAAGCATCATTTCTTGCAGCTTTTCCTGTTAAACCAAGAAACTTGCTCTTCATTGTTGATGCTGTATCAAAAGTGACTTGGCAGATTTTGACTACTTCTGGTAAGGTATTCATTCTTCCCACGTATTTCATGACAAGCGTCTTTGCTGTCTCTGCATTGTCACTGAATTCATGGATGGTTGAAAGAACTAGGATCTTGGTGGATAGTAATTTGTCGATAATATCTGGGACAACTCCAAATGCCATCAAGGCAGCATCTCTTGCCTTGCGAAACTCATCTTTGGCTGTCTGTGGGTCTTTGGTGACAAGATCATACCCAGTTTCTAGAAATGACATAGCGGCAACAAGTTCTTTCCTTCTCAGTGCATTCAGGTGCTCATGAAGCTTCTGAAACTCGTTGAGAAGTAGCTGACGCAGTTTCTCTTCTGCAATGTCACCATGTTCAAATTTTGATGCAGTTTTTGGGGCAAACAGTTTCCAGGCTATCCCAAGTGCTAATTTGATAGCAACCATCTCTGCCATGGTGTCACTGAACTTCTTTTAAATTTTCTGGTAGACAGAACTCCTTATGAAGTAACTTGTTCCTTATTCTTTTTCAGCCTGGTTCCTAGATGCACGCTTGCCGTCTGAGACGACTTGAGAACTCTCTGAACTCTTGCACAATATCTTACACACAACACGCACGACGGACCTAACTCTGTTCTGTACCAGGGGCCTTCTTGTGCAGTAAAACAGTTGTGACCATATAAAATGGCCTTTCTACCACCAGCCAAAAACTCTTTGCAAGGAGGCTCTCAAAATTATAGAACTATCAATAACAGGATATTCCAATGTGGTCACTTAAATTCACGCTCTACTCCGACGTGTCCAAACTAAAGCGGAACTTCGGCACAGATCTTCGTGGCACTTTCGATGCTGGCAAGTTGGCAACTGGGATTGTTAGCGTTGTTGTTGTTGTGAAGAGTAAAAGGGCGCGACAAAAGTGGCAGTGGCTGGCAGGGCTGGCAGTAGATAGACTGATTACGATGAGATGAGACCAAGAATCGCTATCCAAAACGAGACTATTTTACCAAACCGAGGCCGCTCATCTTAGTTAGAAGCGTCCGGCAGTCTTTCAATAGCGATAACTACGGCCATATAATCAGTCTAGGCAGTAGACTTATGACGATGAGTCTCTTGTTTCCCTGCGCTCTTTGACTTGGTGATGGCGCTTCGGTCAATGGAGACTCATAGTATTACTATGAAAAACTTGGCCCTATTTAGGCCCAAACTGAGCAATTTCTTCAGTACAAATCAGATTGCGAGATTTGTAAATTACTATTGTTAAGGTGTAAATGTGAAAGAATTTTCGATTCGATTGAAGAATTGAAAACACTCCCACGGGATAGAGATTCGAAGCCGTCACGGCCGACAACCCATCATTCGACTTCCGTAGCCTCGTTCTGATGATAATAGTATTTCTGCAGGAGCATAATTTTTCTCGAACTTTGGCCTGATTTTTGCAAAAGAAATATATGACCTGTATCAACCAACCTGAGCAAAACTTGTAGCAAATTTATCAGAGATTTTGTTCACCCCAAATTTGTTTTCATTCCAAAAGTTTAAATGACCGGGTATCAATTGTTTTTGAAGACAGGTCATAAATTCTTCTGGTAAACCCCATATATGGTATTGGTTCACCCTTATTTGGCACAACTTTTCCAACATCAAACAGGTCGACGAGCCGCTTCGGGAAGAAAAATTTCTTGTCACGGGACTGAATTTTACAAAATATGACACTACTACTTGCACAATCTAGGAGTTTGATATTGTATATTCAGCTGTAAGATGATGGATGATATATACATGAATGGTAGACTAAGAGAGCACTTCTGAGCCGTGAGAGAGCATAAAATGTTGGAGCGGAGACTGACTGGCCTAACTAAAATGAAGGGAACAAGAGATGAACCTGGCCAGCGCCTAGTTGATAGGCTCACAAACTCCAATAATAAGCAAGTTATATTTTACATCACGAAAAAGGCAGATAATTTTTACGTGGCTTAGGACGTTTCTTTATTCTATAACTTGTCATTTCTGCAAGAAAATACACTCCTAATGAATCAGATCAATTTCTGTAAAATTTGACGAAGCGATAAGCAAATGAATGGCGTGCAAGTTGAAAGAAACCCTAGAAACAAGATAAAGCCAAAATTTCTTGGGAGAAGTGATTCTCGCATGGAAATATGGATATAATGAGATAAAATCGAAAAAAATTGGATACCAAGGCGGCAGAAAGCCGCAAAAACGTTGAAAAATGGAGATGGAGACAGACTGGCCTAACCAAAATAATGGGTACAAAATTCATAGTTAGTCCACGCCTTTTTTATAGGTTTCATAACAACAACAAAAAATATACCAAACTTTAGCTCAAAAGAAAGAGAAATGAATTCTGCATGGCATAGGAAGGGTTTCTTTCTCATAGGACGTAGCATTTGGAAGAAAATTGGCCTTGAATGAAAAAGTGAAATTTTGGTAAGATTCGACGAGCGGAATTGCAGCAATTCAACATGCAGGTGGAATGCAACTCTAAGCTCAGAAAAAGCTACGGAATCACAATTTAATTGGTTTTTGGAAGAAAGTATGAATTTTGTTCCCTGAAAATGCCAACTTATCGATCAAATAGAGAACTTATGACTGAGAAAGAGACAAAACGTCGAGGTGGAGACTGGTTGGCTTAACAAAAATAATGGGTACAAAATTCATAGTTAGTCCACGCCTTTTTTATAGGTTTCATAACAACAACAAAAAATATACCAAACTTTAGCTCAAAAGAAAGAGAAATGAATTTTGCATGGTATAGGAAGGGTTTCTTTCTCATAGGACGTAGCATTTGGAAGAAAATTGGCCTTGAATGAAAAAGTGAAATTTTGGTAAAATTCGACGAAGGGAATTGCAGCAATTCAACATACATACATACATACATACATACATTTTTTATTTGTTCAGCAGGTTGAAAGTTCGGCAGCTCTAAGGAGCTGATGTGGACCTGCAATTAAAAGCTACACTTAATAACAATGGACTAAAGAAATCTAAAATTTGACTTAAAAATAAAAGTAATCATCCTTTTTATTAGATATAGTAATGTTTCCCTTAGCAAAGTTAAAATCATTTATGAGCTTGTTGTAACTTTTCAGTTTGTTCCTGAAGACATTTTGATCTTTTGTTTGTTTGAGTTCATATGGTAAAGCATTCCATAAAACGGATCCTCTGTATCTAAAACTGTTTCTGCCAACTTCCGTCTTGAATCTATCTACTTTTAGCTGCATCAAATTTCGCGAATTTTCACTTCTTGGAGACAACTTTTCAAACTCTACCAAATCCATCTTAGATTGATTGTAAATTGTGTGCATTAAGACTGCTATACGTCGTTTGTAGATATAGTCAAGTGGCTGCCACTGTGCTATTGAGAGGCCTTCTTCCTTAGATGTACTTCTTGTAAGGTTGTAAATCATTCTTGCTGCTCTTCCATGGATAATTTCAAGCTTTTCGAATTGGGCTGTAGAGCAGTTCCCCCAGACAGACATACAGTATGTAATTTTTGAGATGACAGTGGAGAAGTAAATTTTCTCCAAGACTGGCCGTGGCAGAAATTTCATGCGTTTCAATGCACTTAGTTTCTGTGAGAATGCCTTGCATAAACTGTTTATTTGTGGCTCCCAAGTCAGTCTATTATCAATCTTCACACCAAGGCAAACAGCCTCACTCACTACGTTAATCACATTTGTCCCAATCATTATTGGTCTGATTGGTCCAACTAAGGGCCTTTTCATCATTATCATAGCCTCGCTCTTGCCAGGATGGAATGCAGGTGGAATGCAACTCTAAGTTCAGAAAAAGCTACAGAATCACAATTTAATTGGTTTTTGGAAGAAAGTATGAATGTCGTTCCAGAAAATGCCAACTTATCGATCAAATAGAGGACTTATGATTGAGAAAGAGACAAAAAGTCTAGGTGGAGACTTGTTGGCCTAACAAAAATAATGGAATTGCAAAGCGAAGTTGATCCGCGCCTAATTCAAAGGATCTGAAACGGAAGCCAAAAAGATGCAAAGTGCCATATCAAATGAAAGAAAAATGAATTTTGCATGGTATAGGATAGTTCGCTTTTCAAATAAACTCGTCACTTCTCGAGAAAACAACCCTGAATAAAAATCATGAATTTTCGTCTTACGAAACGAAAGAAAAATCTAAAGGGAGTCTTACGATTAAACACTTCTTGAAAATGGGTAATTTCATTTCCAAATTATCCCAAACAAAGGAAAACTAAGTTTGTGAAGACTGTTCTTTCAAATAAATCAAACATCTTTGAAATATCACAGCAGATGGATAAGAAATTCAAAGATTAATGTTGAGTTGCAAATCCGGGCCTACGAGATTTTCGTGAAATCGACGAGGATCTGCTTACCTGCTAGCATCCATAGCGTTTGTTTCTCTGCTTCCAAATCATCAAAATCTTCAATTTTTGCACAGTTTTTATTACTAAACACGCTCAATATCAGATCTTACAAAAATGAAATGTTTTTTGATGTGTACGCGTGATGAAATCAGGAAAAGGGCGCGCAAAAATCACATGACCTCCACCTGCCTCCACAGCTTCGAGGATTCAATGTGACGTCACACGTCAGCAGGGGTTGTCGGGCGTGGCCGTGATTCTTTCCTAATTTCATTGATGATTGAAGAAACAGGGCCAAGTTTTTCACTGTTTCATTATGAGTCCCTCTTGAGCAAGGTTTACCGCAGGGATACAAGGGACTCATCGTCATAAGTCTAGGCTGGCTGCTGGCAGACTCAGTGCATGAGCGATAGAACACCAATATAGGACACACAGTGTGTTGCCGTTTGACATCTATATCTGAGGCCAGCCACCTTAACTTATTGTCTTTTGTGTTTTAAATTTATTTTTACATTGTGTACCAAGTACCAAGTAAAAACAAGTTCAAAACACACAGAGAAAAACCAATAAGTTAACTTGTGTGAAATTCTTCATCATCATTAGCTACGTCACTACGGAATTCCATGAGAAGCGAACGCATGCGCAGCTAGACATTCGCTGGTACATTCGCTGGTCAATGAAGGACGCAAAAACGTGTGTTCGCGGAGCCGCAGCATTTGTGCACTTGTACACCAAAACATGTCACACGAATAAGATGACAATTGAAAAGAGGACACGTGTGTGATATGGTAACATGCGAGTTGCGAGCTGCAGTTATGATTTTGCAAGTTGCGAGTTGCACTCATTGTGCAAGTTACGAGTTGCGAGTTGCACTTAACGTAGGAGTTGCGAGTTGAACGAAAGTTGCGAGCTGGAAACTGAAAAGCGAGAGTTAAAACCAAAATTGGAGGAAGTCTTTTTTCACCAAGTAAAAGATATTCGGAAAAAGCAATTCAATTTGTAACTTCTTCATGGGTTTCCTTTATAGAAAGGATTTTTAGGCCGTCGCAATATCCTTTACGGCCTACCTTCAATTCCGTAGTTTTGGTTGGCAAAGTGCACATTTTTGCCTAGTGCACGTGCTCTTTAGCAACAGAGCAAGCGCAAATGGCGAACGCGCTGTTCGCCAACTGAAACTACTGCAAGTGGAGAACGGCCCTTATAAGAAGGCACTTATAAACAATTAAAGACCTTTCTTCAAATATCAAGAAACTTTTACAATTTGCGGCTTTTATTTCCCCAGTCGTTCAAAAATGTTACCGTAAAATTAAAGGAGAATTGCTGAGCTCAGAAATTATTATAGTAGATTTATCTGCGAGCGTGTTTTTCAATTCGGAAAAGCACCTCCAACCAAACGAAGACATCTTAAAGAAAAAGCCTTGAGTGATGTCATTTGTGTATACGAAAGGCATCAAGCTCCTGTAAAAGAGTGGTGCTGTTCTGCGAAAGTTGCCTTGCTTTTGCAGGAATTGGCAACAATAATCTATTTTGCTTTTCAAATTTCGAGGTATTGTTGACAAACAGTTTTGGTGTGAATTGTTTCATTTGCTTCAGTCAAAGATGCGCTCTTAGCCCAGATAAGAAACTGCAGTGGTACTCCAGAAATTGAGAAAAAGAAGAGACCAGAGGCCAATCCGAAGTTAAGAAACTTCGACTATCCTTGGTTGTGGGTTGCAGATTGTTTTAGACATAAAGCGTATTTCCCCCTCATATAATAACAGAGAAAAAAAATTTGCCTGTATGATTTCATGATGTGGTTCTTCTCAGTAGTTATCTGAGCTCAAAAGCGAAACCCTGCATTAGCGGCCCTGTGAATTATGCAATATCCTGAAATTTGATTTGTAGAAACTCTTCTGTAAATCCTTAATCTTAGAAAGGCTATCCAAAAAACTCAGTGATTTAGCTACAAAAGATGGAAATTTGAAGTTTTTTTTACCGAACTCGCACCTACCATCTTAAATGTACCAACTCGCACTTTCCAGTGCTAACATACTAACTCGCAACTTGCAACTCACAAAGTAGGAGCAAGTCGCAAATCGCAACTCGTATTTTGCCAATCCACACCCGTTTGGATGCTTGCAAAATAAGAGCAAGGATGGCATAAAAAGAAAACACGGAAGTGATAGAAAAATGCTCTTTTTCATCTTTGCTTGGAAAAATAACACTGAACAGAACATAGTTTAGCTGCGATTAAATACAGACATCCCTCTTTTAAGTACGTAAAACGGCAACAATATAACAACAATGTGTCACCCTTAAATACAACAAACATACATCTTTATCTACAATGTCATATGACGTTTGAATATGCGTTATAAAATATAAATGAAGACGGGTAACAATTTATTTAACCATCAGTAGGCTGGCGCTGACTTCAAAACGAACATATATTGCACAAGTCTTAAACGGTTCACATGCCAGCTCACCAGAACAGGAACAATTCAGTGGCTTAGTTAAGCACGAACAAGTCGACTAGGAAGGAATCACTACTTTCAAGAATCTTGATGTTGATGCTAAAATTTTGGATAAAAAATACCTGAAACTTTTACTAAATGGCATTGAAACTAAAAAGAAACATGCAGTAAAATACTATCGGGTGTCCTAAAACAAAGTATTCCAGTTTGAAATTCAACACAACTCGAGTACCAAATCTACAATGCCTGCCAAAAGTCCTTGGAACACTTAGGCCATTTCTTCATAATCCGCATTTCTAACCATAACCATCAGGTTCAAATACCCCCTCGCCCCCGAAACAATGTTAATTTCGAAGGTTATTGTCCCAGCATTCCAGCAGAGTCGCGGATCGTCCTATCATGCCGATTTTTTGACCACAACACAACGTTGTTCTGAGGGGGAGCGGGGGAAATCGCAAAACAAGGCAAAATTTGCAGAGGTGTTCCAAGACTTTTGGCAGGCATTGTAGCTATCTGTAAACTGTCGTTTTGATGGTATTTATCAATGATGCGAATATATCCAAAGACGTCAAGATATCATTTTTTTCAAACTTGAAAGGGGCAGGGTCACGTAATCGTAAACAGACCTGTTATCTCTATAATCTGGATATTTGCCCACACGTGGCCATTGTGTTCTGCACAGGTTCTGGTGGATGGGGTGAATCCACAATAAGGTTAGTTCTAAAAATCCACCAAAATATCTGCAATCGTACAACATATGAGTGTTTCGTTTTCTTCTCTACGAAATTCAAGATTCCATCTTCAAAATATCAGCTTAATTTTGAGAAAAGTAGTGGAAAATCTCTATGATATGGCGTATCACAAATACTTCAAAATCGTCGTTTCTAAAGAAGTTTGTTTACATCACATGACGCGAGAGGACAACCCTTATGAATATTACTAAATTTTCAAAATTTTGCAAATAAAAACAAGATTCGAGCATTACTCTCTACAATGATCTGGATTATACGTTTTTGCACTTTTCTTTCTCTTTTTCAGGAAACTTTTCTTTCAATAACACCACTGGGGGGGACCATTATGGAAACAAAGTCACGCTGACCTTTTAATGCTATCCGCGCCATTGTAAACTGGGGGTGTTTTTACGATTGATTTTATTCTAGATCTTAGTTTGTTTTTCTTATCATTATTTTGTACACAGGTAATTAGCTCTCCGTTTATTTTCCTGTAATTTTTTTTCTTTTTATAGCAAATTTTTAATTCTTTTTTAATGGCGCAATTTTACATACATACATACATACAGACGCAGTCCCTTTAGGGGTAAAAATTATTGAGCAACACTTTTAAAGAAATATTGGCAAATCATAGGCCTCGAGTCTTTAAAAGGGTGAGTGTGAAATTTTATCACATTCTTCTTTGAATTGAAGTGTTGGAAAGGAACTTTGGGTAATTTGCTATAAATCTGCCGTGGAAATTCTTTGATATCTTCATTGGTTTCTTGGAGATATTTTGAGATAAGTAGTGGAAAATTTCTGTGATGTGGCCTATCAAAAATACTGAAAAATCATCGTTTTGAAAGAAGTTTGTTTACATTACATGACGCAGTCCCTTTAGGGGTAAAAGATTACATGTTGGAAAACCATAAATTGAGCAATACTTAGCAAACCATAGGCCTCAAATCTTTTAAAGGGTGGGTGTGAAATTCTATCACATTCTTCTTTGAATTGAAGTACTGGAAAGGAACTTTGGGTAATTGGCTGTAAATCTGCCGTGGAAATTCTTTGATATCTTGATTGGTTTCAAAATGGTGGCATTTATTAATTTGGAGACTGGCGTCATCAAAATTTCTAAATCCTTAAAGAAGAGCTACAGATTTCTGGTTGCCACAAAATTGAAGACCTTCATAAACTATGGTTTTCTTGAAGATTGTGTCAATTTTCCTCAAGTAATTTAAGATTTACAATGATTCTAATTTTTTCAATATTTCGTTGACTTTTTACAAAAATAATCAAGTGCTGCCATTTTGAAAAAGGTGAAGACATCAAAATATTGCCATGGCAGATTTACAGCAAATTACACAAAGTTACTTTCAAGTCAATCAATTCATAGAAAAATGTGACACAATTTTTCATCCACCTTTTTAAAGATTTGAAAGATTTAAGCCCAATGCTCATTGTAAATCTTGCCTTAGATCTAAACTTTCAAATCGGTCACTGATAATGCTCATTTCTTTCTGTCCTTTATGAGCAAAGTAGAAACTTAATATACCAAGTGAAAATTAATCTTTGCAGGCTTATTTACTTGCTGCAAACGGAATTTGAAGATCAGCGACGGTATAAAATTTTGATGATTTCCAAGCCGATGTTATGCAAGTTAAACCAACTCAAACTAAACCAGGTTTTCGAATAAGGCTTTCTGATTGGTCAATCCAACAGATCCAGTCATTTGATTGGTTGAAATTTAAACCTGTTTAGATAAAGCTGGTTTAACTGTGGCAATGTGAATGCAGTATTAGTTTTCTGGAACACCCGGTAGACTGTCCAACTGTGCCCAAGAATTATGAGAAGGTAATTCGAATCGCAAATCGTGAATTAACTCTGATTCATATCATATTCTGATTCTGATAGAACTTTTCGCTTCTTAAAAAAGAGGTTTCGATCGAGCGTTCAAATCTGGTAAATTTGTGACGGAAAACACAACCATGACCCCCGTTCTAAGTATAAACACTGATAGCTGGGGCAAGGAGCTGTTTCGAATTTCAGAACACTTGTAAAAGAGTCTATTATCGACAAATTTGCACGAAGTGAGTTAGAAATGGTTCAGTTTACACAAAGGAAAGTTTCATTGGTCTTTCTACTGTGTTTCTCGTTATTTTCATTCATTGTTAGCTGACTTTTCTTTCAACTGAATAACAAGGTTGAAAACAGCAAAGTTCGATTTGGAACTCGCAAAATGAAACCCTTGCATGCTCGCACGTTTGAACGAAATCAGTTAAGAATCAATGAAAGTAGCGAAAAACAAGGCCAAGAGGAAAAAAAATTGCCAGTGTTTAAACTGAATCATTCCCACTCGCATTGAGTAAAGTCATCGCTGATTGAGTCTCGGAAAAGTGTTTTGAAATCTGAAGAAATTTCCTGCCATAGCAAGCATCGTTGTAGCAAGAACGGAGGTCATGCTTTTCTTTTCCTTCACAAATTTACCAGATCTGGACGCTCGATCCAAACCTCTTTTTTTAAGAAGTAAAAAGGTCTATTGAAGTCCAGCTCAAAGACATACGCGACAATCATCTTCTTAACGCATCGATTACCTTATGAATTTTCTATAATTTGTTGATTACAATTTTTCGAAGTACTATCTTGATTACTATCTTGTTTAAATGCAGAAAACCCAACAGAACATATGTACACACAGCTTTAAAAGTAAAGATTTTATCACCTAAGGCTTCTTTACAGCTTGTTTTCAAATATTTTCATCCGGAAGCCAACAGAGCAAACACATTCCAAACTGGACATGAAACCAGTTTAAAGCCATGTGAACAAAGCCTGTTTTACCAGAACCCAGGTAAACACCAAGTAACCTTCTGAGAGAACTAAAACAGTTAAATGTCGTGTAAATAAAAGCTAGTTTACCGGAAGGGAATTCAAAAACACCCGGTAACTGTCTATCAAATTTTAAAGTCAACGTGGCTTAGTTTTGAGATTACTACAACAACAAATGTTGCAAAAAGCCAACTTTACTTAAAAGAGAAAAGTGTTCGCGCACAGCTACACCCAGGTGAAAATTTCACAGGCAACGTGGTTTGGTTTGAGTTACTAAACAGTTTAAAGTCACGCAAACAAAGGTATTTTTACCAAAGGTGCGTTCGCGCACAGTTTAACTCAGGTAAGCGAAGGCAAGCACCTATCAAAGTCAGCGGTAAACTGGTTTTGTTTGAGTTTACGAAGCAGTTTAAAGGCATGTGAACAAAGCCAGTTTTATAAAAAATGCGTCAGCACATAGCCAAACCCAAATAAACATCTATTCACTTTCACAGGCAATCTGGTTTAGTTACATTTAACTTGAAATGGGTTCACAAAACTGGTTAATATGCTCAGTTTGAATGTTTGAATGATTAATATCTGTTGACTATGGAAATTTCTGGCTTAAGACGTATACAGTTGTAATTTTTCACTGTTTAATAAAAATACCACGCATAGAAGTCTAACGAAGAACAGTTCCCATTTAAAATATTGCATCATCCTGTGTTTGCTCAACAACTTTGAAAAGATTTGATCCTACTGCTGGCTCTGGTTCATGGTTAGATTCCGTGTTAGAGAGAAGAGTAGTTCGGTCCAGTAGTTGATTCAGGCACTCATCAGTAATTGCTAAGTCTTGGTCCATACCTGACACTTGACTGTGGTCTTTAGACTGAAGTAAGTCTAGTAGTTCTTGCGGCGATAGCTTGCTTGACATTTGTTTTCCTTTGAAGTGACCTACAAGGAAAACAAATAATCTAAGTAACAACATTAGAAACCTCTGTGCGGAAGTAAAGGTTGGTGTAAGATTCAATGACCAATTTCTTTGAGCTGAATGACTTCACAGAATTCTACCTTATACTTTTCTGGAATCTGCAATATTTTCAGAACTTGTTTTGTTTTGTTTTTCAATTTGTTTTGAGTGGGCTTGTCAAGATTTCTAGCTATTGAAAGCTAATTTAGGCCCACTGCGCATGCCGCATCCAGGCATAGGACCCTAGTTTAACGTCCCTTCCGAAGGACGGCGAGGTGAGTTGTGAGGTCAGGTCTCCGAGGTCACCCATCCGGAGTTTGACCTCACTTGACCGAGCTTAACTTCAGTTACCTGACGAGAACTGTTTAAGCCACTCGGCCACTCACCCCGTAGTGTTTTAGGCTTTCAAAGTAATTACAACTTATCCCTTAGAAATTCTGCAGCAAGTAATGATCAAACCAATGCACTCATTCGTACGATAAACATACCTTTATGGATAACCATCTTTTCGAGTTTTCGTTTTGACGCAGCTCTTTCAACAACTCGTTCGTCGATGCTGTTTGCAGTGACATATCGGAAAATCAACACAGGTTTCGTTTGACCAATTCGATGACAACGATCTTGAGCCTGCAAATCTACTTGTGGGTTCTACAAAAAATGAGGCCAGTTAAACTTGTATCAGTCTAACGGGGAACGTAGGCGGTCAAATTCTAGCCTATGAAATACCGGTATCTCCTGTTGACTTACAAAAGGTGCCAAAACATGGTTCGGCACATGTCATCGCCCACTGTCTTTGCATGGCTATTTTTAACAAAGGCTTGTAAATGCTTAGATTCCTTTCGATATCATTCACATTTAGTTGCTGATGAGGCTTCGGTCAATATACCTCATCATAATATCAATATTAGATTAATTATGATATATCTGTAAAAGACACACACTTAAAATTGTTCGCATTATTAAAGCTTTCGCCTCACTTCTGAGGTCTCATCAACAACCTCCTCCGAAGCATTACAAGTGAGGCGAAAGCTTAACCAAGTGTGAGTGTATTTTTAATAAATGGAAAACAAACAAACAAAATATTCTTTAGCATATAACACTCCGGATCGAATCAAAGCTTCAACAGATTTCGCTAAACGAAGAAATTTTGTCTTAATTTGACGGCTATATACTGAAGTAAAATTATGGCGAATTAATCCTTTAGCTTTGTCAGAGGCAAGCTTGGTAAAGAAGAAGAAAGCTCCGTCCCTTCTGTGGACAGGATTATTGTTTCAATATGACTATGACTGTCTTTAGATTCATCAAATCGTCTGCTCAAACAGCTCTTGGCGGCAGATTTGTGAAAACAAGCAGACTCCCCCCAAACTAAACTAGAATTCAATTTAGTTGCTCGATCGCTGACACTTCTCGTGGTGGCATGTAATTTGAGACAGACACTAGTTTTTATCTCTATGCTAAATTGGCCTCGGGGTAGTCATAGCCTTTTTGCTCCTCGGGGTATCGTTCTAGTAGTATTGTATAGTTGTATAGTAATTTTGTAAGTAGTGCAGTTTGTAAACTTATGTTGTAATTTTTAGTGGATGTACAAAAAACCATTTGCGCACGGAGTACTACTAAGGCCCCATTTCGGTGCGGGGCAAACGATTGATTTAAAATTCTAGGACCTATTTCTTGAATTGAATGGCTTCAAGAGAGATATGCTCTTTGTTATAACTCTACTGTTGGACTTTCTGAGGTTTTCAATCTTTTCAGAATTGAAGGGTACGTCTTCTTTTCTAGGAATTCAGAAAATGTTGGAAAGTACTTGAAACCATCGTCATTTCTTAACTTTTTGATGAAAAATAGAATGATCTTCAAGAAGACCATGGTTTATAAGGCCCCATTTACACTATATCGGATAGCTGTCATCGCTTCTTGTTGCGAGTGACTTCTATCGGATACGGCAACTGTTTACATTATACCGAATAGATATCGTTGTGTCTTAACTTCTGTGCCAGTTAGGCCTCGTGTTTAAATCATGAGGAAGCAATCTAGCATTGTTTCTTAATCTTTTGTTTTTCATTTTAATTTTTCTCATTGTTCTCATAGAAAGGAAATGTGGTTGCAGAACGAAAGGTATCGGATAGTAACATTTACATCACGCCAAAACCATGCCGGAGAGATATCCATATTACCTACGAAGCGCAGTGATTTTCGCTCTGATTTATGGAGCGTCTTGTATCGGATAGCTTTGGTGTGATGTAAACAGCACCCTATCTGATAAAAAATCGCGGCGCGACGATAGCTATCCAATATAGTGTAAAGGGGCCTAAATGTTCACAATATGGTATAAAGCACGAGTATTTCAATCTTCTGACTTGTGATTTAGAAATTTGATGACGTCACGCACGAAATTAGTTTAAGCATAAAATATGCTATACTTAAAAAAAAGATTAGGATTTTTGAAAAGTCCAACGACGATAGAATTAGAGCAAAGTAGCTGAATTTTCTTTTAAACCACTCAGTTCAAAGGAATAGAAAATAGAATTTTTACATCAATCTTTTCAAAGATTCGAGAAGCTAATGGCAAATGCATCTATGATACTTACCCAGTCACTGTCGTAAATAATGCACGTATCTGCTGTAGAAAGATTCAGCCCCAGGCCACCAGCTCTTGTACTCAATAGAAACAGGAAAGTTTCAGGGTCATTATTGAAGTTCTCAATCTGGAAAATTAAACAGGGATGCCAGAGATTAGTTACAAGGGTTCTGAAAATCAGTTTGACTTACCCCAGGCCAATTTCCTGAAGTTCATCTGACAGATCTCTTTCCTGTATTTCCCGTATCTGCCATTCCAACATCCAGTAGTGGAACAAAAGGGAGATACACAGTGAAATTTCTCTCTTACTCCTCTTGGTCCCTTGACAAAATAATGAAATGGCGGATCCAGGAACAACTGTAAAGGGAGCGCTGAGACGGACTGAGAAAATGGACTTGGGGGGGCAAGTCTAGATATTGGTGAACATGTAAAGCAACTACGGAAAATTTCCTATAATAGTTTGTATTCCTTATACCCACAAACACTGACAACCAAATTAGCTTTATCTAAACCAGACTAACTTCCAACCATTCACATGCATTGGATTTACTGGATTGACCAATTAGAATGCAACATTCTGTAAACTAGGGCAATCAAAACTGGATTTATATGCCCATGTGAATCAGTATCAGATCAGATCAAACGTTTCTTATTCCATGACGGCCTCTTTGTCATTTGCCATCAAAAAATTTCTGAAAGATGATTTCTTTTTTTTCATCAATCTAAAATCTTAAAAACAACAATTCAATACAACTACTGTGACATTTGTAGCGAGGAAAGACACAAGGTCACCGGGTCCTCACTACAAATGTGAAAAAAGATCATTTCAAACAGTGGAATGAGTATGCTCGAATTGTTCGAGAACTATAACGGGAATGTGCAGTAGTAAGATGGAACAAACAAACTGCTCAGACACAGACTTGTTTCCTTAGCTATCCATTATTCAACGATGTACAGCTTCGATTTGTGCGTCTGTGTAGATATGTGTGTGACCTTACTTCAATTAAAAACAGAATGATTTTGGCCTCTGATTACAACGCAGAAAGAAACTAATCAAATTCAAATAACTAAAGAATGATACCGGTTGTCTCAAAAAGTACTTCTTTTGACTAAACAGAGGAAAGAAACGATGAAATATCGGGACTTTTTCAGTTCATAGGCATATTTGTTGATCTTCAACTTAAATGGACATACATTGCATTTTAAAATCGTCCTCTGAACACCAGAGATATGAGTTAACAAAGTCGAATGTTGGAGTGCACTTGAAACCAGAGGTTTTGTAAAAGGGCCTAGCCATGATTTGGCATCACAGGCACATTGCAAAAGAATTTCAACTTTGACCCTTAGCTTTTTCTTTTGAAAAGAATTATACCTTGAAATGCTTCAATTGTTCTACAGATAACAGTTCCGTTGAGGAATCAATCCGTGCATTGCCTTACATCCCAAGCGTCAGAGAGGAAGAAAAGGAGCATATGCACCCTCATTTTGGAGATGTGGTACGACTTTATCATTCTTACCACATTTTTATTTTGTTTTTGTTTAATCAGGGCGATGTCCACGAGTCTCTCATTCTTTTCAAAGCGAAAACTTAAAGTTAGAGTTTACAGGTGGTTTGGAAACTATCAATGATACAAATCATGGCTAGCGCCTTTTCCAAAACCTCTGATTTCGGGTGCACTGTAAGTTATGACTTTGCAAGTTTGTATCTCCGGTGCGTGGCGGACGATTTAAAAAAGCAAGGTACATGAATATAAGCTGAAGATTGATAAATTTAGCTGTCCAATCGCAGAGTAATAATATCTTGTCGTTTCGCTCCTATTTCCAGTCAAAGGGGGCTACTTTTTTGAGATACTCTGTATAATGTCTGTTCTATCTGCAAATTTGGCTAAATTAACTAACAATTGAATGGGTGATTTTAGATTTCTTGCTTGTTGCAAATTCCGGCCTTCTACCTTGCACAAACACTTTAATCACTGCTATTGAAAGTTTACTTCTGAACTGGATAGCAAACATACCATTTCTTGTCGCTCAGGCACCTTCATCGTACCGTCAATTCTTGAAAATGAATATGATCTCATGTAGCAAAAATCTTGAATAATATCAAGCATAGTCGTAAACTGCGAGAATATGAGTACCTATGAAGAGAAACAAACCAAACTTTGGTTGTGGTTTTCGGAACTTGTTTAAGGCCACGTTTACACGTATCCAGATCTTTTTCAAAGCGCATCTTCTTTTGTCCCAATAAAAAAGATCCGCGTCCACACAAGGAGGGTTTCGAAAATATCCCCATCTGCATGAAAACGCTGTGACATTGGAAATTCGATACTCGATCACGATACCAGACACTCGAACTTCGATAAAACAAATCAGAGAGGCCTAAAGTCCTGTCGTGATCTCATGGTCTGATAGTTGGTCAATCGACGCTGTTAATTCAGCGTTTTTGAAAAGCTCCGTTTTCACCCGTCCAAACGACAATAGGAAACAGCGCTTTTAAAAAGACCTACTCTGGAGAGCGTTTTGGAAAAGCTTCGTTTTCGGTGACGGAAAACACCATCTCTGTGTGGACGCGAACCCGAAACGGATAAAATAGGTACATTTTCAAAAAATGCAGATACGTATGGATGGGCCCTAAGGTTCCTCGAAGGGAATTCTTCTAAACCGGGTGATTGAATTCAGCGAGGGAAAACTTCCAAAATGATTGGACATGTTGGCTGTTCAATCAGATGTTACAAAATATTAGTGCTTTCATATTTAGGAAGCAGAAGCCTTTCAAACACAACGAGTCTTTCTGACTCATGGGGCAGACAATTAATCTATCATTCATCTACAAATTTCACTGAATGGTTCAAAAAGCAGGCAACGCTAATAATCCATAAATGCCAATCTATAGGCTGATTACCACTCAGTAGAATATTCCGATTGGACAGGAAATCCTTTGTTAATGTGTGAAAATGTTGCCATGAATTTGAATAGAATGTCACGCGTGACTAAGATTTTATTGTCTAAAATTCAGTCAAAATTCTACTTAGTGGAAATCAGCCTTAATAGTACCAATCTAAGATGGAAAAGTAATCTGGACTTTCATCTTGTAGCAAAGCGAGAAAAACTAAAGATTGATCTGTCATCTATTAATCGAAACTCTTCTACAGAGTGTCCTTACAAAATTAATTGTGCTGAATTTGTGTGGCTGGTGTGGGGGAGCCGCAGCTCCGCCCCGGTTCCTACATAGATTCATTGACCATACTGCAACTTGGAGTTTGAGACCTTGTTTTGGTCAATCTGACGAGTGGTTGCTGATTTGTGACAGAAAAAAGGCAAAAATAAGTGGTTCCTTCCAGGCATCATATCATCTGATTTGTTCTCCAGCAAATGGAAAAATCAAACAATGCTTGAAAAGAAGGGTTCTGGTGTAATATAAAACTTTTCTCTGCATTGTTTAAAGTGCTGACAGTGTCGTCTCATAGATTAACAACAACATCAACTCTTTAAAAAACTGGAGAATGTATATCAAAAAGCTACATTGCTGGAGAGCAACAGAAGCGCCGTTTCTGACGCAAAAATTTGTCTTTCTTTCCCCAGCCATAAATCAGCAACGACTTCTCAGATAACTCAAACAAGGTCTTGAGCTTTAAGTTGAAGCCTGACCTGCGCAACTGTGCAAAACCGAGACAATATTCAATTGTTAACGAGTTCGGCAATGAACCTTTTACCAAGATGCGTTGTATTCCAATTACGAATGTTTAGCGATTATATAGGGATTCAATCATAGAACGCAAAGCATCTTGGTGAAACGTTCCTCACCGCCATCTTTGGCGTAATAAAAACTACAGCTCTTCCACAGCAGTCAAACAGGGCACAAGTTTTTGGGATACCCATTACATCAAGTATGTAACAACACATGAAAGCATAATATTACCTTGTGCCCTCTTCTCTTCAGCTCGGCAAGCATTCTATCTAAAAGTTGCATTTTTCCACTGACATTAACCAAGTGTTCGTTGACTATGACTTCTTGAGTTTCAGGATCAAGAGGATATTCAAGTAGGTAAGGATGATTACAGCATTTTCTTAGCTGCATCATAATATTCTGTAATCTAATGGATACCATCGATTTAGATTTTTCTGAATTTTGCTGTTCGATCGCTGTCTTTTTCCTAAAAGATACAATAGCATTGAAAGCTTAACAAATAAGTTCACAATTTACGTTCCATGGTCTAACTTAACTGTACACTTTTAAGTCATATGACACGTCAGCTATTGGTTAAAGCAACAAACAAGTTATGAGTGGAATAGTCCATTGTTTCATGACCTCTCATTTCTCCTTAATGAATTTTATTGCAATGAAAATTCAGCTCTCATCATGTGTATTGCAATAAACAATAGGGAGGATTGTATAGCATGAATCAATCAGGTAGACTGATGCCTTTTCGTCCCTTGTTTCCCTGCGTTCCTTGGTCAATAGGTCAAAATGAAAATGGTTTCAAATCAATGTAAATCTGCTTTGTTTCAAGCTTCCAAGAATGGTTTGACTTCAGTGTAGTAAGTGAAGATGGTGTATTGACATAAAACTCATTGACCTATTGACCAAGTGATATCAGCAAGTCAAAGAACGCAGGGAAACAAGGGACGAAAAGGCATAAGTCTATCAATCAGGTTCATGACAAATGCCCTCTAAGACTTTACACTTTCACTGTCTTCTGCATTGCTCTCTCTTTGATTTGCAGCATAGAGATCTCCTTGGTCATATGTAGGACCTTCCAGGCAGTGACACAGAGCATTTGGATTCTAAGAACATTTGCGAACTACTACTTTTTGGTAGCCCAAACGTAAATGTGACGTGAAAAGGAAAATTCTGCAAGCGACCAAGTCCTTTATAACATCAACACAGCGATTAGGCTAGAAATAAAACCATGAAATCGTAACGCACCCCTACCATGTGAGTCAAGACATATTTCCTTGACGGACTTGATATACCAACATTTTTGTAAAGCATATTTTTCTTGGATAGACTAGATATCAACCTTGTATAAAATTGTTGGAAGTGTCGTTGAGAGAGGGAAATTGATGACCTTCGACCTTGTGTCCTTTCATGCTTCAAACAACGCGTATTTTTTTCATTATTCTGGTTAAACTGTTGTTGCTACTTTCACTATTTTCTACATTTCACTATTTTATGATAATATATGAACAAACTTTAAAGGAACTTGCTGAGCAGTGTATGAAGAATCACAATGCATCGCTTGTTTCGATTTGTTGGTAGAGAATACTTTCTTATAGAGAAGTATCTTACAAGAAAAACGTGCAGGGAAGCTGTAACCAAATCCGAGAGCTATTCCATGATGAAAAACGGTTTGTAAGACTTTTCACCGATGGCAGCATCAAGTAACGACAACAAACCTTTCCTCTTCAGCATTCATTTGATCTAATAATGCATCGAAATCAAAATCTTCAGAATCTTCATTTAACATTGTCGAATAATCAACTGGCTTCACGGATCTCCTCTTTGGTCTCCCACTCGGTGTATACTCTATCTCTTCCGTTGGTTTCTGTATGAAGGAATCAAAATATTTAAACATGATGCTAAGTTATCAGCATCATATTTTGTTTTGATGTAAGGTTGTCATTCAACTTTGTTTTGATGTAAGGTTGTCAGTGAGAATGTTATACCGGGTGCGTCGAAGGTGTTTACGCGTTTGAAAATCGCAGTACCTAAAGTACAGGATCCATTTGAATGAATCAAATATCGCTTGACAGCAGGAAGACTGAAGTAATTGTGTGATTTTTATCGTGCATCTTGTAGCAAAGAAAACCATGAGCGATAGGATACCCAGTGTGTATCAGTTTAAATTTATATCAGAAGCAAGCAACCTTAGCTAATTGTTTTTTTTGTGTCTTGAACTTGCTTTTACTTCGTAAACAACCACCTTTCAATGTTTCGTAATTTTGAAATTTTCAGTAGTGAGCCACCTAAAGTGAAGATCCACCTTTACTCGTAAAGCTCAGGTAAGATTCAAGTAGATTTTGGGTAAGTTGCAGAGCATGAAATTCTGCATAGGTTGATGTTAATTGCAGTTTTGTATCGTTTTGTTTGGGATAATAAACTTCACTTGTTGATGAGGCTGTTATTGTTACGTGAAGTTCCTTTCAAATTAACAAAGCAAAAGATATATACAATAACCAATCGCACAATAATTCTGGATTCGATGCGTGTGGCATTAGGTATACTTACACTTTTCTCTCTTATTTTTGATAGTATTGTCCTATCGAGTGTGCTTCTATAAAATTCTCCTTGCTCTTTTGTCAATGGCGCATAAACAATAAGTTCTCTTTTCGGCGGAATGCTAAGGTCTACGTCCGTTTTCAGTCGTCTCAGAAGGAATGGCGTCAGGATCTGTGGAAACAGAAACAAATTTTTGAAGTGGAAACACCGAAATACCGTACCATGTCAAATACCGAAATACCGTAACAAGGGCAGATTTTGTAATACAATAGCATCAGTCGCTTTGGTTCACACCACAAAACAAAGCGATAAGCGAATGCAGACAAAAGAAATTCTCTCAAGCAGAAATTGAAAACAAACGAAGCCGCAAAGTTGCCATGAGACCAGAACGGCAAACTCTCGTTTGGTGCGGGCGAAGGGAGGTTTTTAAGAGAAGGTATGTGCTTATAACGACAGAAGAAGGGTAAATCTAAAGTTCTGTCTCGCGGATTTTGTTTATTTGATTCAGGAGCTGAGGAGTGACTGCGTACATCTGAGCAACAAATATGCAAAAATTGTAATGCCCTCTGCTCGGTTTCTGAATCAAATAAACAAAATCCGCGAGACAGAACTTTAGATTTACCCTTCTTCCGTCGTTATAAGCACATACCTTCTATTAAAAACCTCCCTTCGCCCGCACCAAACAAGAGTTTGCCGTACTGGTTTCAGGGCAACTTTGCCGCTTCGTTTGTTTTCAATTTCTGCTTGAGAGAATTTATTTTGTCTACGTTCGCTAATCGCTTTGAATTGAGGTGCGAACCAAAGCGACTGATGCTATTGTATTACAAAATCTGCCCTTGTTGTACCATGTTTCAAAAGAACTAATTTCGGGAATTTGTTCTTCTTTGTTTTATATTCAATTATTTCAAAATTTGACCACACAAAATACAAAAAGACCATTGCTAACGAACTACTTTATGATACCACAAGGAAGACATCACAGAGAGCAAAAGGCTATGACTACTTCATGGGCATTAACAACAAAACAATAAGTCCGTATATATGCCATGTGAATATCTGTGAATAAGACAATTGGAGTAATTTTGCACATGAAATTTTGCAACATCGAAAATCTCTTCCTATCTTCGACAATTCCTATCTTTGGCAAGGAATAAGAAGGTAATAAAGGCTACTGAGGTCGTATCACTATGCTAAAAGTTTTCATTTCTGACCAATAGACAATTTGATATTCAAATTCCTAAAGATTCCTACAGTCGCTTGAATTATGGAACGCAATGAATCTATTTTAGTAGAATGCCCCCTCCCACATACCACAATGCCAACTTTCACTGCACGACAGGCACTGTGTTATTAGACAAAAAGAAAACGAAAAATATTGGACAGTGGCAGCAGCAGCCTCCAGTTAATCGCTCAAAAATCCTGTTCAAAAGACGGAAGACAGTGCTGTAAGGTTGAGCATAAGGTGTCTCCAGTTTAGAAAAGAACGCATACGACTCCATAAGGATACTGTTTTGGGACTGTTGCCATTCTCATCGGCATAAATGCATTTCCCTTTTTAATTAAACACGCCAACGTTACGATGAATGTTGATGCTTTCATCTGTATCCTGTACGTCCGACGCAAGTCAGAAAATATCAGGCTCATCTTAAAGTTCCACAAATATTTGAATCGTACTTACAGCATGGAGTGTTTCTAATACATTCGTTTCTTGCTCCTGGGCTATGATTTTCTCATCACCACCATCTTCACTTACTGCACTGAAGTCAAACCATTCTTGGAAGCTAGAAATAAAGCAGATTTACATTAATTTGAAACCATTTTCGTTTTGGTTGCTTGCTTCAGATAGCATTAGGCTCGAATCTTTCAAATCATTAAAAGGGTGGGTGTAACATCGTATTCCATTCTCTTTGAACTAAAAGACTTGGAAGGAACATAAGGTATTTAGCTGTAAATCTGCCGTAGAAACTATTTGAAATCTAGATTACTTTCAAAATAACAGCATTTTCATTATTTTGCCAAGAATTCACGGGAACTCTAAAAAAATGGAAATCGCCACATATCCTAAATCGACAGAGGAAACAAGATGACACCCTCAAGAAAACCAATGCTTACAAGGGTCTAAAATATGGCGACAACAAAAAATCTGTGGTAGCCATTCTGGTTTCGGATTTAGAAATTTGATGACGTCACAGCCTCAAAGATAATGAATACAGCTACAGCGACATATCTTGAGTTCCTTTAAACATTTCATTTCAAAGAATTTCGCAATAGAATCTTGCACCCACGTTCTTAAAGATTGGAGCCCTATTTGAGCCCTTCAGACCAATTAGTCTGGCTTCGCAGTTCGTTCCGTCGCTCTATGATGTCGCAAAACAGCTACTCGACGTTTGATTGAATATTGAAAAATAGTGATAAAATAAACGGCCTCCATGTTGTTGTTGTTCTTGTTGTTGTTGCTACGCTGTTTTAAGCGCGTTATTATACCCACACAACATTTACAGATGAATCAATACATAAATCTATGTGATTTCAGTGAGATTTCGAAAAAGAGACGTTTCAAGACAACTTGTCTCATCCTCAGCTGAATAAAATTGTTTACGTGCGCGATTTTAAACTACAAATTATTCGCAAGCAATGCATAACTAAAGTATCAATCGTATGATTTCTAAATAAGGAAAGGCTAGTGAAGATACTGAATGAATAATAAGAAAGTCCAGTGAGATTTCAAAAAAGAGACTTCCTTATTATTCATTCAGTATCTTCAATAGCCTTTCCTTATTTAGAAATCGTACGATTGATAATTTAATTATGCATTGCTTGAGAATAATTTGTAGTTTAAAATTGAGCACGTAAACAATTTTATTCAGCTGAGGATGAGACAAGTTGTCTCGAAACGTCTCTTTTTTGAAATTTCACTGGACTTTCTTATTACTCATTCAGTATCTTCAATAGCCTTTCCTTATCTATAGTGATTTCATTATACTTGTGTTGCACTGACAGATAGGGTCGTACAATTACTTTAAGGTCGCACAGCTTTAAGGCCCTCGGAGTCCACAGTTACCTAGCTAGCCAACAATGATTTAAAGTTGTTCGAACTCCATGATAAATGCTCCATGATCCATGGCAAAATGGGCCTATCCCTAAAATCTCGGACATCGGGTTCTTGCAAACCCACCAAACTTCACCATCGCGTCGATTACATCGTCATTTCCTAATATTAAATCAAACATCCAAAGGATTGACTGGAAAGAAACAAAGGCCAAATTATTACAGAAGAAAGACGGCAGCTCACCTGTTCAAGTCGTCAAATATATCAGGAAGTAGGAAATTAAGCAGCGACCATAGCTCTGCAAGATTATTTTGTAATGGAGTGCCTGTTAATAATAATCTGTTGGCCGTTTTGTATGTCTTCAGCTCCCTGAGAAAGATGATAACATTTCGTTTAAGTCTTAAGGCTGATTTCCACCCAGTAGCATTTTCTAAGCGGACTGAATTTTAGACAATAAAATCTTAGTCATGCCTAACATTCTATTCAAATTCACGGCAGCATTTTCACACATTAACAAAGGATTTCCTGTCCAGTCGGAAAATTCTACTGAGTGGAAATCAGCCTTTACAGATAGGTTGTTCATAAAGGAGTAATGGTGATTTGAAGAACCCTGACAAGCCATGATGCTTTACGGCCCCCATGATTGACTTTTTCATATAATCTCATGAAAAACATAACAAATAAAGAAGATTACAATAACGATGCCACATGGAAAATGGAAAAGCATATGCACCATGTGGCTATTTACATATAATTAGTTAAAGATATAAGCATTGAAGCAAAAACCAAGTAATAAAAATATAAAGTTACATTTATGTAATAGGGAGGATGTGTCCATATAACATGAAGGAAGTTTAGAGTAGCCTCTATGAGAAATTTGTTAACGCATTGTCGTAACCATTCATTGCCATACAGAATGAATTCCACCAAAGATTCATATGAGAGATGAGAAAAGTCATTTGGTGTCAATATTGCATTGAGACTATTGAGAAGCTCGCGTCTAGGCTCTTCAAAATATTGGCAAGGCATAGTCCGTTTTTTATTATCATCATTATTCATTTATTTATTGTTGGATAGTAAAATATAGTTACAGTAGATAGCCAATTAATTCCAACTCTAAAACTTTAAAATACAAAATAAGCCTTTGAAATACAAATATCATGTACTCAATAAAAACGTGGATAAAATATTTACATGCCATTAAAAATATACAGTATAAAAGCAGAAATCTAAAATTTGTTTATCATAAAAAGCCCAAATTCGGAATAAAAGTTCGGCATAATCTCCAAGGGCAGTTTTCCCCGTACCAATTTTTGATCTTTGCTTTAAACTGACAAAGCGATTCCGAATTTCGTATCGTTGTTGGTAACGTTTGCCACAACTGCGGACCTTTAAATCGGACGCTTTCTGTCCCGTTGCTAACAGATTTCACTCTGGGTTGTATCAAATTCGTTATCAAATACATTATCATTTTTTGAATCTCCTTAAAGAAGACTTGTGGCAGCTATTCCCTGTTACCCCACTGGCTCCCAATTTAGCAAAAGCTGAAATGCAGCGAGTTGCAAGTTAATAATTTTGTTTCAGTGACCGTTCTTTTCAAGACACGGGCAATTATGTAACTGCAGGGCTTGTTTGATTGGTAATTCCAAACCTTCCAAATTCTGAAAAGGGTAGACCACGCACAGACGGAGACACAGTGTCCAATCAAACACAAAGATTCTTCAAAACAGCAGGTTTTAGATTCATCCTGACGAAACGAGGTATCCAATTGAAAACACGAAGATGAGTACGGTGCTTGGCAACAAAGACTGAACTGACTTACCATAGCAAAACGAGCAAATTCGCCTCGTTTTCAGAGTTTTGCAAATGGAAACGAAAGTCCCTCCAAAAGTCTGCCAAACCTCCCGCCTGTTGGAGCAAAAGGTTCGGCGGGCTTTCCAAACCTGCCAAACCTACCGTGTTCGGAATTTGGTAGTCAATCAAACACAAATTCCGAGTCTCCTAAGTCTGCCGTTTTCAGAATTGGCACTAATCAAACACACCCTTAAACTATGATGAGGCTGCCGATGGGAAGCAAAATATTTGAGGTAATAATGCTTAGCTTTAAATTTAAATAGTTGCCCGAATCTTAAAAAGAATGGTCAGTGTAACAATATTACCAAATTACAACTTGTCGTACAAGACATAGGATCAAATGAAAGATTTAGGAAACCAATCTCAAAACGTATATGGTTAAAGCCAAGATATTCTAGAAGTCTTTTCTCAAGGTGTGCTGAAATTTGAAGTGCTTCACTTACCTTATCAATCTACAATTAAGATTTTTAATCCTATGTCCCTCATCGATGATGATATATTTCCATGGTAACGCATTCAGATGAACCCTGTCTCTCATTATGATCTCATATGATGTAATTACAACAGGATTTGCCTTGATTTTCATATCAGGATCGATTCTCTTTACTTTGGCTATCTTACTTCTCATTGCTGCCCTCTCCTCTATGCTTCCATGATACAAAATCGTGCTTAACTGAAATGAAGATTGTCATTGAAATCAAAGGAGCATGAAACAAGACTGTGAGTGAAAAAAGACTATGAAAGAGAAGAAACAAGCTTTATACCAACTTTATGTTCACTTACAGTGCATTCACACAGTTAAACAAACCAGTGTTATCTAAACCAGTTTCAATTTCAACCAATCAAATGATTGGATTTGTTGGATTGTCCCATCAGAAGGCCCTGTTCGATAACCTGGTTTAGTTAAAGCTGGTTTTAACTTGCAGTGTGAATGGGGCATTAGAGTGCACCAAAAACTATAGTAAAAGGTCTAGTCCCACGGGGAGGGCTTGTTTAATTCCAGACACTCCCGAGGGAGGCTTATTAGAAAGGGGGGGGCTACTCCTCGATTATGAACGATTATTTCAATATTCTGGCTACAATGGACCTTTTATTCTTGGAGTTCTTTCCATTGATACCATTGCTTATTCTTTCCCATGACAGAATTATTCCAAGTAGGTGTTCGATTAATCAATTTCCCCATGTTTGCATATGATTAAAGTGAATAATCTGAGTTAAAAGATAAGATCGCACAGGTTTATAAATAGCTTATTGTATTTGATAATCCAGGACGTGGCAAAGAAAGCAGAGCCAAGGAAATACAATGGAGGAATAAGGTGTTTCTTAGTCCTATTTATAGACAAGCGCTATAATGAGAGTAAGCGCTATATATCTCAGGTCATTCACTTTAATTGAACAGGAAAATCATGGTCAATGGATAGGCCTACTCCTGAGGCAAAGGCTCCTCCTCCCAAAAACATTAAGATTCTAATTTCTGGAAAGCATAAATACTGTAAATAACTGTTCAGGGTACCCTATATTTGGTGCATTCCTCAATGAAGAACCATATGAAATAAATTACCTTTGGTGCAAATTTCTTGAACTCCGATACCCAATTAGGGAGCGTTGAGAGTGGAGCAGCTACAAGGAAAGGTCCTCTGAGATTTCGTTCAACCAAGTAAGATATTAGAGATATGCACTGCAGAGTCTTACCAAGACCCATCTCGTCTGCAAGAATTCCATTGATTCCGTTCTCAAAGAGACCTGAATAACGTAAGAAAATATATGTTAAATCTGACCTGCTCCATGCCGGCGAGCAATCACTGCGCAAAGGATATACATAATAACATCCGCTGATGCGTGATGACGAGAAAAGGATGCTACCTGGGAGAGAAGTGACGTGAACAATCGTTGCCTGGGAACGTAATTTTATTGGAATACTGCGGGATACTATGAACTCTGCGAACACCACCAGCATTTCATTATAAGAAGATTGTTCTTCACTTTCTTTTTTGCAAGCACATCAACGACCAAATTATTCTTCCAAGCATAGCTGATCTTGTGATTGATTTTACAGTCAGTAAGTTACGTATTTTTAGAGCTTCCTGATTTTGAAGCATACTGCAAAAGTCACTGATGATTACTAAATAGATCTTTTTGTACATTAAGCTTCTAGTTTGGTCATAAATGTCAGAAAGAAACGCAAAACAATTATTGTAGTGCTTAAAGGAAAATGAAAAATCTCCCAAAAGTGGCTATTAGGCAAGGTAAACGATGTTTCTTAAAGAGTATAGCCTAGGCTGAAGTTTTTAAAAGCGTTATTTCATACCGTTTGAATAATAAAAACAAACATTTTACCATCCTCAAATAATTTTAGATCAATGGTAAGAGACCATATTTATCATGAAAGGTTCGATGATCGAATTTTTGCTATTTCTCAAACGGGAATACTTTTTATTGGGACACTCAAAAGGTAAACTGAAATTTAGAACAAATCCATTACTTCCAAATGCACGAAAATAGACCTACAAACCTCTATCAAAATAATAAAGAATCTCTCACTTCAATACATTTTCTACCTCGAGAGTTTAGAATCAAATATGCATCGAAGCATGATAGAAGTAAGGTGTCTTACATGATACTTTGTAAAGTCAAGTTCTAACCCTCGAGCGAAATGAAAAGTATTTGCATATTGCTCTAAGTGAGGAGATTCCTATCACTAATTTAACTGCGCGCTTCCCTACAATGTGAAGGCATGAACATCACAAAACGATACGAAGAAAAGATTACAATTCTTAGACTAAATATTGATGAAATATGGGGTGAAAGTTAGTGGATGTGGGGGATTAGTCGGTGCTGACGCGAACATGACAATGTGAAGAATAAAAGCAACGTATCATGATTATATGTTATGTTGCTGATAGAAGAATAGCGATTCGAAGGATAGAATGCATTATAAAGGGATAAGTAGAGGATATATATTTTGTGATTGAGAGCGACGAAGGAGCGAGATTACTAAAGTGATCCAGCCAAGTATCTATGATGTCCATGCATATGTTTATTGTATTGTTTTGTTACTTTTGATTTTCTATTACCGCTGGTTAGTTTAAATTGAAAGATTCGCTGGCCACACTTCCTTTGTCACTACAGTTTGATTGTGTATGTGTTTGTCTTCGTGAACAATGATCAATGGTCATGATGTTCTATTGTCTGCAAAGATACCGTGATGGCGGACGGGCCTAAGCCAGAGAAAGGGCGACTCAATTGAACTTACCTTACGTTTCATGAGACACAGGCAATAAGTTTGTGCACCTTCACACTACTTTCAAATCTTCTATCGACACATTTCGCGTTTGGCCATAAAAAGACGAAGATACCAAACATGGCGTAAATAACTCTGAGACGGATTTGTTCAATGATTCAACTTCAACGAAACTTTGCTTGGTATGAGCCCATAGCGGCGTGTGGTATCGAAATATTCACAAATGCTGCACAATACTGATATTGACGTAATTAAGTGTTTACATGCAATCACATTTTCAACACGATTAAACAACACAATAATCTGTTGAACCTGCGTTCAATACCCTCCTTTACGTTTATAAAACATCGAATACGGAAAAATGGAACGAACAAATCCACCTCAAGGGGATACCAAAACATTCATTTACGAATTTAGTGTAGCTTTATTTGAGTTCACAAATATCTTAGAGTGCGAGCAGTTGATAACTTATAGTTACTTCTAGTTATAGTTGTAAGTTGCAACCGAGTGGCATATACGTTAGCAGTCAGTGGTCCCGTCCACGCCATTCGGTGCGAGATTACTAGCCAAGCAAATGAAGTATCGTTCTTTGGCTCGTCTAACGCTCTCACGTTGGTTGCGTTTTGGTGGCAGAGGCAATACCTGTAAGTCACTAACAGAGTGTCCTGGTTTACATTGTAAGTTCCTTTCCTCCTCCACAATGTCATGCTTGCATCAGCACCTACTAATCCCTTGTATCCACCTACATTTACCCCCTGCGATGTAGCGCACCTTAGCCAATCACGTCACAGTTAACCTTTATTCAAATTACGAGTACACTATAAAATAGTAATTCCGTTAGTTTAGCTCTGAAAAACCCTCGCATGCCGAAGCGAGATATCAGCTCTTGTATATTCAACAAAGATTTAACCTAAAAAATAGTCTTATTTTCCTTCGCGTCGTTTCGCGTTGTTCCTGTTTCTAGATTTTATTCACTACTCTTCGTTGCAAGCATTTGATCCAAGCAAGATCCACAGATATGAAGCAAGATCCGACGCACACCCTACCATCATGCCTTTTTCTTAATACACTTTTTCCCAACAATGGCCTGCTTCTATTTGGATTAACACTTATTGCCAAGGTGTAAACGAAAGTTAAGATGCTCCGTCCTCGAATGAGAAGGAAAATTTGATTTCCAGAAAGCAGTTTGATGGCTTTTGAGTTCAGCATTGTGTTGACTAAGCCTGACGTACTAACTCAAGTTTTGGCAGTTTCATTCATCTGAGCATTTGTTAGGCTCGTCATAATTCGACATAAGTCCAATAGACTAATTACCTCGCATCCAATCAAGGCCATCGAGCTGATAACTTCTCATCACTCCACCACTAATAAGAAGTGGTTGCCTATGCGATACTGCTTCTCCATTTATCATTCTCGTTGCCTGCTCTCCTTGTTTTTCAATGACCTGTGGAGGAATTTTAAAAAATTAGAACGAGTGCCTTGATCGTGGGGAAAATGACCCACACGGCTGATATGCCGAGACAGACAACAAAAATTCATTCTGGGCACGAAGACAATCTGGCAAGGAAAATATTTTCAATACAGGAAACCAGGAAGACTTGAAATCTTTATATCAAGAAACTTCTTATCCAATTTTCGTGAAAGCTTCCTGTAGCCTGAATAATATTCACGGAACGGCGTTCTCTTGCTACCATACTTTACCAGGATCTGCTTCTATGTATTTCCGTTCTCTCTGCAGTGTCTATTGTATAATGCACTCGTCATTTTTTATTATCAAAAGTAGGCTCTCAACGTATTACTACACGTATTCTTGACAAGAAACTGCAAATAATGCAGTTAACTCTCTGGTCTCCAAAAAAACTACAAAACTTCAGGACTGGCAAGATATAACTTAAGAAACCACATATTTTCATGGCAGAAATCCTCACCATATATCTACTTTTCTTCTAATTGTTTCTTGATTGCTATTTCTGGGACGGTACTTGAGTAATGTCTTGAGAAAGGATTTAAAGATTTTTTCCGACATGCTCATGTCGAACAGGTCGTGAACAGGAAGATTGTTACGGAACTTTTAAGAAAATCGTAAAGAACTGAGTACTCAGATTTGATCACTTTAAGAAGCTCTCAGTACTGGTCGAAATTCTTGGTTTCTTATTAAATAACAGGTGTATTTCAATTCAATGTTAACAAAAACAACAAAGAAACCAAAGCCTTTTTCTTTTATTTTGGTCATCAAAGTTCCAACGGTTTGTGATCATTATTGTCTTCAAAAAGGTTGAAAGTTCCCTTCTCGAGGGGAATACCTTTTTATCATTGCCTTGGTCTTCAACATCCATTTCAGCTTCAGCAAATTGTTGCTCAATCTTACTTTTCTTCCCTTTCCTGGAAGTTTTCTGTCGTTTAGAAGAGCCACTGGAACTCTGCAAAGAAAGAACAAATCGTTATTTGAAAAGCATGATAAAACCTGAGTGCTTGTTCTACATAGCTTATAAATGTCCTGTTTCTTCCTATCGAAGTGATCACACATCATCATTCCTTTAGCCTAGAAATCTACACGGTTTATTTTCTAAACACTCTGTAGCATGTTTGCCAGGGTCGCTACTCAAGCTATCAACCAGAGACTGGTAGGCTATTGAACTACCGTTGAGCCATCTGTGTACCAGGTACTTAAAACATAGCGCCAAGTCACACAACGATACATAGTGCGGGGCCATCTCTCAATGGTTCCCTACGCTCTGTTGTATAAACAACATCATTGGTTTGTAGTCAGTTTTGTTAACTTGCTGGTAAATTTGCTTTCTACTAGCAAGGCACTGAGCTTAAGATTTAATCGATGCTTTCAAGCTAGAGGAATCAACAGTGTTTTTGGAACATAAATCAAAATTTTTAAATGAATCGCCACATTCTAAACGGGGAAAACTGTCAAATCTATATTCCTCTTTTTGAAAAGCAAATCTTTTTTGGCTTAATTAAAGAATACTAGCGCAGTTGGCATGGGGATTAGTTCAACAAAATCCCTACATAGATACAAGCTTACAGTACCTCCTGACTTGACTCTTGTTCTGAACCTTTATCTGCTCCCCTTTTCCTTTTCCCTTTCCTGTTTTTGGCATCGCTAAGATTTGTCCCTGATCTGGTTCGGTGTGCATCAACTTCTGGAACAACCTTTGAAACAAACAGAGAGCCCTCAACTCTAAAGCTGGTGTATACCGAGTGAATCAGAAGAACTTTCCACCTTAGAATCATGGCACCAAGAGTGATGGATTGATTGTAATCGATGTAATTGATGGATTGATTGTAATCGATGTAATCGATAAGCGATGGATTGTAATGAACTGAATTTCATATGGTAGCCAAATTTCATTTCATTCATTTCATTTTTCATTTCATTTTAAATTTTTTATACACGGTGGCCCCATCAACCAAGAGTGGCTGCTTTTCAGGGGGCCGTGGATTTGCAGGGGGCCGTGGATTTGGATAGATTGATGTATGTGAGTGATATTCCTTGTGCTTTTATGAGCAATGAATATGCAGGTTAAGTAGAACTTACCAAATTTTATTGGCTGCCAATTGGCTGAAAAAGTGCCAAAAGTGTTGGTCACATTGCAAATACTCACAAAGATCAACAATGAAAGTACAATTGGCTCCCTCAAAGGTTAACCTCCCTAAAGATAAGGCTCCATTTACCTGGTCTTTTGAAGAATCATCCTTCAATTTCTTCTTTGCCATTTCAGCAGCTCTTTTCTCTTTGGCTTCTCTTCTCTGTTTCTCTTCATCTCTCTGATGATTCATCTTATTCAGTATAAATCTAGCATATGCATTTGATTTATCTAACAGTTTTTGAAGCCTCTCAAATCTTTGGTCTTCTGGGGCAGCATGTATCTCCTCTTTTACCTAAAAACCAGTTGTAACAATGAGACACTGGTGGTAGGGGGCTGTTGGCCCTTAGCAAAATATTTAGCATGTTTGCAGCATGCCTCAAGCCTGATACTAACTCTTTTGAGTATGATTTGACTGGGTATGTTTGAGAGCTTGACTCAAGTAAGAATTTTCCACTGCTTGCACCTGCTTGAGGATGGATCTTCTGCACTAAAGGTAAACCCAATGAGGCTTGACTAGCATGTTGGAGAATAATTCTAGCATAGGATTATTAAGCATACATGCAAAGTAGCCAAAATTGTGCCAACAAGCTTACTTCAAGCTCCTTTAGGCCAAAATGATACTTTGCCAAGTTTGTTGCAAGCTGAACGGTTTCTTAAAGAAGGTTTCATTGCTTGCAGACTTAACAGTTTCAAGCTTCTTGTTTTTTGTCTTTGCCACTTAAAATTGTGGTTTTGTTGTATTTTAGTTAACATTACTGTGCATACAGTATTTATTGAGCAAATAATTTGCAATTTTATCAGCTCTGTTTGTCAGTCTGATAACATAGGGCTCGAATCTTTGCAAAACTTTTAAATTGAGTGTGTAAAATGTTGTTGCCTAATTCTTTCAACTGAATAGATCGAATGATACTTCAGGTCGTTTGCCATGATTCCAGATAGAGCATTTGCAATATGATCATTATTTTTGGAATTACAGCGTTTTTAAGATTTATGAAAGATGTACGAGACGAGGTATCAGAAGCTTTCAAAAAGATTAAAAGCATCATAAATTGTAAACTAATCGAGGAAAGTCAAAATGACATATACAAGAAATACTCCATTTTCAACGATCTATGAGATGGTAGCAAGCAAAAGTCTGTAGCTTTTATGGTTTACAATTTAGCATTTTGATGATGTCACAACTTCAAAACCAACAGAAATGTTAAAAATGCTGTAAATTTGAAAATAATGATACTATCAAAAATGCTCTTTCTGGAATCATGGCAAACGCCCTCAAGTTCCCTCCAATCTATTTAGTTGAAAGAATAAGTTAATAAAATTTTACACATTTAATCTTGAAGTTTTGCAAAGATTTGAGCCCTATGCTCAGTCTGATGGTTTTACCATAAAAGTCACTACTAAAATTGTGTTTTCATTGCTGCTAAATTTCACAATTAGCATACGGTATGACAAGAATTCTCAAGCAAACATTAAGAAATATCAAGAATTCTTCAAATGCTGAAAAAACTTTGAAGTAGTATGAAAAACTAAAAATTTTTATCAAGAATTCCTAAGAAATTACGAAATGTTCTTCAAGAATTCTTAAAAATCGTTAGAATCAAACTTTTACATATAGGTCTTTCCTGGCATATTTTGGAAAGCCCTCTAGTCATATGAATGGAATTGTATACTCTTGCTGATGCAGTACTTGCCTTGTGCACATAAATAGAGAATAGCTGTCCTGCATAAGAATTCTCAACAACTTGTGCGAAATTTTCGGAAAAATATTTTCATCGTCTTACGAATTCTTGGTTAAAAATTTCACAATGTTTCATGCAGTTCAAGAATTCTTACCATGATGCAATGAGAACTGAACACTCTGAAGGGTTCTAAAAAGCATTCTTGGTGAATTTTTGTCATGTTAACATGTGTGACAGGGCAGAAACTCACATGCATGCCCAAAGACTAGTAACTTTGAGCCCCCTTAGCTCCCTCCAACAAATCCCAAAATTAGGCAACACTTGATATTTTCTTCCTGGGGCCTTGAACTCTTGATTTATCATTTCAAAAGGCTTATCGATCCAAACACTTCCCTATCTCAGATTGGTTAATGATGTCATTTTACGCATTTTCTGCTCTGTCAATGTGTGCAAGGTTTGTACTTTTTGGTAGAAGTTACTTTATACTTACAGTATTTCTGTGCTGTTCTGCTTCAGCTTTATCTTCTTCCTCATAACGTTCTTCTTCATCAAGCATTTGTTGAGTCACAACATTATGTGGCGGTGTTGACATATGACTGCTGTTTCTATCCAGTGTTGATGTTGAACAACACTGATTGCTGTCAGTATCCATGGAGATTTCTGAGGTTGATACAGATTGATTTGACATCTCATTAACAAGGAGATCAGCTACTGATGGTTTAGGTTCTTGGTTTTCAGGCTGAACAGCATCTGCAATATTGTCATCTTGGTTTTGAAAATATGAATCAATGACTACCTCTTCTTTGCATGGAACACCAAAAATTGCTCCCTCTTCTCTCTTTGCTTCAATTGTTGGTTGTGCAGACTCTAGGTTTTCAAGTGGAACAGCTTCCGTAATATCGTCCTCTTGGTTTTGCAAATATAAACTATTGGATACTTCTTCTTTGCATGTAGCACTGCAAATTGCTCCCTTATTAACTGCTTCTGTAGTTGGTTGCTTACACGCCTGGTTTCCAAGGTATCCTGCTTCTATAATGTTGTTATCTCCGTCTTGAAAACAGGAAGTACAAGAAGCCTCTTTGTTTTCTGCCTTGCCAATCTTTGGTTCTACGTTTGATTGCTTAGCCTCTTGGTATTCGCACTGTACAACTTCTTTTAAAGTTTCATCTCTGTTTTGAAAATAACAAGTGTTAGATGTGTCTTCTCTGTGTTTAACACTGTAAATTTCTCCCTTGTCAATAGTTGTTTCTGTGCTTGCTTGTATAGATTCTTGGTTTTCAAGTTGTACAACTTCTGTAATGTTGTTATCTCTAACTGTGTTTTGAGAATAAGACCTATTTGGTGCTTCTTCTTTGTGTGTGGCACTGCAAATTGCTGCCACGTTAATCTTTGCTTCTATCGCTGGAAAATTTTGTGGGACACTTTCCACATCTATGACTTTTTGACAATTTGAAGATAAATCAATAGTTTTGGCAGGACTATCAATTAGTTCATTTAGTGTTACTTCCTGATTACCTCTAACTGAATCTTTATCAGCATCTGTGATAATATCATCTCCACCCTCAAGACCAATTTGCTCAGCTATGAAATTAGTTCCAGTCGTCTTTGTATGATTTACAGCATTGTCAGAATTTTCATGACTTGTCACTTGCATGCATTTTCCATTTTCATTACTCGTCAGTTCTATGAATTCCTTATCCTTGCTTACTAAACTTTCTTCAAAAGGTGAATCAATATCATATTCTTCATTGAAATTTTCTGACACTTCTTCATTTGCTACAGGACTGACATTGGACACATTTGTTTTTACTTCAGATTTGGAATCTACTGTCTCATAATTCAAACTATCATTGGCTTTGTACTTATTTCCAAAAATAGTTGTTGGTGAGCCATTTGTAGGTAAATCATTTTCCCCTCTTGCAGACACAAAGCTGTCTTCTTCCTCATAACTTTCATGTCCATTATTACTTTGACTTTCTTTCTTACTCTTTTCTGATTCCTTTGGCTGAAAAGCTCTCCTATCTTTTCCTGTATTGTCACACAAATTCAATGATCTTTCTGCAGGAGCTTTTTGGCAGTTATTTTCATTATTTTCAGAATCTGAATCCCCACGCTCTGTTTTTACGGCTTCAACTTTAGATTTTTCTTTCAATATTTCTGTATCCTCTACACAGACATCATTTATCAACTGTGTGTTGCTTTCCCCTTTGCTCTGATCAGCAGACTGACCTCCAATGTAATTGAGAATCTAAAAATGAAGCAAATAGAAGGATTTAGTAGTCATGCACAAATCAGTTTCTGTAAAAATCCACATGTAACGCCTGAATTCTTTCTAACTTTACCTGTGGTGTTATGGATATGGAACAAGGGCAAATTTTGCAACACAAAGGATACAGGCATGATCACAACATAGATATTTCTAGCCTTGAGAATAGAGCATATAGACTGTATCTTTTCAGGTTCTTGGTTTTTATTGCTTGCACTTTTTTCCTTGTAACACTGGCCACGCTGATGAACACGTGTTACACCAAAGATCTTTGACCCAGAGTAACATCAAGAACAATAGGAGAACAATAGGTCTATTGTTCTAAACGACTGGCGTGGCGTAAACCTTTGGCACAACAAAAGGAACTTTTGATACTGGGCATTGGTTTTTACATGCAAATAATGTCCACAATACGAGATGGCAGTCTCTGTCATTTAATGCATGCAATCGCACAGGTATGCCTTGGCACACCCATGGAGCCAATAATGCAAGCGATTCATGGCACGCATGAGTCAGATGTTGTTTCAGATGTTTTACAACTATTGTTGGCCTTCTTAGAAATTTTTGTGTGCAGAAATATCAGAAATGAAATGTTTCCTTGTGATCTTCTTCCATTTGGGATCGTAATCGCTGTAATCTACATCCTTGCTGCCTGTGTTTTGTAGTCAATAGCGAATAGGTCAAGAACTTCGGCAGTTATATTTTCCTGTAATCTCCACTGATTAAGTGCAAAATCAATTGCAAGTTGATAAAGATTAGAAAGGTCACTAATGGATTAAAGAATGTTGTTAGAATGGAGCTAGAAATGAAGAATCCAAAGTGGGCAAAAGAAGTAAAGCAACAACATCAAAACGCCTCTCTAAAGTTTGTAAGGTCACAAACATTTCAAACACATGTGCAAAGTCTATGGTACATACAGCATATATCAAGAAAGAATAAAAAATAGAAGGTTTACTAGTTTACTACTGGCTACTAGCTAGCTTACAGTACACAGATGAGTGACTGGCTGTGACAGAAACAGATTTTTTAACAACTGATTGTCTGACATCCTAACAGTGAACATGATAACTGGAAGTAACAATCAAAGAACAGACCATTTTCATAATGATGCCAGTTCTTTGAAATACATCTTAAAACATCCTTTGCCTCAATGTGATGTGGATCTAAATCTCAAAAGCATGCATAGCTCTCATCAACGCATGAAATATTTTAGTATGTGTGTTTGTAACATTATAGATCAGGTGTAGGTTTCTTGCTGTACTGGGAATCTCATCGTTTGCCTCAAACTGATTTTGAATGAATGCGAACCAGACTGATAACTTTGCAAAGTGTGCCCGGAGGATGCGCACCTGGCCATTGTTTTTAAACAATAAACTATTGTTCTTCCTGGAACTGCACATGGAAGATCTTCCACGCGCACGACATAGTTAGCAGTCTGGAATGTGAATAAATGCATCTGTTGATTACAATGGACAGACCAACTTCCATTGCTCAGATTCATAGCTCCACATTACAGACTTCTTTCTCTTCATATCGATGATCAAAGGAATTCAAAATGCAACAAAAAAACAATGGCGTCTTTGACAAAACAGAAATAATCCATTCTCGATCCAATATGTCACATACACCTGACAGGGTGCTTGGTTTTCAAACAGGCCTATCTAGGTAGTGCTCCATCCCACGTACATTTCAATTTGGTGTTGGCCTAGTTGCCTTGACAATTTGTTCTTAGTTCTATCATATTCAGTTGCATGGAGAGCAAATTTGTTATCTCTCTGCATAGGTAGGGTAGTCTTTCAGATAGCCCTTGAATCCGAAGGATGATTTTTGCGTTAAGGCATAATAACTTCCTTCGGGTCGGAGAAAGTGCTACAAGACCACACAATGTTCCTTGCGATAATAAAGCAAGTACTCATTACATCATCTCATCAACTTCAGGTACTTCAAAATAGAGGAAAGATCTTTCTAATACAGGGAGAAGATGGTGCATTCACTTACCGACTTGAGAAACGGCATCTTTACATTTCTTCTCCAGTGGCCTACTTATGTAACAGCTGAAAATGCTTCGAGATGGCGAATGCAGCCCAGGCCCATGTGATCAAGTTTTGGCGCGAATCCTCAGTTACAGCCTCAGTATAATGACGAGACTTACTTGAAAAATTGAAGTGAATTGCATTATTGATTGGCTGACGGTTGACAGCCGCCATTTTTTGAAGTTGTTCCATAGATTTCAAGTTTTGGCTGAAGGTGGAAGCGAAGCTGCACAGAGCTGAGGAATCTCAGAAAGGTAAGTATTGTTGCGTCAAAGGGTGTAGGCTAGATGCTCGAAGGAAACTTTCTTGCTGACTTTTACTAGGAACCGAGGTGAGAAAAGGGCGACCATCTAGGCCTACCATATTATTTGACCTGTTCAAACACAGAGAAAAGGGCGACCATACTCTACCTAGGCCTACCATATTATTTGACCTGTTCAAACACAGAGTACAATCCACACTAATCACATATAATGGAATCGCGAAGATGTTGGTAAAGTATGTTCATAAATGCCTGGTATGGTTAATATGATTATTAACATCATATTTCTTCTTGCCATATTTGCAAAAAAGGTATATGCCAAGCCAAGAGAGGATGAATGCACAAAACAGAAGGTAGCATAAATACTAGAAATTCCCAAGAGTAAGGTCACAGGGCTTGAAATGGGTGAAACAAACTTGGCTGATTAATTCTATGGCAATGACATTGCTAATTCCGAGCCCTGTGCTGGGGCCAAGTCGAAAACTTGGACATCTTTGGACCAAACTGTCTGAGATTTCTAAATCTAGACTATTGGCCCTACGGTAGGTATATATAGTATTCGAAACTTAAGACAAAAAAGTTGGTCAGTTTTGTCCAGGAAATCCATGTTTTTGTGTTGAAACATAGCTAAAAACGGCATGCTGCTGATAACTTGTGTTCCAGGAAACCTTAGCCAGTTTGGTCTGAGATGTCAGAGACATCCAAGTTTGCAATCTGCGCAATCATGATGAGGATTGCAAGCTGTAAATACCTCTTTTTCTGGCGTTAACTAAAGACAGCACATTAATGATCATGAATTTTTTTATTAATGTTGATGGAGGTACTTTTACTTAATAGCCAAGATGGGAAGCAGAGTGAACGTATTGGTAAGACTGAGACCAGTGAAAAAGAAAGAAGATGATGATAATATGCCCAACTGTTGTGCTAGGAAGATTTCAGAGACAAAATTAGAGCTGTGGAATTACAGGAATCCTAATGGAGATGTGCTTGAATATGAGTGAGAGCTGTAGTTGTATATTTTACTTCATATTCTTTGCATATGTGGTATATCATTATACAAAACAAATGATTTGAGCGAGTACTGAAACTTAAAATCATCAGATTTAGGGTACTCAGAATTTCTTACAAGTTTCTTAGATTTTCAATAACAATCTCCATGTCCACTACTTGTGGCTGATGAACATGTCAAGACAATGTTGTTGAAGCCTCCCCAATGCTTATACAGTAGGCATCGCTCAAGTACCTTTATAGAGTAACATTATGCAAGAAACAAGTGAGAAAAAATTAAAAATGTTTTAAAGATTTAATTTACTCTTTAGTTTTATGGTGATCTGAGAGCTGCTGTTTCTTGCAAAGAAAGTATGTGTAAAGTGTGCCCAAATTCATTAACATCATGGCCCATACTTTTGAAAATAGCAGTTTTTCAAAATATCTACATTGCATGCAATGCCATTCTTGGCCATTAAAAAGGAAACCTCTGTACCTCCCCTTTTCATATGTCATCACATGACATTTGCCATGTGCATGACAATGCATTTTTTGGCAAAGCAAATATCAAATTTTTGAATGCTCATTTAGCCAGGGCTCTTTTCCACGGGGCCTTGGATTTATTCTTTGCTGAGTATTTGCTGCTAAGCAGGGTATCATTTATAGCAGGTTTGCTCCCAAAAGAATCCATTTCCTCAAATGTTGCTCCTGAAAGGGTAAAACAATTTACAAATAATTGCTCTCTTACAGGATTTTTATCTGGAGTTTACTGTCTTTCTTTTGTTTTGTTGCCAATTTGCTCCAAAATTTGGTAGTCAGTTTGAAAAAAGTTACTCCTGCACAGTTTGTGAATCTATTTAACCCTGACATGGCACACACCTGTACATCTATTGGTCCGGTGCCCGGGCCTTTGGGGATGGTGTGCGATTGCTCTCGCACGCCTTGGCACACACCTTCTCTTTCCAAGGAGTGTGGTAGATTGCACGCCTTATCTTTCCAAATGAGGACTAAAATCTTCTTGTATTTCTTTGTAACAATAATGATTACAGTTTATTCGAAATTGTGAACTCAGATGAATCAATGTTTTAAGCAATCAAACACTTTTCTTTCAACAATGAGGGATGGGAATAACTTTGCATTGGTAAACTGATCTAGTATAACTCCAGTTGACATTTAATGTTGATTTGCAACTGCACTCCATCACACGCCTAAAATGGACTAGGAGTGCAATTTGCCACTCCCCTACCGAAATATCCCCAGTAAGGCCTGGGTGCCTACCCTGGGGGCTTCACATTCTTGATATTTCTTCTTTAGCTTTGACAAAGTATTTGATGAAGATGCACCACAAGGCACCATTTACGACAATGTCAAGTCAATTTTGCCAAATGTTCTGAATGGCCAGAATGCTACAGTGTTTGGGTATGGACCCACTGGAGCTGGTGAGTAAAACAAGTCTTCATGAGCTAAAATTGTACATTTCTAGCTGTAATTTACGTTATTGCCCAAATGAAGTTTCAAAATGAGGCAATGCAGGAATTCTGCCACTCCCATTGGCTAGTCACACGTTTCCCATTTCTGTAGCCTTGTACATTACATACGATACAAGGACAGTTTTGTCACCACAGCAACTGCTTTCATCCTGTGAGAATTACAGTAAACTTAAGCGACAGAATGTTGACAAAATGCGTTTTACGAAATGAAATCGTTCGTCAAAATTAGAAGCTTTCAGATTCATATCAATATACGGTAAATACCTCGGTGTTAATGCACAGACCTTGCAAGGTCGGCCTGTACTCCTAAGATCTCGGGCTCTTTAGTTTCATGTCAACACAAATTCGTTTAGTATGTACGTAATAAAAGTTATTAGAACATCAATGTCGAGCAAGAATTTCCAGGTAGAAGTATTCATCAACAAATTTGCGATTTTTACTCAATAATCAACGAATGTAATCATCACGAAAATAATGTCATAAGCAAAATTTTACTGATGTTTCAGAACCAAAACACAATTTTTTCTGAAAAAAACCACTTTAGAAAACGTGGGTTATTTAGATCTATCAAGAGACTGACCGAAAAAGTGGCTTTTTCGGATAAAGTGGGTTTTTCTCTATAAAAAGTTAGCCTTTCCAGAAAAAAATTAATCCTCCGCAGAAAAACTCAGTTCATCGGAGAAAAAGTGCATTTTTCTGACTATGGTGACATCACCTTGCCACAATCTCTTGCATCCTGTATCATGAAGGCGTTTGAAAATCAATTTTATTTTGAGTGCTCTCTTTGTAGGAAAAACACACACAATTGTTGGTACACAACAGAAACCTGGTAAAGTGCTATCTTCTCATTTCTTGTTGTTTAACTTTAGGCCCCGTCTACACGTATCCGGATCTTTTTGAAAACGCATCTTTTTTATCCGTTTTGGGTTCCCGTCCACATGGAGACGGCGTTATCAGTCACCGAATACGAAGCTTTTCGAAAACGCTCTCCAGAGTGCACGCCCGACAACACCAAGCCCGAATTGTGACGTCACTTCCGGCCTCTGTTGCATGAAAGCTGTGGCGCGAAAGCAAAATTTTGTAATAAATGGCGTCAGCAGGCGTCCAAAGTGTCGCAAAGTGAAATATCGAGATATAACGCAATAGCTGTATCTTTGCTCTTTCAACTTCGTTAAGAGTTTTGGACTCAAAGTTTCTTGGTTTATCAAACTTTTCAAAGGCCGTGGACAACTCTGTTTACAAACTTGGAATGCAGCACAGCAGGTGAGCAGACTTTTTCGTAAATTTAACGTTTGTCATTGGTTTCATAGAAATTTCGTTTAAAATTTTGGATTCCTCGATATTTCTTTGATCTACTTAGTCACTTTTTACGAACTGTTGACCAAATGAAGTTATATTTTTCTCGTCTTAAACTCGGCCTCGATGTTTCAAGAAAATCAACTTTTCTTGGCCTAAATTTACCCAAATTTTTTTCAAAGTGCAATATTTTCTAAACTAAGGCAGAAATTCTCAATTTGGAGATATAACGCAATAGCTGTATGCATCTAGTTTCTAAAAATGTTTGCGGTTTTTCTGTAGCCTTTGCCAATTTCCTACAGTTTTCAAAGGCAATTTTCGCTCCAGAGCCATGACGGTTTATTCCTCGTTAACTTTACGTGCTTCTTTTCACAAACGTGTTTGCCTTTTAGTCGGAAAATAGATGTTGACCCCTACCAAATTTACTTCATTCGAAGTTTATTTGAAGTTTATGGAAACGGGGATGTTTTTTAGTACTTTTCTAGCCGTTTCGGCTCATAGGCAAGAAGAATAATAACAAAACTTTGACTTGCGCGTTCTGAGAACTTTCATTGGGTTCGGCCTAATGTAAACAATCATAAAGTTTCTCCGTTGCTGATGAACTTGGCACCAATAGGGAAGTTCTGGCTTTCAAATATGAGGTTACATGTGGAATAATATTTATCAAGACTGTCTTGTACAAAAAACTCATCAGCTTTTATCATGTTGCCTATAAATGCGAAGCCTTTCTGTCACTAGATTTATGTTATTTTCCTTGATCAGTTTCTTTTGCACATGAAATTCCATGTGAGACTGGATGAGATTTATTATGCAGTACAGACATTTGCTGGACATTTCTGTTTGTTCCACTTTAGGATTCTCAAAAAGAGCAAGTTTGTCGTTATCAAGCACGACCGTGATGTAGCATAAATGACAACAACGAAGGCAGGAATGCTTCTGTCCATTAAAGACATCTGTTGTCATAAACGAAATTTAGTTCTTGGATCCATAAACATGCAAAATTTCTTCTTTCGAAGATGTGGCCTAACAAGCGGATGTTCTTCTTCTGTCGTGCTTTCTTTCTGGCCAGTTTGTTGCAAAAACACGAACGCACCTTGAACAAGAAACTCAGGTAATGCCCTTCACTAGTGGTAAAATGGATAACTGGTGCTGTTGGTAATGATCTATTGCTTCGTTCACAATTAACAAGTTTCTTGAAGCAAGCAGCACAAAGACCACGCCGTTTTCAAAGCAATTTCTACGCTCTACTGTATTTTCCAAATGTCATGGCCTTGGAGGCGCTACCAGTGACGTCAAAGACAATGAGTTCGAATGATTGTGCCGAAAGACAATGGAAATTCTCTCAAAATAAGACCACCCCTCTCGTCCAAACTGGTGGAGCTTGCCAAGGAGTTTAAATCAAAACAAACTTAGTTTTAAACGTTTCTTAGATAAATCCACTACATTTTAGAATTGAATTGAAAAGGAAAAGTAACACCTCGTTCCCGTAAGAAACATTCAAAGTCGTCAAACATATTCACTTCCGGTCATTTTCCTATACATTTGTATAGGGGCATCAAAACGAGGCAAAACTCCTCGAGAAAGGTGTTGTCGGGCGTGAGAGTGGATCTTTTTGAAAACGCCGTTTTCATGTTGTCGTGCGGACGGGTGAAAACAGGGCTTTTCGAAAACGCTTATGCGACAGTGTAAATTTACTGCATATCAGCATCAAAGAGCATGCACTCGGTTCTTTGGGTATCACGCGAGGGCATTTTGCTCGTCTGTTTTCTTTCATCGAAGTTCGAATGCCGAATATCGTTATCGATTATGGAATTTCGTTATCGAATATCGAATTGTGAATGTCACAGCGTTTTCGTGTGGACGGGGATATTTTCGAAAACGCTCCTCGTGTGGAGGCGGATCTTTTTTGAAACGGATAAAAAAGATTCGTTTTCAAAAATATCCGGATACGTGTGGACGGGGCCTTAGATTGATCTTTATTATTATTATTATCATCAATTTCTTTACAGTTGGACAATAGTAAAAATAGCTAAAAGTATTTAGCTAATTAATTCCAACCCAAAAATATTGCAATACAAACATTACATAAAAATGGTGGATAAAATATTTACATAAAGATTCTGAAAAGATCGAATGGTGAGATCAAAATTGAAAAACCATATTTCTCATTTCCAAACGTACAAAAAATTCGGATACTGTGCTTAGAACCCTTTCTCTCAAATTTACTTGATTTTTACTTTTTGAATAAAGAGGAACTGCTTTTATCGAAGCAGTCATTTTTGACTTTCTTATGCCATAAATCAGGTACCACTTTCTGAGTGATGCAGACTGAATATATTAACGGAAAAATTGAAGTTAAGTCTTCTCAACAACAAAGACTGAAATCGTTGTGGCATAGTGGAGTAATCCTCTAACTTTGCATCCAGAACAGTCAGACGGAGTTGGTTCGATACCCGGTAGGTGACTTACGAGGTCAGGCCTTCGAGGCCACCCATCCGGAGTTTGACCTTACTTGGCCATGCTTAACTTCAGTCACCTGACGAAGACTGTATAAGCCACTCGGCCACTCACCCCGTCAACTGTACTGTACGAGTCAAGTAAAAGATTCGACACAGTTTCGTCCCAAGCCATATAGAAATCAACATGTAAGCTTATTTTGCTAAATGAATGGAAAATCATTGATAATTTCTGGAATTTCATATAATTGAGAGGGGGCGTATAGAGAGGTGGGCCTATTTCGAAGAGAAGAGGGTTTTATAGATGGAGGGGCTGGGTAGACTGATGACGATGAGTCCCTTGTATCCCTGCGGTAAACCTTGCTCAAGAGGGACTCATCATGAAACAGTAAAAAACTTGGCCCTATTTTCTTCAATCATCAATGGAATTAGGAAAGAATCACGGCTTCGAATCTCTATCCCGTGGGAGTGTTTTCAATTCTTCAATCGAATCGAAAATTCTATCACATTTACACGTTAACAATAGCAATTCACAAATCTCGCAATCTGATTGGTACTGAAGAAATTGCTCAGTTTGGGCCTAGATAGGGCCAGGTTTTTCATAGTAATACTATGAGTCTCTATTGACCGAAGCGCTATCATCAAGTCAAAGAGCACAGGGAAACAAGAGACTCATCGTCATAAGTCTAGGGGTTGGGTAGAGCTATTACGGTGCGGTATTCTGCTTTTGCTATCCCAGCGCTTGTTGGTAAGACTACAACTTCACCATCAGCTGCGCAAACGGGGCAAAATTGTTTTGGGTTACCCTGTAGATTTTTATTTATGAATATGCCAATATTGGTTTCTTAATACCACGGGGGGGGGAGGGTTCTCGGCTAAATTTCGGGCAGGGGTGTGCTGCCCACCGTTTCAAAATAGCACCGTTGGCTAGACCAATTTTTCTGAAAATGATACCCTTGGCTAGACTAATTTCTACATCAAAGTGCCATGAATTGGCATTTTCGAGGGAAAACTTGCCAAATTTTTGCATTCTGCGGACCAAAATTTGAAAAAAATTTGGGTTTCTTTACAGGAATTACCGAAGTTTGACATTTCTTTGATCAAAATTGCCAAAACGTATACCCTTGCCCAGACTAAATGGGCGAAAATTTGCAAAAAGTATACCCTTGGCTAGACCAAATGGACTGAAATTGGCAAAAAGTATACCCTTGGCTAGACTAGAAGGTTTGAAAAAGCATACCCTTGCGGGCGGCACATCCCCAGGTACCTTTACTATGGAAGAACCCCCCCCCCCGTGCTTAATACATCCTTAGAGAAGCGAGTTACCTTGGTTCTGACAGAAATTTTGACAGAATCTTTTCAGGACTTCCTGTAGACTGTAGTCCATAGATATGTGAATTACTTTGGTTTTAGCGGACAAAAGTCGCTAGAATTGGTAGACTTTTTCCAACGGATGAATACGGACAAGAGACAGAACTGGTTCTGGAGAAAATGCTTCAGGGATACATTTCTGCGAGCTTTCCTACTGCTCTGTTTTCAGGATTGATACCACGATGCATCAACTACATTTTTAAGCTGATTAATAGGATCGAGCAAAATGGAAAAGATACATTCAAAATTCACTTCTCAATGCTTGAAATTTATCAAGAAAAGGTGAGTTTTGTACAGTATTTCAAAGTTTGTTAGTCTTCTTTTGTATTGCATGTTCGTTGTGTTATGATGGACGGACTTTTTCTCCAGAAGTCCCCTCTGGGCAACAGACCGTTACGATGAAAAGAAGACAATCTTACAGGACATTGACATTGTTTGTAGTGTAATGTGTGAGATTTTCGTACTGTTTTGTAGTGTGAGGTGCGGCGCGGGGCCGTGGGGAGTGGGGCTGCCTTCTTTTGGCCGTGGGGCTGCCGATGATTTTCGGAGATAAAATGATAATGAAATGAAGAATGAATGGTGCTTTGTGGGTTGCTGGTGGCTCTATGGCTCGAGGCGGTTTCGCTCTTCATGGTTTTTCGTCTCTCCTTAAAATAGCGTAGTGTTATTGGTAAAGGGTGGTGTAGTGTTACGTTGTGTTCTCTTGTTGGTTTATTTTTAGATAATTGTACAAATTCATTGTGAGAGCCAGTGGGGACTAGATGACCATGTGTCTTTCCCCGCTATGATTGGCTCAGATTATTGTATTGTAGTTTTTTTAATGTTATATTTATAAAAAAAAATCTGACAGGCAGGTGTCAATTTAAGGAATTTTCATCACTGCAAAAAACAGCGTAAACTGCAGTTTTCTGATGAAAAGCGTGTGCTAAAGAAGTGTGGCAATTGGTTTGGCAAAGTCTCTTTTAGACAGCGGCTGTATTGGACTGTACGATTTATCATGCACCGGGTAGTTGATCCATAGTACATGATTTTGTGATAAAAAACTTTACCCTGATTTGTATGTTTATATCATCTTATACATATGAAACGCATCAGACCTGAAATTGAAACAGTAGTTTTTGTTTCTTATATGCGGGACACTACTATATCATGCGAATGGTACTTTAAATGTACCTTGTCTCAAGAAATGAGCCATGATGTCATTGCATTTCATTTCATTTCAGCTATACGACCTATTGGTTCCAAAAGGGAAAGACATGGCCATTCGCCAAGATTCAAATGGGAACATAGTCATCCCTGAGTTGGCAGAGGTATTTTTTCAATTTTATTCTCTTTGCTATGTACGATATCTCCCAAGACTGCATATCTACTCACTAGCCTGCGTGCAGACTCAACTGGTTTACTGAAATCGAATTGAGTTGAATAGTGAATTTTCAATTTCTCATTCAACTCAGTTTCATTTCGGTAAACCATTGGAGTCTGCACGCAGGCTAGTACTCACTGGTCAAAACAATGATGCAGCACAGTATTAACACCACATTTTGAACCGCCTGAAGTAACATAATCGGGTGAACTAAAGAATGGTGCAGTGCTCGCCAATTTTAATTGATGAAATTTACGTCGCAAATTCATTTCTTTGAAAAGTCATTGCCTGGTAAATGCTGTTTGTCTCTGACACGCTCAGAACTTGTTCTTGTGATACAGTGAACATGTAATTGTACTATGAGCACGTCAAATGACATTTAGCAATGAGGATTGTATGAAATTGGTACCAGATTGTCTATATGAACCCGGAAAAATGCGCAAGTTGATTATTGATCTAACCATACCTCATCTTTAGCATTAACCCTACGGTCATTAAGATACCACCATTCTATAGTTTAACTGCGAACAGATATCATGGAAGCTTGAACGCAGCAAGGAAAATATGATATTTCCCCATTTGTTGAGCTGAAGCTGCTTTATTGTTTAAAATCTAGTCAGCTTGTCATTGATGTTATCATGTCTAATACGTAATAATAATAATAATAATAATAATACGAATATTTATACAGGATAACCTATCAGCATAATGACAATGCTGTTATCTTAAGGGTCCTGTCATGAAAGTAAAGGAAAATAACTTTTAGCTACATTATGTGTTTTTTAACTAAAAATATGTAAAGATAGATTCTTCAAGAGAAATGTTTGTTTAAAAACGAAGTAAAAACAATCCTTGACTCAATCTTCCTTGCCTCAAGCGGCAATTCATTAAAAATTCTCCCACCAGCAAAGGCGACACATTTTTGTCCAGTTTTCGTTTTCATGAGTGGCAGTTTAACAGTATGATTATTATTTCTTGTACATTTTTCATGGTTTGCTCTTTCAAAATAATCGTTAAATGGTTCACATACATTCTTCCGTAGGCAGTCAAAAACAAATTTGCATATACTTTTCTTCATTTGATTCCCTATGTTCGGAACTCTCAAATCTGCATTTGGGGGACATTTTGATTTGATAATGTTTATGCTTCGTTTCTCAATACTACGCAACCGCTTTAATTTAGAGTCTGGCCATCCAAGCCCAACTGATCCACAGTACGTGAAAAGGGGCATGATCATAGCATTGTAGATTACTATGGCTGTTGACGTATCAATGGAACTACGAATGCGCCTAAGAAGGTTAACCCTTCCTGCAGCCTTTTTGCAGGTTATATCCAGATGAGTATCAAGCGTTAGTGAAGGGTCTAATGTTACTCCGAGATATTTATATTGTGTTGTACAATTGATAGAGGTCTCACCCACTTTGATGTTAAGCTGTCTCTCTTTGGATTTATTTAATCTCTTTGCTGTGCCAAAAAGCATAGCTTCGGTTTTCCCTATCTTCAGATTTATGATTAGCTCATTTTTTCGAAACCAGGTGGCTAGGCTGTTAACATCTTGATTAAGATGGCTTTCGATGATGTCCATTTCACTGCTTGATGTAAAAATAACAGTGTCATCTGCATATGTCACAATATTTGTATGCTCCAATGATCTATGTGCATCATTAAAGTGAATTAGAAACAGGAGAGGACCAATGATGGATCCTTGCGGAACACCTGTGTACACGGGGCATGAATTGGAAAATGTTTCATTATACTGAACAACTTGCTTGCGATTGAATAAATAGTCTGTGAGCCAGATTAGTTCATTATCTGTTATTCCGTAGGCTTGAAGCTTGGAGAGAAGGACAGAATGACTAATAGTGTCAAAGGCTTTGGACAGATCAATGAATAATGCGCCAGTTAGCCGTCCCTTGTCTGCTTCCCTCCTGATATGATCTAGGAAATATATTACTGCTTGCTCTGTCGATCTTTTTGCTCTGAATCCAAACTGATAATTAAATAGAAGACCATTTCTTTCAAGATGATTCATAAGCTGCTTGTGAAACAGTTTTTCGAGAATCTTTGATAAAGTTGGGAGAATTGATATCGGTCTATAGTTATCTACTTGTGAACGGGGGCCAGACTTATATACTGGCACTACTTTTGCTTCCTTCCAATCTGTAGGTACCATTCCCGTTTTAAATGATAGATTGATCACGTGTATTTAACTTTATTCAAGGTGCAGTTAGAAAGTTTCAGCCACTTTACTGAAAGCTATCAGACAGCCAGCAGCAAGAGGTAAGAACAATGTCTGGACATAAATTTAGACGAAGATATATTGTAAGAGATTCAGAGGTGATCTTTCTATTATGAGATGTAGAAGGTACTTCAAGTTGATTTTAGATTTATTTTCAAAATCGGATAATTTCACTTGTTTGATACTCTCACTCAACTTTTACAATTTGTTAATCAAGGTTAGATGGTGGAAAGCGAGAAACTAAGCATAGAGCTCAAATCTTTAAAAAGACCGATGTAAAATTCTTCTTTATTTTTCTTTGAATCAAAGTGCTTGAAAGGAACTTTAGGTAATTTGCTGTAAATCTGCCGTGGCAATTTTTTGATATCGTGACTAGCTTTAAAATGGCGGCATTTATTGATTTCGAGGTTGTGACGTCATCAAATTTCTAAATCCCTAACCAGAAGAGCTACAAATTTCTGCTTGCAATCATGTTGTAGACCTTAATAAACTATGGTTTTCTTGAAGATTGCGTCAATTTTCCTCAAGTAATTTAGGAGTTCCGATGATTTTAATTTTCTCAAAATTTTTGATGGATTTTTACAAAAATAATCAAAATGCCGCCATCTTGAAAATAATCAAGATATTAAAGAATTGCCACGGCAGATTTACGGCAAATTACCTAAAGTTTCTTTGAAGTCATTCAATTCATGGAAAAATTTAATACAATTTCACACCCACCTTTTTGAAGATTGGAAAGATTTGAGCTCTATGCTGAGAAACTATGGATAAGAATAGTTTCAACAGAGAAACAGAGAATGCATATTTCCATACTGCAGAACCATGTCTACTAAAACAATTTTGCATATTGCAACATAAGGTCGAGCTTGGAGCCTGACATGATACCAGATGCGCCAGAAAATCCTCCTGTTGAAAAATCACAATAAATCGATTATTTCAGCCTACCATTAAGATTTCTTTTCGATCTATTTGTCAAGGGATCCAAACCAATGAAATTTGCGTGCTCGTGACTTAGATTACTCTCACACAATGCCGGCAGATTTTGAAAACGGTGAAAATGTGACGGTAGCAAAATTTGAGCTAACATTCTACACGATACCGGCACAATTTGAAAACGGTTGGAAATTTGACGGTAAAAACTTGTTGAAAGACTTTAATGCCAAAAAATATACCTGCAGCCTAGGAATGGATCTATCTCGTTCCAAAACCGTCGAAAAATGTTTGTTTTCATCATTTTTGAGCGTTCACATGATGCCGTTTCCAAAATGTGCCAGTTAGAGCTCTGTTTTCAAAATCTACCATTTTCCAAATCTGTTGGCAAGAAAATGTGCCGTATTCGTGTGAACGGGAGGCCTATCCGTCATATTTTTCACTGTTTTCAAGGTATGCCGGCATCGTGTGAACGCAATCTTAAACAGAAATGGTATGAAAGGATTGACTTCGTAAACCGTGCCTTAGAGAGCCCATTTTTTGAATTTTCAAAACCGCTCAAGACTCCAACGATAGAGTATGTTTCATTTTAGTATTCATGACCAAACTGGAATCTCAATATAAATAAATAGATTAACCTTTTAATCACGTGTGCATTTTAGCAGCTTGCTACAATATTAAGCAGCCACGAAATTAACTAAATTGCGAATGAAGTAATCAATACTATATATATATATATATGAGCTATACCTAGGAAAATAATAGATTTAGTTTTCGATCCACTTGTTAAAAGAATTGACAAGTTGGTCTTGTAATTTAATTTTGGTGCTCTTTTTTTCCAAACATGGGGACAATTTTATGATGTGCTTCTCTTACAGAACCATTGGTGCAACAAAACTGAACAGTGTCTCGTCAAGGAGTCATACTATTGTTCTAGCAAAGGTACAATATCTTCTAAAATGTGTGATGCAATCGTGACATGATTCTTTACCATATTTCAACATATGTACTGGTGGGGGAATTTGCCCCACCAGGCCCTGTTGCTGCCCCATCACTCAGGAAGAATTTCCCCACCAGTGATTGGGCCTTTTTGAGAAAACGGAACTTTATCACTATTGAGTCAAAGTTTTCAACTTGACTGTAGTAAAGAAAGAATGGAGAAATACCTTCTAAGCCAAAGAAAACAGATGCGTACTAGAAAATTTTTTCCTGATGATGCTAATTTATTAAACATCGTTACAAATGATCCGAAATTCTATTTTAACGCCGGTAAGCATTGGGTCGGGAGAAGCATTCTAAGCCAAAAGCCAAAGTAGAAGGCGTATCCGCAGAAATTTTTCTGGGAGCTGCGCCCCCAGCGTCCTCGCTTTCCTACCCTACTAATTGACCTGCCCTGGCCACATCGCTGGACCATAAGCATCAGAACTTAGCCATATGTCACAAGCCACTCTAACTCCTTACGTTATCAACATGGTGTTATGAAGGTTAAGAAAATCAGTAGCGCAATCCACATCCAAATCCTAAGTTGCTAAATCTTTCATTTGAGAGCAAAACAGTGTATCTCTAGCAAGAAATTTTCTAAAATGAACTCCGCACTTCAGCCCTCAAACTATCCACTCTATTATTCCCGAGAGTTTGATGCTTATTCCAGTGTGATGTTTCGACAATGGAAAACATGTTTGAGCCACATGGCATTTTGATGTTTCTATGGAAAAAGTGGGCCCTTTCATTTTTCGCCCCATCACTACAAATTTCTTAAGATATGCCTTGTATACCAAGCTGTTTTGATGAAAACCTTTGTTGTTTCCCATTTTTGGGACAAAGATAGTTACCCACTTCAGGTCAAGTGACCGTATACTTAGGACATTGTCTCTTATCTGTTGATACACCTACCTGCATCACGCTTTTCATGTTTCAAACGAAGGAATTAACTTCCATGAGAAGAAAGTTTCATTGTGGGGACAATCACGTGACCTGAAGTGAGTGTAGACAAAAATTTAGCAGAATTTGTTTATTACAGGGAATCAGCAATGCATCAAATTAACGCAAACTTCAAAATTCCCGTTAATTCATTTCGCAGGGTAATGCGTTCATTAAAATGACGTAGAATTCTTTCACTGTGATGAAATCATTTTCTTTGATAGGTTGTGAAAACAAACTCTGATAATCCAGCAAAGAAGTACGTAGGAAAGCTATACCTAATCGATCTCGCTGGCTCGGAAGATAATCGAAGGACAGGGAATACAGGAATCAGGTCTGTAATGCTCGGATGACACCCAGGGGGGGCACTTGTGAAAATTTTGATAGGGATGCTCGTGTCATTTTTTTTGGTTTGAAATTTACGAAAATGTCATTTTTTTGGGTTTCGCTAAGTTGGCGTCATTTTTTTGGGGTTGAAAAAATTGCCGTCATTTTTTGGGTTCATTGAAAATTTGCGTCATTTTTTTGGGTTACTGCACTTTGAATTTAGAAAATTATAATCTCAATCAATTAATGGAAGTGCTATAGGTTGTTGAATAATTCTGTCTTCCCAATTACACTAATCAGAACTTTTACCTACTCTATGTGTCAATTCATTGATATATTTTTTAGAAAGAATAGTTGGTTGTTAACAAATAACATGATGATTTTGACAAATCATAAGAGTTGCTGTGATGGTCTCCAAATTCAATATCAGTTTTACTATCTTGTACAGAATTGTAAGGTGCAATTTTCTCAATTTAACTTGTTGTACAAAAAGGATAGTTATGGGGGCTCTCGAATAATTCCGTCATTTTTTTGGGTTTGAAAATTTTGGGCCTGTCATTTTTTTGGGTAGATTAAAAATCTGTCCAAATGAGCATCCCTATCTTAAATTTTATAGAGTGCCCCCCCCCCCCCTGGGGGAGAACATATTGTAATTATTGTAACTTGTAGATTTGTTCATATCTGAGTAGTGCGAATTGGCATTTTGTTCATCTCTGAAGTTCTAGACTTGCCCCTACTGTATTCCGCCAGTCCGTCACGCCGCTTCCTTTTCGGTTGTTCCTGGAACCGCCATTCCAACATTCCGTCAAGGCGCAAAAAGAGACCATAGAGCCAGGAAGTGCCATAGATGGAACGGTCAGACGGACAGAAGTAACAGACTTGGGGCAAGTCTACTGAACTTCATTAGCTTCACCCAATTTGTTGGGACACCATGTATCGAAAGAAACTATGTTGATTATTGAGGCTACTTTCTTGTGATGCCAGCAAATTTTTATGGAGCTATGTGTCGGTACCAAAACTTTAGCTAGTGTTCGTACGATACGGAGAAAGTCAGTTAACAATTGAAGGTTCGATGCTTCCAGTCTAGATGTAAGCTCTATGACAAACGGGTCTGAAGTCTGACGAAAAAGAAATTTATCTATCTTTTTCGTTTTTCGTATAAAACGCGTTGGAAATGGTCCCGTTTATCAAGCTTTTCCAGGGTTCGCACGATACAGTAAAGTCCCACCTTTAAGAAACTGCATTATAAGAAACTCAGGCCTGATTTTGCTGAATAAAATACCTCTCTAGAAGAAACTATCCAGGATGATTCATGTTCAGTTTCTTTTACAATGGTACTTAGTAATGTTTTATGGCATATATTTTGATATGTCTCCAATAGGTCTCAGATCTCTAGAAGCAAGAATGAAAGTTTTAAGCCTAAATTATTATGATTTCAGGAAACTTTTTCAGTACTGGCCCAAACTATCAATTTCTTGTGAACAACTGTCATATTTTAAAACTGTTTTCTTAACAATTTTGATAACTATTTGACATATAAAACCGTTTCTTATACCATGATATACAAACCCTGTTTTGAAGAAGTATATCTTAACATAATCAGGCTGTTTTTTGAAACGAGTTTCTTAAAGGCGGGACTTTACTGTATGATGCTAATTACAAGTTGTAGCAATTACAGTTCCTTGTTCATATTCTGCCGTTTCAATATTTCCGGTGATGAATTTTTTGTTTTCATGTGGATCTTGTGAGTTTTCATGAACATTGTCTATCAGTTACAATGTTTGCCGTTTTCAAAATTTGCTGGTATTGTGTTCTCCCTCTTAGCATGCAGAACATGATTATACTTTGATATTTCCATCGCATTCAGGCTGAAGGAGAGTGGTGCTATCAACTCATCACTTTTCGCGCTAAGCATGGTCGTCGATGCTCTCAACAAAGGAATGGTAAGTAAGATAACTTAAGAAGCTAAAATCTTTTCTGACACGACATTTACTCCTTATTGAACCGGGAAAGTCAAAATGTTTAGGGGCTCCAAAACCCGTAGCTCTAAGGGCCTGTTTATATGAGGAAAAACACCTCACCTGCCAGACCCGGGGCTGAGAGGTGAGATTCCACCTTCCCATAGAATCCTTTGTATTTTCATTTCGCGTTTACATGACGAACGCAACACCACCGGTATAGTGAAATCCCACCTCACCAGAGGTGGGATCTCACCTGGGTGAGGTGAAATTTTTCCATATAAACGAAACACCACCGGTATGGTGAGGTGAAATGAAATCATTCGTTGATTCTTATTGGTCAGTTCGTTCTGATTTCACGGAAGAGAGACTTTACTCCACATCGCCTCTCAGCCCCGGGGCTGACAGGTGAGGTGAAATATCTCATATAAACAGTGGCTGAAATTTACCTCGCCTCTCAGCCCCGGGTCTGGCAGGTGAGGTGTTTTTCCTCATATAAACAGGGCCTAAAAACATTTGCCAGATTCATATGAACTGACAGTGCCTTGGTAGCTTGCACATCAACTTCGATGAGAAAATTTAGTTTGTCAAAATCGGTCGTATCTTTTAGACTGACTACGTGATTCCTTGTATTCGTTCAACGTTTTTAATGTAATATTTTTATCTTCACTCGTATAAGGAGTCACAACCAAACACATTCTAAGCAGGGACTAAAATCTTACGACAAATCTGAAGAACTGTCGAGCGTCCGCTCTCCTACCAACGTCGAAAGAAAAGTCGAACGTAGCTTCGAGCGTCTCTTCTAGCGTTGCTTCGCCTCGAAAAGTCGAAGTTTGAACTAATCGGCAAAATCAGACGCTGAAGACAATGGATCGGTTCTAATAACATTGCTCCTTACATGTGTTGAACATTGGCCTTGAATTGAGTGAAATCGAGGGAAAAATTAAACTATCGCAATGCATGCTTGTTACTCAAAACCTACTACCGAGTGATTTAGAGAAAAGTCAACACCTTTGGATGGGCTGAGGAAGGAAGTATATAAGAGTGGGGTAATATTGATATTCAAGACGGAAAATGCTACGCTATCAGTCAAAGGATGTGGAAATTTTGTTTGGTAAAATAACTCATTTGGTAGACCCGGAAATTAGAAAAATGGTGGAACAGTTCCTTTCAGGTCCATGCTTACTTTTCCATTGCCAATGGACCTAAAGGTGACTTCATTTCACACTGCACGAAAATGATGCTATAATGTCGCTCACGTTAGCACCACATAACTACTGCAGCTACAGACTGGGTCACATCTCTCATTACGTATGTTAAACTTAGGGCTTGAATCAAACGAAATTGAAGGAAAACGAGACAATGCATGCTGGTTACCCAAGAGCCTTTGAAACCATATGCATCTTTCTTTGCAGCAAAGAATCCCATACAGAGACAGTAAGCTGACGCGCCTTCTACAGGTGATTAACTTTCTTTCCTTTAAAATCTTTATCCCGCTCAAAAACCCTTGAATGTTTGAAAAGGGGTTTGTCTGATCACTAGAACATTCCCTAGCCAAGGTCTACGCTTGCAAATAATGAGCCTAATATACTTACAACGGTTTGCTGCTATTGTTTCCAAAGCTAATTTCAAAGGATCTTCGTCAGAGTTGGACTTTGGCTTTTGTCAATTTCAAAATTTCAGGAGACTAAAAACATCGTTGATGCTAATCTTTCGTTGCGATGATTCTTCCTAAACAATAAATCTGCAAGCGTCTTCTCGATTCGCGTCTCTTTGCAAAGATCGTATTGATCAAAAGGGATGACGTCGGCTTGATTGAACAGATATGACGTCTCATTCGTCTGACTGCATCTACTTGAGCCCATAGTTAGAGTAGACTGATGACGATGAGTCCCTTGTATCCCTGCGGTGAACCTTGCTCAAGAGGGACTCATCATAAAACAGTAATAAACCTGGCCCTATCTTAGGCATTCGATCGATCGAGTCATGATCGAACGACTGCCGTAGCTCTGTTCAACGGTCACTCCTCGGAAAGAAAATGCGATAAAAACCACGTTAAGCAGACGTTTGATCAAGGATACTTTGTATAAATCTGAAGAAGAAAGTTCACTTTACCTGGTGAGTGCAAAAGAAGTCTTTCAACGCTACATTTTCCATGTTTTTAAAACCAAAACAAACCAGAGCAATTTACAACAACCTGCCGCAGCAACTTCCTTCAAACTCTAGTCAACTGCATCATTCGAATTGAAAATTCGACAGCATTGTTCTTGGCTAAATCTCGCAATCTGATTGGTACGGAAGAAATTGCTCAGTTTGGGCCTAAATAGGGCCAGGTTTTTCATAGTAATACTATGAGTCTCTATTGACCGAAGCGCCATCATCAAGTCAAAGAGCACGGGGAAACAAGAGACTCATCGTCATAAGTCTATAGTTAGAGCCCATCGTGTTAATCGAAAGCGATGACGTCAGCTTGATTGAACAGATCTGACGTCTCATTCGTCTGACTGCGTCGACTTGAGCCCATAGTTAACCTTGTATTCAGGGCGTTGCTTCATTGTGATGGTTGATTAAAAGTCGTAATACTTGGAAGCCTGAAGCTTGCTAGCTACTTTTCAGATGTCTTAACACTGATTATTGCTGTGTAGCTAATATGTCATGTTAGAGGATGAAATTTACATAGTTGAATAAAGTCGGTGATCTCCTTCCCAAGTTACAGGCAATGCTAATCAAAAAATATAGCTTACATGGACTGATTATCGACCAATGAAACGCTTGGCTGTGGTTCCGAAGATCCTTGTTAGCGAAAGTCTTGTAATGGCTATACTTGCCGAGCCATGCAAGACAGTCGCCGTTAGGAAGGCTACTACTGCATCTGTATCAAAGCAATGATGTTAGTAATTATCTTCTTTAATAGACTTTTTAGCTATTCTACAAAAGATTCTGTATCGAGCGATATTTTCATGCATTTTTATACACGAGGTTCGGCTGCGTAGAGCTTCTGTCAGTGTTGTGCACATTCGAAAATTCTACAAAATGTAATGAAATACCGTTCGATCCAGACTCTTCTTTAGAATAGCTAAAAGGTCCATCAATGATATGGTATATTAGCTTTTCTTTAATTTAGCTTGCTGAAATCAGCCACTTGGTTCTTATTCTATGGGAGATTTTTTCGAGAAGCCTCATCCAAGAAACATTCCAAAATCGGCCTAAAATCATGATCAAGTTTCCCAAGTGTTTCAAACCCTAACCCTTTAACGGATAGCTATCATCGCGCCGTGATTTTTGCATCGGATAGGGTTACTGTTAACATCACACCAAATCCATCCGATACCTGACGCTCCACAAATCATAGCGAAAATCACTTCACTTCGTAGGTGATATGAAAGTCACTCCGGCAAGTTTTTGGCTTGATGTAAAAGGTGCGATCGGTTACGTTTCATTCTGCAACCAAATTTCTTTTCTTTGAGAACAATGATAAACAATTAGATTGAAAAACATGAATCAATACTAGATTGCTCCTCGTGATGCTAGCACGAGGCCTAACTGGCATGGAAGTTAAGATGCGACATCCGGTCTGATATAAAAAGTTGTCCTGTCCAATAGAGGTCATTCACAACGAGACGCAAAGATTGCTATTCGGCATAGTATAAATGAAACGTTAATCATGTTTTAGCTTTTAGCATTTATATTCTTTTTGGGACGTTAAAGTACCAACCCTGTGAAAACAGGGAAACAAGATTTAAATGTTGATTTTTGTACTATTTGTTAATTTGCAACCTATACTATTTTTCATTAATTTTGTTATTTTAGTAATTTATTCATTTTTTTGTTTCGTTATTTGGTAATTTATATCCCCTGGCTTCTGATGTGCTTTGCAGCGAACTTGCACTGGGAAAGTGCGAAAGAGATTTGCATTTTCCTCCTCGCTTCGCGCTTCTTCATTCTTTCCCAGTGCAAGCAGCACAGCAGAAGTCACAGAAAGGAAATTACCAAATAACGAAATAAGAAATAGAATAAAGTACTGAAGAACAAAAATTCATGAAAAATAGAATAGATTGCCTATTAACAAATCTTGCAAAAAATGATATTTAATCTGGTTTCCCTGTGCTTTGAACGTAACAAATTCATTCCGGATGATCTACTTCTCCCAAGAGGATAGCACGTAATCAAACACTTTCAATCGGGGAGCGCCGACGGCGCTCCCTGTTTTCAATGCATTTCTGTCCTCAGAAATATTAAAAGAAATTAGAGATTGTAGATTGTGATTTCAGGGGCTTTCACAGTTTCAGAACGGAAAAGCCCATTTCACTACTACAGATTCTAAAATTCATTTGGGCATGTCCACTAATGAGAAATATTTTTTACAAAAGTATCACATCACCTTGATATCCATAGAGCGCGGTGACCTTTCAAACGAGGATTGTTTCTGTCTTCGGCCGAAATTTCCTTCCCCTCTAATAACCACGAAATATTTCATTTTTAGGACTCAATCGGTGGAACTGCTCATGCGTTGATGATTGCGTGTATTGGGCCTGAGCCATCCTGTTATTGGGACACGTTAAATACACTAAAGTTCGCAGCAAAATCAAGAGAAATCGTGAACAAGCCGTTCACCAGAGGTTTGCTTATCTTTTGACGCTTTGCATTTCTCTGGTTAAATACTGGTTGCGCCGAAAATAGTATTCTATGACAGGCCATGATAAATCGTGCACTAGACCAATTTTGACGAAAGATGATTTAAAGGTTATGATTTTGAAATCTAAGAATTACTTTCAAACCGGAGTGGCACTCAGGCAATGTACATTGATATCGAAAGGTTGTCCGAGTTTTTCTTTTATCCTTTATTGACAGGCCCATTTACCAGTGCACGCTTTCTTTAGCATTCAATCAAAATCCCGAGAGTATTTAGCAGCAGCTTTATGTCACGATTTTTGTCCGCCCACTTCTTCCACAAAATCGGCTAAGGTCTGTTTACACCCATTTCAAGTCATTTGATCAACCTCTTGGCAAAACTTCTTCCGATTTCGTACCATGCAAAGTTATGACATGTGTCCAAAAAGTAGGACAATACTTGAGCTTCCCACGAGTCACATGACTGGAAAAGGGTAAACTAAAATTAGCCGATTCGGTCTATTTAAAGCAATTTCTTAAGAACCTTTTGCCTGGAAGCAGCCCAAATAGATCGAAAAACATCGATTACATTTATGAAGACTGGCATTTTCATTTTCTGTCTCTTAACAAGTCATTTAGCTACCTTACTTTGTAGACTTATGCCTTTTCGTCCCTTGTTTCCCTGCGTTCTTTGACTTGCTGATATCACTTGGTCAATAGGGACTCATAATATTACGCTTATATAATGGGCCCACTTTTTCAAAATGGCCTAAAAAGGTGGGAGTTCTCGTACACTCAACAAAATCGCTTCAAAATCTGGTTTAAAGAGCTCGAACATTGAAAAGAGAAGTTTTAGTACAAAGAATGATGTTGTGTTGACCTACAAAACGCAAAATGCCTACCTTTCAGACAGTAATCTTCCTCTGTAGAAGCAAAATAGATCCATCGAAGCTGCGAGAACTCCAGGCTTCTTCAACCGTTCTTTAAGAGCAACAACAACAACATTCTGAATAGCGGCCCCTGATTGGTTTAAAACTGAATTCTAGCGATTTGATTGGTGAATACGGAACCATCCTACGCGGGCCTAAAGTGGGCCACTATTTCAGAGTAATGTTATTAGTCCCTCTTGACCAAGGAACGCAGGGAAACAAGGGACGAAAAGGCATCAGTCTAGGAATGTATTTGGTAGATTTTCAGTTCTTTTATCCCACATTTTGCAAAATCAAGATACAATTTTACGGCTCAATATTCGACACAGTTTTTATCCGAATAACCATACTAAGGTGGTGAATAACCATACTAAAACATGCCAGGTTGTGTAGCTGAAGAAATGGAAAATATTTGGTAAATCCTACACTGTTGTGTAAGTTCGGGCCTCAACAGAGATGAGGGGGGCTTATTTCAAATTTTGACTCAGATGGGAGGGGCTTATTAGAGAGGGGGGCTTGATAGAGAGAAGGGTCTTAATGACGCTTTTACGGTATGCACAACAGGAATAGAAGTTCTAACGCCATTCAGCTGAACGTTAAGTATGAAAATATCTAAAAATATTGCTCGATCTAGACTCTTTTTTAGAATAGCCCAAAGCTCTGTTTCCTGTCTTGTACCTGCACCAGTAATACAAATGGTACTTTATCTCATTCTCAGTCGAAACCATACGACCATTGAAGCGACCACATGAAAGCGACGAGGCATCAGAGAAGCAAGCAAAGAAGCCAGCGCCAAACAAAGAAAAGGTAAGTACTTTTAAATCTCTTTGGTTTTTGTTATTCTCATTCTGATCATTTTTCAGTCATTGCCTAGAAAAGCCATCAGCGATACTTTTGCTTTTTTTTTGCTATGGAAGCTGCAAGAGCAACGGTAATAGCACGGATGCTATTTCTATTAAAGTTATGCTCACAAGCACTTTAAGCAATCAAAGTTTTGCAAATAAAGAGGGAACAACGAGGCAGTAAAAGTGATATCATAATTTATATTGCCAGTTGCTATTGATAACAGGACATGATAAGCAGTGAATGAAATTGGCAACTAATAGAAACTTGACGAACTCAGCTGACAAAGTCATTGTCATTTCAAGAATGGTCTTGCATCTCAAAAAGACCGAACTGTTTCAGTCCGTTAGGGAGGCCTCCTGCCTAAACGTAGCTTTTCGTACCAATGTGACATTGTCAAGCAAGTTGTTTTTTTTCTATTTACCACGAAAACTTCTTCAGGTGTCAAACTCTTAAAACAGACTTCGGTGCCAGACTTGTTGCAAAAAATTTAGGTATTTGAGCAGGCAATAATGTCACCTTTCAAAGCTTGGTACACTATTCAGGAACGTTTATTTCTGTTAGAACTGATACCCTATGACCTATGCTTTGATATGAGTATTAAGTTTAAGTTTATTGTTCAGATATTTAGCCCAAGAACTGACCAATCGGTATAAAATTTCGCTGGAGTGGCTGAGAACAGTGCATCTTTTCGATGCCTTAATGATAGAAAATATCAAAGATAAGAAAATAAGACAGTTGGAAATTCAGAAAATCAAGGATTAAAGATCAAGTAGTAGAAAATCAAAAGTCAAAAGATCTTTTTATGTCTCTTTACAAAGATGCACCTCTGTAGTCATCCAGTACTCTTCAAATTCCTCCGCCGACCTTTGTATCATTTCATTTCTTTTTGTAGCTTGTAGTTTATGCTGTATTGTACTGGTTCGTTCATTATTTTCATGTAAATGTTTCATTTTAAAGGACAAGTCCGGGGTTGGTAAAATTATTGTTAAAAATCAACCTTACCAACTGCTGAACACCAGTCTTGAGTTCTTTCCAAGTTTTCATGCCTCGAGCATTCATGAATTTGACGATTAATCTTCGTAAGTTAGGCCAAATATCGTCGCCATTTTGTATTTTGTACGAGTGTGCGAAGCAACGAGAAGGAGGCTAGCATATGGACGGTAAAAATATCAACACATTTGGCAGCCTTGTTCAGGTCAAGGTGAAGTGACGTCATATAAAATGACGTCATTTAGCACTTCTTAGCAGATTGAAATATGTAGTTTCGCAGATTTAAAGAGAAAACAATTGAAAAAGCACTACACACAATTCACAATAGTGTAATCTCTTGAATAATCAACAATGATACCAACCCCGAACTTGTCCTTTAAGTGTTAAAGCCACAGGGTTGCAATACATTGTCATTATCCTTGTAGTAAATCTGTTGTTTTAAAATTTTAGATTGATTTATAAAAAATTCACTGTTGTCTTGTTTACTTTTTTTAGAACGTGAAGGACAGTAACAAAGAGAATCAGGTATAGCAAATTTCTAGAAACTTTTTCACACTAAATTTTCTTATTTGTTCAAACTCTTTAAATAAAGCAGTTTTGATGTAGTTAACTTGAACCTTGGTTTTTTCATATTTCTACTTAGCGTCCTATAAGGTAGAAGATAGTTCTTAGCCTGATTCACACTAGTTCGTTTGGGTCGTTTGGGGTCGTGCAAAAATACCCAAAAGACAAAGGGTTTTGTTCCTTTGTCTTCTGGGTCTTTCTGCAAGACGTTAACGACTGAGAAAACGGAAACGTGTGAGCACTCGCAAATGATGAAACCGGAACATTTTTTAACGCTTTCGAAGTGAGGCTAAACGGTTGTTAGGGTGTAGGTGCATTTCTTTGGCTTCAACTTCTTGGAGAGATTGCACCGAGTTACCGTCACATTTTCACCGTTTTCAAAATGCTCCGGCATTGTGTGAACATAGCTTTACACCTTTCTTGTCTCTTTAACAGCACTTGACGATCGTACAAGACGTAAAGAATCTTTTGAGGTGAGATTTGCTTCAGATCTTTAATGGGCTCCAACACCAAGCTGTAAGCAAATATGTAATCGCCATTGTTTTAGGCATGTGTCCAGTTTTGTACAGGTTGTTTCATGGCTTCACTCAAACTTCCATAAAATGAACTTAAAATTAAAAATTAAGAATATTAAACATCCACTTAGACTCTAGCAATCGTAAATGGCATGAGTTATGGTTTGTTCTCCTTTTAGGAACGAGGATTCATCTTCAAGGGAGTGTTTGGTCGGTATCTCCAAATCTACCTGATTCTGAATTCGGTAGACTTCGCAGAAATGGAAGCTCATTTCCCATTCAAACACAAAATTCTCGAAAACAGCAGGTTTCAGATTCATCCTTATGAAAAGGAGGTTTTTCAGTTGAAAAACGCGATTACAAGCCTGGTGCTTGGTAACAAGCACAACAGTTACCGATCATCGTGGCAAGGCAAGCAAATTCACCTCGTTTTCAGAGTTCTGTAGCCTGCGTGCAGACTATACCCAAGGAAAAGGTATGGTCTGCGCAACGCCGCTCACTTTTGTGTAGTGCGTGCTTCAGCATTTATTTAATAATAAAGGAAAAGTATTGTTGTAACAGCCAATAACATTGCTTTCCCGCGAAACGAGGAAGCAATCAGATTTGAGAACGGCTATCATGTGATTAAGTCTTAGGTTACGCTTTGTTCTCTAAGCAAACTTAATTAGCACCACAATGCCCTGGAATTTTAATTATCCAGCGGCAGACAATAAGCAGACGCTAAGGAGAAAGGGCCATTCAAACTGTTATCGAAATGGAATGCTGACGTATACAATACACGAGACTGAGCGGCGTTGCGCAGACTATACCTTTTCATTGGGTATTGTCTGCACGCAGGCTAAGAGTTCTGCAGATAAAACTGAGAATCTCTAAGTCTGCCAAACCTTCTGCCTTTTGGACAGAAGGTTCAACCTGCCAAGCCTGCCGTTTTCGGAATTGGGGTGTCAGTCAAACACAAATTCTGAGTCTTCCAGGCCTACCGTTTTCAGAATTGGTTACTATCAAACACACCCCAAAATAACGCCTTTAGTTTTGAAATATTCAACTTGCAACCATTTTGTCTTAAATTATTGATAGTCTATAAATGAAAAGCAATTTGCGTTTGTAGCAAACAGCCCAACATAGCCAATGATATGATGGTACACAAAGTATCTACTTGTTGCTTGTAAGGAAAAAGTTAAAACTAGCCCTGGGCTATTTACACCAGATATCGAAGCTTGGTACTTACCGCATAGACGCGGATGCAAGGGCATACTGTCACAGCCGAAAATATTGTAAAATGGCTCTATTTATGCTTCCAGATCGACTCCCATGTAAGGGCATGCCTTTGTGTACTTCTACGTATAGCTACTAAGACTCATGCGTATATGTTAATAAACAATAGAGAAAAATAGGGTAACTAAAGGTAACAATGAGCTGGACATGCACTTATACGCGTGGTGCCCTTATATCTGCGTCTATCCTATTTGACGATTCACGTCTATCTTCCAGCCCTATTGAAAAGAGACAAGAAGCCTTCCAAAGCAGCGTTATTGATCGAATTAAGGCTCTCGAGGAGCAACTCAAATCAACGATGAACGCTGACAGGCCGGCACAAAAGCGTTTGCCACTGGCCACAAGCTCACAAACTAATGTCCCTGTGAGCAGAGTACGACCCTTGATGGCAAAATCCCAGCCTGCCCTGTGCAAAACACCATCCGCCGCAAAAGACGTTATTGTGCTTGACACTCCATCGCCGAATTGCATGCAAGTGGAAAATTCTACCGCTGATGCCATTCCTACGGTATGCGCGTTATGATTTGTAAACGAAGACCACATTTATAATAAAACGGTATAGTTTTTATCCGCTACAAGGTGCTACGTTTCAAGAGCGTTTGAATCCGCCTTTTCAAGATAAGAGGTGCAAAAGCGGAAGTCTTTTGTTATTTGAGATTTTTGCATTTTGGAAGCTAAAATCTTGTTCTGCATACAAAGTTCAGTAAAGAAATAAATTTTCAAATTCATATCTATCTTTATTTCGAAATTATCGCTATTTAAAGAAGATTATCGCCATAAATTCACTGAAAGATCCATGATTTCAGAGTATAGAACCAGAAACAGTGGAGATCTGCAAATTCCTAAAGTTAGGTTAGAATATGCAAAGCGAAGTTTCTACTTCTCTGGTGTCAAAAACTGGAATGATATCCCTGACAACATTCGAGAAAGAGAGTCAATCGCTCGTTTTAGAACAGGTCTCAGAGACTATCTTTTGAACCTTTCACAGGACCCAAACACGACCCCTTGGTAGAGCAGCAACTCATTAATTATATCTTTTCCCATATTATTTTGAACAAATATTGTTAATAATTAGTGTATTTGCTGAAAGGTAGCCCGTGTATAAATATTGATAAAATGAAAATGAAAAAATGATTTAAAGTTATCCGTTATAAGAAGTCAAAGTTTGGACGAATTTTTGTTTAAACTTTGATTCCACGGTCAAGGCCATTAAGAATTCAGATTCTTTATATCACCATAATTTCGAAATGAAGACAGAAGATAGAATCTCAAACAACAAAAGACTTCTGCTTTTGCGACTTTCAGGTGGATTGCTCCTGAATGAAAAATTCTACAAGGACAGTGTTAACTTAAAGCTGAATCGGAACACTTTTGTTACGGAGCCAGAATTGTACCGGTACAATGTAAACACGGTGTAAGACTGCTTCGCAAGCTGCCGGTACGAATTGGAAACTGGATTGGTTAAAAATTCATTGCATGGGAAAAGGGCCACCCAAGATCAAGGGTGTTTGGACACCTATGTTTTTATCTAATATCAATTTACCTTGTCTTATTCTTTGTTTCATTCTTTGTTTCATCTCTACTTGTGACTTCAGTTGGCCTAACCGCTTTGTCGTGACGCCTCGCATTATTTCCGACTCCTCCGGTACCATGTTTGGATATATTTCTCTACTGATCTTGCAGGAAAAGCTTTCATTACCAGATATGATCAAGAATAGCACAACGAGCTGTAATTCACCTCGATATAAAATTACACTTGACCCAGAAGTTCATGAAGCATGCGGTATGTTATAAAATATCATGCCTCTGTTCAAAGCGGCTTTTGCTACCAGCATTCCTTCAACGTAACACCTGTTTGTTCGCGACCACTTTCGTGGCTGGGCCTTGTCAGGTGCCGCCGTCTTTCGGGATGTTGTAGGGCCCTGGGGGTCTGGATTGTAATATTGTAAATAGTCATTTGAAGTTATAACCTCGCTGATATTGTAGTTGTTGTTGTTTACAAAGTGAATTGAGTTGTGTTATGTTGCTTGCAATGGCAACTCCTAACTTATGTCTCAATTGACTACCAAAGATATAACATGGATGTATTCAACCACCTTTAAGAAGTAATTAAAGCATGAGCCGTATGAAGAGCAGCCTTTCAGAGTTTTGAAATTCTATTAATACCATACTTTAGTAGTAGCGTGCAATGGTCAAAAATTTTGAAATTGACACAAAGATGTCTCATAGATAGTAACTAAAAGTCACTAAAAACTAGACTATTCTAAGGAATATTCAAGGAGCTGCGTGGAAAATTCACTAGGGGGGGGAGTGCCCCCTCGTCTTGATAGGGTTAACTTGTCTGTCAAGATAACTTGGAAAAAAACAAATTGCAGCGTGTCTGCAAGGACCATGGGTAACAATGGTTCTTTAATGTTATTTGATTCGAGATTCCATTCTATTGTAGAATCGAAGATCATTGCAACACTAAATAACGGATCGTTAAAACAAATAATGGCATTGCCTACCATTGGCAAAAAGAGGGCACAATGTATAATCGAATACAGAGAATCGAATGGCAACTTTTCCAGTGTAGGTTTCATATCATTAATAATTTTTTGCTGTTTTTGAATTTACGTTGTTTGAAAAAGAGAATTGCTTCAACAATAAATATTCCTTCAAATGCGACCTGAACCGAAAATTTTTATTGTTGCAAACGGGTTCACTGTTTAAAGATAAAGATCTTGTTCAAATCAACAAGGATATATTTTGATTCAGGAGCTGTGTGGCAGTTGTATATTTGATTCAGGAGCCGTGTTGTTTCATTGAAGCTCTAAATACGCGAGAATTAAGTGCTTTCTGTTCAACTTCTGAATTAAATAAACGAAATCCGCGAGACAGAACTTAAAGACAAATGACGGAGATATAAGGCGACTTAAATCAGGGGCCTGGGCAATCTAAAAATAGCCTATTGTATTCCTATATATTTTATGATCTCAAAAGATTGTCAAAACAATGGGACAAATGATGGCTGGCGGCCATCTTTTGCTCTCTTTGTAAGCTAGGCGTTATAAGACATAATCCAAGACAACTTAAATCAAGGCCTTGGGAAATCTAGATATAGTCTATTGTATTCCATCATTGTATTTGATGATCTCTAGAGATCATATCAAAACAATTGGACAAATGATGGCAGGCGCCCAAGTTTTGCTCTATTTTTAAACTTGCCGCTATGTATCCGTCATTTGTCTATAAGATTCACCCCTCTCCTTTCATTATAATACATAACTTCTCTTGAAAACCACGATTTGCTTGCACTATGCGAGAGTTTGCCCAATTGGTTTGAGGCAAATTTTGCGGCCGTGTTTGTTTTTGATTTGCTGGTTGAGAGAATTTACTTTGTCTGCAATCGCAAATCGCTTTGATTTGAAGTGTCATTTAAAGCAACTTTGCTATTGTATTACAAAATCTGTCCTTGGTGTTCGAATCTTTTTGATATTTTATTTCGTTTTTGAGTTGTCCAATTATTTTAGGTATCAAATCTATAACGTCATTTTGTTTGCAAGTTACTTGGATAACGTACCATATGGAAACAAAGCTGTATTTGTCTTTGTAAGACTACAATTATAAAAAAACTTTCAGCTAAGCTTCATAGATGGGACATAAATTGTCTAGCAAACCAATATGATATTTGGAAAGACATGCCGATTGAAAAAATGTTTTTTGATTAGGTTCTCCTTTGGAATACAGTCAACGTTATAAACTTTCTTGAATTCTGAAAAAATGACGCCATTAACCAATTCTATAATTTTAAGGACAACTTGAAAATAAAGTTAGATATCAAAACATTTTCAGCAGCATTTCATATCATTCAACAGTGCGAATCAGTTACGTTCATTAAATTTGGAGAAGCTGCGTTTCCTGTCGCTATTCATGTTCTCCTCATTAATCAAAATATGTTGCTTTTTACGGCTATCTGATGTTTTGGTAGTTCGCAAAGGATGATGGGGGCAGAGGGTCTTTAGGCACCTCGATTTGGCTCATGGTCTATGTTGAAACCAAAGTCTTTTGTTCTCTTACCAATTTCCTTTTGGCACACGTTGCTAACTTTTTCGAAAGTTGGACGTTAAAAACCGATATTTTTAATGAAGATCTTGTTCAATTGTAATACTAATTAGTTGTCCTCTTATCCCCTTAGCTTTCCGACTTGCTACGCGCTGGTTTCTCAAAAACAATGCTACAAACGTTCAGAAAGGTAAGCCAAAGTTTCTGGCTTTCATCATGTGTAGAAACCTTTAAACTGATAGAAGAATAAAAAATGGCCGGAAAACATGAACCGCTATGTTGTATTTCAACCATTTATCAAAACTCATCGGTACCGTTATCTGCTTTGCTTGTTGATCAGATCGAAGCTCGGGGGGGGGGGGGTATCTTAGTACGTTTCGTGGTACGGGGACGTGCCGTCTATTAGGGGTACTTTTTAAAACCGTTACGGAACTATGGGTATCATCTTCACAAATGTCTTGACATTTCGCGGAATTATGGGCGTCTTTTTAAGGAGATTTTTCATAATTTCTGGAACTATGACCCAGATTTTCATTCGATTTGTGGAATTATGGCCCTAACATCCACCAGAATTTACGGAATTATCGATTTTCAGGTAAAATGGCACGTCCCCGTCAGATGATAGGTTGAGATACCACCCCCCCCCCTCCCCCCGAGGATTAAAGCAATTAGAGCTCAACAAACTTCCTAAAATAATTCATCATTGCGTTGCCCCAACAGATATTTACAAGTTACAAACAGATAGCAACTGCATAATTCAATAACCATCGGTCGTAGGCTGCTTCTGAGAATTTGCCTTTTTTCAGATTAGGTCTGTTGAGAACTTCAACGGTAAAAATTCCTTAAAATGTAAATTTTTATAGATGCAAATGAATGACAAAAAATTTTGTTGCAATCTATTTGATATCTAAATTTGCTTTCGAGTAATCCAGTGATTTCGTCATTTCGTTTGTAAGTAACCAGGATACAGTAATATAAGGAGATACAGTTGTATTTATCATTGGTCATGGATTTGGACATGCAAGGTCGTCAAATCGAAGTTAATATCTTATCTACAGGGTATTTCAGAAAAAACGCAACCCATTTTCATTTGAGATTCTTTAGGAAATAATAAGATTTGAATCAATTTGAGGCATACCATCTGAAAGTACAATCTATCTTCCTTCCAATGATATCCAGACTGGATGGATTGATTTTTTCATTGCCTAATTTACGTTTTCGTAAGTATGGCCTATTTTAGATGCCGGAATGTGACTGGGCACTTACATAGACAATGATCCACCTTTGTGAGAGCATATTTTATCATTATCTACGAATGCATCTCATGACGATGAAGTTGTCTTTTTCCTTCCTCAAGGCATCACCTCAAGTGCCTCTAGGCCTGAAATATTTTTACAAAATTTCTTCATAATTTTTTAAACGGAGAAAGGGGCTGATTTTGCTTTCGTAGTATGCTACATTTGAAAATGGCCATACTTAAGAAAGTATCAATTTAATGATAAATAACTCCGCTAATGTATCCTAACTTCATATCATTAGAAAGAAGAAAGATTATACTTTCAGATGGTATATATTGCATCTACTCAAATTTTGACAATCTTTTAAGATTTTGAATTATAGTTGGCTTGCGTTTTGTCTAAAACACATTGTATATTATAAACGAGAAATAAGAATTTTTGAAACCAAGGTTCCTTCACAGGAACTGTTCATACGCTTGGTATTTTTTGATCCCCGGTAAATTTGGTTGGTTGGTTGGTATGAATGCAAAGGATCATGGGGAGCGAACGGGTGCCTAAATCCATCATAACCTGTTTACATGGAGTGTAACGAAGAAACCAGTCCAGTGTTTGTTAATGATTTTATATAGTCGTCATTTCATAATCAATTGCTTATTTTTTTACAGAAAAACATATTGCAGCGTTTGGTCATAAGTTAAGAAAGAATTCAAGAAAACAACGTAAACTGTACACAACAGAACACACAAAGCACTATATTGCACACTTTGTATATGGGCGAGTGAAAATGGCATTTTCTTAAGCCGTGTTTATATGAGGGAAAACACCTCACATGCCATACCCGGGACTGAGAGGCGACGTAAATTTCAGCCACTGATTATATGAGATTTTTCACCTACCTGTCAGTACCGGGGCTGAGAGGCGAGGTGGAGTGAATCTCTCTTCCTTGAAATCAGAACGAAAATACCAATAAGAATCAACGAATAATTTCAATTCACCTCACCATACCGATAGTGTTTCGTTTATATGGAAAACTTTCACCTCACCTAGGCGAGATCCCACTTCTGGTGAGGTGGAATTTCACTATCCCGGTGGTGCTGCGCTTGCCATGTAAATGCGATATGAAAATACAAACGATTCTATGGGAAGGTGGAATCTCACCTCTCAGCCCCGGGTCTAGCAGGTGAGGTGTTTTTCCTCATGTAAACAGTCCCTTAGTTTCCTTTCATTTTGATAAACAGCGATCAGTAGTGGAAGCACTTTCTTCCGACAAAATTGTGTCGATTGATGACGGTATGATCTTGGCACTCTACGACAGTCGCGGATTGTTAGCCTGCATGCGCGCGCAGACCATTTAGAAAATTTAGAAGAAAGAGAAAAGTAGTCTGCGCAAATGACCCACTTTTCTTGTTCACTGACGTCAGCATTTTAATAATAATAATAATAATAATAATAATAAAAAGAAACACAACTGTTAAAACTCTGAACGTTTCGATTAAAAATCTTCGTCAGCAATACTTTTCTAATTGGACAACCGAGGATTTATACTCCATGGTAAACAACTTCAATACAGTTAAAAATAAACTAAAATTACATTTTATTACAAAGAACCCTATTCTTAGTAAACGTGACTGACCCCAAATTTAAGACCCAGTGGGAATTAAAATCACGTTTTAAATTCAAACTTTCTTCAAAATAATAATAATAATAACATACCATATTTATAAAGGATAACCTTTTCAGTAAAGATGTTACTGCTATCAACAAGGGTCCTGTTCAAATTAAAATTTTAAAGTAAAAGGATCAAACTTACAAGTGATCGAGTAAAGAACTGTAAAAAATTACTAACAATCAGTTTCTGAGCTTAAAAACAAAGTGTGTTATTTTCCTTTTAAAATTGACAAAGTACTTTTCATTTCTGACGTCACTTGGTAGGTTGTTGTATATTGACGCTCCTTGAAAAGCGAAAGTTTTTCTACCCGACTCACATCTCACTTTTGGAAGTACAAGGAGAGAACCATTTCCACGTGTGTTTTTGCCATGATCAAATTTTGTGAAGATGTTTTTCAGCGACTCCGTACAGATTCCATTGACGGACTTGAAAACATCAATTGAAATACGCTTTTTTCGCGTTTGTTCGAGGCTGTCCCAATTCAGGGTTATGCTGCTATCTCTGGCCACAATTCTTTGGGCCCTGTCTTGTATTGATTTCAATTTAGATTTGGCAGTATCACCCAAGCTTACATACACTCGATAGCAATATAAAAGGACAGGCCTTATCATTACATTGTATATCTTCTCTGCTACATGTGGGCTAATATTAGGTCGAATCCGTTGCAGCAGTTTCAAGCGATTTGAGGCTTTCGTGTAGACTTTATTAATTTGTTCTTGCAATGACAGATGATGGTCAAGGGAGACACCAATATATTCATAACTGCTACTTTGGTTGATTTCAGCACCTCCAATTTCAATATGGCATGATGGTTGCCTTGACAGCTTTTGACTTGTTCCATACATGACGAATTCAGTTTTGCCTTTCTTTAGATTCAGTATCAAATTGTTGTCGGTGAACCATTTCCCAGCGAGGTTTGCTTCATGGTTTATGATTTCCTCAACAGCTTTTGCTGATTTATCCGAATAGAATATTATATTGATTGAGCTACAGCATTGATTGAGCTACAGCATTAATCTCAGCTGCATTGTACACTTATGATCTTAATGCTTCGTCGAACGTTTCCTGATTCCAAATATACAACGTTGTTTGCTTCGAAGATGCCATTTGAAACTAAGGAAGATGATAGAATCCCCCCCCCCCAAACCAATCAAAATTTGGCTCCTTGACGCCCGAGAAACTTTGAACACGAATAGTGGATTAGTTGCGCAGACTCAACTTTTTTTCCCTCGTTCATGTCAAATCCAAGAGTCTACACGCAGGCTACGAATTGTCCTTTCACCTCCAGAAAACAACATTGTTCGAAAGGAAATGGGGAAAATCGCGCAGCTAAGCAGAAATTAATAAACGTGGCCCAAATTGCCCTGGGAGTCGTGGTGCGGGATCATACACCCGATTCGTTCTAATATCGTTGTTTCGTAGAGTAATTGTTGGCAGGGTAGTTGGTAATTTGTCTCGTAAATTTTTGATGGAGTGTAAAAATGGCACAGATATCTTTAGTACGCGCCTATCGTGTTTAGCAGCTTGCCTCGTCCAGTAAATGTGCCAAATGTTTCACTCACGTAGCATTCATACTGTAAATAAGTAATGCCAAGTTCAGTTCCTACCCTAACCATCACCTCCACCCCCGAGCAATCTGAGAGGCAAGAAACACTTGTTGCACGAAAGCCTAGGGTCGTGGCAAATTTTTTTCGTGAATGCCCAGGGTTGTCCCGGGGTGGGGATGGACGGGGAAGGAATTGAATGAGACAACGCTTTCTCACTTGTTGTAAAGTGTATTTTGGAACGCTCGTTCAGATTCGCTTCATACCTCTTTCATCTTGTTACGTAAGGGGTGGCGAGCACGAATTCTCGGTGGCTGATTTGAGTTTTAAACAGAAAACTTACACGTATCTTTGGTAACGTAACAATAATGCATTTCTAACGCTTTGTAATTTACACGTAATTTTTTATAAGAAACTGCTTATTAGAAACTCAACCCTCAGACTGCGAAAAATTAAGTAACTCCAGTAGTACTGGGAAAATATAACTAAAGAAACTTTTCATTTTATGAAATAGATACTTAACATATTTTTATTTTATTTCCACTTGTTCCTTGTATCATAGTACTTGTAAGGTACTTGAATGATGTGTAAACATTGGACAGGCTTCAAAAACAGTACTTTGAAAACTTTCTCGCGGGAACAGGTATTGAACATGAAAATTTTTACGGAACCTTTAAGAAACTCGTAATAAACTCTGAGTACTTAAAAGCTGATGATTTTAAGAAATTTTCAGTACTGGCTCTAATTCTCAGTTTATTATAACAAAATACGTGTAATTTTAAATGCCGAAACTGAATTCTTACGTATCTTCGTGAAAAGTTAGATTTCATTCCAATGTTTGCATCCCAGGAGGGGGACTTGGTGGTTCAAGGTGACGTACCCGTTGCAAAATTTAGGGTCTCAATTTCTGCAATTTACTACCTCTTTTGGGTAAAAATTTTTCAAATTTACTACCGCTTACGGTTGTGAAAAACTCATATAATTAGTTCGTAGAGATTTTTAAAAGTTTGACAAATTGAATTGTTGTTGGTAAGATTCTGTAACGATAGAAATCAACCAGTATTCATTCTCCTCACGTAATGCAAACCTATTAAAATAAATTGCAATTAATCCCTGATCAATGATTACTGTCATATGCTCACACCAGGAGAAGTTTCTCCCATCCCAGTCCTACCTTTACTTCTAAACCTGTAATACTGCAAAGTAAATGGAAGTCATTTTCTGGCTCATTTCTGCTATACAATAGCATTACTGTTTCAGGAACTATCGACCCATTGTTATTGCTGCCCAGGGAAGAAGCTACTGCAGCTTAAGCTATGCTACCTAGGCTAAAATTTACTATCGCTTAGGCTAAAAGCTACGACCGCTAAGGGTTTAGGGCTTTGCAGCATTTTGCAACGGATACGTCACCTTGAACTATCAAGTCCCCCCCCCCTAGGGTTTGCATCTACTTCCTCCACCTTTGAGAACATTTAGTTTGCCTACTTGCTGACATATAAATACGTACAGTGCTTAATTAGCTAGGCAGTTTTTTATATGATTAATTTTCCCACCACAATATTCTCCTTATTAATTTGGAAATCATGCTGGTAATGACTAGCACGGGCCTTAGCCTTATACAAACCATGACATTAACAGTGAATAGGATGTTGTCATTGAACCTGCATTGGATAATATGGGTCAGCTGGGGAGGCGATGCGTAGTTTGATGGCGAAAAGCGGTTCTTAAATTACGTTCACACGAAACCGGCACATTTTGACAACGGAGAAAAATGTGACGGTAGCAAAGTTCGAGCAAACGTTCACACGATGCCGAAACAATTTGAAAACGGTTTGAAAATTGACGGTAAAAACTTGCTGCAATATTTTGATGGCAAAGAAATGTGCCTAATACTTAAGAACCGTTTAGCGTCATTTTTGAAAAATGTTCTATTTTCATCATTTTCAAGTGTTTACACGATGCCGTTTTCAAAATACACTGGTTAGAGTTTCGTTCTCAAATTCTACCGTTTTCAAACTCTGCCGCCAAAAAATGTGCCGTTTCTGTGTGAACGGGAGGCCTATCAGTCACAGTTTTCACCGTTTTTCAACATTTGCCGGCATCGTGTGAACGCAGTCTTAGATAATACAATTAGTTTTTCAAATTGTTCTTTGTAAAGCTTATCGCACAAATCATCGTCGTCCCCTGGTTATTTATCCAGCCCTTGCTGTGGAAGACCCAACAGTGAACGATAGCGCAAAAGATGGCCTCTGGTAGGTTTTTACCGTGTACCTTTGCGTTTGAAATAATCTCGATTAATCTTATTGGTCGATATACAATGGCAGGGCACGAAAAGGATTATGGTAAAAAATCCCCTCAAGCCATATTTGGCACAGTCGTCCATTGGTGTAAAAGGCGTCCCAATTCTATTGCCAGACCCCATTTACAGTTTGTCATATGGTAGTGATATTTAAATTTCTAATGCATTTATGTCTGTTTTAATCTATTGATTTTCACCTTTGAAGAGTTAAGCTCTCAAGCAACTGATGGTTGCCACTTTCTTTCAGCCATTCCTGAAATCAGAATTAGTCAAAGATGAGAATTTGGAGCGTTTCTTAAAATGATGGCTTCAAGGACACAATACAGTAAAAACAAGCGTATAAAAACCTTCAATTTTGCAAGTCAGCCTGATTAGGTTCTTATGTATTGAATATTTAGTACGAAATTAGGCTGCTCAGGTTCTTAAATTGGTTCTTATTCCATTCAGGGCTTCCCAGATTGAAACGTCAAGCCTATTGTTTACTGTCAGTTGAGATGCACCTGAGTTCATGAGACCTTATTCACAACATGAGTTCGTGGAAGAATCAGAAATTTTACAGAATACAACGAAAAGCTTTCAAAGCATCTTTAGAGCTCTTTGCAATTTGCACATATGGCGGAATCAGTGCTTATAGGCTCAATGACAAAGCAACTAGAGTTTTGATCTAGTTTGATTATCTCCACAAATAAGAACCTATTTCAAATGTCAGGATGAATGGGTTCTTATATATTGGGGGTCTAGTTTCAGAATTTTCAGCCTGTGGGTTCTTAATCACTAGGTTCTTATACGCGGGTTTTTACTGTATTTGAGCACTGCTGAAGCAAAATGTAAACAAACACAACTAGTCATTGCTTGATTTACTTACAGACAGGAAATTAGATTTTCAAAATCGTAGTCCTGTGGTTATTTGTGAGCTTTAAAAATTGTTTGAACAATACATTAAAATCGAAAACTTTCGGACCGAAAACTTTCGGCAAAAAAACTTCGGACAAAAAAACTTTCGGACAAATACAACATTGAGAAGCAAGCACGATACCAAAAAGATGTTAAAACTGATTGTGATTCTATCATAAATATCAATTTACAATAGGTACGTGATGATCATCACATCTACAAGGACATTTGAATGTAATTTTCGTTGGACATCTCTGCTCTACCTGTTGTATCTCGGCTGTTTGAAAAACTGATATATGATCAGCTTTATAATCACCTTGACAGAAACAAATATCTGTACATTCATCAGTCTAGCTTCCGAGCTCTGCACTCGGTTGTGACATGTTTGCTTAAATCCACTAATGACTGGTATTTAATATTGACAATAGTAAAGTCAACGCTGTCATCTTTATCGATCTAAAAAAGGCGTTCGACACAGTGGATCATGACATACTCCTTGCCAAAATGCATCACTATGGCATCAATGGCCTCGAGCACAATTGGTTTCGCTCTTATTTAAATAATCGCAAACAGTTCTGCAATGTCAATAGTGTCTCCTCTGAAATTCAGGATATAGAAATTGGAGTCCCACAAGGCTCGTGTCTTGGACCTCTCCTTTTCTTATTATATATCAACGATTTACCCTTTGCTTTGAAAAAAGCTCACGCTACTATGTATACGAACGATACAACCATCTGTTACTCCTCTGATAATATTGAGGATTTGAATGCCGTTGTCAATGCAGAACTTACTTGTCTTAACGATTGGCTTCGTGGTAATAAACTTTCATTGAGCATCATTAAAACTCAGGCTATGGTAATTGGCTCAAAACGCAAAATAAGTTACATCAAAAATTTATCATCTGTTAATCCAGCTTTTAATGTAGCAAACGATAACATTGGTCTTGTGAACGAAACAAAATATCTTGGCATAATGATTGATGATAATCTAAAATGGGATAGCCAAATCAAGAACATTCAGGGAAAAGTTTCGCGGGCTCTCGGTCTGTTGAAATACGCTAAACGGTATGTTCCCCTTGGCACGCTTAACAGCATGTATAAAGGTATAGTAGAGCCTCATTTCAACTACTGTTGCTCGGTATGGGGCTCTTGTGGAACCACTAGGTTGAATAAATTGCAAAGATTGCAAAACAGGGCAGCTAGAATAGTAACGGATAGTGATTTTGATACATCGGCTGCACCTTTGATTCAAAACTTAGGATGGCCGACTATCGAGCAACTTATCCACAGAGAAACATCAACAATGACCTACCAATGTCTGAATCAGCTAGCCCCTGCTTACCTTAGTGGTTATTTTTCTAAACTGTCAGATTCCCATACACGAGTTCTACGGAACTCTGGGACTGACGTACATATACCTAGAATGAGAACTTCTAACGGACAGAAATGTTTCGCTTATCGTGGAGCCAAAGTTTGGAATGATCTTGATTCAGAAACGAAGTTGGCATCCAATATTCAGTGTTTCAAATCGAGGCTAAAAAATTCCATGGGCCTCTAATGCTGGGTAATTCCGCTTTCTTTTTCTCCCTTTATTTCGCTCCTTAGTTGGCATGGGTTTGATAGATAAAATAGATTTAAAGTGAAAATAAGTTTTTAGTTGTTTATCAGTAGGTTTGAACACTTTATTTTGTAGCGTTTTTTTCTTTCTTTCTTTTTTTTCACAGGGCCAATTGTAAAGCAGATGCATATTCTGAATTGTTACCCTGTATAAATAAGTTTAAAATGAAAATGAAAAATGAAATGAAAGGACTGAACAAATTAAAAGGTGCTGCCATACGTGAACTATTTTCAAGAAAAACTTCAAGGAGCCAAACTTTTAGATAAAGAAATTCAAGAAACCTAAGTACTACTGGTAAAACATTGATTTATTAACGTTTCGTGTTACGTTTCTTTGTGCTTTTCTATTTTCAATGAATTTCAAACTTTCGGACTAAAAAACTTTCGGACATCAACACATTTCGGACAAATAAACTTTCGGACAAAATTTTGTCCGAAAGTTTGATCGTCCGAAAGTTTTCGATCTTAATGTATCCAGAAAATGGCCTGCAACACACGAAAACGGACAGCCCAAAGTGAAACAAGCGCAATTTGATGACAAAAGTTAATAATAAATGAGTGCTACAAAAATGTTGACTTTATCATTTTGACCAAAACCGTCTTCAATCTTCATTGATGATATTTTGCAAAGATTTTCGACGGAAAAGGGCATCGAGAATGTGGGGAAACCGGGCATTAGTGTTGGGACATTGAAGGGGCTGGTGGGAATTTCCCATCACTTTGTGCGCTAAAAGGTGCACCAGTGTCTCAAGGTTTCTCAGAGCCAGTAACACTTTTGAATAGCATACCTGAAACCTGGTGTGTACCATAGACTGCAGCTGTTTCTTCTGATCACGTGCCAGTTTCGCATCAGCAACCATTTTATGCCATTGGTCAAGAGCTCTAATAAAAGGAGAAAAATACATTTCTTAAAGGCCCATTGTCAACCATTGATCCTTTGTGCACCAAATTAAAAGCAAGACAACACGGCCTTTGGCTAGACTCGATTACATGTCGTAGTTTCGCTTTTTGCCTGAACTGAGGACGGGGGAGAAGTCAGGCTGTGAATGATTTCACAAGTTTTACTTCCAGTTGGCCCGAGTCTAGAGCCTTTAAGGTGACTGGTTTTTAGAAGAAAAAGAAAGTACCTAGATCCCGGGCCGTTCTAATTTGTCTCATAATAGACAATAGCAATGATTTTCAATCATAAATTACAGATCCGTAGTAACTAGTGATTGATATTCCATTTTTTTATGGCAACATTGCTTCTAAAACCATAAATCACAACAGTTCGTTTGCAACCCTTTCTACCTCTCCATGCACCATACTCCAGTAAGAGACCAGGTTTGTAGCCAAAACACATTAGTGCCATGACTAAACGTCGCAAACTCGACTAGTTCTTCTCTACTTCTACCATCCTAGACTTGCTCCAAGTTTATTCCGTAGTGTATTAGTGCTGAGGATTTAATTACTTCTGCGGGGGCGTAAGCAAACAAGAGGACGCTGCGAAGGAGTAAAGAATGAGACTTCTTCGTGGTTTAGCCGCCGCAGAAGTAATTAAATTCCTTAACGATGATAGACCATGGAATAGACTAAGAGCAAGTCAACTACCATCCCAGCCCTTTGCGCTAAAAACGGTAACGTCACCCGTACCAGTCCCCTAAAATTTTGGAATAATACGTACTCTTCTTTTTTCTTCAAAGCAGTTTCATATTTCTCTGGAAGTTTGAATGGGCATTCCTACGATGAATTAAAAATAAGGATAATTACGAAACGGCATTAGAAAATAAAGCTCAAACAAGTCTCTTTGACGAGCAGTTGTAGGCTTACAGGACCGTCGTTTCACCTTCACAAGTGGTATTTGAAATAAAGATCAGAGAGAAAAATTCCAATCTCGAGTCTCGAATGTTTGTTGACGAATAAAAGCTGATTTCCAGTCAGTGGAATTTTCCGAGCGGGCGGAAATTCTTTTGTTTACGAGAGAAAATGTCGTACAGAAATTGAATAGATAGTTACGCCTGAGCAACCTTTTATTGTCTAAAATTCCGCCCGCTCGGAAAATTCCGCTGACTGGAAATTGGCCTTAATACATACTCCCTTGTCATATCTGGGTTGCCTGATTAACTAATTAAAGTCTGTATCAAATAAGCTATTGCGTGAAAACGCCCGCAAAGAACAGCATTATTATCATTATTGCTATTATCAATTTCTTTATCGTTGGATTACAATAAAAAATATCTGAAAGTAAATACCTAATTGATTTCAACCTTAAAGCTTATATTTACAAGTCATCAAAAGTATACCGTATAAAAGCAGATAGATATCTAGAAATGTCTATCGTAAATGGCCCAAATTCGAAAAAGCGGCGTGATTTTCACGGACAATTTTCTCCGTTCCAACTTCCTGGAAAATTTTCCCCGTTCCAACTGGTTTAAACTGACAAAGGGGTTATGGATTCCTTATCGTTGGTAATAACATTTGCCCAAAGTCTATTAGACTCTGATTTGCAAAAGCTGTGAACTTTTGAATCGGATGCTTTCTGTCCCGTTGTTGACGGATCTCACTCTTGGTTGAACAAATTCGTTGTTCCTACACGAATTGTAGTAACTTGTATTTTCACAGAAGATTTCCTACATAAATGAAGGGTTCAGGGCATTTCTAGTTTTGTACATCTCAGTCATAAGTATTTGCAAATTCTTTGTATGAACATTAACTGCACAGTCGGTAATGGCTCACTAAAAGTAGATTCAGTATCCTTGTATGTAATTCTTGCATTTTGCTGATTTTTTCGTCAAGCTCCTTGCTGTTAAACATCCAGATTAAAGGACAGTATCGAAATTGACTGGTAATAAATGCCCTCATGAGGGTTCTTAGTTTGCTCTGATCCACGTATGGGGATATGCGAGCAACAGTTTATTGCTAGCCTTTTGGCAGTTTGGAAACATTATTATAGAAGGAAAGTTTGCTATCAATTTGAACTCCAAGTAGCTTCTCTTCACAGCTATTTACAACATTAGCATTTCCAGTCCTAAACAGTAACAGGACCATCACATCTTTGCCAACAACCAAAAGATGGCATTTATTTACACTCAATTTCATAAAGTTGTCGGCAAATCGTTCCAAAGATATACTAAACTCATTTTCAAGCCGATGAGAAATATAGTCCAGGTTCTCATTGCAGGCATAGATTATAGTATCATCTGCATAATTACATATTTCCGAGTTTTGAACAAAGAGTAAAAGATCATTAATGTAGATGTTGAATAACAGAGGCCGTAAGACTGATCCTTGAGGAACGCCACGTGTGACGCTTTTCCAACAACTGAATGACCCACTTAGTTTGATTCTTTGTTGCCTATTCGCGAGGTAACCGTTGACGATTATAGAGTTTCTCGCAAATTTCATGTAACATCTAAGACGTTTTGACAGACTGTAGCCTAAAAATTCGTCTTGGCCTCGTTTTCACAACACAATAGTCGTTCTGTCAAGGTGCTGCAAGCTACAAAACGGCTTCGTGATAAACCTAGACCTACCGTTGTCGCGCCTTCCATAGCAAACGGTATACAAGAGCGAAAGAAATTATCAGCATCAACTTCATCCCAAACCTTTCTCGCATCTCCTGTGCCATTTCCTATTTAACAAAGGCAAATAAAACAAGTTAGTACACAGCGTTCGCAAAATTTACTGAAGGGTCTGTTTCAAACATTGATGATTGATGATTCAGAGTTGCAAAAAGTATCCGAACCTGGGAACTTGGTTCCCAGAAAATGTTTACCCTTGGCAGAAAATTCTTCAGTAAAAGTTTTCCCAGAAAAGGAAGATGACTGTCTTTTTGCAATCTTTTTGAAACAGAGAAAGCTAATTCACCTTCTATACCATTAATCACAATCTCTAATAAATATGCAAGGTTGCAAGCTTTGGGAACATCAAAATGGAAAGAATTCTCAAGAAGTTTTGATAAAAATAAACGATAAAAGTTCTGAAGAATTTTAACATTCTTCACGTAAATCATCAATTTTTTCAACAAGCAGCCTTTTTTTTTTTCTATATTCCAATAAAAAGTTACAATATATGTTACAAGCTACACTACACTACTTACAGAGATACTCTACAATATAAGCTACACGACACTACTTACAAAAATGACTCTACAATACTACTACAACGATGCCCCGAGGAGCAAAAGACAATGTCTACCCCGAGGCCATTAAACATATATATATATAAAGGATTAAAAACACAAGACAAGAGAATTACGTGAACAAAAAGAACAATTAGAACTACATACAAATCTACCTATGAATTTTTTGAAAAACGGGGGAAGGTGGTGGAATGTAACAAGGTTTGCAATTATCTCAATCAAATCGACCAGTTTTATGGATGTACTGCAAGGTTAATTGTAATATATCTCTATTAACGTCATTAGAAAGACCCTCGTCGCCATACAATAAAAGTTTGGTAAGAAAGTTGTTTGAAGAATTGATATATCCATATGGTCGCAATAGCGAAAAAACTCCAGCGAGAAGATCTCGTCGTTCTTCGTCAAAAGAAGGGCAATGCAACAAAAAGTGTTCAGTATCCTCGACACCATCATTTGTGGGGCACATTGGATTTATTGTATCCCTAAAATTGTGCTTGAATTTATGAAAGTTCAGTACGCTAAGACCAACCCTTAGTTGAGTAATATAGGATAGTCCTTTAGGGTCATGAATACCAAAAACGGATTGTGCAGGAGAGCGTATTTTGGTTAGCAATTTTGACTTAAAAACAGCAACAGATGGTGCAGTTCTAATTTCTGGATCAAGTTTATTCCATTCGGATAAGCAGTGAGGATAGAAGGCAGACTGAAATTGTTCTGTCCTTGCCCCAATTCGCCCAACGACATCCTGATTGCGAAGAGAGTACTGCGACTGTTGAAACGGCGGAATTGGATTCATTGTATATGCAGGTGTTAAATCATTCATAAACTTGTAGAACAAGGTGAGACGTCTACTCCACCTTCGAAGATTTAGTGATTCCCAGCCCAACTCCGTGTATAGTTTCTCTCGTGATGTCCCTCTCCATGTTCTTGTCACAGCTAGTGCAGCAGAATACTGGACAGATTCTAATTTTTCCATCATATTTGACAAGGTGATATTCTGAGTGAAAGCACATATCTTTGCAGGAACGTGGTATATCACATCCCCATAGTCTAGATGGGGTAGCACATAGAGTTTGTACAGTTCATTTAGGGTATGCCTGGGCAGATAACTGGAGAGATATTTCAGCATACCTATACCCTTTCTTGTTTTGGAAATAGATTCTTTAATATGAGCAGAGAAAGACAACTTTGTGTCAAGGACAATTCCTAAATGCTTATAGCAGCCTTTGATACTTTGGTAAGAAAAGCCCTTTGACCTTTTCAGCAAATTGTGGCCAGCTGAAGCAAAAAGTATTTTGCATAACATAATTGACTTTGCAGAAAATTTTTTCCCCGTTTGCCAAGTTCCAAGAAAGGAAAATATTTTTTACAGCTCTGTGATGATTACGAGATTGATTTTTCTTTGCACAAAGGGCTCGAATCTTTCAAATCTTTTAAAAGGTAAATGTAAAATTGTGTCACATTTTCAATTAACTGAATGACTTAAAAGGATCTTTGGGCAATTTTCTCTAAATCTGCCGTGACAATTTTTGGATTAGTGGCATCTTTATTACTTTTGCAAAAATTCATCGAAAAATTTTGAAAAATTAAAACCATCGCTAATGTTAAAATACTTGAGGAAAATTGATACAATCTTCAAGAAAACCATAGTTTATGAAGGTCTATAACATGGTTACAAGCAGAAATCTGCAGCTCTTTTGGTTAATGATTTGAAAATTTGATGACGTCACTGCATCCAGTTAATAAATGCTGCCCGCCAATTTGAAACTAATCAAGATATCAAAAAACTGCCACGGTAGATTTACAGTAAATTTCGCAAGGTTTCTTTCAAGCACTTCAATTCAAAGAAAAAATCCAATAGAATTTTCCATCCATCCTTTTAAATATTTGAGCCACATGCTTAATCTTTGGATATTTGGCTCCTGGTTTGGTCATAAATGACAGAAACCAGAATCAAAATCTCACTGGCTCAAAACAAAGGCAAAATCTACGATGTTGCTTCAGGGGGTAGATCAAAATGAAGTTTTCAGCAGGTCATTTTGTGCCATTTAAGTAAAGAAAACAAATTATTTGTCATCTTTAAATACATGCGTGTGAATCATTCAAAAATACAATGTTATGATAGGTTATCAAGTTTTGCTGATTGAAATACTTTTTTTGGGACACCAGCCGGCTCACTTTTATGTCAAATGAGAGGCAAATAACTCCTCTAAAAACGTACGAGAATTCCATTGAAACAAACTTTTCCCTAAAAAGACTTTCTACGTTTACAATATACAACTTTAGAAGCTAAGTTCTTAGTCACACTCTCATGGGGCCTCACTGTCAGTGTGCTAAATCTTCTCGTTCTTTTTTGTCATCTGAATCTCTTTACAATTTCTTGTTAAGTACCTTATTTACCGAAATTACACTGCAAAAGATATCTAATGAGTAATACATCCCTCACAATTAAATGCGTAAAAATTCTTGATGGACAAGTCAATTCTGCTACCCTTTCCTTACATATTCTGCGAGGCTTTCTATGGCGTTGTTTCCTGAAATATATACTCACCTAATGGTAGAGGTTCATTCCAAAAATTATACGAGACTGTTAACCCAACAGAGACCATATCTTCAATGAGTGAGGGATAGTGTGTGCTGTACGGTGAAAAGTGTATATCTTCATTTAATCCTATCAACAGTGGGTTTGTCTCTGCGAATAAATGGAAGGTGCAATTTCGGCAGGAGCTGTGAAAGAATACACATAACTTTATAATCTTATGGTATGGTAAGATTCAAATTAAATGTTAGCAATTTAAACTTCAATTTGATGCTACTATGATTAGATATCAAAGAACTTAGTTGAAATAGGATCCATCTTACAAAGAGAACATGCATGAACGGGGCTGGGTCACGTAATGTAAATAAAAATCTTTCGAAACGTCGATTTTGCAGTATTTTTTATAGGCCATATTACTGGGATTTTCCACTACTTTTCTCCAATGAAGGTATTATTTTGAAGATGGAGCCTTAAATTTCGTAAATTAAATGTAGAAATACACTGTAAATCTTTATATGTGAATAAAAAGCAAAAAGAAGGCTCAGAATCAAATTTTGCAACTGTTTTGACCGCCCAATATAAATTCTGAAAGCTTTCATACTTACTTAATTGTTATTTTTCTCGTGACTACAAACACTTCAACATTCTCACACGCCAAAACATTCACCATTGTTTCTACGGGTCCTAAGAATACTTTAGAATCATGACATTTCTCCAACGTAACTGCCCGTAATGGTGACAGCAAATACATATGTGAGTATTGGCAGCGATGAATTTTGACGGTGCTTTGGGACAGCGGATCTCCTGATCTTGCTATTGTTCGTTTACAAACTTGGTTGAAGATCATCAGGCGGTTTCTGGAAGACAATAATAACTGATCTCAAAAAATGGTTCCATTCTGCAAATGCTTATCAAAAGTACCGAAACTTGGCCTACCATTGGTTCTAAACACTTATTAGTAAACCAGTTGCAATATGCTTGGTCTTACTGTTGACTTGCATTTCCATTGAATCTCGATTTTAGAATTTTCTTTGCAAAATCTGTTTACACAACTGCTTTGTTGGCCTGTGATATTTAGTCATACAGAGCAGTTTGTTTTCTTCAGGATGCTTGATAATATAGATAGCTATATTATATAGAGAGCTGTATTATATAGAGAGCTATATAGAGCTAACCTGAGCTGTTCTGCAAGCAAGCAAGAAAGCACGTAAGCAGTGTTTATTTACTACCACATGGCCATGCATGTTGGGTATATGGCATCTACACAGCTGATGTTGGTCTGCGGCACCATGGCTTGTGATCTCTGAGTTTCCTCTGAGCACTGATTTACCGATCCAAAAGATGAACAGCTGAGCTAACTATTTAATTGTGGCATGCAGTTCTGACAACAGCATTTGAACCCAAGCAGGTTGACGCTAGGAGATTCTAAACGCTGCATCCTAACTACGTGGCTATATCAACATCACATATGCACTGTGCAAGTACTATTCTCACAGTTGCACAAGCTCAAATCACTCTGTTTTCAAGAGCACAACGAAATAAAGCGGCCTACTTTAGCTATGAGCAAATTTCACAAAGTTTTACAAAGTGTTTTAGACAATTCATAAGGTTCAAAGCACCCAAGACCACAAATCAGAAGCAATGTTTGCAACTTTAGGCTATTCTTTACACACTGCCTTCACAAAAAAGTGAGCTTCGAAGCTTCTTGCATGTGCCTTTCATATTTGTAGGTACCAGCAGAAACAATTTGTTCGCAGACTTAAGAACCGAAATGACATCAGCCAAGTCCGAAAATGCAAGTAAACAAGGGACACAAGTAATAAGTATACTCCTTACACAAGAAATGTCAAGAGAACATGTAAATGAATGACAAATCTAATAAGGATCCCCTTTGTGATAAATTCATCTAAATACAACCTAAAGGACTGTGAGAAGAAAATTAAAATGAATGAAATATCAAACGACAATTCTCTTGCTGAAAAATACATTAAAGGCCCCCCCCCCATTAAAATACGAACCTATCCGGTGCAAAATTTGCATTTGAAATTATTTTATTAGCGATCGATCCTTGACCAAGTTTGAAACTTGCATTTAAATCCATTTCTGTGCCAAGAGACTCCTGCAATTCTATGATATCAATTCCCGCTCTGCTGTGACGTATCATTTCTTCACTCATGCTGCTACTCATGCTTGCACTCAGGCCTGAAAGGAAAAATGGAAGTAGCCTCAATCCACAAGGACCCTCAACTTACACTTATCTCGTTGAATTGAATTAATGTTGTTTTTGTCGCTTCAGCGAGGGACTTATTTCCAAACTGTTCTCAAAACGGCAAAAAATTTCCTACGGGGAAAAGATCTGTTCCCTGACCTACAGCGATCAAAATCTTGAGGCACAGAACGGATTTAGGAGATCTTTCGCGTCTCTAAATAAGCAGAATATCACTTGTACGTCCGAGTTTTGCTTAAATAGCTAGAAGAAACATCTACCTGAGTACTAAGAGCTTGTTTTGCAGCGTAGCACTTCAGGAAAACCACTTTTCGGCGTCTTAAGGTAAGCGGTTTTGAGAAAAAAAATACCAGGTGATATAGGCCATCTTGAAATATGCCGTTTCTAGAAGCGTAGAAGCGGAAACAATTTAAGAACCGAAATGACATCAGCCAAGTCCGAAAATGCAAGTAAACAAGGGACTCAAGTAATAAGTATGCTCCTCACACAAGGAATGTCAAGAGAACATGTAAATTAATGGCAAATCCCTTTCTGATAAATTCATTTAAATACAGCCTAAAGGAAGGGACACGAGTTGTAGGCATAGCGGCATATCATATCAGGCAAGGAACGAACTACCACATGTAATCACAGAATCATTTCATGGATAAGAAAGGGCAAAATTTTTAAAACAATATTCAGGCTCCCAAAGACACAAAGCAATTCGCTTTCCTGGAGGATGGATTTCACACCTCTGAGTGCATCAAATTAAATCAAAATAAACCAAGAAAGCAACAATTTATGGTCCGCTGCGTTGAAGGTGGCAAATCTATTCTCGAGGCTGTAAAATAACTTCGTCTTGAACAGAACTGTATCTTTTTGTTTACAAAATTCTTCTATGTCCATGAACATAGGGTGCTGTTATGAGTAGCTCTTGTGGGTACTGTTTGGTATAAAATTTATCTCAACATAAGTACTTTGTCTACGGATTCTCTAAGACCCCATTTTCACAGTACTGGTAAAACTGTGGATCTGTAACAAAACTGCACTGGATCAGCCGGTGGCGAACTTAAGAGGGGCAATGGAGGCAACTGCCCCCTTTCACGATAAAAACTCAGTTTGGCCCCTCCTTTTTGGCGAGAAGTGCACTCCTCCTGTTGACCCTAAGACATTGTTTTTCAACTGTTCCTATCAGAATGTGGGACAAACATATACATCAAGACGTTATTCAGTAGAAAAAAACCACTGAATTTTCTCAAATAACAATCGAAAATTTTTGCAAGCCTTGGGCGCACTTATTTCTGTTGTACTTTGGGTCCCCTCTCTGCAGGCTGCTCTTCCTTCAATTTCGGGCTGGATCCGCCCCTGAGATCAGACCCCATTAACACTTCCTTTTGATAGCACTTTTGCTCCTTCTATCTGCAGGATAATTTTTCCGGACCCGGAACAAAACTGTACCTGTACAATGTAGATGTGATCTAAAACAGGTACTTCTATGCCAGCATAACGAAACCAAGGATGGGCAGTTTTTCGGAAAATCACAAGTTTGAAATACTAGTCTGACCCCGATCAGAAAAGAGGCTCCTCCCAATTTTTGGGATTCGATGACAAAGGCAACTCGTGCATGTTTCAGTGTTCCAGTCTCCCAGTATGGTTCTCTTATAACAAAAGTTAATCCATAGCTTCCAGTTTTCTAAAACTCCTATTGAACACTGTCTAATAAAAGCATCCAACAAGTTAAGTCTCTGTTCTTGCTTACAGAGCTTTCTGGGCCAAGTATTCAACAGCTTACACGATGACCCATCTAGGATAACCTTTAAACAATCTGCAAACAATACAGCACGTAATGTCTTCATAGTTATTGATCCATAGCTCCAAATTTTTTAAACCTCCTGGAAATTTATACGACGGTGACTGGTCTACGTTATGCTAGATAGTTGATGTGGTTGGACATTGACAAAAGCGTCCAACAAGTTTAGTCTCTGTTCCTGCTTTCAGAACTATCTGAGTCAAGTTCTGAATAGCTTACGTGAAGCCCCATTTAGACCAATATTGAACAATCAGCAAATAATACATACTCTCTTCGCAGTTAACACTGTAGGCTCTACCACGCATTCTCTGTCCAGTTGATATGCATCCAGATATGCCAAAGGGATTGCTCTTTAGGTTAGATTTTATCCATTTGTACATTTTGCGAACTGAAAATGTCCTTGATATCTAGAAAAACAGTGATTGGATTGGTAATTATGCAAGATGTATAGAATTTCAAGGTTAGGTTGGCTAACATTAAGGTATAAATTCTTTAAAGGACAAGTCCGGGGTTGGTATTATTGTTGATTATTCAAGAGATGACACTGTTGTGAATAGTGTGTAGCACTTTCAACAATTTTTTCTCTTTTAACCTGCGAAACTACATATTTCATTCTGCTAAGAAGTGCGAAATGACGTCACTTCATGTTGACCTGAACGAGGCTCCCAAAAGTGTTGATATTATACCACTCACATTGCTAGCCTATTATCGCGTCTTCGCACACTCGTACAAAATACAAAATGGTGACGATATCTGGCCTAACTTACGAAGATTCATTAACCAATTTATGAAAGTTGGAGGCATCAAAACTTGGAAAGAACTCACAATTGGTGTTCAGCAGTTGGTAAGGTTGCTTTTTGACAATAATTTTATCAACCCCGGACTTGTCCTTTAAGACACGATCCAGGTCGCTTTGTAAGTGCAGGATGTCCCAAAAAGTATACATACTCCTTTGGGTAAAGCGATCTGAATCTATCTTTAATCAATGGCTAATCATTCTCAAAAACTATCCTCCATAGCTAAGTTGAAGGTGTTGTAACACAGCGGTGTAATCCTCTGACTTTGCAGCCAGAATAGTCAGGTGAACGGGGTTCGATAACCGGTAGAGCCCCACCACTTGCACGTCATGACAAGGGGTCGCGGACTCGATTAACGCTTAGCTACTTCTGCAATCCCGGTGCTTGGTGCTAAAAAACGCAACTTCACCTTCACTTTCATTTGGACATAGATACCTTTTTTGTTTGAAATTAAAGAGTGAATTAAAAGAAAGATTATGAAAATTTACAATGGGTGACTTTTATCAAACAGCTTGTGACTCGAGCTAAAATTGTTCAAATTCTGTAAAGGCTATCGTTGATATATTTGTTGTGCTTCAAGAATTGATTTAGGCCAAAACGCCACCGAAATTCTGGTTTGGAGGTGGACATAAAATTTGAGCTTTCAAGAAATAATGTCGAAAGTACCAATACTACCATCAAAATCGCGTGCAGAGGATCTTGCAGTCAGATTTTTCAGAAGATCTTAATTTCCCTGTTTTAGTGCATAAACCAAGTCACCAGTCTCGGTGTTTAGACGAGCTACAGGCTATTAGCCCATCGTTTTTGCACTAAAAAAATTAAAAATTATCATCAATATATATCAATGATAAAACAAAAATTGTCACCTTTGAAAAGCCTGATTTTGGAGACTGAGATTGTCTTGAAGCAAGGTCGTCAATAGTTCGGACTTCCCTGTAACCAAATGAAATGGAGAATAAACACATTTGAACGGTCTTTGCATGAAAAGAGGACATCATCTAAACTTAGAAGTACCTAAGATAATTGTCAGAATCGACCTGATACCGAGGACTGCCTCATTTTTCTGGGCCTTTTGTTACATTGGTAAAGTTGAAAACAAATCAACAGCTGGGAAACCTATTGCCATGCGCAAGAATCCCTTTGTTTCTTCGCTTACCTTAGTTTGGATTCCAGATTGTTTGGTATTCGTCTTAATAAAGAGTGGTAAAAGCCAATGAATTTGAACAGTTCACTTCACCCTCCACTCCTATCTTTTCTGACTTGAAAATCTTCAAGCTTCAAGACCTTTTTCACTTAAAATTGCAATGTTTTGTTTATGATTGTGTGAATAAGAACTCTCATAGTTGATTCCACAATTTTTTGAATCAGTGACAAAAGTTCATCAGTATGGCACACGGCAAGCCACAAAAATTACATTTTCTTAACTCGAAAAAATTGTTTGCAATATGGTATCAGGTCTGTGCGTTGGTTTGGTGCTAAATCTTGGAACACTATTCCAGCCGATATGAAAAGATCGTCATCTGCTTTCAGTTTCGTCAAAAGCCTTTTTATTTGTGAAGAACTATCAAAGTTAATCCTAAAGTGATGAATATTGTTCTGGTCACTCAATAAACGATTGAATAAGATTAAAAGCTATCTTTAAAAAGGGGGCACTCTCTCCTCGATTAGTTTATCTATTGAGAGAGCTCCTCCTAAGAAATTGCCCTGCATGCAACATCTTACGTAATCCACCTTTGCAAGGTAAGAGGCGAGGAAACGGGAGTCTTTAGTTGTTACAGATTTTGTATTTTTGAGCTAAAATCCTGTTCTGCGTACAAAGTTTAGCATAGAAGGGCATTTTTCACCTTCATGTCTGTCTTCGTTTGGAAATTATGGCGATTTAAAGAATTTGAATTCATAAGAGCTTTGACCGTGAAATCAGATGTCTCACGGTCAAAACCCTTATGAGTTTGAATTATTCATATTGCCAAAATTTCGAGATGAAGACAGATATAAAAGTGAAAATTTGTTCCTACAATAAACTTTGTACGTAGATCAAGATTTTGGACAGAAAAATGCAATATCTCTAACAAAAAATGCTTCCGCTTTTGCGCCTCGTACCTTGAAAAGGTGGATTGTTACTTTTTATTCTATGTTATTCAGAGTGTGTTCATGTAATTCGTAGTCACCGTATGTAACTGGTGCTTTTAGTAAGATATTTTACGTAGAAGAATTTCTTACAACTCCGCCTCTCCGTCCACATACGTTCCACAAGCAAAACATGCCTTCTTCACATGATCACAGGTTTCCTTTTTGGGTGCAACCACTTCAATTCGTAAACTAACAACATATAAAGCCATGTCAATGGATTCGAATCTTCAACGTGTAGTTTTGCATTTTTTCTAATTCTTCCCTTCCAACACAAACTAGATCATAACGTACCTTCCATCTGTCCCAGAAATAATCAAACTGAGCGCTCTAAGAGCTTCAACTGTGAGTGCACTGTCCCCTTCTGCTCCCATTCCATAAGCATCTACAATGAAACAGAAGAAATAAACCACATAAAGAGAAAGGGATTGTGGCTAATTAAGCATAGTTTACATAACAGCCATTACAGTAAAGTCCCGCCTTTAAGAAACTGCATTTTAAGAAACTCAGGCCTGATTTCGGTAAATAAAATACCTGTCTACAAGAAACTATCCAGGCTGATTCATGTTCAGTTTCTTTTACAATGGTACATAGTAATATTTTACGGCATATGTTTGAATATGGCTCCAATAAGTCTCAGTTCTCTAGAAATAAGAATGAAAGTTTTAAGCCCAAATTATTATAATTTCAAGAAACTTTCCGTACTGACCCAAACTATCAGCTTCTTGTTCAACTGCGCGTATTTAAAAAACGTTTTCTTAACAATTTTTACAGCTGTTTGGATTACAAAAGTGTTTCTTATACCATGGTATACACACACTGCTTTAAATATATTCTAACATAAGAAACCAATCAGGCTGTTTTTGTGAAATGAGTTTCTTAAAGGTGGGACTTTACTGTATATAAACATATAGCAACCAATTCAGCCTTTACAGTTCACAGGTTTCTTTATGCTGGTTTACACTTCAATGCCTGTCATGTCCTGGGCAAACTTAGGCCATTTCTTGATAATCTCTATTTCTGTTTATAGCGATTACTTCAACCACTCCCTCACCCCCGAAACAATGTTGATTTGCAAGGTTATGGTTGCAGGATTCCATCAAGTCGCGAAAAGTCCTGCTATCCCTATTCTATTATCACAGAACAATATTGCTCTGAGGACGAGATGAGGAAATGGCAAAATAAGGCAAAACTAGCAAACGTTTTCAAAAACTTTTTGCGGGCATTGTAGTGAATAAAAGAGGTGCATGCACCTGATGTCAGAGCAGGCAATGAGTTGAGAAACAGGAGACAGGAATCAGTATTAAAATTAACAAAAAATTTCAAACAATTTAAATCCTGTCTCGAAAACTCCAGAGCATAAAGGAACCCTTTATATTCCTGGGGTTCGTTCCAGTATCTTTAACCGCTTTTACTTTGTTATTCTATTTAGTACATTTATATTGTAAATCTTTAGGGGTTATCTTTTTTCTTTGTACAGGGCAGCTAGGAAAGCAGGTTATGTATATATCGCTGATAGCTTTACCCTGTGCATAAATAAGAATGAAATTAATGAAATATATTACACAGAAATTTGTGAGAATGCTTCATCTACATCTTTAGTGCCTACATCTTTACAGGACAGTTTAATGTTCCATTTTCATTACGTATACATTACGATCGAAAGTTGTGAGGTATCTAAGAATTTAAGCCAAAGCTTCCTTTCCGCAGTACTTGAGTTCCATTTTGGTGTGAATATAGCCAATAATGTTCCCAAAGGAGATCTCCAAATAAATTAATTTTTGCAGCCACAAGAATTGCACATTAAATCTAATAACTCGATGGACACAAATAGCAAAACACTCCTAGCAGAAGTAACAGGTAACGAAACACAGGACTTAAAACCTACCTGGTTCGACTAGTAGCTCCAAAATCTCCATCAAATTATTTTGTACGAAATTCATTTGAGCGTGTTCATCGAGCGTCTACAAAAAGATATACAAGCATGAGCGATAGGACACCCAGTGAGTACCAGTTTAAAATTTAGATCAGTAGCGAGCCACCTTAACTTATTGTTTCTGTGCTTTACTTGGTATGCAGCTACCTTTTCAGAAACCAATTAAGAAACTTTTAGTACTAAGATTGACAAAATTTCATGTGAAATTAAGAAACTTTTAGCACTATGGCCTGATCCTAGTTTCTTATAAAAACGTGCACAGCAACAGTTTGAGCAAGAAGAGACTTATTTTGACCTCAAACATAAAATTGTCGATGCGATTACTCAAAAATAAAGGCTCGACAAGATGTTCAAAAAATATGTTTTTAAGATCTTTGATCTTTAAGACTGTTGAGATTTTTAGACTTTTGAGCTATATCTTAGACTTTAAGAAAGATTTTCGAGATTCTGCCAGGACCTTGCAAGATGCATAAAGATTTAAACGATTTCTGAGATTTTCAAAGAATGGTGACCCCTGACAGTAATTGTTAAAACTAAGAAGACCATGTGTCGAGTTTAAAATGGTTTAAAAGCCGTATTGGTTTGGTCACCCTATGTCACTGTTGTTGCGTTGCAGGTGTTCATGTGCTCTGATTGAAAATGAACTGCGCGTGCGTTGCAATTGACATGACCGCAAAGAATTCATCTAATATGAGGAAGTAATAGACTTTGTGATCTGTAATCAACATACTTACCTGACAGGGAGGATATCATGATCAACGAGGTGATTCCTCCAGGGTGAGGCCTTTCCATTGCAGTTAGGCTTGGCTGACCCCTGCGATTACCCCAAACGTGGGTAACTCGACTGTATAATTTCCGGTAGTGGGGACCTGCGTTCGCGCTAGTCCCCTTCAAGAGTTCAAATCAACAGCCGATAACCAATTCCTCTGCGCTGTGACAGCTTCAATGCTGCTGAGCCACAATAATTAATAGCCGTAGTAACTGTGAAGGCGCAGTGGTGTAATCCTCTGACTCACCTAGCGCTCACCCACTGCTGCGATCACAGCATGAGCGATAGGACACCCAATGTGTAGCAGTTTAAGCTTATATCAGTAGCGAGCCACCTTAACTTATTGTTTTTTTTGTCTTGAACTTGTTTTTACTTCGTACACAACCACCTTTCAATGTTTCGTAATTTTGAAATTTTCAGTAGTGAGCCACCTTAAGTGAAGATCCACCTTAACTCACATTGGGTGGATAAATTTAAACTGCAACACATTGGGTGTCCTATCGCTCATGACCACAGCACTTGGCGCTACAACAGCAACTTCACCTTCACTAACTTTGTAGCGGATAAAAAACTATACCTTTTCAGCGCACACGTTGCGTTGAGTGATTTGTCTCCTGAACTGAAAATTTACCCAGTCTCCAGTTTCTGCGATACGCATCCCCTCTATTCCTCCTATTTTGAGTAAATTCTTGCTCTGGAGCAGTGTAAATGTTCTTGAATCGCAACAACTTTGAAGTGGATCAAAACAGTACATTTTGATCAACTGAACATTTGTAAATCTACAGACAAACCGTAGATTTATTATAACCAAAACAGACAAATTTTGGAATCAACGCTTAAAATTCATTCACACATCAGTGCATTTCTCGTAGCACCAGCATTACAAACCTAGATAAATTAATCTTCTGTCGTATCCCTTTCCACTTATTAATAATCTTTAATCTTTCTATAGCATATACACTGAAACATAACTGTGGTGTCTACCTACCCATGCATTTACTATTGAAACCATTGCACGATTCATGATTAAAAAGCCGAAACTGATTTCAACTCAACAAGATTTCAAAACAGATGCCATTCGAAATGGGCGACATGAATCAGATTATTTTTTTCGACGTAAAACGCTAAAATTCATTCTCTGGGATTACACGCTAAACACGATTACAGTGACACGAAAATAGCGTTATCGCGTAGAGGGAGTCTCTCTGTCGAAATGAAAACATTTTACTTTTGAAGGGCTTGCACAAGCTAGACTTCCAAAAACCAAGACTTTCTCTCCATAATGCTTACAAATAGCAGCATGTAAGTTGCAAATAAAGATATTTTCTGTTAGTTTGAACTCTGTAGAATTAGCCAGTGCAATCAGATTTTTCGTATCATGAACGATTAAGGAGATACAGCTGGATTGCAAGCCACAAGTTTCAGATGTGTTTAGCCTACTCACGAAAACCCGCTGCGGGATTAAGGAATTCTACGATACGTGCCGTCTGTTTACTAAAATTTTGCACAGCCCCTTTGATTCGTTGATTTCGTTAACTTCGGCAACAGTAATCAGTGATGAATATTTGATGGTTTTTTTTTATCTTGCTTCTTACGACAAACCCATAAATAAAGAAACGTTTCATAGAATAACTGTCGAGGTATCAAAAAAGATATATAACGCCGGGATAGGCATGAAAAATTGAGTGAGTTGGATGAAAGCGGCTTATTCTAATTGAAATGAATTACACAAGGTAAGATATTTTGCATATATTTAATGATTTATTCATTTCTAGCTCAAGCAAATGCACTAGGTGAATCAAAAATGTATAAGCGTTTGAAAGACTGTATCTCACATACCATTTGTAAGATTCCTTTAGAATGCTAAGACCTGTGTTAGGCTGCGTTCACATTAAAGGCTTGCTTTTGCGTGCATGCATTTTCTTGCGTAAACGCGCTTTTGTTTGCGTTTTCCCGTTCAGATTGATAAGTCCCTTGGATTCCATATAACAGGTCGCTTTTTACTTCTGAAATGAAAGGCTCACAATACATCTCGTTTGCACGCGCGTTTAAAGGGGCAGGGTCACCTAACCGTAACAAACCAGTTATCTTTAGAATCTATATTGTTGCCCACACGTGGCCACTGTGTTCTGCACAGATTTTGATGGATGGGGTGAATCCACACTAAAGTTACTGCTAAATATCCATCAATATCTCTGCAATCATACACCATATGAGTGTCTCGTTCGTTTCTCTACGAAGTACAAGAGTCCATCTTCAAAAATACACTTTCCTTTTGAGAACAGTAGCGGAAAGTCACTGTGATATGGCCTGTCAAAAATACTGCAAAATCGTCGTCTCGAAAGAAGTTTGTCTACATTACGTGACCCTGCCCCTTTAAGAAATCTGCTTGCTAACCAACAAGGTTTATCGCATTAGCAAGCTTCTTTCCGCATTCTAACCATTCTTTTCACAATCTTTTGTCTCATTTTACCGTGACAGCGATCCAAAGTTGACAAATTTTAAGCTAAGCCCACCGAGCAATAAATCTTTTGAATTTTTTACATGCATATTTATGAACCTATTTAACCTGTATAAATATTATAAAATGAAAATGAATGAAAATGAAATGAAAATGAATAATTAGTGAGCCCTTTGTTATCGAATAGCCAATCAAACTGCGGATATGATCCGCCCGGTACCGGGGTCAGTACTGACGTAGGAACCTGGCCCTAGGAGCCAGATTGATATATGAACCGAGGAACACTTGATTGAAAATCGTAGTCCTTTTATGTAAATTTCAACATACCTTAGCTCCTACACCAGCTCTTCCTTCTAGTTCAGGTGATCTTGCTCTCGATGGCCATCTGGTTATCACGTTAAAGAAATTACTGATCTGCAATATATTTTCTTTTATATATATAACCGACTTCAGCAGTTCTTAACTCTGCGCTTTCTTTGATCTTTCTCCCGCCACCTTTGTATTACCGGCTGCTTTAACACATTTTATTACGCATTGTATTAGGTAGGACCCGCTTCGGCTATTGTTTTGTATTGTTTTTGAAATTCATAATCTATATGTATGCTCCATCTTATTTTGAAAAGTTATACCAGGTTATACTGATGAAGGCTTTGGCCGAAACGTTTACAAGAATGTGTTTTTTCTGAGTTTATATATCTATTTCTATTACACATTGAGATTGAGCTTATGAGTATATATATATCAAGCTAAAAACTTACAATACATATTACCTAATAACACTACCTACAAAATACTATACCCTACTACTAAAACAATACCATTTGGAGCGAAACATAACGTCTACCAAATGGCAACATAAAACTAAAAACACGAACATAGCACTACACGTGATGACATTGAAAGACAAAGATAGCACATAAACTACACGTAACTACTACAAAAAAAAGAACGTCTAACTAAGAGGGGAATTAATTGACCTAATCGGCCAAGGTTTGCTTCGCCCATCCCGAGTCATGTGACCAAACTCTTGGAAAATTTTAGTATTTGGCAATATTTGGGAACTCACGAAATGAAAAAACTAGCAAAAATGTAAAGCTCGATATGTCTGATAATGAGAAAGCAATGCAAGATAAGAGTAATTTATAGTATGTTACTTTATTTCTCTCGAAATATTGCAGAAATCCTAATACAAATTTTATTGCACCAAGAAGCCATTCATTCAGAATCGAATAACAAAAGGTTAGTCAATCGATGAGGTACAATTGGAAGGGTCTGGGTCAACAAGGGCAGATTTTGTAATACAATAGAATCAGTCGCTTTGGTTCACACCTCAATTCAAAGCGATTAGCGAATGCAGACAAAAGAAATTCTCTCAGGCAGAAATTCAAAACAAATGAAGCCGCAAAGTTGCCCTGAAACCAGTACGGCGAACTCTCGTTTGGTGCGGGTGAAGGGAGGTTTTTAAGAGAAGTTAGGTGCTTAAGATGAAAGAAGAAGGGTAAATCTAAAGTTCTGTCTCGCGGATTTTGTTTATTTGATTCAGGAGCTGAGGAGTGACTGCGTACATCTGAGCAATAGATATGCAAAAATTGTAATGCTCTCTGCTCGGTTTCTTGTCAAATAAACAAAATCCGCGAGACAGAACTGTAGATTTACCCTTCTTCTTTCATCGTAAGCACATACCTTCTCTTAAAAACCTCCCTTCGCCCGCACCAAACGAGAGTTTGACGTACTGGTTTCAGGGCAACTTTGCGGCTTCGTTTGTTTTCAATGTCTGCTTGAGAGAATTTCTTTTGTCTGCATTGGTTAATCGCTTTGAATTGAGGTGTGAACCAAAGCGACTGATGCTATTGTATTACAAAATCTGCCCTTGTTGTCTGGGTCAATTTTGAGAATAGGATCGGCATTAAGAAGTGGTAGCAATAGGTTTGAATTTAGGAACAAAACAAGCCAAAATTAGAATCGCTTTGTCTCGGATTACGGAATAAAATGTATCCTAAAAGGGCCTTAGAGCTAACATCTTCCTTTCTACTACATCAAAGAGTCAATGTAAGGTTTCAAAGCTGTCAAAACTTTCATAAAAAGAAAAGGATACTCCTCCCCAACGACCATTGAAGCCTTTATTGAAATATTATGTGCATGTTGTATGTACAGAAAAATCAAGAATTTAAGAAGATCTAGAGAACATCGTTCTTTCCATTTCGCTACAAAAAGAAGAAGATCATTTTTAAAGGGCTTTGGCTGAATCTGTTTGATCTTAGTCAGATTCACATCAGCAACAGACACAAGGAGGCAACGGGATGCAATCACCACAACTGTTGCAACGACCAATCACCTTTGTTTGTAAACAACAGAGCTACACTGTGCCTTTAAGCTATAACAATACCTTCCAACCAATATTGGAATCTGTGTCAGCTACTGCTGCACGTTGCAACAAAAGTTTCATATGGCAGGGGTACTCATCTAATATTCATCGTCATGTATGTGCCATCCCTCCAACGGGTAAGTTTTGTAGTGGAAAATCTTCCACAGAAATAGCATTATTTTCGCTAGAAAGGTTCCTCAAAACTGGGTTAAAACGTATAATTTCCTTAAATTCTATTGTTCAACAGGGCGTAACGTCACATCACAAGGGTGGGTTAATCTTCATATCTCTTCCCCTTTACAAATGTTGTTAAAGTATGTACGCTTCTCCGGGATAGAAGAGTGAAAAACGTCGAGATCCTGGAGGTACTAGCTTTTGCATTCGGAACCAGCTGAGCTTCTATGGAGTGGAAATGCCTAGCACAAAGAAATTGTCCTTGAATCCTGGTCAAACCAGAGGAAAAACGTCTTACGTGTGGAAAAAATGCACTTTCCAGACCCTTTTAAATGAAGTTGCCCAACCGGCAGTTCGTTTACAGCTCAGTGAGTTGTCCTGGCTCAAGATATCACTCAAATCCTTCATAAAAACACCTTCTGATTACATAATGCGAATATCACTTCCAAACGGAATCAGAAAATTCTGGCTTAGTTCAAATGCGTCAGAAAATCTTATGGCGCTGACCAAATCTCAAATGGAGCCAAAGATGATTCTGATCCATTTTCCCGCCACTTTTTAGCCATTCTAACGTGTCTCTACTACAGCATGAAGCAAGCTTAATTGAACAATATAATGAATATCGAAAGGGTTGACCTCAAAGAGTCATTTCACCGCACCTATTCTGAGATCCTATTAGTGTATTTGAGCCGTTCGAAAATTTGATAGCTTTATGGACTTCTGTCACTCTGTGGCATTTCTTCTGGGCACAAAGAAACTCATAGAGCATTGGCAATGATGGATAGCTTTCTGAATCAACTTTGTGCAGGCTATTTGGCCAAAATGTTAAGACAGTGCGAACAGCGTGACAAGATAGCAAAGATAACATTGAAACTGACTTGAAGCTTCCTTTTCTTTAGAACGAGAAATAGACAAAGATCATTTATTTACCGAGGGGTGAGTGTTTGGAAGAGTCTACACCACAAAATCAAGCTGTCTCGCTCGTTATCAAAGTTCAAATGAAAAGAAAAGGAAGCTTTATAACCAACCATGTATTTCCTTGCTTATAAACCAAAGGCTGTCCCTCATAGATCTTTCGCTAGATTTCCCTTAACTTTTATCACTTATCCAAAACTAGCTTTCATTCTCTCTGCCAAAATTGTTGGTGAAATCTAATGTGATACGTATACCATTCATTTCTTTAACAGTGCTACTTCTTCCTGTATGATTAATTTGAATAACAGGTTTTCTTTTGTAATTTTCTGGCATGGTATTAAGCAGTACTCTGTATTTTGTCCTTCTATTCTAACAGGGAACCTTGTGAAACAGGTCTTTATTACATCATACTGAATATTTTTCACCTTGTATAAAGAATTGAAAATGATTGAGAAAGATTGAAAATGAATGAAAAAGATCGAAAAGGAATGAAAGAACGTAAGAATGAAAGAAAGAAAGAATGAATGAATGAATGAATGAATGAATGAATGAATGAATGAATGAATGGATGGATGGATGGATGGATGGATGGATGGATGTATGAAACGATGAATGAATCAATAAATGAATGGATGGATGACTGGGTGAGTGGATGAATGGAATGCATTATTTCCTGTCTGGTATGAATATCGCAACATGATGCGAGAGACTTGTGACTGTGTGAACATGCCTTACAGGAAATCTACAGAGAATCTTGGCAAACAGTCTTAACAGCTGCAACTAAGCAAATTCAACACAAATAAACTTCAAACTCTACCTCTTTCTTCATCTGATTTGCATCCTAAATATTGCTCAGCTACCATCAGTCGAAGCTCTCGATTGCTTTCAGTTATAGAATCACAAGTTTGAAAGTACCTGGAAAAAAGATTTTAGAATCAAAAGGATTGCAACTATAACAGAGACAAACACAAATAAACCATCCCGTTATTTATGGGAAAAACCAGGCACAATTATTTGTTCTATTTCACAAATTCAAGTTTTGTAATTTGTGTAATAACATCAAATGGCAAAATTTTTAGCAAAGCAATTTCAGACAAAAATTTTCTGCTATCTTTTAGCAAGTTTTAAGTCAAGTAATTATAAAATCCAATCAACTTGCAATTTACTTTGCTAAAGCAGCTCCTTAAGACCTTTCACAGAGGTATTTTGATATTGATTTTTCCTCTATACAAGGCAAATGTCATATCAAAAGAATTTATGTCTATCTTCTCATATATGGCAATTCTTGAAGTTTGTATCACTGCATATGTAAAAATGAAAAGTGACAAAAAATTTGGAACATATACTTAGCATTTCCTGGTATGCTTTGCATAATATTCATTTTTTACTTACAGCCATGCTATCTCTTCTTTGATTTGTAGTTTATTGCAAGCAATATGTTTCCAAATGGCATAGCTACAAGCAGACATGCAAGATAAAATGATAAATGATAATGCAGAGTTCAAGATTCCTTTCCCTTGTACATATATACGTGGAAATATATTTGATCTCACATTCTATTCTGATTTCAACACACCCCAAGTTGAAACGTTTTTGCCTTTATATAAGAATTTCAACCTGTGTTTAAATTTCAACATGGGTTGAGCTGAACTGAGGCCATGCTGAGTTTCAACTAATGTGTAAATACAATGAGAACATATACTGCTATCCAACTTGAAAGTCAACCCATCGTAAGGTTGAAACTTCTCATGAAAAAGGACCTCTCCGGTGGATGGCATTTAGGTCCCACTAACTGAGCATCAACAGTTCACATCCAAGAGCCATGCAAATGGACGCCTAAAGTACTGGCCTTGTACTGTATGTAGTACACTTTGTCATGGCCACGGGTGACGCCTGTCCTGAAAAGGTGGGGTGGAAAGAGGCAGAATTGATGACCAGAAGATATACCCGGTGGTTTTTATATCATTTTCACTTAGGAATAAATACCAACCTGAGGAAAGTGCGGTGGACATGTCCACACCAGTCCACCTTGTGGCACTTCCCTTGGTCATGGCAAGAATTCTTTAAATTAAATGTATGAAAGACTGAATTTTTCAAAACAAGAATGCTTCAGGCCTGTACTGTAGGTGTGATGCCATTGAAACCAGCTGACTATACCTTATTCTTGGATATCCAGTTCTGCCTTTGTTTTTTGCATATGCAAACAGCTTCCTTAGGTTCTGCAATAACATATAAATAGAATTAATGACATTAACAATCAGTTTGAAAATTCATTGTACATATTGGATGGATTATAAAAGAATCAACCTCTGGAGACAAAAGTTTATTCTTTAACAATACTTCTTGAATGTTTTGCTAGAAAATACTGTACAGTAGATACAGTAATAGGTAATATATGGGTACAAATTTTCCACTTGAAAAATATATACAGAACCCAGACCAAAAAGTTTGCATTCTACATCTGCGCATTCAGCTTGCTCAAGTACTATGTACTGCACAGAAATTTCATAGCTTCCACAGCTTTAAACAAGAGATCAAAGTATTACAGTAGATCTTTTGTTGACTGGTGATACAGATTAATCATTGACCTTGTGTTTAAGTTCCTGTTTGCAAAGTATCACACTTGTCACTTGCTGAAAAAGTATGCCTTGACCAAACATTTCACTGTTTCCCATTCTTCTGCAGGGGCTGGCTACCTGAATTTATGGCTTGTAGAATTAAAGAAAGTTTTGGCTCCTTAGACCTCCAAACCTTAACTGTCCGGCAAACCAGACTGGAAAGTTTGTATCTTGCGCAGGCAATTTGAGAATGGCCTAATCGGCCACACACAAGTGGATTCTTTCACACCAAACATCCAATGGCCGTTTGGGGGGAGGGGGTAAAGGGATTGGACGTTTTCAAAATTTTTGTTTATCAACATTTTTCCCAAGAATTTTCTGCAAGAAACTTTATTCTGCAGCTTTTGTTTGCTGTATATATTGTTAGTGTGCAAGAATTTTGACAGTATTGAAATATCTTGTCCGTTTTTGTTGAGCATGGTCATGGAAAGCACGGCGCTGACGACTTCATGAGCACTTAGGCCCAGGTTGAAAAGTTTGTCAACTGCGCACCGAATGCCAAGAGGCTGATAAAATTTTGCGCACCAAAAATGAAATTAATGTGCGCACCAAAATTGAAGTAGAAATTGCAAGGGATGGCCCAATTCTGATTTTTTATGATAATGTTTTATAATCTTATCATGTTCAGCAAGCTCTCGTTCAGTTGGACAAATTTTAATTTCTGGCTCATCTCAACTTTAGGTAAAATACCAATTACAACTCAGAGCCCCTCTTGTTCAGACTCATTGTGGCAAGAATCCCCGTAATTTATTCGCTCTGCGCACCAATTTTTTTACATTCGCGCACCAAAGTTTTGAAGTGCGCGCCGAAGAACTTCGGCGCGCAGAACGAACTTTCCAACCTGGACTTAGGCCCATTTGATATGCAGCAAAACAACAGTTTGAGATTTTCTCATGATCGGAAAAATTACATCGATTTTCAATTGGACATTTTGGGGGGAGGAGGTGGGGGCATTTTGAAAACGTCCAATGGACGTTATGCCTGAAAGAATTGATTCATGTTCGGCCCCTAGTAAGACTGCACTGAAAATCCGTGGTTGAGAACAACAGATTAAAACAATAGATCCTTTATAGATTAAACAATAGATCCTTTGTTTTTGCTAACCACGCTGGAAAACATGTATGTTACGCCAAATATCTTTGGCGTGGAGAAACGTCAAGAACAATAGAAGAACAATAGGTCTATTGTCTTTAGACAATTGGCGTGGCGTAAACCTCTGGCGTAACAAAAACGAACTTTCCACACTGGATTGCTAACTGCGTGACCATGATTGAAAACCGTGTTTTTATTTAAATAGGTTGAATTTAGAAATTTTGAATTTTGAATTGAATTTGAATCTTTTTTTTAATTTTGAATTTAGATTATCCCTTGGCAGAAACCTTCGCGAAAAATGCCAAAAAAGCAAAAATCGCGAAACTTTCTGCCCGCGAAAGTTTCTGCCCCTAAAGTAGCCTATCCAGGTCGAGGAAATTTTCGGCGTGAAGAAAATGCTTCATTTTTGGCCCCGAAATTTAAACAAAGCATTTTTTCCAGAAATAATACTCACATGATGAACAAGTTTTGATGGCGGTGGTACTGGAATTATTCCAAACTCGAAGGGTTCGGCGCAGATCCAGAGTGAAACGTTGCCAGACATCTCTCCCAGCTCCAGCAGGCTCCCAATTTTTCTGGAAGGTAGTTACTGTTGTTGTTGTTGAGGTTGAGTTGCTTTTGAAATAGCCTCGTATCCAGTATCACCGACAGGTCCCGTTGCCATAGTAATGGCATCGACCATAGATTTACTGAGGTGATGTTGTGGGAAAGGACAGATCAGGGAGATCAATGAGAACACACGCAATTATTTCAAAGTTTCCCTGAAAAGAAGAGCGAAAGAACTAGCTATTTTGCATCTGCACATAAAAAGACTTTTGACTTAATCACGTATCTGGAAAGAGGGGTGAAAGAAAAAGTGTTGTTGCGGAAGCTATATGATTTTTAGGCCTCAAAGAAGTCCAATACGACGAGCCAATATGATCAAGAGCAGATAAAAGAAGGTCCATATTCTAGCGCCAGACAAGTACAGAGAGAAGACACACAGATTGAAGAAAGTTTTCAAAACATTCTGCAACCATGACTGTCAATCTGGAGGAATATTTTCGAACCACCTTCGAGGATAAACTCTTGGTGTACGTAGAAGTAATTTTTTAGAACCCCCCATCATCAGCCCACCCATCAATTGAATTTTGATCGTCCTTGTTTAAGTCAAGCCATCTCACAGAACGCCAAGCAGCAAAAGGTTTGGCTTTGACATAGGAAGCTGACACTGTTAAAAGTTAGACTTTGCCCAAGTCTATTTTGTTAACAAAAGATTTTGAAAGGGAAATTTTTTCACTGTTGGAAATTAAACAGAAAATTGTTTAGCTTTTTTATTGCTCAGACTTTGCAAATAAGTAGTAGACTGACTACCAGCTTTTACCAATCCGTAATACTGCGACAGCACAGATGCGGTTTTATTTAACAGTGGGGGCTTTGGGGGGAGGATAATAGCGGCAACTATGGTTGATGGTGGTATTCTCTCTACTGGGGCCTCTGCAGTTAGCACTGTCACGTGTGCTGGCCTGACGTCCAATGTGAAACAGATCCTAGAATGTATCCATATGTTATCATTTAGCTAATGTTTTTGTTTGTTTGTTTCCAGTTTCATTTGTATGTATTTTTCAGTAAGTTAAGTTTAGTATTTTATGTAATGACACTTTGGGATAGTCATGGGACTGTCATGGGTTCTTCCTTCTCTTGGTCATCATCCTTGTTATGTAGTCCAGTAGTTTGTAAGTATATTCTTGGGCAGGCATTAATTTAAGGATTTTTCATCACTGCGCAAAATAGCGCAAATTGAAGTTTATCTGCTTGACAGGGTGTGGCAAAGGGGTGTGGCAATGGGTGCGGCATAGTTTCTTGTGGCCAGAAGCTGGAAGAAGGGTTAAGAGTTTTCGTGCACCGGATAGGATTTGTTCATCAATTGCCTAGCAATATTAATTAATTGTATACTAGGTGGCAAAACCGCCGGTAAATGCCAGAAGTGTACAATTTTAGGGGTCCAGAGGCGGTGTATCCTTGGAAAATTGTGTAAATATGACTTGTAGGATGCTCAGGATGCACTTAGTTCTCATTTTTATGGCAGTTTGTCACGCAGCTGATATGCTGAAATATGAGCTAGAAACAGATAAGCAGGGATCATTGAAAATAAGTCATTGATATTCTGTTGTAGATGGTGGTAATCATGCAGAATTTTTCTGCTCTACAAGTGAAGGATCAGCTAGATTTCGAGTGGGGCATCTTACTGATAGGGTGTCAAAGGTACAAGAGAACGAGGAAGCGCGCCGTAGGCGCGCGAAAATCTCAGGCCGCTGGTTATGAAAATTCTTTGGTTTTTTACAAATCTAAAGCCCGAATTTAGAGGCTGTAATTCAACAATCCTGACCTGAATCTATATTTCGAAGCCCTTTTCCAGTTATGGAATGAAGTAAGAACAAAAATATGGGAAGCCAACTCATTACTGAATCTTTCCACACTGAAGCCTTTTGAACTTGTTTTTCTGGTGTTACTAACTTTCTTCAGCAGACTCGTTGTGTGCTTTACTTCCAGTCTCTTCTTATTTTAGTTCAACTCCCTGCCAAGCTGGTTAGGAAAATTGACTCGTTTTTCCAGTATGAAACACCTGAATTATTTACTTATTCAAAATTTGTTTTGAAAAAAAAAACAAATGAAAGATGAATTTCATGAAGGGAGAGCAGGGGCCAAAACTGCTGTCAAGAAAGGCTGATCAAGCTGAATGTCCTTGCAAAAGAACATTGATTGGTCAATGGTCATTCTGAAAAAGCCAGAACAGCAGTATTTCAAACTGAAAAGTGACCAATTGATCACTGCACAATATTCGATTCATCACTGCACATTTTCGATTCATCACTGCACAAATTGGTCATCACTGCACCTTAAATTAATCCTTGTCTTAGGTATCTTGTGTTTGAAAAATTTTTATATTGTATCAAAAAAAGCTTTAAGCAAAAAAAATAAAAAACTTCACTTAACGGAAGAATAATAACGAGAAAAAATAAATCCACTTTACGGAAGTTAACAAAAATATTTGAAATAGGATTTGGGGAGCTAGCATTGACAGAAACATTGCTATTTATTCATCCCTTGATAGTCCATACTATGCAAAATAACATCCTTTTGAAATATCCAAATAAAGTTAGGGAAATCAACTGTTTTGTGAGGAGAGTTATTTTGTGAAATGACATCTTGCTGTGGAGCAGAGCAGTATTTAGAAGCAGAACAGCAAATTGATGAAGAAGAATAGCCTCAAATTTATATTTATGATGACAACAGTAATGAAGAATCAAAAGTCTACTGTAAATGTGTTGATGGGACCTGTGGTTCTTGGCCTCCATTAGACTTACAGTACATACACCACTATTTGAAGATTTTGTTGGATTTCAAATTCTTCTGAATAGATACAGTAGATGCCTTGCTTTTAGGAAGTTTATGGCAAGTGACAAATTGCATTTAAGGCCTATTCCTTTGCTTTAACCTGGAAGAAGGAAATACTGATATGTTTCGAAAAATGATTGAGCGTTCAAGTTGTATGCATGCTTCCTTTCAATTTTCTAGAAAAATGCCAGAGAGGGAGGATGACCATCTCACACCAGCAACACGTCTCCTAGAGAAAAGAAGGGAGATGGGAGAAGTTGAACAAGCCTTAGCTGCGCAAAAAGAGGTAATTCTATGTTCCCGTTTTCATCTCACTTTCTTGTATGTTAAAGGAACATCACACTGCATCTCTCTTTTTTTACTACACCCTGATACTAATCATCAGTTCAAATTCATTTCAGGAATTTCAAATGAAGATGGAAAGTTTGCAGCAAAGAAGAGAAGAATTAGAAAGGAAAGAGTTCCACCTGAAAGAATCTTTGCTAAAATTTGATAAGTTTCTCAAGGTAAAATACAGTATTACAACCCTTGAAAATTTTTATTCTATAGACATCTGAGTTGCAGACATAAAATGCACTTGTCAAGCCTTGCAAAAAATTGCCATTCTTCTCCTGCTAATAATGCAGCAACAAGCACTTTGCAAACCTTCGCTCAACCCCCTTGAAGACTTTTAAACAATGATTTGGGGCTAGCAAGTGCATTTGATGGGAAAGGCACAATTTCTTTGAAATGAAAATGATTTGATGTGCATCAGATTTTTACATGTCCCAGGAGTTTACCCTGTGCCAATCGGAGTTACAACACAAATTTGTGTGGGCTAAAGGTTCACCCAAAATTCAGGGAGGTTGGTATCAAATCCCTAATTGCTCTACAAGACTGGCAGATGAGTTGTCTATTGCAATGTTTTCCATTTGGGACCTTGCTGGGAAACAATTGAGAGTCAAACCCATATGCAACCATGAGTGGGAAAAGGAAAAGTTTTGTTCCCCATGATCATGTATGCTGGCAGTAAATCTTTGATAGTGTATCAGTCAGTATTTATATCCGCAACTCAAAATTTGAATTGCTACAGTTGCCTTGTGATATAGCTTTTTGATAAGGAATTTTTACCATCATACTTTGCATGAAATATGAATGCATCATCTGTAGCGCAATTATCTATTGAGAATTTTATATTGAACAAGTTATGTAAGCCATACAAGAGCTACTATGCAACACTATGAGAACAAGACAAGACAGGACAATACCAGGAGGAGCAAAAGCCAATGGCTTCCCTCTGGCTGTTACTTAAAGAAAATACAGCTAAATCATGATCAAATATACAATTAAGGTAAATGCTAGAACCTGTCACAAACTGGAATTCAGGCCAGCGCATGTTAGTGATAATGCTTAACAGTTGAAATCTTGCCCAAGAGACAGCACCAACAACAACAGCTGCCACTGCTGCTGCCGTCCAGAGTCTCCACCATTCAAAAACTCCATTCCTATAGAAAAAATATCGTTTTCTATTACAGGAGAATGATTCTAAAAGAACAAGAGCTGAGAAGAAGGCTAAAGATGAGAGTGATGCAAGGAAAACAAAGAATATTGAAATACAGAGGTAATAAAGACGATTCATATCAGTATTCTGGTCTAAAGTCTGTCTCAAATACACCTTTTCAATTCAATCAACGGCCTCGGTTTTGATCACCTTGAAAAATTTATGTTTACGAAACCTCTGGCTACGGGTTTGGATTCAGCACCCAAAGTTTGGTGTAATTGCAATTCTTTTAGTTTCTAGCGTTTGCGATTTTGATTTATGACGATGATAGATTTAACGATTCATTTCAAATTTGTTACCGTCATAGAATTAAAATCGTTTACACTAAGATTGTGAAACTTTCCAATGAGACTAAAATTTGGATGTTGATTGTGAATCCGTGGTCAGAAATTCCATGTGAAGCAATCTAAAGAAATTTTGAAATCTTAAAACGAGGCCGTTTTTTAATAGATGTCACCTGAGATTTGAGATAACACCAAGCTCCTTTAGGTGATACCTAATTTGAGAAAGACCATAATCATACGTTTCCATTATGGGGTGGAAAGCCTTCGTGTTGGCCTTATGTTCAGGGCCGCCGAGAGCTTTTCGAGGCCCAGGGGCAAAACTGTGAATCGAGGCCCCTGCGAGCGAAGCGAGCAGAAAATTTTTTTCGATTGCTCCCTTTAGATTGGCTTAAAATGCATCTCAGAGCATTTCCTGTTGTCAAAATGTCAAAATTCTCAAATTGTGAAGCCCCTTAGACCCTGAGGCCCTGGGGCAAAGTGCCCCCTGCCCCCCTCTCGGCGGGCCTGCTTATGTCTCTTTTTAAAACGATCGAAACCGAGTCATTTGAAAACGTCGTCCAAAGTAGAGTGTGAAAATGGAGAGATTTGAAATGTTGAAAGCCAGGGGTGGCGCCAGGGGAGGGCTAGGGGGCTACAGCCCCCCCCCCCCCGTCGGAGACATCTAGTCCCCCCCCCCGTCTGAGGAAATTTGGGTTCTCGTCGGAGGAAATTTGGCAAAATAGCGCACGAAAACACAATTTTTCAGTCATTTTAGCCCCCTGTCGGAAGCTCTAGCCCCTCTGTCGGAAAATTTCTGGCGCCACCCCTGTTGAAAGCGCATCGTTTTAGGGGAAACACCGAAAACGGAGTCATTCAGAAATGCTACAACCACAGTAGACTTGCCTAAGTCTGTTTCGTCATCTGTAGTAAGTCTATCTGAAAGTTGCAAACGAAACATTTTGCTCTCTCCTTCCCCAATATTTTTTGACGAAATAGACATGGGGCAAGTCTACAACACAACAACTGACCTTGTGCGAAGAAGAAAGCAAAAGAAGTGCCCGAACAAAAGAAATGAAAACGAATGAAAACGGAATAATGATGAAAACACCTCCATTCCTATGCGACGCCTTCTTCGTGCAAACAGAGTGATGGAAACGATTCAATTCAAGATCATCCCAAATCGGAGTTATTTGAAAATGGAAATGGAAACGTCGCTTAAGGTCAATTTGTATATTAGTTTTATTGCTTATCAAGAAGAATTGACATTTTCAGATGATTTTCAAGATTCAGATGCCCCAACAACTAAGGATATTATTGGTTGTCTTTTTATTAAATTTTTTAATCCCTCTGCTTTAATAGGCTACATGAAGAAATTAGTATTCATGCAAGAAGAAGAGACAAGATGCAGAGGAAACTTGAAAAATATTCAATGTATCAAAAATACCTTGATAAAGTTCTTGAAGTTGCGGAGGAGGTAAGAACAGACCATTTTAAACACTGTCAGTTGCTCATAAGTAAGCCAAATTTTCTCAATGGAGTACAAAGTGTATCGTTTACTGTAAAACATTACATCCTGGGAGGGGGCACTCAGGACATGCACACACGGTGAGGTCCAATATTTCTTGGTTAGAATAATGCTGAAAATAATATTTTTGGGTCCAAATAAGACTGAAATTATGTTCATGATATTTTTGGCATCAAATATTGTTGAATATCATTGATATATTGTCGAACACCAACGAGACATTATAAATAAACGCACTGACACATCCGGGGTTGCAGAGCACTTCTGTAAACCCGGACACTCCGTACAAGACTTACAGTAGCCTGCGTGCAACGCAGGCTAGACTTACAGCTACTGCCACTACTCCAGGTACATGACACCAGAGAGAGTGTGAGACGAGCCAAAGAAACATACATAACGGACTTAACAGAACCACAGACCGCTTACAAACATAATGCTACTGATATTGTAATTACTAGCACACACCTTACCTATTCTTACTCATATCACCATCATCATCACCATCATCATAATCATCACATCATCATCATCACCATCATAATTACCATCATCATTATCTCATAATACCATTTCATATTCGTTTTCTTTCGTCAGTATCACAATATCACACCATCTACGTCATAATCATCATCATCCTGATATCACGTAACCCTTGTAAATTTAACCCATAAAGCCTCTGCGTAGCCATCGTATTAGCCAATCACAAGTTACCTCTTTTTTCAAATTGTTGTACATATTCATATCGTCAATGTAACTAGAACATAACAGCCCTGAAGAAGTTCTGCATGGCAGGACGAAATATTGGTATTTAATATATATTCTTAATTTCGCACAAATTTGCTGTTGTTTTTCGTCGCATTGCGGTGTTCCTGTTTTCAAACTTATTCACGTATTATCACTGCAAGCATCCTCGGATCCGACGAGCGACATTGGTATCGTGTCCTTTTCTTTTTCGATTTATAAATATTGTTAAACTGGTATTTCTGGGTTCTTTAGAGGCAATTCTGACTTTAATCTGCATTGTTTCGTGATATATTATATTCATGCAGAGGTTCGTATGTATTAACGCCACAAAATGAGCTGCAATGAAGCTGCAATGAAGCTGAACTGAAAGTTTTAGGTTCCCGGAAAATTTCTTGGACTGATCCCTTGTATGGGTATGTGCTGAGTGCCCCTCCCCCTGGGATTACATCATCTAGATTCCGTCAGAAATCGACAAGAAGGGACTACAGTAAGTCACTTTTGTTTTAAAACCTGTGTGGAAAGGTGATGTCTCCCACTACCAAAGGATCCTTAACCACCATTTCGTCTTTTGATTTTTGACTAAATATATGGGTGCTATTTCACCAATATCAACTGCATTTGGTCACTGCACAAACGAATGAATAAGTACATGAATAAGAAAAAAAATACATATATACGAGGAAAAATTAAAAAAAAAACTTCCAATATAAGTTTTTCTCCATCATTACTTTTCCTCACCATCACATGGATCTGACTTCTAATATGCAGCAGACTTAGTGTCAAATCGTTCTTAGTGTCAAATCGTTCTTATTATCCGTATGTGTTGTTTTTAGTAGTGTTGTTTAAGTTTAAGTAGTTTTCTTTCTTTTATCTATGTTCATTCCCTTGGGTTAGACACAGCCTCTTGCTCCCCGGGGGTTTTGTCCCAGTAGTATTGTAAAGTAATTCTTGTAAGTAGTGTAGACCGTAATATGTATTGTAAAATTTTAATGACATATATAAAAAAAAATGAATAAGTGATCATAACAGACGAGGTGGATACTCACACGTTCTACAGCACTCCAGGGACAGCAAGCACCAACATGTTTGGACGAAGGATTTCGAAAATCTTAGATTCAAATCATAGCTCGACAGCTAAGGACCTGTTCACACTAGGTCGTAAGGGTCATTTAGGTCGCGCAGAAAGACCCAAAAGACAAAGACTCGGAGTTTGACTCCTTTGTCTTTTGGTTCTTTTTGCACGACCCTAAAGCCTCAAAAGACCTAGTGTGAACCAGGCAAAAAACGAAAACTCGGTTGTATCGTCATTCATTACAGAATACAGTCCTGCACTGAATGCACAAGAGGTATTTCACTCATCGAAATTTTTCAGCTAGTCACTAAGTTTTTTTTTTTGTTTTTGAATTGAAATCGTAACTGATTTTTGTTATTCTTAGAAAGTTGTAATCTCAATTTATTATGATATATATTTCAGATGTTTACCGTATTCTTCATTCACTTAAGTCCACTAGATGATACCATATCGATGTACAGAGAGCTACAGTAGTGTACCGCACATAAAAACGACATTTTCAATTTGAGGTCTGATGTGTTTCTTATAAAATGAGATATAAACTCCAAATCAGGGTAAAGTTTCTTAAGTTTCTTATTAAGAAAATCATGTACTATCAATGAACTAATCAGAAACAAGCTTTATTATTGTCATACAAAACATAATTGTTTCTTTTGCATTGTAAAATCTTCACTACCAAGAAAGGTTACATTTATTCTATGAAGGTGATTTTTGCCGCATTTGCATGCAAATCTCTTGTGCTGATTCAAATGCAAATCTGAATTTGTCGTGTTTTTCAAATTTCTGATGTATACATAGTTTTTTGAATAAGAAACAAGTCTTTTTTCAGACCTGCACCAGTTTCTTATAAGAGGGATATTATTTTGAAAATCAAGGTCTGGGGGTGTTTCTTAAATTAATGTTTCTTATATGTACGGGGCACCGCTGTATTGTGAACTTTTATCAATGAACTTTGTGAACAAGAAGTTTCTTGTCCTTCTTTTCCTTATAAGACTCTACTCTTGTTGTAACATATTCACCTGCATTTATATTTCAATGTTTTATCTTTTTCTTCAGTTTCATGAAATAAGAGAAATAACAGCGAGATATGACACACTTATTGCAACACATACGGTACGACATTGTATTTACATTATAATTAAGTACAGTTTGCGTGTTTATATGTTTATCGATTATTCCATTTCTTGCCTTTTGTAAACTCGTATTCTGCTGTTTGAGATGATATTATGAAAGATGGCCTCATAGTGTCGAAAATTTGTATTCTGAAGACGAGACACAGTTTTAATCAGAAAAAGACACAGTTTTGCTTTGAAGCATTGAAAATAAAGTTTGAGGTAAGAACTGTAAATCATGCAGCACGAGAAATGCTTGGAAAGGATGTGTTTAAAATGATGTAAAATTTCCAGGTCAGTTGTTTACAAAATGATTCATCAATCATATCTCGTCATCTTCAAGTCAATGTTTCGTTAAAAAAGGCTTGTAAGGACAAGAACTGATTTTGCTATGGTCTTTGACTGATTCATCGGTGGTACTATACATCATCTTTCGTTCATGAGTACGAGACAGATACATTTTTAAGGACGAAGCGCCAGGGCAGTTAAGTTTCTTTGCAATAACTTCATACGGGGCGAGTGGATTTTCTTTTGCAGGAATTTCTCTTTTTCTCCGGTCATTTCATACAATAGATTTTGCTCTGTCTCCAACTTGGGGACAGAGCAAAATCTATGGGGCCCAAGGTAGCTCATGTCACTAAATTTATCTCATCTTTCATGTAATTCATTTAGGAATTTCAAATCTTTATCTCGCTATTCTTTGCAATGTTCCTTAGTTCATTCAACTCTCTATAGGAGTTACTTGAACGTGAGCATAAAAACCAGGATGCGATGGAAAAGGAAAAAGCAAGTCTAAGCCGGTTTATCGAGGTAAGATTTTTATAGAATAAATGAAAAAGGAACGGCCACGATGCCAACAACGATCGTCGGATTTCAAGATGACGAATGAACGAAGAGATCTGCAGGTGGAGACACCTCCCTTCGACTTCCCTCCCCCCCCCCGACTTCCCTCCCCCCCCCGACTTTCTACAGTTTGCTAAAATTTTTATTTACAAATGCAATAAGAAGTCTGGGTAAACCTTTATACCCCCAGTTTGAAAATCGTTGATTTTCACCCCTTTCCCACTATCTTGATCTGGCCCCTGCACTGTTGTGGATCAATGAAACGATGCGTACAAGACTTTCACCACATGTGGGAGGAAAAGAAATAAACAAAGTTCCACGAATGAAACTCTACCTAAGCAAGGTGCTCTTCTTTTGTGTTCTTATATTTAGCTTATAATTCATTCATGACTGACATTTCAATTGCATATTGTTTCCTTTTGCAGGAGAAAAATAACGAGAACCTGAACTTCAACAACCAGGTATTTCCATTATCCGTTGTTCAGAACATTTAATGCCTGACAATTCATTTTCAGAGATAACACATTCAGTTGCCTTGGTAAAAAGCATCTCTGGGCCAGATGCATTCCATGACGGGGACTTTCATGTTCCTTATGCAACCCGATTTCCGTACCAGTTGAGCCAGAACAAAATTCCCATCGTCGAAAATTCATAGCACCAAGAGTACTTTACGGATTATGATTCAGATTATGGTTACAGCCGAAAGATTGAGATGTTTTTTATTTTTCTCGCCTTCTTACGAGCATGGATAAATTCAATTTATCAAAAATTTCATGGTTGCTAACTGACTGAAAAAGGCGTACAACACTTGATCAAATCGTAAGGACTCTCCTCACATAAAGCAATACTCACAGGCATTCACCTTTCTCGGGAGTTATAAAACATAGATCTTCAAGCAAACGCTAAAGATTTTCAATCCTATGACATTGAATGTGCAGAGAATGTCTGTCACCCATGAGAAGTTGCATTTTCTTCATTTTTCCTGTGCTTGGAGTCCTTTATGATTAGTTCAAGTATTTTAGGCCTTTTTCAGTCATTTTTCAACCATGAAATTGTTGTTAATTTGAATTTACCAATGTTTCTAGTGCTCGTAAGAAGGAGAGAAAAGTTAAAAACTACTTTGATCTCTTGGCTGCTCAGTCGATTTTATATTCATTCCAATCCTACCAGTGCTCTTGATGCAATGAATTTTTAAAAGTGGGAACCCTTTGTTGCTCACCCGATGTTGGCCTGGAGCTGCTTTGCATAATGCTTTTTTGCGACTGGGTGAACTGGCTGAGTACAAAAACACCTGGTGTTTAAAAAGGCTCTGTTCTCTGAGACTGCGTTCACACGATGCTGGCTCATTTTGAAAAAAGCTAAAAATGTTACGGTAGCTAAATTTGAGCTAGCACTCACACCAGGGCCGATACCAGCTATGCCTGCGTAGGGGGGCGAAAAACCAACATTTTCCGACGAAAAAACCATCAACAACAACAGCAACAACAACAGTTGTACCGATCTTACTCCGCGGTAACTAAAATTTGGCCACATTTCGCAATTTAACGTTGAAATCAACACAATTAGTTAATATCAATCAAAAATATGCCATAAATTCAATAATTTCTGTTGGAATTTATGTTTTTACACTAAAAAATTCATGTTTTTCTCCATTATTTCTCCTCAAAATCCTCCAAAACTAGTTATTTAGAACACAAAAATTCCGACAAGAGAGCAAAACTTTCCGACAAATGGTCTGCTGGGGGGCACTCCGCCCCCTGCCCCCCCCCATTGGCTTCGGCCCTGACTCACACGATGTTGGAACAACTTGAAAACATTAGGAAATTTGATGGTTACAGACTCGTTACAGTTTCAACACGATGCTGTTTTCAAAATATGCCAGTTAGAGTTCCGTTTTCAAAATCTACCGTTTTCAATATCTGCCGACAAAAAATGTGCCATTCACTTGTGAACGGGAGGCCTTTCCGTCACATTTTTACCTTTTTTGAATATGTGTAAAAACGTTCTGTCCTCTTGAGAGGTTAATGGACATTCTTTTCTGACTCCTCTGTACTCTACAGTTTAATTTCGATATCCTGTCAACAAAAGCAGCAATTTGATGATGTAATTTTCCCACTGTTTATTCATTTAGATTATAACTTACCATCTACTTCCATTGCCTACTAAGACCGTTATTTTTTTTTCTGTGCAAAAGAAAAGAAAGATACTTCTGTTCCATTTCTCACGATTCTTTGAGCACAGTAAAGTGAAATCTGCCTGAAGACTAATATTTTTATAACATGCCCATTTGATATTGAATTTTTCAAAATAAAATATTTTTGACTACTAACATGTATATTTTTCATAGTTGGCACAATTGCAGACACAACTCGAAGAGGCCCAAAGCAATGCACTGAAATGGTAAGACTGGAACTTTATGAGTGTCTGAGGTGGTGGTGATGGTGGTTGTTCTTGCCTTGCCTTTGGCCACCGGATTGCTACACATCTTTTAAGAGAGTAAAAAAGATCTGCACGAAGTCAGCGACTTGCTCTGCACAACTTTCAGAAAAACTGACTGTACGAAGTACACCAAAACAAAAAGAAGAACGATGGCAAAGGCTGCTGGTCTTTGTAATCCCTTTAATATTCTTTACATGAAATCTTTAAGGCCGACCTCCACTGCAGACGTTTGGTCGGTGACTTTCGCCCTTGGCTAGTGCGCATGCTTTCTTGCAGCAGAGCATACGCACAAGGTGAGTGCGATGTTCGCCGACCGAAACTGCTGCAAGTGGAGGATGGCCTTAAGATCTGTGTGCGCTAAGTTGTTCACAGATGTTTGTATTGTAATCTACGCTCTACTTTATTTCGTTTGCAGGGAATCTCAATGGACACATATTCAGAACACTGCTGCCAAGAAAACATTGTTGCTTGGCAGAATCAAAATGTGAGTAGTGCGGAAACAGATGCAAACAGTGGTGGATTTAAGGGGGCAAGTTGGGACTTTTATTGGCTTGAATTAGCATTTTAATTTTATATAGCTATGTAAGTTGCCAACTTAAAACAAATTTATAATAATAAAACTACCTCCTTTGGCGTCATTTTTTAGCTAGGATTGCGCCCCTCCTGGTGACCTTAACCGTAGACACATTCTTTTTCAACTCTTTTCTTGCATTCTGCAAGGTCGCAGGCTTCCAAACATCTACACAATGGTTTGTCTTACTCTAGGGTAGGTTAGATTTACGGTTGTAAATCTATTGCGAAAATCTCTGCAAGGAACTGAAGAGCTAATTCTCATTGTATACAATAACAACCTACAAAATTATGGCTCAATTGATTTAAAAGAATTTACTACCTTTTTGTATTGTTGCAATGCCCCCCGATTATGTTTTTTACAGGCCCTAACTGTTTCCTTTCTCTGAATCGTAGGGCAACGCACAATTTGTACTTGCTTGTCAACAGACACTTGAAACAGGATGTTCCATCTGAGAGTACAATCGATCAACTTGTCAAGGTGAGCCAGTTATATTGTCGTCGCTCTATTTTTCTCTGCATGGTTTAAGGACAATAAGGCATCCTAAGTTATGAATATAGTGCACCTATAAAGGCCTGGTATCTAACGTGAAACATGCGTACGTATCTACCTGTAATCTGTGGTGATCGTTTCTGTGTAGCTATCTGTAAATGTATATTCAATTGTAATTGTATATTTAGTTTGTAATTAAGTTGGATATCTCTTTATGTTAAAGCAACAGGATAGTCAATATCTGTTGCTCCTTGTGGTATCGTCCTTGTAGTTTGGTATAGTCGTATAGTAATTAGAAAGTATAGTAGTATGTAACCTTGTATTATAACATTTTAGATGATATATAAAAAGGACAATGAAAGTTGCATAAATTTCTCTGAAGGGTTTTAGATAAATGAACCTGTGATTTTTCGTAACCAGCTGAAATAATTAGTGGCTCTTTTGTAAAGGTGCTTGATTGGCCGAAAATCAATCTGGAGGCTCTTAATCCACAGTTTGTTTCATGCAGGTTTCATTATACCAAATAGTGTTGATGGGAGCTGGAGCAAACATTGTGAAACAGCAGATTCAAGCTTTTGGAAAACAAAGTGGTTTTCATTTTTGAAGAATAGGTTTCACACTTTTGAGTGCACTTAATCAAATCTAGTTATTTTTAAACGTTCCTCGACAGTCAGCTTGAACATAGATGTCTCGTTTTTTGATATTGGTGCTTTTTGCGTTGAAACGTCATTGTTAAAGTTCAAATTTGCTGTCACTTCCAAACTAGAGCTTCGGTGTTGTAACCTAAACAAAATTCTTGAATCGTAACAAATAAATCAATCATAGAAATGGTTTTAACGTTTTAGGACACGGATGTTTCGATTGATTATTTACTTACCTCGTCTTGATCCTTGTTTCATGTTTTCTCGTATTGCTTTCTCTTCTGTTTCGTCTTTAACTGATGTGTGCAAAACTGAACTTGGCTGTAGGCCCGATCGCTCTCAAGTCGTTCGAATATAGCTCCCTTGTGTCTCTGTGCCTTAGTGTGCCTTTGCGGTTTGAAAACTTGAAACCTTTCATTTGCAAAGGCGCACTAAGGCAACGGAGTACAGGGAAGTTATATTCGAGCAACGTGAGAGCAGCTGGACCTAAGAAACAGAGCAGAAACAAGACAAGAAACAAGACACAAGGATCAAAACAAGATAAGTAAATAATCAATCAAAACATTCGTGAGTAGCATTTCAAAACAATCTTTTATCCTTGGATCCTACCAAATTCGTATTCTTTTTCTGGGTCCCCGTCCCCGAGACGCTTCAGGTCTTCTTTCTACTTTTAATGTATTTACAGTAATTAGTTGTATATTTATGATTATGGATGCATTTGCTGCCCCTGCCTTAAAATCTCTCTGGTCTTTTTTAGATCCAGACATTCATTGAGGACCTGTCACACATCGCCAATGAAATCAAGAAAACAGAAACTACAAATATGTCGTTAACTTCTGTTTAGTTTGCCGATGCTGACTCAAAATAAGAACTGTGTTTGATGTCTCTTGCGACACTCCTTGTTTATGGTTGTTTTCATTTTGAGGTTTGATATTTAATTCAAATTGAAGTAGAAGTTTGTTTCTCTCTGCAGAAGCTTTTTTCTCTTTGCTGAAACATTTTCAGTAGAGACATTTTGTGAAGATTCTTAATGTTTACACCTGATGAAGGTTTTGTTGTTATTAACCTGATCTTTTCAATAAAGCTATACACACCCGCTGTAGTCGGGCATCTTTGTCTATTGGGGCTACGGGGATGTGTCATTTAAAGATACTTTTTGGAAATTTGCAGAGTTATGCGGACCATTTTCAAACTCTTTCCGGAATTATGGGTGTCTTGAAGGCTCTGATAGGGGGTATGATTGCTATCTTGCTTCCCTCTTGAAAATAAGCATGCTCCCTTTTGCTCTCGTCAAAATTAGTCTTGTGCTCCCAGTAATTTCCACGATGCGTTTTCTTGATTTGAATTCTGCAATTCAAAGTTAAAATGGTCTCTTTGTTAGCCTGCGTACTGACTTAGGCCCAAACAAAAACTAAAAGGGGAAAAAGGTAGTAAAAGAAAAACTTTTTCCTTTATTCAAATATGCTCCTCCCCCGTTCGTTTTTCGACCCTGCACCCAGGCTATCCCTTTTTAGCTATGACGGTTACTTATTTTTGCGGCAGATATTTCATGATCTATCAAGCCTGGCAATTTGTCACTGGACACGGTTCTCGTAAAACCTTGGGTAATACATGTGTATCTGGTGATATTCTCATACATTTTCATACTATTCACGTAGTACCTTCTCGATGTAAACACACCTGCAAGAGCACTTTATGAGAGCACTGACTTTGGTGCACCAAAAATTGGGCTCTGTGTCGATGCTCTATGGAAATTTTTAAGGCCACGCCCTTTACATTAGTGTAGAACGGTACCTTCGTCGTAAGATTCATATTGTTGTGGGCACTTCATAAAGTTTTTTTTAAATCAGTTCAAGCATTGTTTATAAGAAATACTAAACGTAACTTATAAGTCATACGAATCAGAAAATGCAAAATTTATCGTATCATGTATACTTCCGTATGGTGCTTACCGGTTTGTATGTAGAAAACTTGCCTTCTCTTTCTTGCGATACCCTGCATCAGAAAAAAGCGCCTAAAACGATACCCATAAGAGAGTGCTCATCTAGTCAGGAAATTTACTAAGTCCCCCAACCTCCGAGGGCATTTCTGTTTTTCAGATGGTTTTTCAGTCATTCCTTCATTTTGAAATATTTTTGCTTTTCATTTCACGAATTTTTACAAAACTACTGAGTTGAACTATTATTAGTGGGTTTGGAAGTAAATTTTTAGCCATGTTCATTTCATTGTAACTTCGTCAAAATCTTCAGATATATTGAAATTTTCTCAAGAATGGACAAATGTTTCAAAGCAAGCGCCGAGCGAAATTGGGTACTGCCTAGCAACAAGAGCTGATGATTACCATCATGCTTTGCGCGTATAATTTTATCTGGGCAATAACAAACATGGCGGACTGACATGTTTTGGTTTCTGCGGAAAGTCGTTGGTTGAAATCGAGATAAACCACAACTTGAGGCCTTTGGAAAAAGGTAACTTTCATATTTGAAGCTTGAAAGATGAAAGAAAGAGCTGCATCAAGCCAAAATGGTATCGAGATTGAAGAACAGATCAAACTAGACGGCCATAAATGGCACATTTCGTCACTCAATTTCAGCATAAATGGCGTTTATTTTGCTTCAGGGAGCTGGGATAAGAAAGTGCGAATATGGGATCTGCGTGTGTTGACAACAAGCTTGGAGTTAGGAAATGAAGAAAATGGCCATACAGCACCGGTCACTTCAGTTAGTTGGTTTCCAAATGTTGAATTCTTGTTAGCTTCCGGATCTGCAGATGAATCAGTGAGAATTTGGAATTCTGAGAGTGGGGAAAGATTGTCTGTGTTGCAGGAACATACTGGATGGGTGCTAGGAACATCCTTCAACTCAAGCGGATCACTTCTTGCCTCAGCATCCTGGGATAAAACTGTTGGTAAGAGCAGCTGATTCATCAATGCAGCTTGGTTCACAATCATGGTGGAAAGTTTGTACTGCACACGCAATATTTTGAGCATGCAGGAACATATGCCATTTTCAGCTTGAGCCATGCAGTTAGCAATAAACAAAAGATCTATTGTTTGAGTCTTTGTTCTCAACTGTGAATTTTCCATCTCCGTAGCAATTATAGAAATGCAGGGCCTTGTAGGGCCAACTCATAAAAGGAATGACAAATATTAAATGAATGGCAAATATCATTTAAATGAATGGGCAAATATAACAGTGGTACCTGGATTCTCAGGCATTACTTTAAAAGTAATTGTAGTTCAACACCTGTATGAAAGGACTCATCCTTCTAACACAGATGAGAATGTTTGCTAACTATACCACACAAGGAGGAAACACATGGATAAGAAGCTTACACACCAAAAAGGGGTTCATCCTTAAAATTTCAATATGTCCATGATAAATCGTGGAATCTGTTATCAAGAGCAATTGTAGCCAACCGCTTATTTTCTGCAACTAACTTCTGAATAGATTTGTTAAGCAAGAGTCATTTGAAAACTTTTGACCACACCCAAAGCACTAAAAACTTCTTTCCTTCTTTTGCAAATAAGGTATCTGGGATATCAACACTTTGAAGCTATCACAACTCCTGCAAGGCCACACAGCTGGTGTCTGGAAAGCAGTGTTTAGATCATCACAGGGTGACAATGTATTATGCTCTGCAAGTGAAGATTCAAGTGTTAAGATCTGGGATTTAAGGGCACACAGCAAATGGTTTCAAGTAGCAAATCTTGTTGGCATTCATGATGATGCTGTTAAATGCTGTGCTTGGTCACCCTGTGGAAACTATGTGGCTGCAGGATCTTCAGATTGTAAGGTGAAGAATTATTCCCAATACTGTGCTTGCTAACTACTGTATACTTCTCACCTTGTGAAGGCCGTGTTGCTATTTCTAAGATGGGTTTGGCATAGCAATTATTATGTAGCTAGCAAGGTTATTGTATGAAGTAAATAAACTTAAAAATGCTTATGCTAGATGGGCCTTTTTTCATAAAATGGAAAGCAGCATTTAGATTTCCAGGCATGGATTTAGGCAGTGTGGTGACAGGTTAGACAGGTTTCTGACAGCATTGTTCTTTTGGCTGTCAGTTGTTGACAACAAGTGTGGGATATATCAGTCTGAATAGGGCATTTTTGGATTTTTTTTTCCTTTTGCAAATGGAAGCTTATTGTATAACAGTGGCAGTAGCATAAATATGACTGGGGGAGACATGCCAAAAGTCAGCAAAAATTGTCCAAGAAAAATGTCATAGAATTATAGTTGGTAGTACCTAGACTGAAATCCCCCCCCACTTCCTTTGGTTTTTTTTAGAGCTGGCACCACCACTGGCTTTTACAGTAACCTTGCACGAACCCTTTAACAAATTTTTTGACCAGGTTTTTGAAACCTGTGAGCCCTGTCTGGATCCTTTCCTGATTTGAAAAAAGCATGTCATTGATTGATTTACTACATTAAGATTTTTTCTCAGAAAAATATTGATAATTCATCCAACTCTCATACATACTGTATATCTATCAAAGAACATTGTTATTGTGGTAATTTACAGTAACAACAAGCTGTCAGAGTATCAGAAAACAGGCAACTTCCTTACAGAAATGTATTTTTATATTAGAAAAGCATAGCTAAAGATATTTCATCATATATCTTACATTTCATCTATCAGATCTCTGTCTGGGACATTCGTGAGAACAGAGCCCTAAATATCCTCCCCGGTCACACTGATATGGTCACAGATTTGAGGTTTTCTCCAACCATAACATCAAAAGGCTGCCAAGTTCTAGCATCAGTTGGAGATACAACCAGCCGTTTTTGGGATGTTTTGTCATCGCAGAAAGCCACACAGCTTCATGCAGTTAGACAGCATGAATTGGATTATGAGGTAAGGCTGGGAATTATTTAAACTTAGGTACTGTACATCATGTGTGCACTATGTATCTCCTTAACTTTATCTCCTTGAAATCTTCTCCTCTACTAAAGATCTACAGATATCATCATATTACTTGTTTAAGATTAATGAAATATTACATTTTGGAAAGGTATCACCTGTTGATATTTGCCTGGTATATTTATTCTATTCAATAGCACTGCATGTGGAATTCATTTTGGTTTGAAAGAAAGATCAATAAAGCTGTTGATTGGATAGGATATTATTTCTCCAGCATTGTTGAAATTTAGAAATGATGCTCTGCTATTGAGTTCCTGAGTTGTTGTTGTTCTTACAAAATTTATTGTGGTCTGAAATATTTAGTGTCCAAAATTTTTTGGAATAAAGAAACTTGAAGAAAAGCGTTTTTAACTGTTTGGAAACTTAATTTTTGCTTAACCAGACTATTTGCATAGAAAAGGAATATATTTGAAGATATCCATGGTGAATATCATCAAGAGTTCTTCAGCAAATCTTACTTTAGCAATCATTCTCATCATTATTCCAGGCATCATACTCATAGATGATTATGGAATAGTCACCCATAAATTTTAGACTCGTCATCAATTTGCAATTAAATGGGTGCAAGCTACCTTAAATCATAGCTTAACTTATTTACTTAATGAATGTTGTGTTGTTTGTCTTTTTTTCTGTTCCCTTGTTGTTTTCCTTCTTTTGTAATGCTCTGTGCTGCCTTCGTTTCATCTAACCATGGGGTAGTCGTGTCATGTTATCGTTTAGCTTATGTTGTAAAGTTTTATTTGAATAAAAAAGATGTCCCCCACAGTTTTTTCAAAGGCTTCCAAAATTCTGTGAAAACCTCTGAAAATTTTTTGTCCGAAAACGTTTTGTCCAAAATTTTTCTATCTAAGTTTTTGCATTCAATGTATGTAAGTCATATAAGCTCTTGAGACGGAAAAGAAGATTGTAAAATTTACTCGCTCTTGGGTTCCATATCACTATAATATGGGGGGATCACATGTTTGATCTAACTCTCTTTCCCGGGGGAAGGGGGAGATTCCATATAGATGAAGCAATAGGTTCATGCCGCCAGTAAGGATAATGTTGACCCGAGTACATGGCTTGCGGATGGACGGGGGTCTGCCGCCCGGTTTTCAGAAAGGTACCCTCTTCTAATTACCGAAACTTGCGGTCATACCCACTTTTATGATGAATTTTGGCGGAAAACCACCCTTTTTTTGCTATTCGTCGCTAATTTCTAGATAACCCAACCTTGTTTAAGGAAAATCTGCCGAAAAAGGGACCCTTGTCTAGAGAATCTGGGGCCCAAAAACCCACCCATATGGGCGGCACATACCCGTACCCTCAACATGTTATGTACCCCCCTCCCCGGGAATGTTGAACCTCGAAAATCCCTGAAATTCTCTAAAAAGTGGGTAGCTTTTTTAAACTGTCGATTTTGGATCCTCGACTTTACTGTAGTTCTGAAACTTGGTTGGTGGTAACTTTATCTTCATAATTCTACGTTTTGTGTGAATTGTAACTTGATTTCTGGTGTAAAAATCTACGGAAAATCCTTATACATGGGGTTTCTTGGAAAAGTTGGGGACATGCTTCCAGTGTATCCTTCTTTACTTTTCAGGTCGAGTGCCTAGAATTATCTGTTGATGGAACATTGCTTGCTACCGGAGGAAGAGACAATAAAATCGTCCTGTCTACAATAAATATCGATGAAGCAGAGTTACACAAGTTTACAAGTTCCCAGAAATGTGTTGGTGGTAGAGAAGGTGGCTTTCAGAGGCCCTCGAGAGGTAAGATGTCGATGTTGATCAAGTGCATCTTGCAGCTTTTCTAAAGTTTGCTTCGATCCTCGAATTAGATAACAAACACGTGAGATTTGCAACAGCGCAAAGTTGCTGCTTTAAAGCTGTTTCCAGCCTTCGATTTTAATTGTTGGAAGGATCTAAATGCTTATCTGCCCACTTCAAGTCGTGTAACTCTTGGTTGGGAATTCGTGTTATTACTTTACCTTTGTGCATTCCAGTCACATACTGTAGTTTCGTTTCAATATGTTGAAAAAGTCAAAAGATACTTTATCTAGGGAGAGACTGACCCTTTTCCTTGTCACTTTGACGTGAAGTAGGTATTGAGGTATTGAGCAAACGTCACTAATTAGTCCACTGTACAAATTTTTATTCGACTGCAACTATTCCCAGATTATGGATTTGCTTCCTCAAAGAGCAGTGTCAACGGGGGCCTCGTTTTAAAGAATGTAGCTGCAATTCGATAAAGTACCGGGTGGAGAATAGCCTGCGCGCAGCCTCAACTCCTCCTCACAGGAAAAGTTTCGAGGAGGAGTTGAGGCTGCACGCAGGCTAGATAGATAAAAGAAGCCAGGCTTTTACCAATACTACTAGTATCAACAGCAAAAACTCTGAATGATACATTCTTCGTACATAATTTTCGATTTCGATACAAACCCCTCACAGACATTTTTCTAGTTTTTGATTCTTAAAAAGATGAGTGATTTTACCAAACAAAATTTTCTCATCTAGTTAACCTTTAATTAATAGATTAAAGGACAAGTCCGGGGTTGATAAAATCATTGTTAAAAAGCAACCTTACCAACTGCTGAACACCAGTCGTGAGTTCTTTTGAAGTTTTGATGCCTCCAACTTTCATAAATTTGTTAACGAATCTTCGTAAGTTAAACCAAATATCGTCGCCATTTTGTGTTTTGTGCTACTATGCGAAGGCGCCATAAGGAGGCTAGCAATGTGAATGGTATAATATATTAACACATTTGGCAGCCTCGTTCAGGTCTGCGTGGGGTGGCGTCATAGAAAATGACGTCATTTTGCACTTCATAGCAGATTGAAATATGTAGCTTCGCAGATTGAAGGGGGAGCTAATTGGACAAAAGTCTACACACCATTCACAGCAGTGTAATCTCTTGAATAATCAACAATTATACCAACCCTGGACTTGTCCCTTAACATTTCAGTTTTTTATATCAGTCACATACTTTTTATTTCATAACCCGTCAAACGCATGAACATTTCAGACTCACCCGGTACAATTAAGCCTTATATTGCGATTCGTTCTTCGTACGTAACGAAGAAAGAAGTGATGAAACTGTGTAAAAATGACATAATTTCTGTCCTATCCTAGTATCGATCCAGTCTTCTGCATTGATCGTCGACAACGCCGTACATCAAAACGAGCTGCTTGCAAGTGAGAAAGCCAAGCAAATTGCAAAACAAACAGTGAAGATCAAATCAACAGGGAAATCTGATGTTCTGCAAAGCAAATTAATGGGACTGAAACCAGGAAAGATGAATCCTGTTCCTCTGGAAGGAAAAGAAGCTGAGGGGCATTCAAGTGGCATGGCACAACCGCAAGTCAAGGTAACTGCCTCACTCATTTATGCCGAGATGGTTCTCTTGATAAATTTCATGTGTATGAAAAGCAATCCCCAACAGCGAAATGTTTTTTGCAACTCCTCGGGTATATCCTAGCCTCAGTCTAAAGCTGTAAATCAAACTTCAAGGAAATTTTAGCTTTCTGCAAGTTTTCGAACTACCTATTTCAGCAAAACTTTTGTAAAATTTAATGCTGACGCTCAAGGGAGATAGCTCGCTTCAGATGAATAGGTTAGTTCGATGGAAATCAGAAATCCACAACCAATACAGTTAATCGATTTTTAATAAAGGACTTCATATTACTATTTTCTTCTCAATTGTCATAGCTTTCACGCAATTCATAGGCCTTTTAGCTATTCTAAACAAGGGTCTGGATCGAGCGATATTTTTATACGATTCACAAGTGAAGTTCGATAAAGTGGCGTTGAGGCTGGTTTACACGATCGTATTCACGTAAAATTTGTTTCACATTTTTTTATGTGATCACAGAATGTGATCTTGTAAACGGGCTTCACAAGTTGCTTGAAGTTATGTGAAGCAACAATAATTGATCACCTTTAATTTGCCATCACAGACTTTTCATTTGAAGGCTGATCAAATGCAAAATCTGTGATGGCAAATTAAACGGGATTAATTTTAATTGCTTCACATAGCTTCAAGCAACTTGTGAAGGCTGTTTACACGATCACATTCTGTGAACACATAAAAATGTGAAGCAAATTTTAGGTAAATATGATCGTGTAAACCGGCCTTTTGAGCTTCATCACTATTGTGCCCATTCGGAAATTATACAAAATGAATCAAAATATCATTCGATTGAGTTTCTTTTCAGAATGGCTGAAAGGTCTGTTGCTCAAAGATGATTGTGTATTTTATAACCCTTGATAAAATATGTTTGTTATTTTAGTGAATACTTTTCATTCTCTCTTTTCACTGACTTTCTTCGTGTTTTTCAAAGTACTCGATCGTAGATTTTGCCTCGAAAACAACATATAGTCCTGGTAGTATTTTTGGTTGTTGCTAAGAAAGCCTCCTCTCGCATATGCCCCACCCCACAATATGCTGTATTTTGCTAAGAAAGTCCCGGGGTCTTATTCGAGGACTTACGCTACGATTCGTAGCACTGGCTTGAATTGCGCTATTTTTATTTTTGTTACAGGAAAATACGAGTCCACCGAAAGCTCGAAAGACTGCGATTGCAATACCTGATAAAGATTACGACCTCAGTGACGGGAACAAGGCAACAGCAGCACAAGCACCAGGAGCTAATGATGAATACAAAAACACTGAAATGCTGTATGAGAATGGGTTAATCCTTAGCTCTGTACGAAATTTGCCACAGGGTACGGAGGAAGCTCAGCTACAGTCAAATCAAGGGGCCTCTGGACATCGTGGGTCTCGTTCTACTTTGAATTCGAGTTATGATATTGATGATGTTGCCAATGAGTTGATTAGGTTGAGCGAAGAACAGCAATCGTTTGATGAACATTTGTAAGTAGTTAGTTCTATTGGGGTTATATCTTGTGTTTCAAGAGGGCCATATGCCGGGCATATGTCTCTCGATGCACCTTGTAGCTCTGCTTGCCATAACAGTCTAGCCGACAGATTTAGGCCCCGTTTACACGATACTATTTTCATTTCATATTGGATTGGTTTCATATCGGATTGGCCTCCTGTTTACCCGATACCGTTGTAATTTCATATCGGATTGGCTTTCAGTTTGCCCGAGAAGGCACCCATCCGGTACTCTTTAAGCCGTTTTTGTGTTTTCAAACGAAAACGCCGTGAATGGCGTGAAACCAATGCGATATCGTGTAAACTGTCGAATCTTGTGTCCGCTCAGTACGGAACCTGATTATCAATCCTACGGGCCTCCAATTCATTTGGGATGCTGTTCTGAATGCGCAATAGACGCTAAAAGCAAGCAGTGAAACCATTGAAGTGCAAGGTGAAACGGTAACCCCAATCTGATGTGAAATGAAAACGGTATCATGTGAACGAGGCCTTATAATTCCACTTTATTCACGAGAACGGTGAATATTCCGATAAGGAACCTCTCATAAAGTATCTACTACAGGGAACAGGAGAGGGAGGATATAGGCCGATGCCTCTAGAAATGTTATGGGCTTGATAATGGACCACAGAAATATTTTCAGAATTTGAATGGGCTTCGAAATGTGTCAGTGAATAATCTTACAAAGCTTTTTGAAATGTTGAAGATACTGTGAAATTTATGCGAGACAATATTCAAAAGTCTTTAAAAAAGGTAAAATCAGTTCAGTTATGGATTCAAAATCCAGTCCTGTCTTTGGTTCAGCTTTTTCAGTTTCAATCATTTTCTTTCAAAGCATAAGTGAATTTTCCCTTACTGATGCCGGCTTTGCTTTCTGCCTCTTAATGTTTACAACTGAATTATCCTTTGTCAATTCCTTTCGTCAGCCCATCAACGCAAAAATAGTTGCAAATTCTTACAGCTTATTTCTTTCTACTGAATGCTGAAAGTGCATTGAGGTTAAAACAAACTCAAAGTTTAGAGGCGAATTCCTTTAAAGCTGTTGTTCTAAGATTTATGATTTTTTGCTTCATCATCAAAGATGGCAGCAGTTATAAAGACGAAGAGTTTACTGCATTAGCTTTTGGTAAGTAAGAACAGTTATTCTATGCACTGTAGTTCGGTATAAGATAGGGTTAGGTAATATTCGGAGATGTCTATGGCACGGGAACTATACTAGTGCTATAATCATTCAAAATCTGAAGATGAAACGGAAATGGGAGAACAGAGAACATCTTATGTTATGGAGGGGCTGTCGGCAAATTTAAAAGGTTGAATTGAAATGGGCCACGAAAATTGTTCTCACTGCACGAGGGGCTGCATAATATTTTCCTTTCAATAAGGGCCTAGGAAAATATTTTGGCCAAGGCTGAAAGTCCTCCGCCCCTCTGTAGTAGATATTTTATGACATGTTCCTAAAGCTCGCTCTTTTTGAAAACAATTTCCTTTCCAGGGATTTCGAGCAAATTCATCTTTTCAGCTGTATCGACTAAGTCTGATCCGAAAGATTGCAAAGATTGACATTGAGCCTTCCGTCACTTTTGTTGGGTCTCTCTCGCTTGCAAAATAGATAAATTTCTTTTATCGTTTCTGAACTTAACTAATTTGCTAAACATTCTGATGAACGTATCGTCGGAAAAGTGCATGACTGACCACCAAAAGTAGAAACCGTAGGAGAACGGCATTCATTCTTCACAGACAGATACTAAAAACTCTTAAAGGCTTACTTTTAACTTGATCTTTTAAATTTGGTCGCTACTTAGACCTAATTCTTTTGGATACAGATAATTCTTTGGTTGCGTGAAAATCTATTTATTTTTACAGTAGAATTACAACTCCTAAATGTATAGCATGCTGTAGTATCTCCTTGTAAACATCATGTTTACAAAGAGATGCTACAAAAATTTCAGCTGGAAACAACATGGTCAAATCAGATCATAAGGAAGGTCACTAGCGACTCTTTCATCTTTTGAAGCTGAATACGATTCTGCAATAGAAGGCCAATATGAATATAGAAATCTTCATATTAACAAAACGCTGAGTTTCTTTGCTTCTGTTTATCCAGGAATCTTATAGAAATTAATCGCGTTTAGTGGCAGAGGAAGGGGCTTTAGCTAAATGCACACACTATTTTACCTTCATGCTTTAATGTGCCAGTGTGTTTATGGATCAGTGATAGCTAACTTGGTCAAATCCATGCAATCCTACTGTGTAGATGGTTCCCCACTGCAAGACGCAAATGAATTAGATTTGTACAATTTTCATATTTACAGAGATTTATGTATTGCATGAATGTTATTATGAAACTTTACGTGAGCATTCCTTATTTGATGTTACTCTCCTGTCAGCGAATTTGACATCCATGCAACCATGTAATATAATTGAATGTTGTTGGGGCATCTGTTTCAATCAAAGAGCAAAAGACGACTGTATATAGAGTCCACCGCACGGCGGCACCGTAACGGACATCACAGCATTTTCAAAGGATTTCACTACTTTTCTCAACGGCTTCAATGCGGAAAGTTTTAATCTTCATAAAATGACAAAAACTCCGGTGGGCAATAATAGTAGGATAACATTGTTCTCAAAATTGCGCGAAAATTCAAATTATTCACGGTTTTTTCATGGCTAGGTTTTCAAAACGTTTTTGCTGCCATACGATTAATCTTCTACGCAAAATGCTCGTAGTTTAAGACCGAAACATGTAGAAATTACACACAAGAAATACAACAGCACTTACAAAATATCATGATTCTAGTATTTCAACAGCTATATAGAGGTGCAAGAAATTACCAGACTATCAAATCTATTTATTAGTTGATGATTGGATTACAAGGAATTAGAAATAAATATACCATTAAAAAGCCTTAGGCACGGTATAATCTGCACATCCAAAGCGGTCTACCAAAACCCCGTACGCACTGTATGGCCAGAGAACAAGTGATCAACGCGGGCATATTCGTAGAAGGCAAGATCATTATCAGAATCTAAATTCATTTCAAAGTTCGTACACTTAACATCTCTCTTACAAACAAGATTTCCTTGCTTTTGATACCGCCTGGATAACCACAGATCGCATATCATTGGATTCTGTTATGAAAGGGAATTGGGATAGGCATGTAAAAAGGTTTAAATATGAATCGGTGACGCCCCTAGCTAAGGGTCGGGATAGCTTCAGCCAACACGATCTCAGTTTTCTTCTTGCCAACTTATGGAGGTGAAGTGCGGTGAAGTTGCGAGTTTTAGCGCCAAGCGATGAAATCGCAGAAATAGCTAAGCGCCAATCAAGTCCGCGACCCCCTGTCATAACGCTCAAATGGTGGGGCGGCCTTACCGGGTTTCGAGCCACTGTACCACAACACCTTTAAAAAGTGGACAAAAAATGAACTGCAAAGCAAATTTTTGCCAAATTTGGTCCCACTTTGTTGCAGGGCTGTCAATCTCTATAACTGTAGCCATTTAACTTTAGCAGATCTACATTGGAGTCAGCATTTACATTGAATTACAACCTACCTTCCATGGTGCGCGCCTGAACAGAACGCAAAGATGGTGACTGAGTTCTTCTTTTAAGTCTCTTAATTAGAAATCAATGCAACTTGGTAAAAGCTCCATCCCGCCATCTTTAGCACTATCGCCTATATCAACCTGATTATCAATGGTTATTTTAGAGACAAGTTGTGGTATTTAATATAGGTTAACAGAAATTTAGACATCAAGGAGCAAAGGGCATGGGCATTTCACTTCCAAACGATTTCGTACCCTTTTGGCAAAAATCCTTTTGTTTTCAGAAAAAGACATCAAAGATCCGTAAGGACCCCTTGCCTGAAAGGTCTCGTATGCTCTTTCGAACGAGTTAAATGCCCCTCATAAAGGAGAATAAGCTGTAAGGCGTAAAGAAAAATAGCCCCCTACCAAACTACCAAAGATTTAATTTATCATCCAAGGCTACAACGCTAACCTAATCATGACATTTTTCTGTACGCAGAACCACCCAAACATATGTATCCCAAAAAACCCTAAGCTTGATAAAGTTTTGTGTAATAGTATAGACTATAGGATCAACCAATGGATCAACGAAGGGCACATGGTTTGATTTCTCAAAGACTGATTTGGATTTCCAGACATTGTTCTTTGCCATTGATGAAGAGCTAAAGTTCATATTTGGCAAGACGTAAATAACGGGCCTAACATCTTTAAGTTACTGAGGAAAAGAATTCTTCTCAGTTTTGATGAGGGGAGAACATTTCCCTGCAGATTCGACTCAGCAGAGAGATTTTAGAAACTTTTCAAATCCCATGCCAAACATATTTAGGGCTAGTTGAAAATATGCATTTGGGAAAAATCGGCTAAACTTGAAATTTTACCAAGTAATCTATTGAAGCTCATAAATTACCGAGTTGATTTTCTAAAGTAAAGCTAAAGTTGTAAACAACTAACCTGAGATATTGGGAATGCTAAGATAGATATTTGCAATATCATATTTTGATAAATCGGTGTAAAAAGGCGGGTGTAAAATTCGGTGGCCTATTTCTTTAAACTGAATGACTTGAAAGAAACTTTAGCCACTTTTCTATGATTCTACCGTTGGACTTTTCAGAAATCTTGAATATTTGTCAAAATCAGAGCCTATTTTATATTTCAGATCATTTTGTGATGTGACGTCATCAAATTTCTAAATCACAAGAGTGAACGAGTTTTCCTTGATACCATATTGTAGGCATCCAAAAACTATGGTTTTCTTGAGAATTATTTGATATTTTGTCAACAGGTTTAGAAATTACGATAGTTTAAAGGTTTTTTTTGGAAAATTTTCCTTAACTCTTAAAAAGACGAAAAACACTGTAATTCTGAAAATATTGAAGATTTCAGAACTGTCCACCGGCAGATTTACTGAAAAATAGTTCAAGTTTCTTTGAAGCCGTTCAGTTCCAAGAAATAGGTCATAGAATTTTACACCCAGCTTTTTAAAGATTTGAAACCGATGCTTATCCCACCAGATTCAATCAAACGTAGGATACATGTAAAATAGTTCTTTACAGTTACCAGCATGTACGATTAATCAATTTTATACCGACCATAAGGCCCCGTTTTCACGAATCTGGGGTAGTATTCACCCCGGGTCAGCTCTAACTGCCCCTTATAAAAAATTGCTGTTTACACGAGCCCGGGGCAGCTCTGTGGCATGGTAAAAAGCGAGCCCGGGGTAGCTCTGTGAGTTGCATTGGTTGGTACGTGGCAAGTTGCCTCTTGGATTGCATTTTGTTTTCATGATGGTTCCTTTTGTTCAAATGACCCCGGGTTGGCTATTCGAAGCGTTTACACGACCCCGGGTTGAGGTGACTCGCCTTCACATGGAAAATTCTACAAAAAGCCAACCCACCTCAACGGGTCAACCCTACCCTCGAGAAGGATTACCCGCCTAGCCGCGTTGACTCAGGCTGGCTACTGAGTTCGTGTGAACGCTTCAAGAGATTTGACTGGAGAAGGGCTGACCCTCTGCGCTGAAGGGCTCGTGTAAACAGGCCCTAATAAAGAACAAAGCCTTTGAAGGTCGCAAAGAGGTTCGAACGTTTTCACTCAAACAAAGACTCGAAACCAAACGGATACTAAACAGGAATAATTTTGTCAGTTGCTAACAAAACCATGATAGTGTCTGGCATATATGGTCAGAATCCTCAAAGGCCCATGGGGATGAAGCTGGGATCAGTAAGCTTTGGTGAACCTCTATAAAAATAAGACCATACTTTACAAATAATTAGCTGGCGATGTCCATAATAACTATCTGTCCATAAGAGGGAAGGCAATACCGAATATAATGTTGACGTATAAATTCAATTACTTCTAACAACAACCGCCCTTTTTCTTTTTCTTGCTACTTTTATCAAGTTTAATTCCACCGGGGCCTTTGTCTTCATCTGCTTTTTGCTGTTGGGCTTTCTTTGATTTTAGCACGAGTCTTGTGATGTAATTGAAGACCTGTGTTAGACGAAAAGGAAATGATCGCACTACAAGTGGACTGCAACGCTTAATTCGGAAAAATTTTGCTTCTACTAATTCAAAAAGTTCTCTATAAGGGTTTCCTGATATATTTTGCGATTGTCAGTTTGCATTGTATGTAAACTACGAAAACTACTTGGTTGCGACATGTAGTCTACATATAGCCTAAAATATAGTCTAAAAAAATTTCCACGTCGCAAAGGAACTCCTTGCACTAAGCAATCAAGAAAGCAAACTTTTCTACGGGGTAAAAAATATCGTCTGGACATTTCTTGGTGTGGGACGGACAACCGTCTGTCATCGTTTGACAATCCATGTACGACTCATGAGAAGGATGAAGTCCCCTTACACATGTTCTTTGCAAGGAGATTTCCTACGATTTCATCAAATGTTTGAGGCCCTCTTTCTAGGCATTTCAGGGATGTTTATTAATGTCTAAAGTGTTTAAGTGTTTACAAAAACGGAGAAAAATAAAAACAGCTACTTTGACCATATGGCTTTCAAGTATTTATAAAGTCTTTCAAATCTGTCCACTATTAATTAACAGCACTGCAGATTTTCAGAAATGGAACTTTCTTTGGCGTATCTGGTATATCCCGATGTTCACTACTACAGACAAGGCCTTGTGTACATAAATATTACAAGAACACTCAAGACTTCGTAACAATTTCTAAGAATTATTCATATTTTGATAGGTATTCCTTAGCCCTATGAAAAAGTGCAAATTTCTTTAACAAGGATTCTTAAGAGATCAAAAATATTCTTAAAGAATTCTTAGGCAGAAAGATCAAGTGCATATGACCTGTACCGTATCTTTTTTCTGGTCAAAATTACTAAGAAAAATACTCAGAGACAAACCTCTTCGATATTTTGATTTTCCTTCGCACTTGTCTCAAATAATTCAACTCCCATTTGTTCTGCAAACTTTTGAGCATCCTCTCTCTCAACCATCTTCAGATCAGGACAATCATCTTTGTTCCCAACTAGAAAAGAAACATCAAAGTCATCAACTGAGAGTGAACCAGTAAACCTGAACACGGCTTTAACAAATAGCATTGACCCAAATGATGTGAACCGACGAAATTTATTACACAAAATAAAATAACCAGGGTGTGTTTAAGACACCTGGCAAATCTTTTAGAAAAGTGGTCTTAATTCTTACCTAAAACTTTATCAATAGCATCACAGTTCTGTTTTATTTCTTTTAGCCATACTCCTACATTCGCAAATGATATTGGACTTGTGACATCATACACTATGATAACACCATGTGTTCCTCTGTAATACCTGTAAAATGATTTACCTCAGATTTAAAAGATATTCTTACCTAAAACTTTATTGACAACATCACAATTCTGTTCTATTTCATGTAGCCACCTTTTTACATTCACAAATGATTCTGCACTTGTAACAGCATATACTATGATAACACCGTGTGTTCCTCTGTAATACCTATAACAAAACTTTCCTCAACTTAAAAAGATGGTCAGAACCATGTCCAAAAAGTATACGTATTTTGCTGGATCCACAGATGTGCATTAGCTTTGATCAGTGACTAATTACTGTCAAAATGTTCCTTGGTAGAGTTAACTTGAACATAGATACCTCGTTTGTAGGTGTTGGTGTTTTGAGAGCAGGAATATTTATCCTGAAAGCTTAGGGTGTGTTTGATTGATACCAATTCTGAAAACGGTAAACTTGGAAGACTCGGAATTTGCGTTTGATTGACTCCCCGATTCCGGAAACGGCAGGTTTGGCAGGTTTGGCAGGCCTGTTGAAACTTCTGCACCAAAAGGCAACAGGTTTGGCAGACTTTGGAGAGATTCTCGATTTCATTTGCAGAACTTTGAAAAAGAGGCGACTTTGCTCGAGTTGCTACAGTAATCGGTAACTTTACTCTTTGTTGCTAAGCACCAGACTCGTCTTCGTATTTTTCAACTTGAAACCTCGTCTTCGCCAGGATAAATCTGAAACCTGCTGTTTTGAAGAATTTTGTGTTTGATTGGGAATATGTGTGTCCATTTCTGCCAAGGCTACCGTTTTCAGAATTTGGTAGGTTTGGAATTACTAATCAAACACACCCTTAAATCCGTACCCATCCGCAAACCAAAGCTTTGGCCTTTTGACCTAAACAAATTGGCACAGCAAATTTTGAGGGACAGCGAATAAATCAATAGCCTTGATCAAATAGCCTTGATAAAATTTATCAAATTTTAGCAAACTTAGAAAATTTAGCAAATTTAATAAAAAAAATTTAGCAAATTTTGAGGGACAGCGAATAAATCAATAGCCTTGATAAAGTAGCCTTGATAAAATGTATAGAATGTTTGATCTTATCATATTCTGTTTGGCAGAAGTCACTAAGGTGTTGTAGTGGAGTGGTGTAATCCTCCAACTCTGCAGTCTGAACAGTCAGGTGGAGTGGGTTCGATACCCGGTAAGACCCCACTACATGAGCGTCATGACAAGGGGTCGCGGACCCGATTAGGCCTGCTCTATTTCTGCCATCCCAACGTTTAGCCGCTGCGATCCCAGCGCTTGGCCCTTTTTTCCAAAAAATATAAAAAGAGGAAGATGACATAACACGTCTTCTACCAAGACCCTTCCCCATCTCTCCCAACCATGTTTCTGTCGCACAAACCGTGTTTTGTACTGATAACAACTACAGTACTTTCCTGTTTTTTTCTACATCTGTTTCTGTTATACCAGCACCTCTAAGGGGACCATTATGGAAATAAGGCCTGTTTTGACCCTTTAATGCTATCCCTGCCACTGTAATTAGGGGTGTTTTCTCTATTTACGTTTTTAACCTTAAAGTATTGTGTTGTATTTATTTCTTACATTCATTATAATAGCTTGTATATAATTTTTTCATGTGGCAAATGATACATACATACATACATACATACATAAAAACGCAACTTAACCTTCACTTCACTTTAATCACTGGGCAGCTTCCAAATGTTTCTAAATTTTTTCAGTTTTTAATTTCATGTGCTTCAAAAATTTGCGAAGGCCAAAAGGCCGAAGCTCAACTTTGCAGATGCGTGCAAATTTGCATTTCAGTTTTCAAGATTAATATTTCTGCTCTTAAAGCACCAATACAAAAGAGGTATCTACGGACATGTTCAAGTTAACAATCAAGAAACACTTTGAAAGTGATCAGCCACTGATAAAAGCTAAATTCACATCACAGGACGCAACCAAATCTCTATACTTCTTTGTTGATACCTGGTATATACTTGGTGCAAAAGGAAGATGTGAAATAAGAAGGATAACGATGTTATAACAGCATATACATTTAAACACTATGCGAATCAATTTGGAAGGACACAAAATGGCAAGTTCTCGTTTAATAGTTTTACTAATATCCATGTCTATGGTCAGGGCTGCCAAAGGGGGCAGGAGGGGCGATTTGGCCCAAGGCCTTGGGGGTATAGGAAACCTCATAAAGGAAGAGTTTTAACACTTTGACCTCAGGAAATATTCTGAAATGCATTTCAAGCCGATAAAGGGCTTGATAAAAAACCTTTTGCGAGGCAGTACCCAGAGATTCTCTGTTGTCTGCCAACTTTCCTTGCAAGGGACCTCATTGTTGACTTTAGCCCCTGGGCCTCCACAACCTCTTGGCGGTCTTGTCTACAGCAGACATCAAAACTGAATAAGTAAAAGCTGTATCAAGCCTGTAAATGATCATAGCTTGGATGACTGCAGCAATGAAAACCCCCAGATGAAAACAGTTTGAAATTGTGAGACTTTAATGAACTGGAAGCAAAGCATTGCTCCAATAATTTTACAGTATTTGATTGGATCTGGTTCTACGATGGACTTCCATATAACTGAAACTTGTGAGACCAAAGTAATTGTCCATTGTCAAGAGGTGTCCATTGTATATTTTGCTTTGTCGTCTTATTTCAATTCAATTTCACTATGGCTTCTAACGAAACTAATCTAAATCGAATTACTAACGAAATGAATTACAAACAATATAAATGTGATACTCATATTTCAGCTATAGTTGCAAACATTGCACCTGCAGGTTGGCCCATCCCATTGTTTTATTAGTCTCTTAAATGTTTGAATGTTTTCAGCTAATTTAATTTCTTTCAGGTAAAGCATTCCAAATCTGTGGTCCTAACGATAGGAGACTTTTGAACGGAAAGTAACTAGGTTTGGTCTATGGTGACTTAATTCACTTGGGTTCCTTTGTGACTTTGTTGTTTGTTTTAGTCTGAAAATATCCTGCATAAAAGTAGGATCTAGCTTTGAGACCGTTTTATAAATTTGAGACGGCTCATCGTACATTTCCTCACCTTAGATAGCAAGTCTTCTTAAGAACAAGTAGAGTCATTGTAAAGGAAACTAAGAGTTCTCTTGTGAATCTTCTCCATTTTTTTCACTGATTTTTCAGAGGAAAAATGCCATACCAGAGGGTAGCAATTAAAATTTGAACAAACATTGCTTTGAACCAATATTCTTTTGGCTTTGAAATCCATATAACCCTCAAGCCTTTTCAAAATCTGATGAAGCTTAAGAAGAAAAATAAAAGCATGACCCCCAATCTCAGTAGATTAGGTAAGGTATGAAGTTGCTGCAAATCTCAACAGTTTCCAGAGAGTCTGTTATGAACAACTTTACAAAACGCCAGTTAGCAATGTGGCAGTTTACAAACAGGTTAGTGTTATTGGTCTTTTGCTTTGTTTCTCATTATTTTCTTTCACTTTTACAGCATATATAGCTGACCTTACTTTTATTTGAATAAAAAGTGTTGGGACCACTGCACTTTAGCGGACCAGCTTTATGTCATATCTCTCAGGAACTAACCCTAACCTAACCCTACTAACCCTAACTTAACCCTAACTTATCCTAACTAACGCTAACCCTAAACTAACCCTAACCCTAACCCTAAACTAACCCTAACTAACCCTAACCCCCATTTCCAAAGCCTAACTCTTACCCTAACCCTTACACCATGACACATAGTGTGCCGATTTGGAAAGCTGGTCCGCTAAAGTGCAGACTAGCCAAAAGTGTTGAAAATAGCAAAGCAAACTTCCATTTGCAAATGAAACATCAGCATGGTCGTATGGGGGGAGGGGGTGTCTCACCCCCACACCCCCTAATGTGTGTCCCTGATGGTCACACTTTGTGCTGAAACTGTTACACAGCAAAATCAGGTAAAAAAGAACGAAAGCAATGAGAAAGAAGACCAAGAGGAGCATAGGATTCAAATCTCTGAAAAGCTGGGTGTAAAATTCAATGACTTATTTCTTTGGACTGAGACCCCGTTTACACGATATCGGTAGCATACCGGCATGACATGACACCGGCATGGGCTAATCTGAGGTTTTTTCTCGCCCCCTTTACACGATACCGGCATGATATCATGTCGCTTCGGTATAACAATGGCTGTGACATAACATGACTGTTTTATTGTACGCTTTTGCGTTGATTCTCAAACAGGCTCCAGAACACATGAGAAACAAAAGAAATCGAACTCAAAGCAACCAACAAACGATCACAAGCTTACATCGAAAAAAGCAAGCGAAGAAGGATACGAAAAGTAAGAGAGAAATAAGGCCACCAAAGAAGAAGACCAAGTTTAATGAAAGCAAAGACAAGGCTCCATCGTTCGCATGGACTAATCGACGTAATTCGTCACTACAAGGCAGACAAGCGCGCTTTCTCGGCTGCAAAATACCGTAAGATTTGAATATTTCTTAGCGTCGAGGCGAAAGTGACATGAAATCATGTCGGTACCATGCCGGCATGACCCGTTTACACGATGTTGTTATCATGCCGGCATGAACCCATACCGGTATGGCTATCGACATGGTTTTAATCCGGATTAACACCTTCGCATACCGGCACAGTACCGACATCGTGTAAACGGGTGGCCTAAAAACAAAAGATATCATGCCGGTGTCATGTCATGCCGGCATGCTACCGACATCGTGTAAACGGGGTCTGAATGGCCGCAAGGAAACTTGACTATTTTACAGTAAATCTGCCGTTGGACTTTCCTGAAATCTTCAATATTTTCAGAATTATAATGCTTTTCTCCTTTTTTAGGAATTCAAGAGAATTTTCAAAAAAACTTAAAACTATCGTAATTTCTAAACCTGCTAAGGAAAGGTCAAATAATTTTCAAGAATACCATAGTTTATGAATGTCTACAACATGGTATCAAGCAAAACTCTGTCACTCTTCTGGTTTGTGATTTAGAAATTTAATCACATCATAAAATGAGCTGAAATTTAAAATACGTCGTAATTACAACAAACATTCAAGATTTCTGAAAATTCCAAAGGTAGAATCATAGAAAAGTGGCTAAAGTTTCTTTCAAGTCAATCATTTTAAAGAAATGAAGGTCACTGAATTTTACACCTGCCTTATTTCGTAGTGTTAAAGATTTGGAACCTATGCTGCCAAGAGGTAAATAAAACTTGCCAGTGCATAAAATGAACCACTTGTAAGGAAGGCTGTTGAGAAAGGTGTTCACAGATCCAAAGGAACTGCATCCCACAGCTAGCGGTATGTGTACCAAGAACAGGGGTGCCATGCTTTTGTTATCCTTCTGTTATCAAGCAAGTAAAAGGTCTACTGTCTCCACTATTCTTATGGCTTATGGCTTCACCTAAACACTGCCCAAAATAGATATATATATAAAGAATATATTTCTAAACTCAGCTTTCATGCTTTGACAAATTGGCATCTTTTCAATGCATAAGCAGCCTTTAATAAGGCAGCAACAAAATATATTTAAAAAATCTTACGTTGATGTGATTGTTCTGAATCTCTCTTGTCCTGCTGTGTCCCAAATCTGCAGCTTTACTTTTTCTCCATCAACAGTGATTGTTCTGATTTTAAAATCAACACCAATGGTTGTGATGTATGAACCTTGAAAAGAGAAAAATTGGGAAATTTATGTCAACTGAGTTCATAATGGAACATATTGAGGCAGGGACGTAAGAAGCATCTCAAACTTGGGGGCACCATACCTTAAGAGCACTGTTTTCCAAAGGGCACTTGTTTGTTTATAGCAAAATCTTGGGGGGCATGTGCTCCCATAGCCCTTCTTTCCTATGTCTATGACTTGAGGTATTGATGAATCAAAGTTTGGCTGATATCTAGACTTATGACCATAAGTCCCTTGTATTCCTATTGTAAACCTTCCTCAACAGGAACTCGTAATGAAACAGTGGTCCTATCTTCTGCATTCATCAGTTGAATTATGGTGGAATTACAGTCTCAAATGTCAAAGCAAGGCTGTTAATTCTCACAAAAGGGTGTTTCCTAACGCTCTGAAGGGCTTGGTCTGCAGGATTTTTTCCAAGAGCTCACTCCCCCCCCCCCAGCCACCCTTACTCACTGTGCTCGCAAATCCGCCCCTCCACTTTCAAATCATTGCATGGTGTCTGATTTATGCAGTACTTACTACAATGCTGAGAAAAATAGAAAAACTATTACATGTGAGGATTTGGCTTATATAAAGAAAACTTTGAATCATGCCAATACAGCAAGTATTATCAGAATTACAAATTTTCACACATTTGAAGTTCTTATTGAATACTCCACTAAGATATCATCTAAACTTTTGGCTTCCCTACAGTACAGTGATAAATATTTGATGAGAAGAAATGAATAGCAAGATCTCACCTGAAAACATATTGTCTGCAAATCTAAGGAGGATACTACTTTTGCCAACACCTGGTGAAGAATTCAAAGAAATTTCATTTTAGATATGAAAACTTTAAAAGTACAGCAAATTCGTATCCAAGATGAGTGAAATATGATGGAAGAGCAAGATATCAGAATGACTTTTTCCCACACATACTGTATATATGGTGCACAAGAAATGAATATATGTGGCTGGAACACAATAATCTATGAATTTGCATACTGTACCTGCCGGGATGAGATCTAAAATTTGGACACGGTCGACATTGTGGATGTTCACATGTCCATATTTCTGGTTTTCATACAGGGAGAATCCAAATGTGGACATTGTGGAAGTCATCTACATTAGTTCTCCAAAATACTGTAACCTGTAGCCACACTTCATCACAATCTTTATTCAAGGAGACTCCAGGCAAAATAACAATGATCGTAACAAAAGGAAGAGCCCACAGTATGCAAAGATATTTATTGCTGCAAATGAAGACATTTGATAAAATGACATTATTAGGAACATTGCCATAAGTGGTCTAAGTTGATTCAATTGTTTTTGGAAGGCAGGAATTTGAAGAGTTAGTAGCCTGTAATTTTCTCCACATCCAAGCAAATGCCCTTGTTTTTGCCTAAGCAAAAACAGAAACCCCAACATTCTTGTTACAAATAAGGCAAAACACACATTCAAATATGGCCTGGCTGAAGTATATTTGTTTGTCAACAGTTTTGTAAGGTACAACAAAGTTGACTTGTCAAATGCTATGACTGAATTATTTGCCTGCAAAACTGTTCATCAGGATAGGAGTTTTCAGTTGAAGTTGCCTTTCTAAGCAAAAATAGGGACAGTACAATGTTGTCGCGGATAGGTACGTTCAAAGTCACAGAAAGGGGACTGTCCTCAAAAATCTTCGAAGGGGTGTTCATTCAAAGATTTCCTTGGTGTCTTTAATGAAAATTCTGACCTTATGATTGATGATAAGATAAGAGAATAAACTGAATACCAGGTGAGTCAAAAAAAAGTTTAGGCGTTTGGGGGGCTGTGGAATAAAAAGTATGTGACCGATATTCAAAACTAAAGTGTTAATCTATCAGTCAAAGGCTAACTTATGTAGATGAGAAAATTTTGTTTGGTAAAATCAAATATCTTTAAGAACTAACAACAATCAAAATGCTTGTAAGGGGTTTGTATGGGAATCGAGAATTCCACGTTCCATTCTGGCCCATGATTTATGTGGGATTGAAGTTTACATTGCCAGTTTGAGATGCCGAATTCCAATTTCAATAGAAGGTAAATCATGGACCAAGAATGTGGAATTTTTGTTCCCAAACATGCCCTTTACCAGCATTTTCCTAATTTCTGGGTCTGTAAGATGAGGGATACTACCAAACAAAATTTTCTCATCTAAGTTGACCTTTGACTGATAAATGAACATTTCAGTTTTGAATATCAGTCACATACTTTTTATTCCTCCATTGCCTAAACTTTTTTTTGACTCACCTGGGGTAGATCATACTTTTTTCACCATTTTCTTTTCCTTGTAGTATATCAGGTATGAAATACCATCATGGATGTTGTGACATCATCACACTCAGTGGATGGCACCATTTAATGTCAAGTTCAATACAAAGGTGGTTGCTGCCCTATTTCTTCTTGCCTTCTTGATCATGGAGGCAAGACAACAAGGCAGCAGCCACTAGGTAAGGGTGAAATTTTCTGACTGTTTGCACAGTACATCCTGTTGGTTTCTTTACAAATATGGCAACTTAAACTTTTACACATTGGTCTGAGACTGTGAAACAAAGTGCAAAATTATTGAAAACTTTGCCTGAAATTATTGCAATGTATATTCAGTCAGGTAGCTTTTTAAATCTTGAAACAACATTTGTCAGTTGGGTTAAATAAAATCTTTCAATTCATAATGAGTAATAACACCATGTGATGAACATTTTGCAACCAAAGGTTTGCTTTGTATTTGCTATATATGGTCTCTTAAGTTATATTCTACACTTTTTGAACCAACATATCCCATGTGACTGACTTAAAGGCTTCTCTGTTGTGGTATGATTCATAGATCACTTATTTATTCTGGCAAATAAAATTTTGGCAAACACTTCAGTTGCCAATATTTCATTTGTGTGAACAACTGAAAATACCAATATGTAACCACCAAGCAAAAGCGATTCAAAAATTTGTTGTTCAGTTACTTCGGAGTTCTCAATATTTAAATTTAGAACTCACACAGAAAGTGACTTGCTAAAAAAAAGGTTGTTTGAAAACATTTTCATCGATTATGCCATTGAAAGATTTCTTCGTTTGTTAACTGGCTTCAAGTCAGGTCATGTCAAAACGCGTAGGCTCAAAAGCCAAGAAGGGTGGCTTCACTGGCCTACCTAGCTGTGGGAATTCTGGCCTAAATAATTAATTGCGCTTGCCAATGTTACGTCCAAATTGGCAATACATACGTGACACATTCACCCGCATGATAATAAAATCAGAAACTCAATCAATCCTCAATTCTTTGAATTGAATTAAAAGGATAGAAGAAGGGTACAACACAATACGAACCGCTGTCACCGATGATGAGTAATTTAAAAAGATGGTCGTAGTCCCTCGCCATCTTCGTGTGTCTTTTTGCCTTGTATTACTCGAGCTTTGCAAACAGTCAGTGGCCTCTGGGTTTGAAAGATACTTCGAGGCTCGTCGAGGATGATGCTTGTGTAATGAATTTGAGTATCAAACCAATATTTCCATAGTTTTTAGTGACTATATTTCACTTCCTACTGCTTGGCAAATCCGTGCAAGGCAACTCCTCCCAAACTTCAACATTCGCAAGTCATGGCACAGGGATACAAGGGAATGCTCATGTGATGAATCAAAATTCCTCCGCAGCAACGGCGCCTTTGGGGAAAAGTTTGAACTGTCCAGCGACATTTCATTTTCATTCTGAGCTAAGCCAGACCAAAGGACCAAACTACTTTCAAATGAAACAAAACTATCATTTTAACTACTATGGCAATGAAAGGTTCAGAAGCAAACTTTATTCCCTACAAAAGACAGCTTGTTTGCTACCCTGGGTTACCAGATTCTCCCAAGCAAAAGTTTTCTTTCTTGGGAGAGTCTGGTACCCAGGGTACTTGTTTGCATGGAAGGAAGAAAAGGGGAGCAAAAAGAGAAAGCAAAATAGAAGGAATGAAATGAAAGAAACAAGGGGGAAACAAGGAAGGGAGGAAAGAAGAAATAGAAGGAACATGGATAGAAAAAAGGGGAGAGGAGGCCTAACAAAGGAAGGAATGAAGAATTGATGAACAAGCAAACAAAGATTGAAAATACATCGTGACAAGAAGGAATACAGGAAGGAAAGCATAATAGAAAATCAGTGTTCAAATGAAATCTGGGACTACAGAAAATGATACTTATTGCCCAAGTCGTCTTGTAAGAAAGAGTCTCTTTCTTCCTTGCAGGACAACTTGGGCAAGTCCAGCAGAAAATTGATAAAACAATGGAAGAAAGAATCCTAGTTTCATGTTCCTCAACAGGTAGGCAAATGTTTTTGCAACACTGTAAACGTGGTCTAAATTTGTGAAATTCACAAGCGCAAAGTTTATGATGTAGGGACTTATTTCAGTAGCATACCAGGCGAGTTAAAAAAGAATCCATGGATATCAGGACATTAATACTGGCAAATATGTGATTCAGTGGTGAATGTGTTCAAAATGCATATTCTAAATTCTACCTGTCTGAAGTCGGCCACTCCGTTCTGAAATTGTTAGAGATTTTCTTGATGAATTCCCTACGAGAAATCTCTAAAACACTGCATAAAATCACAACCAAATTATGGCAATGAATCCTGCATGCTTTTGCATGTTTTATCTCTGGGTGGATGAAAGAAAATGCCATCCCTGGAGGCAAAACAACATTATTCCCGACGACTTCATCTTCCGAAGCCCGAAGAGGATGAAACAATTTAGCACATGTTGAACTCAGTGAGATAACGCAGACAGTTCGGGAAATCTTGTTCGTTGTTTTGAGCCTGTTTTAAGATTTCTTGACAGAACAGAGTGGCCAATTTCAGGCAGTTAAATTTTGAGGTTTATGTGAGCTTGTCTGCTGTGAAACGGTATACTACCCATCTTGATATTCAAGTAACGGGAATTCATTTCATTGACTTATACAGTAGGTCATATGGCTCTAGAGTTAATGGCGAATTCGCTTTTGGAAAAGCTGTACGATAAGGCTGAGAAACAAGAGAGATAGTAGATATGCAACAGATACACTATATCAGTTCAATCTCTTCTATTATTTATCTATTATGAACTAAAAACACGCGTTACACTCAAGTGAAAAATGTGCATCAAAAAATGCCACGTTTCCGCTGAAATGCTAAAAATTTACACATCACAACTTCATGACTTTCAACTTGAGGAACGAATTTTACTACACAATATGAGAAATTTCACAATTACTAATAAATTGTACATGATAGTTATTTTCAGTTTCTTGAAAGTCCTCTGTAAAAGAGAAAATTATAAATCAGAATTCAAAACATGGATTGTGTCATTAAAAGACCAAACACTTTATGTCAGAATCTGGATATCAAATGTGCAGGGACAGTCTAGATCACTCTGTTAGCTTTCGGCACAGTGAGCCTTACAAATAGCACCAAATAGTATTAGTGAAAGCGTTTCGGGTTTTCTCCAGAAGAGTTGGACCCCCGTCTAAGACCTTTGGATTCTGCGCAGTAGTGATTTCAGGGGCATCGTCCTTAATTTTACCTTTGTGAACCGGCAAAAGCTCTTTCCCCATTCCACTGATCAGCAAGCCAATCAGAGTTAACATCTTTTCCATTGTGATTTACAACAGGGGGTTCGCAGCATCCTGAACAAGCAAAAATGCCGACAACACTGCTTAACTACCGGCTTTTGCATGATGGAATATTCTGTAGACTTTATCACAAGGAAATCAGTACCCTCCTTTCTAATTGGTACTTTTTATCTTTGGATGCTGTGTAGATTCTGCGGCACTGCGGTAGTGGAACTGAACATGAGTGGTGAAATGCGAAGAAGGAAAGATGCGAAGGAGCTGTCCCCCTTCTTCGCGTCTTTCCTCCTTTGCAGTTCAGCATGCATGTACAATTCCAACACCGCAGTGCCACAAAAGCTGTGCAGCGTCCAAAAGATAAAAAGCAATGAAAAGAAAAGAGAATACTGGTTCCCTGTGACTTTATGCCGAGCATATGAAGTGCAGAGTGCTTCGCTTGAACATCTAGAAAATCGTGTCTGTTTAGCTAAACCGACATTCGGCTGCTCCTCGCTGAAAAGCAAATCAAACTTGCTAAAAAACTATTATCTGCAAAACTGCAATACCCGAATACTTAGCTACTTTCGGTAGAATTCGGCTAAAAATAACTGATCAATCCAGACGATTTCAGCAGTGTAATGCACGCGAAATTTTTGTTACAAAGGGGCACTTGACATGATTCTGAATGCGGACGTGTCGTTAAACCATAAATAGGCTTTGTTACAACTTTGTTTGATGTTCCATAATTGCTTGATCACAATTGTTTGTTTATAAACAATATGTATTCCGTTCTGATATCAATTATTGCGGCGAAGCCGCAGCATATTTCGAAATGAAATTATAATTACAATTTCTAGATTCAAACCAGCGTCGATTATGCCTCAAACTGAGTTATTCCGCTGCAAGGCTACAGTGGGGGTGAAATGAAATTTTTTGTAAACAGCCCATCATGATCAAGCATTGTGGAAGATCAAACAAGGTTGTAACAAAGCATTCTTAATTCGTCTGTTGCTTTGTGGAAAGTTGTGGGAAAAACGGCTTTCATGGGTGCTTGAAGTTGTCAATCCTGAGCTTAATGATTCTCGAGACAGGGAACAGGTTGGGACGAGGGAGAAAGGAACTCCTTTTATTAAAACAAACTTGACTGCAAAAACCAGCAGTTGCAACACAGGCATCCATCTTTGCATTTTGTGATGCAACAGGTCGAGAAAGGCCTATTATTAACTTTTTCCATATATTGGTTCGGTTTGCTTCCAAGGCCGAAAACGCTGCACTCACTGATTAAAGGGAATAGACATAGCTAATATCTCGTAGCCGCTATAAGTAGGCTTTAGAAAACGTCTACACATCAATTGTTTCTTTGGCTCCAGAATAAAGCAGCACGTGTTGCAGTTATCCAAGTCAATAGATTATATTTTTAACCTGGCCCGGGCCAGCTTTTAACTGTATCGATTATTTCTAGAATAACATCTTATGTATAGCCGCTCTTTGCAATTGACGTCTTTTTGAAACCATTCAATCCGAAAAAAATAGACATTACATCAGCTATTAGATTTGATGTCTATGTCAATAAAGGTTCTTTAGCACGCTGTTGCCCGGTAACAACATGGGTTGCAGGATACATACCTATTTGTTACTGAAAGTGCGTAATAAACTTACTGGTCTCTACAGCTCATCATTTACATCAGGAGGTGTAGGTGCTGCCTCTTTATCTTTTTTAAATCCACGTTTCTCTAGGTTACTGCATATTTCTTCTGTTGACATTTCCTCGACTGGAATTCTCTGTTTAAAGAAATATAAATGCCAAATTAATCCTCGCAAAGAACTGATTTACTACAGTTCTTGGCCTAATAAATTGACCACCCTCAAAATTTACGTAGCATAGCATTTCCAATGAAAGGAACACACGCTACAGACAATATACTGTATTTTAAGTGGTCTCCATTGAAAGACTGAACTTGTCATATGTCATGTATGTTTGCTAATTATTATATACTACATTGCCATTTGATTTTCCACTCCTTTGTAAATAATGGAGTGCAACATAAAATTCCGTTGCAGGAAACCAAGCCTAGTATTTTCGCTTAGACGTGACGAAGTCGCACAAAAACAAACAAACATCAGAAAGAACGAATTTAGTAAAAACAAATTAGATCAGTTTTCGAGATAAATCCAACTTCTTTCAATAGAGAGCCAGTATTGAAAACAATGTGTAAAGTCAGCATTAACCGAAATATTACAACCAGTACAGTACAGTATATCTCTTAATTGCGATTGCAATGCAGAATGACATCCCTTTTTCAGCTTTCCATATGCTTGAAAGTATTTTTGGAGAAACTGAGAAATTTCCGTGGAAGGATAGTTTGCAAAATGTCAACTCATTGCTCACTAGAAGGAAAGGATAGTTAAAGGAAAGTGCAACTAGTAAAAATTGTAGGCTACAAAAGAACTTGGAACTGCAAAAAGAACAAGGAAAACACTCAGACACAGCATCATTTCTTAGCAATCCATCGTTCATGGAGCATATGCAACTTTGATATCTTTAGACTGTTTGCTGATGACCTTGCAAAAAATTCCTTAACTTTGAGGTTATCAAAGAGAAAAAACCAGAACAATGTGCAGGCGAATTCACATAAAAAAGCAAAACAAACCGTTAATTCTTTTGAATCCTTGTCCATGAAAACGAGCTCAGGATCAGCACCACCTATGTACTCAACTTCAAAGTTAGAGCTTATTTTTTGTCAAGAAGTATATCACCTTTATCGTGTCAACAAAGATCACTGCACAAAATTCAATGATAAGCCATTTGATTACAAACGGCGATGTTATCTTCATCATAAAAATCATTTTGAAAGCCATGTAAAATCTAAACTGAGATAAAAGTTGTGCATGAAAACAGTATTATAGACAGGCCTCCTGTTCACAAATTATGCCATCAATATCAGGAAAACGTAAAATTTGAGAACAGAACTCTCACCAGCATAGTTTCAAAATGATGTTGTATGTACACTGGAGAACTATGAAAATGGAAATGCGCCGTGATGCTTACAAAATGAATGGTGAAATGCACCCCCTTCTTTATGTAGATGGCAGAAATTTGGAACCACTTAATTTTTTGCCATGTTAAAATGGTGCTGCTGGTATCACGTGAATGCAGATACATTTAGCTCAGACTTACAACTGAATAGCATTAAAGTTCTATTGCAATATACTTTGCAACATGATTTTGCTATTTGACAAAAATATGGGCCGTTCTGACAAAAGTGACTTGGGTCTCCCAAGATTTAGGGAGAGTTGTCACTTTTAAAGTTGCGTACAGGGGCGGGAGAATTTTTGGAGGAATGTCAAATGTTTTAGCCTTGTTTTATTGGGGGTATCACACATTCTGGCAAACTTACAAATTATATATGATGGGCTGTGAAATTTTTGGATAGATCTCAGAATGAAATGAAAAACACCTAAGGGTGTTTTTAATTTAGATAGCTGTATATATTTTAATATCACACGCCTGTTATTAGATTTTTCTTTTCTTTTTAAATAGATTTATTGTATTAATATTTGATAGTTTTTGTTATTTTGGCGAAAATGTACATACATACATACATAAAATCAGACATGTTTCTTACAAAAAGTTACAGATGCTACTCATGTTCATCATTTATGGAAGACATTATTTGAAATAGCTGGTGATCATTCTCATTTTGATGAGACTTATTTGTTTCACTTTATGTCCAGATTGTGCTCATTAGTAGTTCAAGCTTTTCAAGTAAATCCAAGATAAACTGCAGTAACATTAGTTGGTGATTGCAGCATTTTAGGAATGGGAACAAACTGCACCATCATATAGAATGGAATAAAAGTAATGGGCCTTTCTCATTCTGCTGACATTACAAGATGCCTTTGCACCCTTGTATCGCAACAAGGACCGAGATACAGGGGGTCCAGGGGGGCCATGGCCCCCTCAAAAATTTCCAGTAGTTGCTGCAGTAAATCTTTATTCTTTAATCATTTAGTGTTCCAGAATATTAGATAGGTAAAGGTACTTCATTTCCTTATGTATATCTTGTTTAATTTCTACCTTTCATTAGTCTAGGAAGCCCTGTGGGGATATTTTAGCAGTAAATATCATATTCATAGCTAACAAACCTGTCGCACGCTAGAAGCGTGCTGCTATTAACTCTACATAAGCTTTTTGGTAAAGGCAAATTAAGCATTCTTGATTTTTGGGGATATGTACAACCCAAAGTAGATTTGCCTGTAACGTCAATCTGTATTGAGGAACAAAAATTAGCATTGTTTTTAGCCGATTTGAAAAGCGTGGTATCACATTTTTCCAGGGGAGTACTCCCAGACTCCCTTCTAGGTTTTGGCTCGCTTCACTTGTCACCCAGTTTGCCCGTGGCCCCCTCAAGTAAAAAGTTGTATCTCGGTCCTTGTATCGCAACCACTCATTCATGCCCGCCTCCCAGCAAGATCAAAACGAAGTCAGACAACCATACATTCATTTCATGGAATAAGAGACAATTTAAGATGGCTCTGATGCCATCACCTCTGACAGTGTGATGAAAATACTAGGTTATTTTGAGCAGACAAATTGCTGGATAGCCAGATTTCCACAAACCGAAAGTAAGAAAGAAAGACAGAAACATATATCACAGCTTGCTGATTCTTTGAAATATTTGGGAGCTAACGCTGCAGTGACTCAATAGTGGAGCATGAAATTATGTGCTATCTTGAAATGGGGTGCCAAATGTTACTAAACTTGTAAGCAAATGGGGTAAGAAAAAGTTCCTATTGTCATAAAAATTCTTCCACTCCTGTCCCAACACTAAAAGTTACAACTCTCTTATGAGATTTGGATATTCTCTAAAACCATTAGGTTTTGAAGCATAATTTCAATGTACTGCGGACAGGGGCGGGCTGTATTTAGGCTCAAACATGTGTTTAGAAAGAACAGTATTTAGGCCCAAACATGTACTGTGTCTCACAATACTTGGCAATTGAAAGGAACGTATTTAGTAATCTTTTAGGCATGAATGAAAAGATACTATAGGTCAGCATGCTCATTGATGAAAGCCTTCACCTAAGAAAAATTGAAAATACTTTCAGCAACTGTTGCACAAATAAATCAAATCTTGTACACTCTGAGTCCTTCGATACAGGAGTTATGTACTATTGGGTCGACGTTTCTAAAACACGGAACAAGCGGAACAAGCCAGTAACAAGCGGAACAATCAAGGAACAGGTCAGTAACAAGCGGAACAACCAAGGAACAGGTCATCAACAAGCGGAACAACCAAGGAACAGGCCAGTAACAAGCGGAACAAGCCAGGAACAGGCCAGTAACAAGTGGAACAAGCCAGTAACGCATTGAACAAAGCGTGGAATCAGCAAGAGTACATGGCTGAACCCCACGGGATACCGTTAACATTGCCGCAAGGGCCGTCCATTCCAACGGAAATTTCCAAAAATTGTTGCGGTGTGAAATGAACAAGTAACCGTATCTTTTTTGTTGCAAGAAACTGGAGAGAAACATATCGCCATAAAGTTATGAAACTCTCGCACTGGGAAAAATATAACGTAAAGCCTGATTTCCACTCAGAAAATTCTCTTTTTACAGACAAATGACGGATATATAGCGGCAAGTTTAAAAATAGAGCGCCTACCATCATTTGTTTTGATGTAATCTCTGGAGATCATCAAATACAATAATGGAATACAATAGACTATATCTAGATTTCCCAGGGCCCTGATTATATATGTCTTATAACGCCCAGCTTACAAAAAGAGCAAAAGAGGGCCGCCTGCCCTCATTTGTCCATTGTTTTGACAATCTTTTGAGATCATAAGATATGTAGGAATACAATTAGGCTATTTTTTAGATTGCCCATATCTCCGTCATTTGTCTTTAAAGTTTTTTTCTCGATAAATCTTTCAGGCCGATACCAGCCATGACTGCCAGGGGGGCCCAAAAACAAAATTTTCCGACGATAACACAACAGCAACAACAACAGTTGTTGGACCAGACGAGTTGTATTTGTGGCGGTATATCAGTTAGGCAAAAAGGCAATCAGTTAGGCCTTCCTTCCCTCCTTCCTTCCTGCCCTCCTTCCTTCCTTCCTTCCTTCCTATGCAGAAATCTGCCCATCACGTAATGTGCTCATTCTTCACACATAAAAAATAGCACAGTCTATTTGAAAGTCAATGTTGCTTCGCAGGTGATTCATCTGGCAGCGGGGACGTGTCTATTTTATCAATCTATTTTACTTCCACAAAACTTATAAAAATTGGCATAAAATCAGTTGGGTATACCTTTAGGTTGCAAAATTACGTCAAAATCCCCCCCCCCCACTTTTCCTATTTTTCAGAGCTGGCGCCGCCACTGCGTGATTCCTTGTTGCTTGTTACTTGTTCATTTTACACCGTTACTTATTCGAATTGGCCCTTTTCTTCTTATTGTTGCAGTAATGTTAACGTTATCTCATGGGGTTCAGCCATGTACCCATGCTAATTCCACGCTTTTTTCAATGCGTTACTGGTTTGTTCCGCTTGTTACTGGCCTGTTCCTGGCTTGTTCCGCTTGTTACTGGCCTGTTCCTTGGTTGTTCCGCTTGTTACTGACCTGTTCCTTGCTTGTTCCACTTGTTACTGGCTTGCTCCGCGTTTTAGAAACGTCGACTATTGGGTGCTTAATGGAAGGGGGTCCCAATAAATGGGAGGGGGGGTGGGAATCTTTTAAAGAAACTAATAAACAGGATAGTGTCTTAACAAAGAGGGGTGGGATTAATAAACAAGAAGTGGCGCCACTTTTACACTTTTGACAAAAAGAGCTTTTTCTTCAACTGTTTTTCTGAAAGTAAACATTCCAATTAATTTACTGCAATAATGACTTCTTTTCTGAAAGAAATCATTCCAGTTAGTTTATGAGTACACTGCAATGACTATCTTTCAACCAAAATTTTGTATGAAAATCATATTGAGACTTAGACACTGTTTTGCCAAAATTAAGAAACTTAATAAGGTCTTAATAAGGACCAGGGGTAGGACAAATTTTTTTTAAATCAATTTAAGCATCATCCCTCCTTGTATTAGGCACCAGACAGTTAGGCAATATCCACAAAAGACCTCCTGAGCTACAATCCTTTGTGTGCAAAATAGAAAGCAACTAAATGAGAACCTGCATCAGAAATGACTTTCATACTACATGCAAGTTGACTTAAACACCACAAAGGATCATGCTTAGGGATAGAGCAAAATTTATCATATGAAATGACCAGTTTGGGAGGGAAATTCTTCAAAAGATATCTGCTCACCCATTATAAAAATTATTGCAAAGAAAAAACCAGCCACCCTGTCACCCTCACAATAAAATGTTTCTGCCTTGTATTCATGAACAACGTTGTACAGTATAGTACCACCAATGAAATCATAACGAAAACAATTCTTGTCCAGTTTTGTCAACAAAAAATTAACTTTTAAGATGAAGAGATATGATTGATGAATGGTTCTGCAAAAAACCAACAAGGAAACTTTAAATCATTTTCTACTCAATCGTTCCTAGCATTTCTCATCTTGCATGATTTTCAATTTCATCCTCAAAATGATCAATTTTATACTGTATTTCAACTTCATTTTAAGCTTATCAAATGTTACTGGCCAGCACATATTAGCTGTATCAAAGTGCTCATCCAGTTCTATACAAGCTCAAAAAAGTTTCCCTTTTCTGCACCAGCCATACTATAAAATAAACTCTGCAATGTCCCTTAGCTTGATGTCTTCATGGATAATCAAAGGGTTCTCTTAAAAGCATTGCTAACTGGACCTATTCTTGGGTGAGGCATAAAAATATTTGACAAACTAAGGTTATAATTAAAGATTTTTAGTGCAGCTTGTGACATGTGATACAAGGAATGAAAAAAAACTTTAAAATGATCTCAAGTTTTAAAACAGGCACAGCATCAACAACATCAACAAATATTTTTACCTGAGGAAGGCTGTTCAAACGTCATCCACCACAAGTCTAGAAAAAAGAGAGAGGACTTAAAATGCAATACTCTGTCTAAAATTTTGTACGTGGCTGACTCATTTCAGCTCTTCTTGTCAAAGCAAGGGTGTTAGGGCACGGATGTTTCAATTGATTATTTATTTACCTTGTGTTTGCCCTCATATCTCGTTTTGTTGTCTGTTTTCTGTTCTGTTTCTTCTTCAACTGATGTGCGCAACTGAGCATGGTTAGGCCCAAATGCTCTCGAGTTGCTCAAATAGAACTGTTACTCCCTTGTATTTCTGTGTCTTAGTGCACCTTCACACAAGAAAGGTATCACGCTAGCGAACCTATACGCACTACTGTGGTGGATACGCCATACAGAGGCGGGGTATTATGCTAACGTGGTAGGGTATTATGCTTGATGTGGTGGATACGCCATACAGAGGCGGAGCATAATGCCCCACCACGTAAGCATAATATGGCGTATCCACTCTGTATGGCGTAATATGGCGTATCCACGTAAGCATAATATGGCGTATCCGCTCTGTATGGCGTATCCACCACATCAAGCATAATACCCCACCACGTTAGCATAATACCCCGCCTCTGTATGGCGTATCCACCACAGTAGTGCGTATAGGTTCGCTAGCGTGGGTATTCAAGCAACTTGACAGCATTCGGGTCTAACCACGCTCAGTTGTGCACATCAGTTGAAGAAGAAACAGAACAGAAACCAGACAACAAAACAAGACACTGTATGGTGTATCCACCACAACAAGCATAATACCCCACCACGTTAGCATAATACCCCGCCTCTGTATGGTGTATCCACCACATCAAGCATAATACCCCGCCTCTGTATGGCGTATCCACCACAGTAGTGCGTATAGGTTCGCTAGCGTGGGTATTCAAGCAACTTGACAGCATTTGGGTCTAACCACGCTCAGTTGTGCACATCAGTTGAAGAAGAAACAGAACAGAAACCAGACAACAAAACAAGACACAAAGGTAAAAATAAGGTAACTAAATAATCAATTAAAACATCTGTGTCCTAACCACACTGGAATTGGCGTATGTTACGCCACATTTATGTGGCGGACAGACTCGCTCTAAACAATAGAAATGCCAATAAGACAAAAGAAATTGGCGTACGTATGTGGCGGACAGCGTACCCCAATTCCACTGGGGTGTCCTAATAACCTTAGTCAAAGAAGATTCTCCTCATACACTTAGGGTACAAAAGTATGGAAACGATGGCCTAAAACATGGCGGCAAAGATGTTCTATGGCCTATGAGCATCGTAACAAAAGGGAGATTTTCTCTCCAACCCAGACCTCAATTTAAACTCTTATGGCGGGAAAATATTCGCCATCTTGTCTTCTGTTTACCAGACAGACAAGGATAGGTTTTAGAAAAACTTTTTATGAATTTTGAGACGAAAACTTCGAAGTAGTGTTATTGCTTTGAGCTGAACGAAATGGAGAAGATATGAAACTGAAAAGTTGTCAAAAGATCAGTTTGCTTCAATGAAGAGTTGGTTGGGATGGCTTCATTTTATGCTGTTTATACTGGACATTTTGATTTTGAATCAAACTTTTGGGAATAATCAAGAAATTTTTAGAATTTTGGCTGCAAACTCAAGGAAAGCTGCTAACAGGTAAGCTTGCAACTTCGATTTCTCTTGTGACCGTTGCAGTTATTGCCTTGTAATGGCTTCACATCAAACCTCCGATGGCTCAATCAACACGAATAAACCAGAAATAAACAAAATAACATTTCGTTTTCAGATTTCAGCTTTTTAAGGTACTTTCATAAAGATTTGTCTAGCTCGAAAAGAAAAGCATCGTCTGGAAAAATGATGTCACTTACCTGCTCACAACTTGCCTTGAGTTTACAGCCAAAGTCCTGAAAATTTCTAGATTAATCCCAAAAGTTTGTTTCAAAATCAAAATGTCCAGTATAAACAGCATAAAATGAAGCCATTCAACCAACTCTTCATTGAAGCAAACTGATGTTTTGACAACTTTTCAGTTTCATATCTCCTCCATTTCTTGCAGCTCAAGACAACAACACTACTTCGAAGTTCTCGTCTCAAAATTCATAAAAAGTTTTTCTAAAACTTGTCCTTGTCTGTTTGATAAACAGAAGACGAGATGACGAATATTTTCCCGCCATAAGTGTTTAAATTGAGGTCTGGGCTGGAGAGAAAATCTCCCTTTTGTTACGAGGCTCATAGGCCATAGGACATCTTTGCCGCCATGTTTTAGGCCATCGTTTCCATACTTTTGTACCCTAAGTGTATATAAAACTTTTTCACAGCATTATCTACCATGATTCAGAAAAGTAGTAAGTGATCAGTCCCAGACCTCTGTGACAAGGACATGCATCTTCTATTTATTTTGATTCCTATTTGAGATGTAGACAATAGCCAGAATAAATTCTACTTGTAGAAATTTTCAAAAGGTACTTTCTGGTGCGCCACAAGGATCTGTGTTGGGTTCAATACATTCCATGACTTTCCAGCATTTCCTATTCACAAGGAAATCATCTTCATTGCCAATGACAACAAGCTTAAACTTATATCTCTAAAGATATGCAAAATTTTGTGATTCGGCATAGACTTCGCACGAATCTGAAGCAGTCATCTTTCGCACAGCTTTCGAGGGTAAATAAGATGATTCTCAACATGCAGAAAAATTTCACCATGAACCATGATAGAAGAACTTATTTTTATTTTGATTTCTTGCAATGATAGTATTTATAGACTTACGCGTAGAAAATTAAAAATTTTCGCAAAATTCCAGGCTGTTGTTCAATAATTTAACATCCACTGGAAAATGATGAAAGGACGCGTCCCCAGCAGGACGACAAACAACCAAAAAGCTGAAAGCTTGCCCAAGCTTCTGCTGCACCATTCTGAGTTTGCACTTAGACAGATTAAGTGATCATACAATAATACTATTAACTGTCAAATAATACCTCTAACTTGGCCTTTGCTGGTTGATCTGATGCATACAGCTCTAAAATGACAAATTGAAGGGCAACCAGAGTTGCTAGCCCCTTCATGACGGCCCTTCTATATTTGACACGTCCGTCGTCTGCACACTGCAGTATCAATGTGCTGTGCCTCAGGCACGTCTAGCTTCATTACAGAGTCCCCTCATGCTAAATCCCGAACTTTACTGTGACTGATTTACATCGATTGCACTGAATGATAACAACAACAGCAACAAAACTGAAGGTCATGAACGTATGTAGTGATTCTGATAAAACATAAACAAACTCAACAACAACAACATACTTGCAGAAATATGGAAATATTGTTATCGTCTCCTCTTCGTTACGAGGCATAATTTAATTTCTTTCACAAAACGCCAGCAAAGTGAAGACCTGTGAAGTAGTCAGTAAATTCAATATTTTTTCACTTTCTTGGAGGTTAAACAGTAGCTGACAAAATGTCTTACATGCTTCCTCATCTCCACAATGGTTGGCAAGTTGATCAATCAATTCTAACAGAGGAGGACCGAGTTGTAGTGATACGGTTTGGCCACGATTGGGACCCGACTTGCATGAAGATGGATGAGATTTTGTTCAGCATTGCAGACAAAGTAAAGAACTTCGCCGTGATTTATGTCGTTGATATAACTGAAGTCCCCGACTTCAATAAAATGTACGAATTGTATGATCCATGTACGGTAATGTTCTTCTACAGAAACAAGCATATTATGATTGATTTAGGCACTGGTAACAATAACAAAATCAATTGGGCCTTAGAGGATAAACAAGAAATGATTGACATTTTGGAGACAATTTACCGTGGAGCAAGGAAAGGAAGAGGTCTTGTTGTTTCACCAAAAGACTATTCTACAAAGTACAGATATTGATTCATTTAAAGGTCATACAGTGAAAGCAAGCAAAAGAGCTGCCCTGCCAAGGGATATTTGAGATTTGAACACTATTTACGGGGACATTTTCTAACAAAACCTTTCGTAACCTATGATACGTTGCAATGTTTCACTGCTTGTAGGTAGATGTTGGACTTGCCACAAGGTTACAATGATAAACCCAAAGGGACCCCCCAAACAAGTCTAATGTTCATGAACATTTGCCAAACTTCGAGTGGTTCATTTCCCTGTTGATAGCTGATTTTTGAAAATTTTGGGGGACTGCCAACTGGCCCGCTAGGTCACAGCCTTGTGCTTTGTACCTTGAAACAGAGTATGATTTTCTCTGTTAGAGGGCCATTTAGTACCCACATCACATGCTAAAGTCTAAGGAAAAATGACAAGAAGCCTTTCAACTACCAACCAGAATTTGATGTATTCTGACTCACCAATTATCTTCCTCTAAAATAAAATAAATCCCCCAGATCATTCCTACCCTGCTTGATTGTGACTGTCATTGTGTTGCTGACTGCCCCCTTATCTAAATTATAGTAGCCTGTGTCCAGCCTTAACTTTCATTCTTCAGTTTCTCCAGAAAAACTGAAGTCCCCATTCTAGCAAAATGAGGTTTCTTTGCTTCTTTCCAAAATCCTGCAATTGTTTGTTCTTTGGACCTTCATTTTCATTGTCAGGCTGGAAAAATTGAAGATGAGGTGCGTAATTTGATGTGACTACCCTTCAGCCTATCAGATCATCAAACTGTTGACTCATTCAGGCATTTCAAACTTTGGTTCTAAAGATTTTATGCAGGATTTGTCGTTCATATGCAGTGGCTGTTGTTTAAAAGTATTTAAGTTTATATGTACCCTCAATTTGTTTTCAGCTTTTGTAGTGTTCTGAGTCTGGTCTTACTGGCTTGTAAAACTTGACAGTGGCGGAAATTATTGGGGAGTTTTGGGGGCAACTGTCCCCCCAATCTGACAAGACTCTGAAAGTTTACGTAAAAGTTTCTGACAAGACTAGGAAATTTCGTAGCTGGAATCGAAACTGCAATGAAAAGCAACTTATCGTTTAGAAGAAGAAGACTTTTTATTTGGAAAGAGCGAAAAAACTTCTCACAGTCTATCTAAAGAATATATAAGTGTTTTTTACTCCAAAATTCCTTTCAAAAATGAAGAAAGTGGTTGGGTGTGGGTTGGGCCGAGCGACACTGTTGGAACGTGATTATGAGAGCGGCCTTCTAAGCCAATGTGAAGGTTGGACATTTCAAAATTTTCCTTATGACTCTTAGTAAGGACGAACGCTTAGGGAGCTGTCAAAATTTTCACATCCATGCAGGTGATAGGCGAAAATTGGATTGCGAGAAGCGTTCTAGGAAAAAAACAGGTTCTACGCAGAAATTTCTTAGAAGTGGCAGCTCATATTCGTCAAATTCTCGAATTTGGCACTGTCCAACTAGGGATAGAGGTCTTCTAAGCGAAAGTGAATTATTTTTACTCAACGATTTTCTTCAGGATGCTACTCTGCAAAAAATTATTGCAATATTACCCAAATGCTAAGGGACAGAGCAAAATTTATTTCGTAACGTGGCCGGTGCAAAACGTAACGGGCCAACAACTTCTATTGAGCTTATCAGAGGTGGGGCAACACATTTTTGAAGCAAATATCACGGGGCATCAGCTTTTTATGAGCTAAAGATGAAATTTGAAATGTAAATGTCTTATTTTGAGGGCAAAGTTGTGAATCATGCAAGCAGAGAAATGCTTGGAAGGATATATTTTAGATGACGCCAAATTTCCTTGTCAGCTGCTTGCAGGAACGGTATCAGTCATATCTATTAATCTTTAGAATGAATGTTTCATTGAAAAACATTGGTAAGCACAGAAATTGATTTTATCCGTGGTGGATTTAGGGGGCAAATGGGGGCAACTGCCCTCCCTTCACGATGAAGACTCAGCTTTGGCAAGAACACGCTAGCAAACCTATACGCGTAATAGTGGTGGATGCGCGTAAGAGGGGCGGTATATTATCGTAGATGTGGTGGATACGCGTAGCAGGGGTGGGATATTATCTTAAATGTGGTGGATGCGCGTAAAAGGGGGTGGGTTATTATCTTAATAGTGGTGGGTTATTATCGTAGATGTGGTGGATACGCGTAGCAGGGGTGGGATATTATCGTAGATGCGGTGGATGCGCGTAAAAGGGGGTGGGTTATTATCTTAACAGTGGTGGATACGCGTAGCAGGGGTGGGATATTATCGTAGATATTATTGGCAATTGCCCCTGTTTGTTGGCAAGAACAGCGCCCCTTATCCTGAACCAAATGTACTCTTCCTTCAGTGTTTTGTTCTGAATGCGGGGAAACACAAATTTACCATAGATTATCTATGAATTTACTAAGACGTTATTCAGTAAAAAAACCAGAGGAATTTCTTGAATAGAGTCCTAAAAATTTTCGGGCGCCTTCGGCGCGCTCACTTTCCATGATGTCTTTGGCGCCCTCTCTCCCAATTGCCCCCCCCCCCTTCAACTTCGGGCTGGATCCGCCCCTGATTTTGTTATGGTCTTTGGCTACTTTGATACGTACTTCTGGCCATCAGATCTCTCTTTCCCACCCCACTTGTTCTGGACTGGTGCCGCCCCTGGATACAGTACAGTTTATAATAGTATAATGCAGTGCAATGCTTATTCAAAGCAGCTGAAAATTGATGTCCATGTGACGCCAGCAAAAAATCTTCGCGGGTTTTTCGTCAGTCGAGGCTCGTCAGTTGAGGTCCATGCCTTTCGCTATCTGTGATCTGTTGGACCAGCCGCTGAGGATGTGAAGATGACAAGATCTCCTTTTATTTAGTACTAAAAGTGCAGGCTTTTGATGAAATTTAGAGAATTTCTTTCTCTGGAAAATATCATCTGCAATAGACGATTACGCTAAAGATGGCGGCGAGAAAATTTTTACCAAGATGCATTGCGTTCGAATCAGGAATCGTTAACGAATCTATAGGGATTCGACTACAGAACGCAATGCATCTTGGTAAAAAGTTCCTCGCCGCCATCTTTAGCGTAATCGTGTATAGATAAAGTAGAAGAATTATCAATAGAATCAATGCAGTGGAAAATGAAATTCCAAGTTCGATTAATCGTTCGAACGCCGCATCAAAATTCGACTGCTCGGCAGTTTCTTTTCACATGTACCTACTCAGTTATTTACAATCAAAAAGGAAGAGAGAATTGACTGAAATTCTGAGTTAAAAAGATGGGGAAAGGACGCTCAGGAAAATTGAAGCCTCAGAAAAGAACCAAGAAGCAGAAGAAGGATGCAAAGACAAATGACGAAGAACCTAAACAAGTTAATGAAAAAAATAACGTAAAGATACATTGTGAAACAATAATGCCACCCAAGGCAGAAGAAAAGGACAACACTGAGGAGAAATATTCTTCATTTGCCGAAGCTATATGGGCGAGAATCAACAAAATCTTTGAAAGAAGTAATTCTCAGCTCAAGCTGGTTCGGGATTTGGAAGACAGGCTACGAGAGTTAAGGGGTGACGACGAGGGAGCCAATGAAAAGTCAGAGCCGTTAGACAAGGGTTGTACAACACAATTATATGAAATTTCACCCACTGACGATGACCAGAGAGATGAAATGCGCACCAAGAGAGCCCCTTTCTCGACCGGGCTAACAACTGGGATCGATTCGATTTTTCACAGGGAAGCAGAGAAACTGAGAATGATCAGGGAATATGAGAGAGAGATTAAAGAAATTATTGAACAGCGAAAGAAAAATAAAGTTTAAGTTAGACTGATCTTTTATTATTTTACCTGAGTTTCTTGTTTCCGGATGCACTTTGACTACACGTTTTTTTATAAGAAACTAGGATCAGGCCATAGTACTAAAGGTTTCTTGATTTAACAAGAAATTTTGTCCATTTTAGTATTAAAAGTTTCTTAATTGGTTTCTTATTTTTTGAAGGCATAAATTGTCAATGTGGTCGCTAACACTGCTACAGATATGTTTCTTTATATTCTAAACATCATATAGGAATAAACAGTGTTCTACTATGTTGAAAACACAAATGGTTATATATATTGCCCAACAATACAACAATAAAGGTTCAACGATCTATTTGCTATAAAATTCATGCTTTTAACTTTGAAAAGTTTCTTAGCACTTCTCAGACATAGTGCTAGAGTTTCTTAAAATTTTGGCCATCTTAGTACTAGTTTCTTATAAACCAGTTTCTTATAAAAAAAACGTGTATACATATCGCTGCGGTACTCTGTAAACTTGACCCTGTTTAGGCCATCTCTATAAGAACTTTTGGCAGCAATCGGCTCGTGAGATTCAGTCAATCCCATTTTGATTCAGCAAACTTCACTTGTGAAATGTTCGCAATAGACTTTTTAGATATGGCTGTAAATGAATTTAAATCGCTGTAAAATGACTGTAAATCGATCCCCTGTTTTTTACGACTTTTTGAGGATTTCTGGCATGCCCTTTTCCTCAAAATTCTTGATTTGCAAAAATTACCGAGCTGAAAATAATTGCAAAAAATACTAATAATGTATTGTAGGCTAGTCTTTTAGCGACAGAACAACGTTTAAAGCATTCCCATCGGCTTTCTTACTCATATTTGTATAACAAATTGCGTCGGGTCACTTTTTTTTGGGTCACCCGGTAGATCTTTGCCTTGAACTGCATGCCACGTATGGGATTTTCGCTGAATTTCGTTTCTGTGAAAGACAGCTGAGCATGGACCAAAAAAGTGGGGCCATCTTCTTCATTATGAGTCGTTGCTGAACAATTTTCACCGCAAGCATTGAAATCTCTTATTCTTATTTTTGATCTTTGCTTTAAAGGACTTTAAGCATAAATGTTTATGTAAGCTATTTGAAGACTTTAATAGAGCTTTTTACGGTAAGATAGGATAGATCTACGTATTTCTCCCTGGTGTTAACTATTATTTCGAGATTACCAAAAGGCGTTGAGCCTCCTTGTGGTCCCGGGGGGGGGGGGTACATAACATGTTGAGGGTATGGGTATGTGCCGCCCATATGGGTTGGTTTTTGGGCCCCAAATTCTCTAGACAAGCTTCCCTTTTTCGGCAGATTTTCCATAAACAAGGGTGGGTTATCCAGAAATTGGCAAAAAATGGGTGGTTTTCCGCCAAAATTCATCATAAAAGTGGGTATGACGGCAAATTTCGGTAGACCATTTCGACAATTAAAATCGGAGACTGGGGAGAGCGGTTCGTTCTGGTAAATGGCGGACATAAATCTCGTAAATGGCTGAAGAGGTACCCTGGGTACCAGACTGTACCCAGGGTACTGAAGAGGGTACTTTTCTGAAAACCGGGCGGCAGACCCCCGTCTATCCGCAAGTCATTTACCCCCCCGGGCTTGTGGTCTCAGGTGTTTCGCAGGACACAGGTCAAAGTGCAGAACACACAAAGTGTTAAACACGAGGGGCAAATCACTGATTTTTTTTTCGTACACTTCCCTTGAAATCACAAAAAAATCACATACAAAAAATCACAAAATCACAATAAAATCACATCGAGAAAGCACTAAAAATCACAAATCACTGAAAAATTACTGAAATATCCACGAAAAATCACTAAAGATCACAAAAAATCACAGAAAAAAATTATGTGATTTCAAAATCACGAAAATCACGTACGCTATTCTGAGAAGTGATTTGCCCCTCGGTTAAACAGAGAAAGTGTTAATAACAGGGCACTGTGTGGGCTGCTCCCATATGTGCAAATTTTATTGACAAGGGATTTAGAGAAATAGAGATGGCAAAAACACTTGGTATCAGTTACGGAAACATAAAACTACCCCATCTTTTATACCAGGATGACATTCTGCTCATGTCAGTAAATGAAACAACAATGCAAAAGATGTTAGATATTGCAGAAGACTTTCAGGCAGTGGCGTAGCCAGGTCCCTGCCTTTGGGGGGGGCAGAGTGCGAGCGCAGCGAGGAAAAACGGGGGTTCGGGGAAAATTTTTGGGGGCCACGCCCTTCAGGCGCTCGGAAAATGAGGGAAACGCCCTTTTCAGTCATATTTTGCACCATAAACATGACTACATTGAACACAAAAGGCAGAACGTTTTGTTAAATTTTCATCAAGAATTTATCCTCATTATTGCAAGTTACTCTAAGAAAGCAAAAGAAGAATTCTTATTCAGTTACAAGCGGTCCAACATATCAAGTACAAAATACGAAATGAATCTTCTCAGCTTTACTGCAAAAGGGATTTGGTGCTGGTCGTTCGATCTTGATATTCAAGGAATTGTCTCTCTTAGCTACTTTATCATTGTCTAGTCAGTCTACAGAATCTTTTGCAAGAAACTTTTACAAAAGAAATTGTTGTTCAGTGTACAGGTTCTTCAAATCATCTTTTGGTGAGATTTTTCCAGAGTAGTAGCAAATAAGGATCGGCTGACGACAGGCATTTACAGGCTAAGATAAGTGGGGACATTGAAGTGGATGGGTCCAGGGTCAAGTCACCAGAAAAATCTTTGATGACATGCATTCTACTCTGGCTTAGAATGCCACTGCCAACATTGTTCAAAAATTTCTTCGGATCCCGCATTCCTCTCAGGTACGCCACTGGAAAACCAAGAATGCACCCTAACTAAAAAGTAGACAAAAAATTCGGTGCCGCTCTTATAATGGCAGCGACGAAAGCTTTTCTTTTTCTTTCAGTCATATCTGAATTCTCGCAAAAATTTCGCAATTTAGTACCATGGGTGCCTGAGACAAAACAAGTAAAAGGACAACAGCTGAGAAAGTCTGAACTTTGAATTGATTTGAAACACTGATAAAAACTCTAGAAAGCGCAACGATGCTTATGGACAGTGCCGTCGAGAGCCAGCCTGGGCCATGTAGTAATCTATGGAGTATACAGAGCATGAAGAAAATGCGAGCGAAGCGAGCCGAAAATTTTTGAGAAGCACAAACAGAATTTCACTGGATGGTTGAAATGTCACATCACAGTAGAAGAGATGCACTGTTGATTAAAGTTAAGGAAGGTTTAAGTTGGATTCATAAATTCTTGTAATGCTGGATATATAGGAAAATGCAGAAATCGTTCAAGAAGACAAATGGCAGCATAAGTACACATAGAAGGAAGAATTCTTGGTAGAAGTGCGAAACGAAGCGAAAAAAATTTGAAAGATGTGATTAATTGTATGGTATGTTCTGTGCCAAATAGACTCATACACATACCAAGTTGAAGTGGTGCCTAGGTCAGTTTCAAAGAAACTAATGAAGCTGCATGCCTTGCCTGGACATGATAGCAGGCCAGGCGGTACAAAGATGATCTCAAGATGATACAGTGATGACGCAAGTATGGACGTGCGAGCGAAGCGAACAGAAAATTTTTGATTCCTTTGTTGGCTAAATCGCACCAAGATGTCACTTATTAGGGCAAGAATTTCATTCCTGTTTCTTTTATAACATTGACAAATCATGCTGCCACAAGTGTTGGAGAAAAATGCAGCCGACCCCCCCCCCCCTTCAGTTTCTCAACGGATTTAGGAGAATTGCAAAACTCATCTCTGGCGATGATTGGGGGGGGGCGGCCGCCCCCTCTTGCCCCCCTGGCTACGCTACTGCTTTCAGGATAGGAATCTATTGAGATTTAACAATGAAAAGTCCCAATTAATGTGTATGAGATATGGTAGAAAAATTCTAGATGAAAACTCCCTTAAATTAAATGGTGATAAACTTCCAACGACAACAAAATATAAATATCTAGGTGATATAAAAAATTATAAAGGCAGTTTAGAAGAAACAATAAATGACAGATGTAAAAAATGCCTGAGAATCACTAATGAAATAACATGTTTGGCAAAAAATCCAACATTGAAGCAGCACAAAATTGAAGTGGGTCTGAAAATAATCAATATGATTCTAATTCCAAAGCTCCTATATGGGTGTGAAACTTGGACTGGAATGACCAAAGAACAATTAAGTAAACTGGAAAAAGTTCAAAAAGATGTCCTGACCAAACTTTTTGCACTTGCAAGAACAACTCCACTGTTTGGTTTACTATTTGAGTGTGGGATACTCCCCATAGAATATAAAATACAAATCAGGAAACTGGTGTACTGGCATAAACTCCTAAATCTTGATGCAAAAAGGCTTGTAAAAGCCATTTATGATGAACAAAAAAGAATGGGTCTAAAGAACTGCTGGTACAGTGAAATTTGTAACATATCCTATGAACTTGGAATACATATATCAGAAACAGAAATAAGCAGCCTGAAAGAAAAGAATGGGTGAAGATGGTAAATGAAAAGGTGATCGAAAAATGAACTCTGCAAACAGAACCAATCAAAATACAAAACTTCGTCTGATAAGAAAGTCATCGTTTGGATTAAAAAACTATCTAAAAAATAGCAAATTTGCTCCTAAACTCCTATCCATAAAACTAAATATGACAGAACTAAGAGCAAATTATAAAGGCAAATACCCCAACACTAAATGTAGAAGATGTGGAACAGAAGATGAGACAATTGAGCACCTATGGGCCTGTGTAAAGTTTAAAAAACAAATGCCAAGAAAAGAACTCCTGCAAACAACAGAAACCTTGGCCCTGATATAAGAAATGCTCCGACAATATCTTCATTCAAAAAGTCACTAATTTTCAATATTCGCCCCATTCAAAAATCGTTGCACGGTATTGTCAACCGTTGGGAGTCATCCATCATAACCAGACTTCGAGTTCATTTTTCCGACTTACACGAACATAGATTTGATCATAATTTTGCTTGTGAAAGTCCTATGTGTGTATGTGATTTAGGGGTCGAGTCTACCATTCATTACTTCCTGCACTGCCGCCAATACTCACTTCACAGCACGGGGGGGGGGTTCTTCCATAGTAAAGGTACCTGGGGATGTGCCGCCCGCGAGGGTATACTTTTTCGGACTTCTAGTCTAGCCAAGGGTGTACTTTTTGGCAATTTTAGTCGAGTTAGGTCTAGGCAAGGGTATGCTTTTTGGGAATTTTGGTCAAAGAGATGTCAAAATTCGGTAATTTTTGTAAAAAAAACCCAACTTCTTAAAAATTTTGGTCTAGAAAATGCGAAAATTTGGCAAGTTTTGCCTAGAAAATACCAATTCAGAGCACTTCTGAAGGAAAAATTAGTCTAGCCAAGGGTATCATTTTCACAAAAATTGGTCTAGCCAACGGTTACATTTTCAAACTGTGGGCGGCACCCCCCTACCCGAAATTTAGCCGAGAACCCCCCCCCCCGTGCTTCACAGAAGGAACCTGCTTGATAAAGTTGACATAACTCAACTGCCTGACGACCATTTATGTGATCTACTTCTTTTTGGAAGTAATGCTTACAGACTTACAATGCGAAAGCAAACGAAATGATACTGAAATGTACTGTTGAATTCGTCAAGCAAACAAAACGATTTCAATGAGTTTTGGTCGTTGTCCTCTGTATCTGGTAGATTGAACTCTATGGCCTTGGACTGTTATGATGACGTGTACATGGTAGTTTGTATTTTGTCCCTTATTGTGATTTTTTAGTTTATGTATAGTTCTGTCCCTTAGGGTGGCTTTGCCCTCCCATCAGCGGAGGGCAGAGTTACCCCTAAGCCGAATTTGCACTTGAGGTGTCGTCCTCAAAGCACTTTAGATATAAGCTCGGCAGCACGACGGAGTTGGATCAATCTGACACTGCTGCGTGCGCCACATTGAAAGATCACCTCAATGGCAAATTTGGCTTCAGTATTATTTTTTGTTGTGTAAAGTTTATTTCAATTTAAAATATTCGTATAATTGTGATGTTGGGTGTGGAGGCAACTCGATAACGTTATGTTTTTTGCCTCCACCTCAACAAAATTAAATTTGAGTTTGTTTTTCGTTTTTAAATTTTAGTGATATAAGAAAAAAACAACAGAAACCAATGATCTAAAAAAGATTTGGGCTCAGTACTGCTCTTTTATTGAATTCTAGTTTGTTTATTTTGGATTTTAAGAAATACTGTACATTGACCAGTGTTACTTTTCAGTAGCTGCTCCGGAAAGGAGAAAGGTACTATTATTATTATTATATTATTATATTATTATTATTATTATTATTATTATTATTATTATTATTATTATTATTATTATTATTATTATTATTATTATTATTATTATTATTATTATTATTATTATTATAAGCAATAAGTAAGCTACCACTTCATCCGAAGAACAAGATTCTTCTCTATTCGACGTATTTCATGTCTCAAGTGTCTTGGGACTTGACAATTGCCGACTTAGACATCACGTGGGTCAAACAAAATCTAGACTCACTAGCGCACAGGTACATTAGATTATGGCTTGAAATACCAATCAGTGGAACATTGGATATAATTAGTCTTACGAAAGAAAAATGCGGGCTAGGAATTATTGACCCGTCTACGAAATTTTCCCAGTGCCAAGTTTCGCTTAGGAAATGTTTAAAGAAGTCCCCGAATGGAGACATACAATCACTACATAAAGTAACTAGTCGTGATAAAAATGTGCAATATGACACATACGCCAATGGGAAGGAGGTAATCAAAGAAAATAGAATGAAGAAAGTCCACAGGATCACACATGAATTGTCATCACAAGGCCTTATACTGAAGGCTATTCTTGAGCACACTACAAATAAAATAACAAGCATTTGGAGTGAGGCACAGAAACTTCTACCGAAGAACATCTTCAACTTCTCTGTACGTTACTTGAATAATAGCTTGCCTACAAAGAAAAATATGAAATTTTGGGGCAGAGTCGAAAGCGAGTTGTGTAACTTCTGCCAACTCCCACAATCCCTTCTTCACGTCGTCTCTGGTTGTAAATCCATGCTTGAAGGGAAAAGATATACTTGGCGTCACAACTCTGTCCTCTTGACGATTGGCAACTTCTTAACAGGAATAAGGAATGTTAAAGTCTATGCTGATGACATTCCAGGCTTCAGACCATCAGCTGTTATCACTGGAAAAAGCAAGTGTCCAGATCTCCTTGTGATCAATGAGGGTGTATTATATGTTCTAGAACTGTCTGTTGGCTTCGAAACAAACATTGGAAATAACGAGGCTCATAAAAAGCAGCGCTACGAAAATCTCCTGAAAGACCTTTCATCCTCATACTTGCGCGTGGAATACATAAATCTATCGATGAGAGCAATAGGAACAATCGGCATTAACGGACACAAAGCGTTTATGAATATGTTGCATAATTTATCAACTAGTAAGCAAGAACAACTTTACCTGGAAAAGAAAATAATAACAATCTGTGTACGTTGTACGTACTACATATTTTGTAAGAGAGACAGTGAGTGGACAAGTCCAGAACTGTTAACGTTTTAAATTCTTTTCTTTCAAGATGTGGACAAATATTATATTTCGAACGTATTAGCTGCATACTTTTCAATTTATTTTAAGGAACATTTTAATTAGAACTTGTAAATTTCCCCATCATGCCTAATTGAGAGTGATGGGTGTCATCATGTATAGTAGTATTTGTAGGGAATAAAAAGTTTCCATTATTATTATTATTATTACAAAAGTTTTGAGCAGCAACAACACAATGTAGCACCCTGAAACAGCTCTGACCAAGCTGCCGCAAAATGGATTTCTTTCCGTTCGGTATTTTCAACTTCGATGATCAAGTAGGAGCAGTATCTCTTATTCTTGAAGACCATGCATTTGGGATACGAGTAGCTGTCTTCATCATTGTTCTATCGTGCTTGGTGTATTGGTGAGTTGATAGGGGCGGCCTAAAAACATCATGCAGCATCATGCTTCGGCGTTGACCTGACATCTTTGTCGGCGTAGCCTGGTTGCTTCTTTTCAATAAAATTGGTTCTTGGCGTGACAGCGTTTGAAAATCTGCCTACCTTGGCGTGAATGCGAAGTTGCCCTCGATATTTGAGCAGTTAATCAGGTCTTGAGTACTCAGTCAGATAATACCTGGAAATACCTGGCGTACGAAAGCTTAGAGAGGCCAGTGTGGAAAGTTCGTTCGTTACGCCAAAGGTTTACGCCACGCCAATTGTCTAAAGACAATAGACCTATTGTTCTTCTATTGTTCTTGATGTTTCCCCACGCCAAAGATATTTGGCGTACATACATGTTTTCCAGCGTGGCTTAGAGGTTTTACATGGAATACACCATGGTTGCACACCAACCATTTGGCTAATAACCTGAGCTAAAGGATGAAATCTCCTAGGTTTAGAAATAACCTATGGTATTTGATTGGATTATCAAATACCATAGGCTATTTCTAAACCCAGGAGATCTCATCTTTTAGCTCAGGTTATTCCATTTAGCATCCTCAAATTCTCAAGAATGAATACTGAATTTTAAAAAAATACTGAATTTTAAAAAAATACTTTGTAAGAATTTTAAAGAACTACAACTAACATTGGAATTTTCGGTTTACAAACTAAAGTAACTGTTCCAAAAGTTATGAAAACTGTAAGTTGTGAAAGAACTGTACTGGGGCCTTTGTGTTGAAGATCTCAATGCCCAAGGGAAAAGTGAAGAAGAATAGGGCATATATTGCATGTACAGGTGTGTGTAACCCATTTGGGTGGGTTTTTTGGCCCAAAATTCTCAAAACAAGAGTCCTTTCTTATCAGATTTTCTTGGCTGAAATTCATTTAAATTGGGTACTTATCTTCCAAAATTAATCCTAAAATTGTTATCAAAAGCAAGGCTTTAGCAATAAGAAGAGGGTGCTTTCTGAAAATGAAGTGTTGATCCCCATCGATCCACAAGTCATGTCCCCTGGGCATCCAGCGTGATCAATATTTTTAATCATATCATCATCTTATACATAGTAATAAGTTTTTGCACTGTACAACAACATGCTTAATGTTATCATCTTATAGGATTGGAATACACCCTTTACATACCCTGCAAAAGTATGGCATTCCTCACCCAAAGGCTACACCATTCTTAGGAAACCTCAAGGAAATTGCAGCTAATGTAAGGGTTTTTCACTGCTTAGCTTATGGCTTAGTTTATTTCACTTTTTACTGGTATGAAAACCTAATTAAAGCAATCCTGATAACTATTGTCTTGACTTTTACCACATTAAGTACAAAGAACTAGGTTTATCTAAGCTTGTAGAAGCACTATGCCGAAACTTTTGTGGCAAATATGTTGTTGACTTGTATTTTAGAATCATATTGAATAACCGTTTATGTTTGAACATTGATGTTTTAAACGTAAAGAAACATACCTGCAACAGTGTTACAGACCACACCATGAATTTGAGATATAAGAGAAAAATTAAGAAGCTGATTAACAAAATGCAAACAGTTTCATGAAGAAAGTTTCAGTAAGGTTTGATGCAAGTTTCTTATAGAAAACATGTACAGCTCCAGACTGGTGGTGGTGTTGTGGCCAAGTGGTTAAGGCACTGTATCCCAAATCTTGTGGGGTCTACCCGTGTGGGTTCGAATCCCGTTGCTGACACTACAAACCATAAGGCAGCAGCCAGCTACTTCTGAGGTCGGTAATGAGAGGCAGCTTTGGGGGCACAATTCTTAGAGCTGCAGGCCCACATCAGCTGTATAGCTGCCCATGTAGCCAAAAAATTGCTTGCTTGCTCTCTTGCTTGCTTGCTTGCTTGCGTGTGGTACCATGTAGCTATTTATTTTCTAGGGAGGAATGAACAAGTTGCATATGGAAGGCATCAAAGAGCCTGGAAAAGTCTATGGGTAAACTGTTAATGAAAATTTGATCATTGGCCAGAGTACTTGGTTTAAATTCATCAAGGATAAGTCCCCAATAAGGAAACAAAGTTCCATACAAAATCTTTCCAGTCTCAATGAAACACGTGACATTTGAAAATATGAAGTTGGCAAATAGATCATGTATATTTAGACATTTAAAATGAAGTTAAGATTTACGTTTACTGAAGTTTACCACTCCTTTCTTAAAATGAAGGATTATGAGGGACTTCTTCGAGAAAGCCTCTTCAGGAGCCCTTCACAATCATAACCAACGTTTCCTAATATTGGTACAGCAACGACGCAGCACATCTTACCGCATTTGTTATCTGCCTTGGAGAATGGAGTCCCCTTGAATATTTTGTTGCATGTGTGGGGATGATTGTTTCATGGTCCCAAAGACATAACACTTGCTAAAATGTGTACAAGTTATTGCAGTAGAGTAGAAGCATTAGGCAAATTAGGCCATTTTTTTTTCAGGTACCTTCCTGAGAAAATCAAAAGTAGAATTTAGACAGAATGACCGATTTTGGCCAGGAAAAAACTCGAAAGTTGATTGAGCATCTTTCAAGCACCATGCGTTTTTTGTGTCACTTAAGTTCCCTCTGCTTTTTTTATTCTGAGTCAACTACTATGGTATTGTCTATTTCTTTGTAGATATTATTTGGGAAGAAGACCAATCATTGTTATTGCAGATCCTGAGATGCTTGAACAGATTTTCATCAAAGAATTTAGCAACTTCCATAATCGACCGGTGTGTATAAGAATGATCTTTTTGTTAGATTACTGTTTGTGGGTGTAGTCGTAGCTCTCTCTAGAAAATAACGTAGTTTCAGTGGCGGTGCCACGGGGGGGAATGGAGAGGACTTGTCTCCCCAGATCCTGTCAAAGCAAAATGACATAGAATTTCATTAGTTAGGTATACCTTCAGACTGAAAATTATGTCAAAATCCCCTCCACTTCTTCAGGATTTTTCAGAGCATTCTTCTGCGTAGTTTCTCTGACTGAGATGAAACGGTTGGACTGAGCCAAAATGATTATAAGATTATAAATGACGTATTACACGTATTACTCTAGGTTGAAGTGTTACCTATGAAACTGTGTAAACGCCTCCTCCACAGTAGCAACACAAACGGGGCACAATGTTTTTGAGACACCCTGTAAGTCCCTTGGTTGTTGATCTGCTTTGAACACTACCAGCAAAACAAAAGGCTCAGACAAAAGGGGCTGTCCTCGGTATCCTCAACAAAATTACTTAACGAATGTAGGACGTCTTTTGCGTCCACAAGCAAGCAAAATATCACTTGTAGGTAGGAGTTTTTGCTTAAATAGCTCGAAGGAACATCTATCTAAGTACTGATAGCTTGTTATACTGTGTAGCACTCCAGGAAGACCGCTTTTTTTCGGCGTTTTTGGCTGGGTGGTTTTGAGAAAAAATAGCAGATGATTTAGGCCGTGTCCGTTTCTGGAATCGTAAGGACATGAGTCGTAGTTATAGCGACATATCAGTTCAGGCAAGGAGCGAACTACGACATGTCATCAATCTAGTAGGTGATGTGGAATATTTTTCTTTTACAGAGGTTGCTTGGCAAAGGAAAGAAGCCAATGGATATGGGCTTGGTGTTAGCAAATTACTCAGACTGGCGAAGAATTCGGCCAACAATCAGCCCAACGTTTTCAGCAGGAAAAATCAAGCAGGTAGATCTTTTTTTTGTGCATTCCAATTAAAATTTATAGTGAAAGTCTACCGGTAATATGCGCATACTAACCGGTCTTGTGTTGTACAGGAAATATAAAGCCCCTGGTCAGAAAAGTGCTGACCGTGCTTGCGAGATAAGTGCATTGAGATCGAGGGCTTCATATTTTCCTGCACAAGGACGAAACCGGTTAGTATGAGTTTTATTACCTGATAGCTTCTAATTTGGCTCGTATCGTTTGATCAAAAACATTTTGTTACTGTCATGTCTTTTGAGTTTTTTTGTAAATGTCATAGGACTGTGGCGATAAAAAATGCTTCCTCGCATTGTATTATACAAATGTTTGTTAAACCCGCTGGAAATGTTTGATTAGCCACTAGGAGCTGCGGGATTCTGTATTGCCTCCTTTTCGCAACTTCAGTCCAGTAATAGCATTTTACCATAACGACCATTTTTTCATAAAAGGGTTGCTGAAAAAAGCATAGAGCTCAAATCTTTCAGATCTTAAAAAAGGTGGGTGTGAAATTGTATCAAATTTTTCCATGAATTGAATGACTTCAAAGAAACTTTAGGTAATTTGCCGTAAATCTGCCATGGCAATTCTTTAATGTCTTGATTATTTTCAAGATGGCGGCATTTTGATTATTTTTGTAAAAATCCATCAAAAATTTTGAGAAAATTAAAATCATCGTAACTCCTAAATTACTTGAGGAAAATTGACGCAATCTTCAAGAAAACCATAGTTTATGAAGGTCTACAAAATGATTGCAAGCAGAAATTTGTAGCTCTTCTGGTTAGGGATTTAGAAATATGATGACGTCACAACCTCGAAATCAATAAATGCCGCCATTTTAAAGCTAATCACGATATCAAAAAATTGCCACGGCAGATTTACAGCAAATTACCTAAAGTTCCTTTCAAGCACTTTGATTCAAAGAAAAATAAAGAAGAATTTTACACCCGTCTTTTTAAAGATTTGAGCTCTATGCTGCTGAAAAAAGAGACAAGACAGGAGACTTTATGATAGGTTTGATAATCGAGATATGGTGATATTTTAAACGGGAGTACAATTAAAACCAGCAAATAAGAAACTTATTTTGTCAGATCAGGCTGCACAGTTGTTTATAAAATGAAAAAAAATTGAATAAAGTAGACCGATGTGTTTCGTATAAGAAAAACTCTGAAAATGTTGCAGGACCAACAAGAAAGGCAAAGCTCCATGCGAGGGGCATTTCACTCCCGAAAATCTCCTGCACCTTTGGCGAAAATCCTTTTGTTCTCAAGAAAAATCCATCAAAAATCCGTATAAATCCTGTTGTTCTAAAAAAATCTCGTACGCTTTTTCCAATGAGTGAAGTGCCCCTCTGCTCCATGATTGATGATAAACACTGTATTGTATTTTATTTACTTTCTACTAAACGCAATGTATCATACTCCGAGGGGCAAATTATTCCATAGAAATCTTGTACACATTTGGCAAAAATCACTCTGTTTTCTAGAAAACTTTGTAAAAATTCCGTAAAAATCCCACTGCTTTAAAAAGTCTCGTACGTCCTTTCGGAAGGGTGATACACCCCTCGTCACACACTTTATAAACAAAACACTTCAAGTCTATGCAAAAGGGCACACATACAGTAATGTCAGTCAGTAATGTAGAGTACTTGAGACTGTAACTCAGCACTCGAAACTGGCAGCAAAATACGCATCTGACGGACAAAAAAGTCAAGAACCATTTACATGTGTTTCTGGAAAACTTCTTCTTACATTTGTTTTGTTCCATAAGTTTTCGTTCTAAAATGAGATGTTGTAAGAAACTGGAAGGAAGTCAGGGTCACCAGTTCCTCGTATTTTGGTACATAGATTTTAAAAAAAGTCGGCTTGCTGTTTCTCATAAGTGGGTTTCTTAGATGATGCGGATTTTTACAGCACTTTGATCTAGACACTGTAGCAAGATATGACAAATCTCTCTGAAGAAAAAAACAAACAAGTAATGATGCATGTTTATTTTTAAATGATAAAAAATGAATAACAATATGAAATGTGACTAGTCGCCAACCCAGCGCCGCACGGATGATCACCCATGTAGAGTATGTCATTACGGAAAACATTTTCCCGTGTTGATGGATTTGGAGACATGTTGTAAAGTCTCGAGTATGCCAATTTAAACCTAAACTGTCATGCTGGAGGCGTATGAGTCATCAAGCCAACCAACTGCGGACCCGCGTTTCGGATGCATTTTACGGTCGGGACGCGATGTGGTCCGCAGAGCATCCAGTAACCTCGTTTCCAAAGTTACTCTCTAACCTCCTTTGCATGACAGTAGGTTTGTAATTAGTCAAGTTTTTAGTCAAAAGTTTTAGGCATACCTTGTGCTCTCAGGCGTATTATGTTTGTTACTCAAAGAAGTGTGTACCAAGAGATCGGCTAAATTTTTATGTCGTTGTAATGCCAAGAAGGGTTTTTCTGGCCAAATCTTTTTCAATGTTTCGTCTTGTTCTATCATATTCCAGTGTCTTTTCAAGATATTGTTAATTTTTACAGTGTTTTCATCGTAGGGTATTACGAAAGGGAGGAGGTTTCCCGTCTCTTTCGCAATGGATTGTTTAAAAAGAACATCTCTTTGGGAGAGTTTAGAAACTTTTTCAAATTGTTTGTTTATTTCTAATAGTGTGTATCCTCTTCTGATGAGGTTGGATTTGAGTTTGTCCAGGTTCAGTTTTAGGTTCTCATCTGCTGTTATGACTCGTCTGTACCTCAGGGCTTGGCTGAAAATGACGCTATTTTTGCAATTGTTTGGGTGAAAGGACCCTTTGTGTAGGAGTGTGCAGATGTCTGTTGGCTTAATGAACAAGTTGCTTTCGAGTTTTCGTTCCTTATTGACATAAATTATAGTGTCAAGGAAGCTTATTTCTTTTTCTGACAGTTGTGCTGTGAATTTAATTGTCTCATGTAAACAATTGATGTGTTCAAGAAACTGGTGTAAGGCAGTATGGCCGTGGGGCCAGACCATGAATATGTCATCGATGAAACGTCTCCAAAGGGTTGGGCGTTTATTTTGTGGTGGCTTCGGGCAGAAATGGCCTACAACGACACTCCAGAGCTAATGCTCTTGAAAAAGTCGTACAAAACCATGGCAATAGAAAAATTCATTGCCAAAAAACCAAGCAAAAATAACAAAAAAAGAGGTGTAGGCGGTGCCAACCAAGCCGCAGAAAGCTGCGAAGGCACAAAGAGACAAAAAAGACAACGAAGATAACTGTGCAGAAAATTAAAAACTTGTACATTTTCATATACCCACATTATCACTTATTACCATATCAATTTCGTTATTAATTGTTCATAGCTTTATTCATCTCGCTGTTACATTTTTTTTTTCTCCTTGCTTTGACTAATTAGGGGCTGTTCGTATACAACCTGTGAGTCGCAATAACGTAGTAAAGCACATGTGTACCTCTATAATAGGTGACACTTGCAATACTCTGAACACAATAACGCAACACCACAACATATCGTCACTCCGCAAGTTGGCAGGACAAAAACGTAAAATCAGAAGAGGGAACCACCAAAGCAAAAACTCACTACGAAGGACCCTACACCGAAAAATAGTAAAACAAGCCAAACCTATTGACAACATAGTAAACCTCGCGGGCATTACCCTAACCGAGGCACAAACAAGCGTCCTTAACAAGGGCCTTAGTTTTGTACAAACCCCCAAACTAATGAATTTCAAGAAAATACAAAAATCCTTTGCGGAGTTTCGAAGGAGAATGCACACTCATTATTTCTTCGCAACCCGGCAAGATTTAAAACATAAAAACATCACATTTCGCACTAAGTCATCCTGGAACCCACCAGAGGCCGATAATAAAGCCCTGATGGGATACCTCAGGACTGTACATCGAGATCTGATACAACTACACAACAACTCCAAAGATAACAATGAAAATCTTTCACAATCCGAAAAGGAAGCAATCTTACAACTAAAATCAATGAAAAATGTTATATTTCGGAAAGCCGATAAGGGCGGGAAGTTAACCATCCTCACTGCTGACTCGTACCTCGCAGAGGCTTATAGACAACTAAGCGACGCAAAATACTACAGGGAAACCTCCTATGACCACACCGCAGAAACAGCTTCTGAAATAGAAACCTTTCTCACACACTTATACAATGAAAAACTTATTACAAGTGACACATTCGATTTCTTAGAACCGAGTAATGAAGTCAGAACACCCGTGTTTTACACACTTCCAAAACTACACAAAGAGGGCATACCAGGGCGCCCCATCATATCTGGCTGTAATTCGCCAACTGAAAAATTATCACAATACCTCGACTTCTATCTGAAGCCTATAGTTCGTAACATACCGTCTTACATAAAAGACACTACACATTTTCTGCAAGTCGTCCTTGACCAAAAGGAAATACCCGACAACACGATCCTAGTAACACTGGACGTCAAATCGTTATATACAAATATCCCTCATGACGAGGGAATAAACTTCTGTCTAAATGCCATACAAAATCACTACCAAGGCAGTACACCACTGCCAATTCAACACTTGAAACAAATGCTAATTTTCATACTGCAATACAACCATTTCACGTTCAATGGTAAAACATATCTACAAATCCACGGCACAAGCATGGGTACACCATTTGCACCAAACTACGCCAATATCTTTATGGCTGAAATTGAAAAAAATATCCTCGAAAATCCACCACAAAATAAACGCCCAACCCTTTGGAGACGTTTCATCGATGACATATTCATGGTCTGGCCCCACGGCCATACTGCCTTACACCAGTTTCTTGAACACATCAATTGTTTACATGAGACAATTAAATTCACAGCACAACTGTCAGAAAAAGAAATAAGCTTCCTTGACACTATAATTTATGTCAATAAGGAACGAAAACTCGAAAGCAACTTGTTCATTAAGCCAACAGACATCTGCACACTCCTACACAAAGGGTCCTTTCACCCAAACAATTGCAAAAATAGCGTCATTTTCAGCCAAGCCCTGAGGTACAGACGAGTCATAACAGCAGATGAGAACCTAAAACTGAACCTGGACAAACTCAAATCCAACCTCATCAGAAGAGGATACACACTATTAGAAATAAACAAACAATTTGAAAAAGTTTCTAAACTCTCCCAAAGAGATGTTCTTTTTAAACAATCCATTGCGAAAGAGACGGGAAACCTCCTCCCTTTCGTAATACCCTACGATGAAAACACTGTAAAAATTAACAATATCTTGAAAAGACACTGGAATATGATAGAACAAGACGAAACATTGAAAAAGATTTGGCCAGAAAAACCCTTCTTGGCATTACAACGACATAAAAATTTAGCCGATCTCTTGGTACACACTTCTTTGAGTAACAAACATAATACGCCTGAGAGCACAAGGTATGCCTAAAACTTTTGACTAAAAACTTGACTAATTACAAACCTACTGTCATGCAAAGGAGGTTAGAGAGTAACTTTGGAAACGAGGTTACTGGATGCTCTGCGGACCACATCGCGTCCCGACCGTAAAATGCATCCGAAACGCGGGTCCGCAGTTGGTTGGCTTGATGACTCATACGCCTCCAGCATGACAGTTTAGGTTTAAATTGGCATACTCGAGACTTTACAACATGTCTCCAAATCCATCAACACGGGAAAATGTTTTCCGTAATGACATACTCTACATGGGTGATCATCCGTGCGGCGCTGGGTTGGCGACTAGTCACATTTCATATTGTTATTCATTTTTTATCATTGCGCGCGACGAAGGAGCGTGCTTACTAATTGCGAGGTAGTGAATTTTCGTTTGCTGGCCACGCATATTTGTTTTGTCTATTGCTTCATTGCCGCTGTTCAAAACGTTCGCATACCTACAACTTTCCTGATCACATGCATTGATTGGCAACGATGCAGCAAATCGAGCAAATAAATGCTCGTCAATAGGATTAACTTAACACAATCATCTGTTGACCCTGCTTTCATCACCCTCCTTTTAGTCATAAAACATGGAATAGGGAATAATGGAACAATTAAATCCAGTTCAAGGGAACAGCAAAAAATTCATTTACGAATTTAGTGTGGCTTTATTTGAGTTCAGAAATATCTTAGAGTGCGCGCAGTTGATAACTTTTAGTTACTTCTAGTTTAAAAATAAACAAGAGCCAGAAATCATACCGCCTACGCCTCTAAAACAAACATGCAAAAACAAACAAACAATAAGTGCAAAAACAACGGACCAGGCTCCAAAAACAAAACTAAACGCTACACAATCCAGCGTCCTAAAGCGATTAGTAACGCTGGAACGATCGAAACTTTACCATCAAAGTAAATCAAAAGAATTCACAAGACACACAACTAAACATAAACAACCCGACTTCACATATCCTCATACAGAGATTTCATACACAAATGACTTTTCAAGTGAAAGCCACGAAAAATACAAACAAATAAAGCGAAAATTTCAAATTGACATGTGCGAGCTACTAGCACAACATCACAAAGAAAAAGCAGAAGAAGCTTCTACGGAAGTTGAAAGCCTTCTGCTTCGGGCAGAAATGGCCTACAACGACACTCCAGAGCTAATGCTCTTGAAAAAGTCGTACAAAACCATGGCAATAGAAAAATTCATTGCCAAAAAACCAAGCAAAAATAACAAAAAAAGAGGTGTAGGCGGTGCCAACCAAGCCGCAGAAAGCTGCGAAGGCACAAAGAGACAAAAAAGACAACGAAGATAACTGTGCAGAAAATTAAAAACTTGTACATTTTCATATACCCACATTATCACTTATTACCATATCAATTTCGTTATTAATTGTTCATAGCTTTATTCATCTCGCTGTTACATTTTTTTTCTCCTTGCTTTGACTAATTAGGGGCTGTTCGTATACAACCTGTGAGTCGCAATAACGTAGTAAAGCACATGTGTACCTCTATAATAGGTGACACTTGCAATACTCTGAACACAATAACGCAACACCACAACATATCGTCACTCCGCAAGTTGGCAGGACAAAAACGTAAAATCAGAAGAGGGAACCACCAAAGCAAAAACTCACTACGAAGGACCCTACACCGAAAAATAGTAAAACAAGCCAAACCTATTGACAACATAGTAAACCTCGCGGGCATTACCCTAACCGAGGCACAAACAAGCGTCCTTAACAAGGGCCTTAGTTTTGTACAAACCCCCAAACTAATGAATTTCAAGAAAATACAAAAATCCTTTGCGGAGTTTCGAAGGAGAATGCACACTCATTATTTCTTCGCAACCCGGCAAGATTTAAAACATAAAAACATCACATTTCGCACTAAGTCATCCTGGAACCCACCAGAGGCCGATAATAAAGCCCTGATGGGATACCTCAGGACTGTACATCGAGATCTGATACAACTACACAACAACTCCAAAGATAACAATGAAAATCTTTCACAATCCGAAAAGGAAGCAATCTTACAACTAAAATCAATGAAAAATGTTATATTTCGGAAAGCCGATAAGGGCGGGAAGTTAACCATCCTCACTGCTGACTCGTACCTCGCAGAGGCTTATAGACAACTAAGCGACGCAAAATACTACAGGGAAACCTCCTATGACCACACCGCAGAAACAGCTTCTGAAATAGAAACCTTTCTCACACACTTATACAATGAAAAACTTATTACAAGTGACACATTCGATTTCTTAGAACCGAGTAATGAAGTCAGAACACCCGTGTTTTACACACTTCCAAAACTACACAAAGAGGGCATACCAGGGCGCCCCATCATATCTGGCTGTAATTCGCCAACTGAAAAATTATCACAATACCTCGACTTCTATCTGAAGCCTATAGTTCGTAACATACCGTCTTACATGAAAGACACTACACATTTTCTGCAAGTCGTCCTTGACCAAAAGGAAATACCCGACAACACGATCCTAGTAACACTGGACGTCAAATCGTTATATACAAATATCCCTCATGACGAGGGAATAAACTTCTGTCTAAATGCCATACAAAATCACTACCAAGGCAGTACACCACTGCCAATTCAACACTTGAAACAAATGCTAATTTTCATACTGCAATACAACCATTTCACGTTCAATGGTAAAACATATCTACAAATCCACGGCACAAGCATGGGTACACCATTTGCACCAAACTACGCCAATATCTTTATGGCTGAAATTGAAAAAAATATCCTCGAAAATCCACCACAAAATAAACGCCCAACCCTTTGGAGACGTTTCATCGATGACATATTCATGGTCTGGCCCCACGGCCATACTGCCTTACACCAGTTTCTTGAACACATCAATTGTTTACATGAGACAATTAAATTCACAGCACAACTGTCAGAAAAAGAAATAAGCTTCCTTGACACTATAATTTATGTCAATAAGGAACGAAAACTCGAAAGCAACTTGTTCATTAAGCCAACAGACATCTGCACACTCCTACACAAAGGGTCCTTTCACCCAAACAATTGCAAAAATAGCGTCATTTTCAGCCAAGCCCTGAGGTACAGACGAGTCATAACAGCAGATGAGAACCTAAAACTGAACCTGGACAAACTCAAATCCAACCTCATCAGAAGAGGATACACACTATTAGAAATAAACAAACAATTTGAAAAAGTTTCTAAACTCTCCCAAAGAGATGTTCTTTTTAAACAATCCATTGCGAAAGAGACGGGAAACCTCCTCCCTTTCGTAATACCCTACGATGAAAACACTGTAAAAATTAACAATATCTTGAAAAGACACTGGAATATGATAGAACAAGACGAAACATTGAAAAAGATTTGGCCAGAAAAACCCTTCTTGGCATTACAACGACATAAAAATTTAGCCGATCTCTTGGTACACACTTCTTTGAGTAACAAACATAATACGCCTGAGAGCACAAGGTATGCCTAAAACTTTTGACTAAAAACTTGACTAATTACAAACCTACTGTCATGCAAAGGAGGTTAGAGAGTAACTTTGGAAACGAGGTTACTGGATGCTCTGCGGACCACATCGCGTCCCGACCGTAAAATGCATCCGAAACGCGGGTCCGCAGTTGGTTGGCTTGATGACTCATACGCCTCCAGCATGACAGTTTAGGTTTAAATTGGCATACTCGAGACTTTACAACATGTCTCCAAATCCATCAACACGGGAAAATGTTTTCCGTAATGACATACTCTACATGGGTGATCATCCGTGCGGCGCTGGGTTGGCGACTAGTCACATTTCATATTGTTATTCATTTTTTATCATTTAAAAATAAACGTGTCTTCACTTTCGACTGCCATTTTGTATGAAGGATTGGGTTTTGGGAAATGAGTATCGTTGGGGTGTTTCAACAACCTTTTTTTGATCAAAATAAAGAAATCAGTTCACTCTCGAGCGGCGTCCAGGTAAGTTTTAGAAGGTGTCTTTTAACCTTGTAGAAGCCATGTTTCAGAGTGTACTCTATGGCTATCCTGTGAGTTACAAAGGGCGAGGGTGCAATGTCACTCATTCGGAAAAGCGTGCAAGATCTTTTCTTAAAACAAATGATTCTTACGGGTTTTAAGGAATTTCCCTTGAAAACAAAATAATTTTCTTAAAGATATACGGATTTTTGGGATTGAAATGCCCATCGATAAAGGGGTCCTTGATTTAATTCAAATTTCTAACATCTTGAATGAAAAAAACTTTCTGATTCTACGCGATTTACTTTGTAAAACATTTACTGGTACCAAGGAATGTTTCAGCGACCTTCAGAATGCAGATGTGAACGCATTTATGAGAAGATGAGGTCCTTCTGAGAGGCCGTGGTATTCAAGTCTAAATCTCAATACCTTGCCCTTTTGGTGGCTTTTTGGAGGCGGCAAGTCTCCTCGAGTTTTGATTGCAATATGATCTTTGACGATAACGGTAACCCTCACGGTTTAAGCCCAAGGCCCTTTCTCTTCCTCTTGTGCACTTGCAGCTACTGGGATTCACAGGTACAAGGATTTTACTAGTCTTTTCCAAACTTTGAAGGGTTAGATGTCTTAGAAGATTTTAACAACTTTTGACATTTGACACGTTATTAATATCTGTTGTATTATGATTGCTGAAGATGATTTTTTCTCATGAACAAGTTATGAAGGGCACTCTGCAACGCTTTAGAATGTTTTAAAAACATTTTTTTACTAGGGGAGTATGCTCCGGACCCCTGTCCTGGGAAGGCTCCCTTTCCTAATTTTGAATACCTAAATATTTTTAGTCCCAGCCGCCCCTGGTGGGTAACAATATAGATTCTAGAGATAACAGGTTTGTTTACGGTTACGTGACCCTGCCCCTTTAACGTTGTTAAAGAAAGGCATAGTTTCGTAAAATAGTTTCCTATTACCCCCTTGCCCCTGTTACAAAAGGGTAGGAGGGGCGCTTGCCTTCCGCACCCCCTCTGCGGCGTTCCTGGTGTTGTCAATCAAAAGCAGCTGAAGTTATTGTAGTGCCAAGTCTGATCATATTCATTGTTGCTGCAACATTTCTGAATCTATTCCCATTTATAACTATTCTCAAGAGGCTTTGGGTGAAACAGTCCCCCCACTGTTTTAGATCGTATGGTGGACCCAGGGATGGGGTCACTTTACCCCAATATGTGTATAGGTTCCTCACTCGGTTAATGCGATTCTTTGCCTCTCTATGACAATTTTTGTCACATTAGTTGCCTTTGTCAGAGAGTTCACTGGCACAAAGAGATTGCGCATTTTCATTTGTCATCATGTATGTGGGGTCTCATTTAGCAATCAAATATCCGTTTGTAAGTATCTCTAATTAAAAGTAGGAGACCGTTGCCCGATGCAACTTTCTGGCCATCATTTGTCAGCAACATTTGTGGTCAGCTCATTCAACAATTTTCTCAGCGTGTCAATCATTATATCTTGAAGGATCACATGATTTGAAACAACGCTCTTGATTGGCTGCATCCACTCAACATCGCCGAAGATGTTGCAAACTTGTACGTTCATCACCAACGCTTTGGATGCACTATGCAAATAATCGTGGGACACATATTACCAACAGATGTTGACCTTTACAAAAATTGCTGAAATACGCCCCTCCCGAGGGGCTGTGATATAGATTTCCGTATGCAGGCTGATGTTTAACTTCGAAAGTTTCAGGAAAAGTTTTTCAACATCTATTGTCCTCATTAGGATTTATGGATACATGACCATGGAAGTAATTATGTCTGTTGCATTTGGTTTGGAAAATGATTTTCAGTTAAATGTTGACCAGAAGGTTATGGACGAATGCTTTCGTTGGTTTAATCCACCGAGTGGAACATTCTTTGCTGGTAAGTTGTGACTTACTATGGTGCCCTGCTTTAAAAATGGTCATGCGATGAAAAGAAAAGTCGTTCTCCTTCTGGAACATTATTATCAATTTCTTTTTCGTTGGCTAAAATAAATGATAGCTAAGAATAATTAGCTGATTAAGTCCAACGCTAAAAATATATGTTACAACGTGCAGGTAAAAGATTTAAACTTATTTAAGCTAAATTATTTAAACTATTTACAATTCATCAAAGTATACAATAAACAAATTTGTAAGAACATCATAAAAAGCCCAAGTTCGGAATAAATTTGCGACACAGCTTGCATGGACAATTTTCTCCCTTCCAATTTTTTATGTTTGCTTTAATCTGAGCAAGGGATCCTGAGTTTCGTATTGTTTGCGGTGACATTTGACATAGTTGTGGACCTTTAAATCTGACGCTTTCTGAGCCATTACCGACCGATTTCACCCTGGGTTGAAAGAATTCGTTATTTATACGCAAATTGTGATGACTTTCATTGTCACAGAAAATTTCCTCAAGGAGACATACACATATGGGAGGTCGATCCAATGTTTCTGGTTTGAAGTATTGCTAAAAGGAACATTTGTGGATTCAAATAGACTGAAAATATGATCATGATATTGTTGGTATCAAATTATAGTTGTGTTGATATTTCTAGGTTCTGTAAAGGCATTTAAAGTGACCTTTCTGGGTTCTTTACACGCTGTGCTGGTCTTAGATTTTGCATCGCCTCAGGATATTTACTTTCGTTCACTTCCAAGATATTAGCTTAGCTGAGAAAGGGACTGAGGAGAGCGCAGCCCATTCTGACATCCTTAGCAATAGTGTAGGGCCCTGGGTTCTAAGCTACAGTAAGTTAAAAATAGTCACTCACAGCAGAACAGTAATAAATCAATATGCGAAATATTGTACTAATAGCTGTTGACAATGTATGACATATCACAGGGAAAGCTCAATATAGCAAGTCTGTGTAATAGGAAAACCGCCCATGGAGATCAATTGTTGTACGAGTTTGAAAAAACATGTAATCGTGATTTGAGTTTTGAAGTTATGTTGTGTTTTCGAAATATGTCTGTGTTTTTGGCTATAAGAACCTACGCTTGAAGATGGAATAAATCGTATAGGAAAACTCAGTAGAGCAGTTTGGTAGCAAGAATTTACAGTGGTGGCCGTGTGTGTGGTTTTGAACTGGAGGAGAAGGGAGAGAGAACTGAACGTGATGTGTTGCAGCGGAACACAAAGCTGTCAAGTTTGCATGCCAGACGCAAATCCTTCAAGGCAAAATCCAAGTTTGTCTGTGTCTTTTTCTTTTATCAAAATCTAAAATGCCAAGAATCAAACTATATCTGATCAGCCATTAGTTGAAGTAGTCCTATGTTTGTCAAGAAACCAGTAGTTTGCGTACGGTCGCAATTTGGGAAGAAACTTTGTTGTTGTTTTGATTCCATAAAAACATTTCGTTCATAGATAATACCTTGTTTATGGACAATGTCTGACCCCGAATCTTTGCAGTTAAAATTTGAGGCACTTGTTTGTCAACAATCTTCTGACCAGTTGCTGAAATTAGTAGAGTTTTTAAAGATTAAGGATCCGGTTTCCAAGAAAAGCAAGGTGCAAGTTGTTAAGATTATTAGAAATTTTGTTGAAAAGCTGATAAGTGACCCTGGTGAAATAGATATAAATGCATATTTGGAAGATACTATCGCATTTTTGACAGGCCAGCCACCACCCCTCGAAAAAACAGAAGATGAAAAGGAACTTATTGCACTTGAAAAAGCTCTTTTGGAATTGCAATCAAAACAAGCCACTGAGCTGGAATCACATCTACGAAAGCTCAAAGATGCTAAAACGAAGGTTTTTGGTGAAGATTTGTCGGTGCCTTCGGGTAGTGAAGCTTCAAAACCTGTTGATACTGTGGTAAAATCCGATGTCGCCTCAATTCCGTCAATTCTTCGACGTGAGTTTAAAATTTCGGGTCAAATTGGGGAACCGGGACAGCACGATAAACTGACCTATGTCTCCCTGATTCACCAAATTGATTCTGCGATCGAAAAAGGTTTTACAGAAAAAGAAGTAACGGATGGGGTAATAAAATCGATTTCCCCCCACAGCAGCCTTCAAAATTATATTCTGTTGTTGCCAGATCGCTCGCTAAGCAAGCTGCGTCAAATTTTGCGTGTTTTCTTTCAAGAAAAGACCGCTTCCGATTGGTTTCAACAGCTCGTCACGATGAGCCAAGAACCAAAGGATACCGCACAGCAGTTTTTATTGAAAGCATTAGATGCACGAAACAAGGTTTTTTTTGCCACAAGAGAAGAGGACGCACAGGCAGAATATAACTCGCAGTTGGTGCAGAAATCTTTTTTAAAGGCGTTTGAAACTGGCCTTCGCGATGAAAACTTGGTGACGAATCTTCGTCCTTTTTTGAGGCAAGACAACATTACAGATGAAGAACTCATGCGAAACGTAAACGATTTAGCCACCAAGCAAGCTGAGAGAAAAGCAAAGGTTGCACCAGAGCGCCAGCGAGCGGCAAAAGCAAATGCTTCTACCGTAGATTTTGAAATGGGGAAGGGAAACAACCAGGGTGCCCCCAAACCCACCCAAAAGGAGCGTACAAATGAAAATGAAAAACTTTTGGCTGAAATCAAGGAACTAAAGTGTAACCTTGCAGATTTAAAACAAAGATTTGATGAAAGGCAATCCTCTCCACAGTACCCCCCGAGGTTCCAAAATAGAGGTCGCAGCCGTGGTCGTGGCCGTGGAGCTGCTCAAGGTGCTTCCCAACGCCCCAGGGGATGTCGAAATTGCCAAATGAGCGGCTGGGGAACAAGCTGCGATCACTGCTTTAAATGTGGTGCATCAGGCCATTTTAGAGGCGAATGTCCAAGCTCTGGTAACCAGGGAAACGCCCCGCGGTTATTCCAGGGGGGCGACGAGTAACCGGTGATGTTTTGAAGCCTCAACCTTGTAATTATTGTGGAAAAGAACAAACTGGTTCGATTATTTTGCAGTGTAATGGTTGCAAGTGTGTTAAATATTGTAACAAAGTTTGCCAAAAGAAACACTGGAAAGAACATAAGGTTCTGTGTAACGCACTTCAAACACTTTCGAAAACGTCAGATGAAAACACGAAGTCTAATAGATTTGTAAGCCATTTGACTCCAAAACAGTCTGAAAAGTTCGCTAAGCTCGTCGGAAAACGCTGTCTGATTAACTGTTGTTTTAATGGGAAACTGGTGGAGGCTTTATGGGACACTGGTGCCCAAGTTTCGCTGATTTCCAAACGCTTCTTAGATATTAATTTTCCGAATGTGAACTTGAGAGATGTTTCTGAATTAATCGATTGCCAGTTAAACGTAAATGCTGCAAATGGTGTTGAGATACCATACAAAGGTTGGGCAGAGATCGAGGTAAAACTTACTAGCACGCAAGAACCAATCATCGTACCTTTTTTGGTAACAAGCGAAACAATTGATGTGCCGCTCGTCGGATTTAACGTTATTGAAGAATTTATGAACTCGAAATCAGAAATGACTGACACGGAGCTTGCATGTGTTTTTCCTTGCGTCTCATCTGCAAACATTAGCGTACTTGTAGACTTAATCAAAACTAACAGTGAAACAGACCTCTGTGTAGTGAAAACAAACAAAAAGGATCAAGTCGTAAAACCAGGACAGGGTCTTAAAGTTCCATGTCGTTTAAATCATGGTCCTCTTGAAGTAGAAACCCCTGTTATCTTCGAACCTGATGAAAGTTCCGAGCTGCCGAATGGACTTGTCGCTCAGGAAGCTTTGCTGACAATTAAGCCTGGTAAATCAAGTAAAGTTAACATTGAAATAGTGAATGTTTCCAAGCACGACATTGTCATTCCAAAACGTAGTGTTATTGGTCGTATCGAATTATTGCAATCAGTGACACCACTTGACGTAAAATTAAACGAATCACCCGAAAAGAGTAAGGACACTGATCGAGTTACTCAGAGTACTGACAAACTTGACAAAGACTTAACTGATGTCCCTGACTTTATCCGTGACATTGATTTGAGTGGGCTATCAGAAGAACAGAAACATGCAGCACTAAAACTATTGAGTGAAGAACGTGACTCGTTTGCAAAAGACGAAAGTGACATTGGTTGTATACCCGACTTGAAATTAAGTATTAACCTGACTGACAATGTCCCAGTCCAGAAAAATTATGTTGCTGTACCAAGACCTTTGTACCCGGAAGTAAAGGCCTACATTGAAGACCTTTTGAACCGCAATTTCATCAGTAAGTCGACGTCACCATACAGTTCTCCTGTAGTTTGTGTCCGAAAGAAAGATCAAACATTACGTTTATGTGTGGACTATCGTGCATTAAATCAAAAAACTGTTCCCGACCGACACCCTATACCCCGTATTCAAGAAAGCTTGGATAATTTAGGAGGTAATGCATGGTTTTCTGTCTTAGATCAGGGGAAAGCCTATCACCAAGGCTTCATAAGTGAGGAGAGCCAGCCCGCAACAGCATTCATTACCCCCTGGGGATTGTACGAATGGAAAAGGATACCATTTGGATTACGGAATGCACCTGGTTCATTTCAGAGATTCATGGAAAACTGTCTTGGCAATTTAAGGGACGAAATATGTATACCCTACCTTGATGACGTCATTGTTTTTAGTAAAACATTTGAAGAACATATTGATAATTTAAGAAAGGTATTACAACGTTTGAGGGATCACGGAGTAAAATTGAAGCCACGTAAATGCAAGATATTCAAACAGCAAGTCACATTTCTAGGTAGAATTGTCTCAAAAGAAGGCTATAGACTTGATTCTGACAGCATTGCTCCATTATTACACTTGCAGAAAACAACACCAAAAACAGTCGGTGATGTCAGAAGGTTAGTGGGTCTTCTCGGTTACTACAGAAGATATATTCAAAACTTTTCACGAGTTGCAAAACCCATTTATGATCTTTTGGTCACCAAGGTCGTGAAAAACGTGAACAGAAATGGTAAAGAAGGTAAGACAAAGTCAAATCAAACTGCATCTAGCACTCATATTAGTTGGACCTCGCAACATCAGAAAATTTTAGACAAGTTAATTGACCAATTAACTTCACCTCCAATAATGGCCTATCCAAATTTTAATGACTCGTTCATTCTGCATACTGATGCATCCGAGATGGGTTTAGGAGCCGTACTTTACCAACGCCAAAATGGACAGTTAAGAGTAATCGCTTATGGGTCGAGAACCTTGACACCTGCAGAGAAAAATTACCATTTACACTCAGGAAAATTAGAATTCCTTGCATTAAAATGGGCAGTGTGTGAACAATTTCGGGACTATCTGTATTACGCACCATCGTTTGTCGTATACACTGACAATAACCCGTTAACATACGTGCTATCGTCCGCAAAACTAAATGCTTCAGGTTTGCGTTGGGTGAGCGAACTAGCTGATTTTAATTTTACCATAAAGTACCGTCCCGGCAAAGCAAATGGAGATGCAGATACACTGTCTAGAGTGCCGCTAGATATCGAATCCATTATGAAATCTTGTACAGAGGAAATTTCGTCCGATATAAGACAAGCTTTAACCTGTGCAGCACAACTAGTTGACAAGGGTGAACCAAATTTCATAACTTCCCTATCAACTGACCCTAATGTTTTATCCATCGATTGTTTGACTAACACTGTGAATCCAACAACTAAAGTCAGCACAAACGACTTACATCAAGCTCAGTTAAATGACCAAATCGTTTCTCGTGTTCACTACTATGTAAACAATGGTATTAGGCCGCTGCCTAAGGATATTTCGACCGAAGTTCCTGATGTAAAACGGTTACTACGTGAATGGCCAAAGTTAGAACTTGACAATAACGGAATTCTAATTCGAAATAATGGTTTGGTGAAACAAGTTGTGTTACCCAAGAAATATCATCGTCTTGTGATAAAAGAGTTGCACGAGGAAATGGGCCACTTAGGTGTAGACAGAGTATTAGATCTTACAAAACAAAGATTCTTTTGGCCTAGGATGCAAGCTGATATAGACTATTTCATCAAGAATTTATGTCCATGTGTTAAACAAAAGCGTCCAGCAATCCAAGCTCGAGCGCCACTACAACCAATAACGACAACATTTCCGTTCGAATTAATTTCAATCGATTTCTTACATCTGGAAAAAAGCAATAGTGGTCATGAGTACATTCTAGTAATTATGGATCATTTCACTCGTTTTGCGCAGGCATACCCCACTCGTAATAAAGCTGCCAAAACAGTCGCCGAAAAACTCTATAACGATTTCGTTCTCCGTTTTGGATTTCCGGTCACGTTACATCATGACCAAGGGGCAGAATTTGAAAATAAGCTGTTTAATAGTCTTCAAAAATTGTCAAATGTCAAGCATTCTCGCACAACTCCGTACCATCCTGAAGGTAACGGTCAAGTGGAAAGGTTTAACCGTACCCTGTTATCGATGTTGCGTACTCTTCCTGATGCTTACAAAAGTCGCTGGAATGAGCACATAAATAAAGTAGTTCATGCATATAACAGCACGCGAAATGATGCAACAGGCTACTCGCCATTCTTTTTACTTTTTGGTCGTCATGCGCGTTTGCCCATTGACATTATTTTTGACACAGGACAACAGTCGCCTGCCACAAGTCACCCTGAGTACGTCAAGAAATGGAGAAGAGCAATGGAAGAAGCATATGCCATCGCTAGGGAACGAGCACAGAATAACGCAAATCGGAACAAACGAAGATGCGACGCAAAACCGCAGTCCATCGAATTACAGCCGAAGGATCGAGTGCTGGTCCGAAATCTTTCAGAGAGAGGAGGGCCCGGAAAGTTGCGTTCCTATTGGGAAAAGGAGATACATATCGTTGTTAGTCGTAGAGATAGGAAGTCTCCCGTCTACACAGTAAAACCGGAAAACGGTGATGGCCGAACGCGAGTCTTGCATCGAAACCTGCTATTGCTTTGCAACGACCTTCCCGCAGAGTCCGAGGATCCACTTCAGTCTCCCCAATGTATTAATCGTCGAAATCAACCTCGTAGACAACGTGCATCGTTACAGAAAGACAACGAAACCACTAACATGGATTCATCAGAAGATAGCAGCTCAGAAGATGAACTATTCGTAGTACAGGGCATCGATCCTTCAGATCAACTGAGTAGCAATGATAGCCAATCAAATGATACAAACAACGTTGAAAGTCAAAGTGAAACGACATTAGCACCATTGCCGCCGCAACCGCCGCCTGCAGAAAATGAAACAGAAATTCAAATTCACGAATCCGAAGAACTTCCCGTGGAAAATGAACGCATCGAGAATGTAGAGAATAACTTACCGCAGCAAGAAAATCAACGTCCAATGCGTGTAAGACAACCGCCAGATCGATTTGCTTATTATGCACCAGGACAAGCCGTTGTTAACGCCGTCCCGATGAACATAACTGGAATCCCCCAATATTCGGTACGAGCACCGTTTATGCACCCTACACCGATGCAAGTACATTTTCGCCAGCAGATGCCTTTAATGTTGCCGATGTATCGCCCGTCGATACCGAACACGTTTGTTTTGAATAGACCTATGTCGTACTTTATTCCTTGATAATCATATCGTTTTTACATAGCTTTATTCGCTCGATTTTATTGACAACTAAAGAAAATACTTTTGTATACTCGCTGTTACATCGTACATTTCGACTCGTTACAAACCAGAGTACCGTCGTATTCGTATTGGAATAGCTTTGTCTATTAACATTCAACTGTCGCATATTCGTCGTTACGCCTTGTTCGAGTTTCTGGTTTACAGCTGCAGATGTATCCAGTAAACTATTTGGCCGCTGTTTAAAGTACATTTATCGATCGATCGGAGTTAACATTCGTACTTAACAAAGGAAATTAAAAGTTTGAAGTTTGAACAATCAATCAGAAGTATGAACGTTCACACTTACAAACGATGTCATTACTTGCAATTACATAACTTTTATCCAGAGTTTCATTTGAAGATATTGCAAAGTACTGTGAAGAATTACGAAAGGCTTCAGTTGAACTAGAGTTTTATCTCTACTGAATGTGAAACATTTTGAAGAGTTACTTGAACATTCGAAGGACCCATCATATTTTCCTAAAAAAATCAGTCAGGGACGACTTCTTTTTAGAGGGGGAATATGTAGGGCCCTGGGTTCTAAGCTACAGTAAGTTAAAAATAGTCACTCACAGCAGAACAGTAATAAATCAATATGCGAAATATTGTACTAATAGCTGTTGACAATGTATGACATATCACAGGGAAAGCTCAATATAGCAAGTCTGTGTAATAGGAAAACCGCCCATGGAGATCAATTGTTGTACGAGTTTGAAAAAACATGTAATCGTGATTTGAGTTTTGAAGTTATGTTGTGTTTTCGAAATATGTCTGTGTTTTTGGCTATAAGAACCTACGCTTGAAGATGGAATAAATCGTATAGGAAAACTCAGTAGAGCAGTTTGGTAGCAAGAATTTACAATAGCAGGAAATTAAGGGAATGCCCATTGCGGGGTCATAGTTGCATCTCCCTGCAATCTGAGTTATTTGCGATTTATTTATTTTAAGGGTCGCACGATACTTGTTTAGTCCGGTAAGTGTTTTCTCCGGATTATTTAGGAACCTGGTCATCACTTCATCTCTTTCTGAGTGTATTTTGAGCAATTATTTTGCAGGTATTTGTCCTCGGCTTTGAAGCGGCTCAGTTTAGGCCCAACCGATCAATAGGCCTAACTTCAAAGTTGAGATAACACGTGCAATAAAGTTCCTCAAAATGCACTCACAAATGGGCAGAAGTATGGCAAAACGCCTAAATAATCCAGAGAAAACAATTAACATACCAAACAAGTTTCATGCAACTCTTGACATGCGCAAATAAATTGAAAATAATTCGAGTTTGCAAGGAGATTGCAACCGAGAAACAAGCCGTATGCTTATCACCAAAGCATACGGGATTCCCCTAATTTCCTACGGTTGCCAAGGCTATCAGAATGGGCCGGGCTCACCTCATTCCCATTCTCCAAATTGCGAAAAAGTCTATTGGCAATTTGTTTTCACGGTGCTACTTTAAGTTGCGAGATAATCTGAGTTGATACAATTTTTCCATAGATTTTCATCTATCAAAATTTAGTTTAAAAACTCTCTTATTTGTATATATCACTTCAAGTCAATTTTCAATTTTGCTTTCAATTTCCCTATAACTTCACCTGAAAACCAGCCCACTAGCCCACTGAGGAAAAGTAGTGGTCTGTTCAATATTGACTCAAATCGTCTTTCAACAGGGCTGCTTTCCAAGTCATGTGGTAAATGTATGCACATGATTTTTGTGATTTTCTGAAAACAGACTTTTTGTTTTTTTCCTTTTTGTTTTTTTGGTTTTTGTTTTTCGATTTGTTTTGAGTGGGCTTGTCAGGATTTCTAGCTACTGAAATCTAATTTAAGCCCACTGTGCATGCCGCATCCTGGCATGGGACCTCTAGTTTAACGTCCCTTTTGAAGGACGACGAGGTGAGTTGTGAGGTCAGGCCTCCGAGGTTGCCCATCCGGAGTTTGACCTCACTCAATCGAGCTTTACTTCAGTTACCTGACGAGAGCTGTATAAGCCACTCCGCCACTCACACCGTCGATATCCAAGTGAAGGGCACTGCCCTACTGCCCTGATATTCGGGTATAATGACGGAATGAATTTGAATGACGTTGTGAAATTTTGTTGCCAAAATCTTTCAATATATCCCATGTCTTGTACAATAAGTTGTAATTTGGTTATTTTGCTTTACTAACCATTCTTTTTTTAAGACACACGTAATAACTCAATTTTAAAACTAATTATTAGTACCTCAAATATTTCGCTGCCCATCGGCAGCCTCATCAGTGAGTTGATGAATTGAATCGATAGCTTGCCAGTTGTTGATTAAGTTCGATTTGTTCTATCTTTGGTCGAATGGAGTTCTATAGGAACGTTCGAACTTCCCCACCTCTCCTTAGCGTTCAATCCCTGATTCTTGAATGTAAGTCGTTTCCGTTACCTTTCTCAACATTGCGTGTTGCTGAGAGATGTACGGACAGTTCCTGCCCTGTTCCACTGTTTTTTTCAATCATGTGTTAGTGAAATACAGACGTGCTTTCCCTTCTTTCGAGTGTCTTTATGCCCTCATTGCATCTTTCGCCCAAACTGCGTGCTATTTCTCCTCACGTACATTTTATTTCGTAAATTAATTCAAGCAAAAATGTGTTCTTTCAGAAATGATGCCACTTCCATTGTTCATGAAGGACTTCATCAAACAGCAATTTCTTCAAGATCCAGCATTTCTGCTCAGCTTAGTCAAGCCAGTGGTAGATGCTAGAAAGAAACAACCCTCAAAGGTAATTTTTTCTGTACTGTTTCACTAGACATGTGGCCTCCAGTCCCTTAGACAAAGATATTTCATTTTATAAACCATAAACACATACCCTTCTCCGACTGAATTGGTCAGATGCAAATCCCCAAAATGATGCACCGAATGTAAAGCCTAGCATTACCACCTGAAAGGGATAAAAAATATCTTCAATGGGATTTAAGATAGTAGAGAAGTGCAACACGATGTCAATGCCTTGTTACAGTTAACGCAAATGGACTTCAATGTGAATAAAGATACAAAAAGACGTAGCTAAAAATTTCAAAACGTTATATACTTGGTTGTTTTGTAATCGTTTCGTACTATCTTCAGCGCCTTTGTAAACAGTGGCGTAACAGAGCAGCCTGGGGTCCTCAATAAAATGGCAATTCAGAGGCCTCCTCCGGCTGCAAATACAGTAATGTCCCGCATATAAGAAACATGAATTTAAGAAACACCAGACCTTGATTTGTAGAATAATACCCCCTCTTATAAGAAACTGGTGTAGGTCTGAAAAAAGGCTTGTTTCTTATTCAAGAACTATACATACAGTATATTAGAAATTTGAAAAGCATAACAAACTCAGGTTTACAGTTGAATCAGACTGTACATATTCAAATGAAAACAAGAATTTTACATGCAAATATGCAAATGAAGGACTTTCCTGGAATAATTGTACCTTTTCTTGGTAATGAAAATTTACTATATAAATCAAATGACGTAGTTTATATGACAATGGAGCTTGTGTCTCAGTAGTTCATTGATAGTACATGATTTTTCTAATGAGAAACTCTAGAGACTTTACCCTGATTTGAACTTCATATCTCATTTTATAAGAAACAAATCAGACCTCAAATTGAAAACATCGTTTCTTATATGCGGGACACTACTGTACTATGAAAAGAAGCGGGCACGCATTTTGCCCTCGCAGTGTGGATCCGCAGCAGTTGTGTAATTCGATACAGGTTACATCATCGTTGCGATCAGCTCGCTATTGTTACAGAAGAAAAGTATTTTGTATGCGAGAGCTCCTATCTCTTTGACTGCTGTTTGAACTCGCGTTTTTTTTCAAATCCTGCTCCTCGTAACGGTACGAAAGAGAAACAACAGCGGGCTGACTACAACAATGATGTAATCTGTATCAAATTCCACAGCTATTGTTTTCTTAATCCGGATCACAGGGAACAAAAAAAACCCAAACTACGGTCTATACCAAGGTTCCTGGACCACCTATGATCTTACCAACCAACTCAATGACTTTCCTTTCTACTCTTCAATTTCAGAGAAGAGACTTCCTTCAGCTACTGCTCTCAGAAAACAGAGTTGATGGAAAACCAAAACTAACTGATGATGACATTCATGCCTCTGCTATAACTTTCTTATTGGCTGGATACGAGACAACAAGCAATGCATTGTCATACACCACGTACCTACTTGCTATGCACCCAGAAATACAAGAGAAGCTGTATCAGGAGGTCAAAGGAGTCATGGAGGGAAGGGAGGTATGTTTTCAGATAAAAGCTATTGAAATTGAAAAGGATTGTTGCTAGGAAGACCGCCCGAACAATCGTCTTTTTGGTATTTTGTGTCCAAGGGCCTGTTTATCATCATCATCATCATTTGGTACCATCTTCGATACGAAGGTTGGAAACCATGAACTTCCATTTCTCTCTATCTTCAGCTGTTCTCTTCAATATGGTATTAAACCAGCAGATGCAAGAAACGAAAAATAGTCGAAGTACTTTGCACACTGAGGCAACATAGGGCTCGAATCTTTGCAAAATTTTTAAATTGAGTGTGTAAAATGTTGTTGCCTAATTCTTTCAACTGAATAGATCGAATGATACTTCAGGTCGTTTGCCATAATTCCAGAAAGAGCATTTGTGATATCATCATTATTCTTGGAATTACAGCGTTTTTAAGAATTATGAAAGGATGTACGAGAGGACGTATTAGAAGCTTTGAAAATGATTAAAAGCACCACAAACTGTAAACTGATCGAGGAAAGTCAAAATGACCAATGCATGAAATATTTAGTTTTCGACGATCTACAAGATGGTAGCAAGCAAAAGTCTGTAGCTTTTATGGTTTACAACCTAGCATTTTGATGACATCACAATTTCAAAACCAGCAGAAATGTTAAAAATGCTGTAACTCTGAAAATAATGATAATATCATAAATGCTCTTTCTGGAATCATGGCAAACCCCCTCAAGTTCCCTCCAATCTATTTAATTGAAAGAATAAGGTAATAACATTTTACACATTTAATTTTAAAGTTTTGCAAAGATTCGAGCCCTATTCATTCATTCATTCATTCATTCATTCATTCATTCATTCATATATTTAAAGTTGGTATTTACATAGTTTTACAAAAATAAAGCTAATTTACACCAACTATTTACAATAAACCTAAAGAAATGCATGTTAAAATCAAAGAAATTCAGCGTCTATTTATAAATTGTACAAAGGCAGCTGGTTCCATCCCATGTCTTAATTTCCTTTTTGAAAGCTGCAACAGACTCTATCTTCTTTGCATCATCATCTAGGGCATTCCACAGCATAGCTCCTCTAAATCTCAGGGAGTTGAGCCCTATGCTCACTGAGGCATTTCAAACCTATGTTAACAGAGTTTGAGTGATAGCAAAGGTTTGAAAGGCCTCAGTATGCAAAGTACTTGGGCTGGCATAGGTTCCAAATCTTTAAATCTACGAAAAAAGGCGGGTGTAAAATTTAATGACCTGTTTCTTCACACTGAATGACTTCAGAGAAACTTTAGCCACTTTTCTATGATTCTACCGTTGGACTTTTCAGAAATCCTGATTATTTGTCGAAATTACGGCCTCTTTTCTATTTCAGCTCATTTTATGACGTCATCAAATTTCTAAATCACAAACCAGAAGAGTGAGAGAGTTTTGCTTGATACCATATTGTAGGCATCCATGAACTATGGTTTTCTTGAAAATTATTTGATCTTTCGTCAAGAGGTTTAGAAATTACGACAGTTTTAAGTTCTTTTCGAAAATTTTCTGGAATTCTTAAAAAAGAAGAAAAACACTGTAATTCTGAAAATATTGAAGATTGAAGATTTCAGAAAACTCCAACGGCAGATTTTCTTTAAAATAGTTCAAGTTTCTTCGAGGTCGTTCAGTTTAAAGAAATAGGTCATTGAATTTTACACCCAGCCTTCTAAAGATTTGAAACCTATGCTACTTGGGCTATTTTTTCGTTTCTTGCATCTGCTAGTTTAATACCATATTTTATCGTATAACCTTTACAAAATAGATAATGTTCTTTTCAATGTATAGAAGCATGTTATATCTGTCGAGTCTTTCAAGTTATCAGTCCAGCTTCTACCTCGTATAACGGCCTTTTCATACGAGGAAAACACAACACCTACCGAGCCCGGGGCTGATAGGGGAAATTTCACTACCCCATAGAATCCGTTGTATTTTATTTCGCGTTTATGTGACGGATGCAACAACACCGCTGGTAGAGTGAGATCCCACCTCTCCAAGTGTAGAATCTCATGATGTGGAAGTTTTCCATACAAACAAAACACCACCGTTATGGTTTATCCGGTATAGTATTGGTTTCTGAATTATTCTTTGGTTCTTGTTGGTAAAATCAAAGTTAAATCATTCTGATTTCATGGAAGAGAGATTTTACTCCACCTCGCTATTCCGCTCCTTGGTTGACAGGTAAAGTAAATTCTCATATAAACAGTGGCTGAAATTGACCTCGCCTGTCTACCCCTGGTCTGGAAGATGAGTCGTTTTTTCCCAGGCCCTAGCAAGGTGGAAACACGTATTATGCCGGGTGACACAAAAAAGAACTTCACGAGCTATATCGCACATATTTTGCTGAAAGCAAACGTTATGAAGGCAAACAAGGTATCAGCATGTAACTGAAAGGCTTCGCTATCTTTTGAGATGTTGCTTGGTCAGTTTAAGATATGTGTACTGTCTGAAAAAACAGTGTGAAAAATACTATCTGAAAAAATATGGAAATTCATTCATTTCTCTGACCATTCTTTCGCTTTTCAGTCCATTTTTTGGAAAGTGTGACAAAACCTGAATTCAAACTTTGCTCTGGAGTATGAAATTTGAATGAGGAACTCAGGTCACCCATTTTGCAAACAAAAGATTTCCCTAGACGACTTCTAATCCATCGCTATTTCGAGTTTTCACAAAATGTTGACTGGAAGATGATGGCGATTATTTCACTCAAAATGAGGAATCCTTCACTGAAAATTCCCATTGAATCTGGTTTTTCGGATGGTATTATTGCTTAAAATGGCCTTGCAGCATCTCAAAAGATAGCTAAGCCTTTCAGCTAAACTGTGATAGAAAGCATTTTGCAATACCTTTTGATTTCAAAGAGCTAGTTATGATCTAGCTCATGAAGTTTTTTCTGGGTCACCCGTCGTCTAGGGACTACAAGAAATTAGTTTATTTGACCTTTGAAAACCTGTAAGTTGCGAGTTAGGAGTAATGTTGCACAGTGCAAGAATTGGGTTTAGAAACGGAGTGTCTATGGTTGAAAGCAGGGAAAATAGCTTCTTTATTTACGAAAGCTATTAAGAAGTTAAAACTCTGTCTAGCTACCATAAATTGCTATTGAGTTTGCCCGTTCTCAATGGAGAAAACAAATTTCCAGTCACTGCTGAAAACGCTCAGATGCGCACAAGTCTTCGTTGTAACTTGTTTGGTATATTCACCTTTTGTGGAGTTTCATTACGACGAAATTTAGTACGTATTTCCCGTTTTGATATGAACAGAAATATTTGACTAGAACTGTAATGAAGCTATTTTATTCTCATGACAGGATACATCCATTTATGAAGAGATTCAGAAGATGGAGTACCTTGATGCCGTCTTAAACGAATCACTGCGAGTTTATCCACCAGCGTGGGTGTAAGTTGCCGTTATTTGGTATTCTATTTTTGTTTCCTCAAGGGTTTGTGCAAGGTTAAAAGCTTACATTTGCAATGAGCAAAAAATCTAAAAATTCCTTAATCGATGTCCCACATGTGCTGTGAAAAACTGATAGCCAAAGAAACACTTTCGTGGTGCTTTCTTTGTTTTTTTATGGAGAAACCTATTGACCATTGTGCACTCCCTTTAAACATGGGATTCAGTTGGAACAGAGCCAATTGACTCCGACTGGAAGGATAAATTCTTATATCCTTTTGCTTTCCAAAGTGCTTACATTTTCTGGGCACACAGATTTTTGGCAGCCACACTTTTAGTCTCATTAACAATGCGCTGGGCGAATAAAACAGAGCTTGCAGATTTTGAAAAAGAATCAAAATTTGATGATGCTAATGAGAATTTACTTAGTTAAAAGCTGTCCCGGGCCAATTTGAAATTATATAGTTTATTGTATTTGACAACTTCGAAATGCGTCGTTTAATTGTATAGCTGCATAAACAATGGGTGTTTGAGCGTTTAAGAAGCTTGTTTAAAAGGGCTATTCGATAAAGCTATGTCAAGGCCTGAAGTAGTTTTCAAAATATCGCAGAGCCTTGAAATTGCTTTGAATTTATAGGAAATTTTTGCTTTCTTCAGGTACCTGGCTTTCTAAGTATACTTGCAAGTCACAGCAAATGATGTTTGAATTTTTTTCTCGCACTGCCATTTAAGTTTTTTCTAATGTCCTTGATTTGATGCATCTGCGAAGTCGTGCAGGACTCGAACTGTCATATGTAATCACAATTTCTTTGTATGTACCATCAGTTAGAAATTTACAATACACGCTACTTATTATATTACCCAGAAAATGCTCTACCGGGTGAGTCAAAAAACTTTACGCTTTTGCCGGGCTATGAGTCGACGCAGGCTAGGCTGTGAGATAAAAAGTACGATGCCGATATTCAAAACTGAAATGTTAATCTATCAGTCAAAGGCTAAAATAGAAGGCAAAAATTGTTTGGTAAAATCACTCATCATTTAGATCCAGAAATAAAGAAAATGCTGGTAAGGGGCATGTATGGGAGCAAGGATTCCACATTTCATTCCAATCCATAATTTGCTTGCTATTGAAATTAAAATTCTATTTCTGATTCTGACAATGTAAACTTTAATGCTACATAAGTCACGGACCAGAATCGAAAATGGAATTTTCGATTCCGATACAAACCTCTGACAGGCATTTTTCTAATTTTCGGGCCTTAAAGATGAGTGATGTAACCAAACAAAATCTTCTCATCTAAGGTAGCCTTTGACTGATTGATTAACATTTTAGCTTTGAATATCGGTCACATACCTCTTATTTCATAGCCTGCCAATTGTGTGAACTTTTTTTTGACTCACCCGGTAGTATACCAAAAAATGATACCGTGAGGAGCAAAACATCATGTGTGCCTAGGGATCTGAGCAACTTCAATGATTTCATTGTGCCTCAGTGACGCAGTGGTTTTTCTGAGAAACTCTTGGCATGAAGACCCAGAGTGCGTTCCCAGGCAGGGCAGGGGCATGTTTTTCCAATTGTGGTAGCCCACTCGTGATAAAGATGGTCTTTGACTCAAGTACACAAACAAAAATTTAAAGATATTTATGATTTTCGTAATGGTGCCACATTCAGTTGGCACTGTCCACATGTATAGTTTTTTTGTAGTACTGCAAGGATGATTAAAGAAGAATGCACAATCGGAAAATACAAACTGCCAGGTGGTGTTGGACTTCAGATCCCCATATATGCCATACATCACTGTGAAGAGTTTTGGAAGGAGCCATATAAATTTGATCCTGAAAGGTACATTACTCGTTCTATAAAATTTCATTGAATTTGGTGTGGTCCAAGGGAGCTTCTCAATTGTGTTATCGATTTATTTATGCTTCAAATGATATTTCAATATGATTTTTATATGCTAGTGATGTGTGGTGATGTATGGTGATCAGGGGCGGCGTGGCCCACCGGGACGCCGGGAAATTGTCCCGGTGGCCCCTGAAAATCATGCAGATATGGGCCCCCTAAAGCTAAGCTTGAAGAAAATTATACAGGGTGTCTCAAAAAAATTGTTCGACGTTTGATTAAATACTAAGAAGCAACTATACGCTGAATGGGCACTTGGTTAAGTAACCCTTTCCTTGAGATTTTGAATTAATTTTTGACACAAGAATCTTGCAAATCTGGGAAAAATTCATGGAGCTACAAGGCTTTTAAGTTCAAGTCAGTGCAAAAGCTGAAACCAGTGGCCTCAAAACGGCATTTTTGGCAAAAATCCCTTAGACCATCGTTTCTTTTATTTCTCAATTGTTTCAGGGCGAACCAAATGGGATTTGAACAGATTTGATTTTCGATAACCTAACCTTCAAGCATATGGATGCTTTGAGGAAACAGAGTCAGTCTCTCGTTGATGATGTTTTGAACCACGGTTTTTGGACATATGAAATATTGAACAAATTTTGAAAATAATCGCAGGGGTTAAATCACTTTTAGAAGTCCGATTTGGTTTGCTCTCATATCAACGAGAGGTATGACATTGGATAAGCATCTTTTACCTCGGTCTGCGAGCTTTTGAATTACAAGAAGTCACGGGGGTCTCTGGTTTCAGCTATTGCATATTTTTGTCTTTGAAAGCTCGCAACTCAGTTACTTTTCAACCGATTCGCAAAATTCTGGTCTTTAAAATTATCACATAATGTTAAAAACATGGTTATCTTCCCATGAGCTTGTCCATGTTATCGTTATTTTACGATATCTAATCAAATTTCAAACAATTTTTTGAGACACCCTGTAAGTGCACGTATTTCCTATAATGTAAAACAAGGCAAGTTTAACATATGTACTATTGAAGCATTCCACCACTGAGGAGAAAGAACCCCACCAGTGGCTGGACCCATTTGAAAACTTTGAATTTTATGACCATTGCGCAAGACCCAGAAATACACTTGACACACACAGCAATGCACAAACCTTCACACTTCCTACCCTCCTGTCGAAGCCCTCGCTTGAGCGAGTCTTTGGCCTCAGTTCAGAGACATTTGAGCCATTTGTTAAATCTTCAGTTTTTATCTGATCTTCACTGATTCAGAAACTGGCGTGAAACGGAAGGCCCCGGTAGCTCTTTTTTAGAGCGGAGCCTTGGGGTATTTGATTGTTCTGCAGAGCGGAGGCTTGGGATATTTAATTGTTCATAATGGTGCAATGGTGACTCTTATGGCTTTCACTTTAACGGAAGACTATCTGTAATTGAAGTTGAGTGAGATTGCGTGTATGCCTCGAATCAATACAGTTAATCTTCGTGATCATGTTCATGCAGATCCATAAGCAGTGGCATGGTCTTGGGTGAAGATGAGGAAATGCCCCCTCCATTCCACTTCTGTTAAAAGATGGGTCTCGAGATTCTTCAAAAAGAGGAGAAAGTAGTCGAATTTCGTTAAAGGTAGGGTAAGAATCAGAATCCTTCCGAAAAATGCTAGAAAGTCGTCCTAAGCCAAAATGAAGGCTAGCGTATTTGAAAATTTTTCTAGGCAAATTCGTCAAGGATTCCAACAAAAATTGATTCATAGGTAGCTGTTGCAGAACCGTTGTGGCTTCCGATATGGCTCGGGTAGACAGGCATTCTAAGCCAAAGAAGAAATGTTTGCTCAAAAATTCTCCTGGGAATGCTGATTCAGAAAAACACTTAATGGTCAATAGTTCTTTTTCGGGACCGGCAAACATGGGGTCGGGAGAAGCATTCTAGGCCAAAGTAGAGGGCGTGTCATCGAAAATTTTTCCTAGGGGCATCGCTCCTAGCACCCCTTGTTTTCATACCCCTACCAGTTGATTTTCCTTGGCCGTGTAACTAACCATGAGTGTCAAAAACATATTTCCCATTTAACAACTCGCTTACTAAGCTATTAACTTAGTGGTATGAAGGTTAAAAAGAATTGTGGTGCAATCCGTGTAAGTTTCTGTCAAGCCATTCAAGTATCAATCTCCTCAAAGAGTTGGAGCATGCGATGTTCTATGACAACCTTGAACATGATTCTTTGAAAGATTCACTTTTGTAAGGGCCATTTCAGCTAGAAAATTGCCTCAAAAAATATTCGATCATTAATGGAAAATCTCTAGTTAAGATGAATCCATCATCATAGCTTTTGCTGCATTTAACCATCTGTTTTTATAAATCAGTACTAATTTTTTCGAACATTTTAAAGTGTGCTAGTTAGTTTTGTTAGTCAACCTGTTTTCCGTTTGTTGCATCGATCATTACTGTGGAACCATAAATTGGCAAATCATTGACAAAATTGTAAAAGGGGGGACAAGATTCCCATGTTCAGAAAAGGACGTCAGGCCATCATGGGCCCCTTTGCGACGAGTTTGTCCCGGGCCCTTAATTTTTGCCACGCCGCCACTGATGGTGATGTCTGGTGTGGTGTAGTGTGGTGTGTTGTAGTGTGTTGTAATGTGTTGTGGTGTAGTGTGGTGTGTTGTAGTGTGTTGTAGTGTGTTGTGGTGTGGCGTGGCGTGGCGTTTTGTGGTGAGATGTGCTGTGCTGGGCTGTGATTAATTCATTTGCTTGTTTTACCAATGAGAAGACATTCATTTTAGTATGGGTAAAAGCTGTCACGCGCTATGTTTTGACAAGAGACATTTTTTCTTTACTCAGCTTAGAAAGATTTCCGACTGTAACAGACTTCTTATTCTTCTTCGTTAGATTCAACCAAGAGAACAAGGGAAATATCAATCCATACCACTTCATGCCATTTGGTCATGGCCCCCGTAACTGCGTTGGGATGCGCTTTGCTCTCGTTGAAGCAAAGACTACGTTGGTAAAATTAATTCACAGATTCAGATTTGAAAAGACTGAAGAGACAGAGGTAAGGTTGCTCACACATATATGGTTTTGTTATGCGACCTGCACGTGGCCGACATTCAAAACTAAAATGTCAATCTGTCTGTTGGAAGCTATCTAAGATGTGAACCTTTTGTTTGGTAAAATCACCCAGCTATTAGAGATCTGATCTAAAACACCACACAAGTGGAACACAAATGAACACAAGTGGAACACAAATGAACACAAATGAACACAAGTGGAACACAAATGAACACAAGTGGAACACAAATGAACACAAGTGGAACACAAATGAACACAAGTGGAACACAAGTGAACACAAGTAGAACACAAATAAACACACGTAGAACACAATTGAACACAAATAGAACACTGATGTTGGTGTAAAAAACCAGGAAAATTTCTTCAAATTTCAAGAATTCATACCAAAATTGCTACGCTTCTCCAAAAAGAATTCTCAGAGAAATGTTTTCTCAGCAGAAAAGGCAGGGAAGTACGAGGGGCATTTTGCTCAATAATGCGTGCTACTTTTTCAGCACAAAAGGGCTTCTACGAAATTTCATGGAATTTTCTTGATAACAAAAGGAGCTTATCAAAAAGGCTTACGGGATTATTTGGGAGTGAGAGAGTATTTGTGTTAATCGTAAATTGAGTCTAAATTCACGTCTCTTTCTGTTCTCCATCAGAAGCGCTGTGCAACTATCTCAAGTGGCGCTATCTCAAGTTTGCCTAAATTGAGTAAAACTGGACCGGGGAACCATCCTTACTAAGATTTCTTTCATTTGAAATGATTGAAAAGATCTTAAGCCCATTCTTCGCACTTGAATAGCCAAGTTAGACATCCAAATGTATTTTGTTTCGTTGAAAGACCAAATGATGGGTAAACAATGTATTGTAGAATGAAAAATCTTTGCATTCCCCCGGTAGAAAGAAGCTGCACAACGTTGTTGATCGTTCACTTCCCTAGTAACCAGTTCAGTTTGGTATTTCGACCTTGCAGCAAAAGAATACAAGGAAAGGCATTCATTCATTCCCCTCTCTCGCTCCCAAATAATCTCGTACGCCTTTTTGGTAAACTCCGTTTGTTATCAAGCAAAATCCATGAAAAATCGTAAAGTCCTTTTGTACTGAAAATGTCGCACGCATTATTGAATGAGCAAAATACCCCTCGTACTTCCCTGCCTTTTCTGCTGAGAAAACATTTCTCTGAGAATTCTTTTTGGAGAAGCGTAGCAATTTTGGTATGATTTCTTGAAATTTGAAGAAATTTTCCTGGTTTTTTGCACCAACATCAGTGTTCTATTTGTGTTCAATTGTGTTCTACGTGTGTTCATTTGTGTTCTACTTGTATTCACTTGTGTTCCACTTGTGTTCATTTTTGTTCCACTTGTGTTCATTTGTGTTCCACTGGTGTTCATTTGTGTTCCACTTGTGTTCATTTGTGTTCATTTGTGTTCCACTTGTGTTCATTTGTGTTCACTTGTGTTCCACTTGTGTGGTGTTTTAGATTAGATCGCTATTAGACTAAAAAATAAGGCAAGTGCTGATAAGGGATTTAGGCGGGAAGGAGATTTGCACTTTTGATTCATGTTCAGAGTTTGTTTACCATTGCAACCGTCTGTTTTAGAATCACCGTACATGGAATTTTCGTTTCTATATAAATCCCTTACAAGCATTCAAATTCTATATAAATCCCCTACAAACAGCAATTTCCTAATTTCTAGGTCTACAAAGGAGATGATTTTACCAAACAAAATTTTCACTTCTAAGTTAGTCTTTGACTGATAGCGTACAGTGAAAGCGGAGTAGCGTACCATGTAAATTCGAAGATTATTTGAAAATAGATTTTCATGATTGGATGACTATTGGAATATTGCTTTGTCTTTTGCTTCCATCCGATTCGATAGCTGCTTCCGTTGGGCGGAGTGTATGAAGGATTGCAATAGGAGTTCCTTTCCTTGGAAACCACAGTGAATGAGAATGTTCACTGATTTATTTATGCAGAAAAAACAAAATCCCATGACGATTCGATTCTTTTTTGAATATTGACGACATGGGTGGTATGCTTCAACCGCTTTCACTGTAGCATTTCTATTATTGATATCGGCTGATTGCCCTCCAGTCTACAGCCTGCCAAACGTGTTAACTATTTTTGACTCACCCAGCATTTCATGGTTTTTAGGACTTTTTTCGTCATTTCGCTTTGCCCAAACAACTATCAACTCACTTCTGTTAACTGATTTATTGGCCATTATTTCAGCCTCATCCCTTGGACCTGCGCTTTGGTGTTACAATCAGTCCGATGAAAGAAGTCAAATTGAAGTTTGTGGAGAGGTAGTTTTTACGTTGGACATGGGACACGCGGAAACATAGTGTAGAAATAAAAAGCGACATTCCGTAAAGAGAAGTACTGTATGGAGCTTAATTTTTCAAGCTGTGTATTTTATCGTCTTAGTTCTATTCATTGTAAGAATCTTATTATGTTGAACATAGGGCTCAGATCTTCAAATTTTTAAAAAGGTTGGTATAGAATTCTAATTTTTTTGATATCTTGATTCTTTTAAAAATGAGAGCACCTTCATTATTTTTAAGCAATTGATTTTATTGAAAAATTTGAAAATTTAAAATCATCGTAAATCCTAAATCAGTTTTGGAAAAATGATGCAATATTTAAGGAAATCAAAGTTAATGAAGGCCTACAATATGGTGGCAAACAGAAATCTTTAGTTCTTCTGGTTTAGGATTTAGAAATTTTATGACGTCACATTCTGATATATAATATGGCGAGCCATTATGCAACTGATCAAGCTGTCAATAGATTTCCACGGCATGTTTACAGTCAAGTACCTAATTTTCTTGCAAGCCATTTAATTCAAAGAAAATCTAGGCACATACGATTGTTGTGTGATGAACTTCTCGTCAATCGCTGTTTAATTTGATTTTGATAAGTGAAACAAATCAGTCATATATTTTGGAGCTAGTCCATTTAGAGCTTTGTACACCCATTAGAGCCATTCTTATCTTTGGAGCCATTCTTAATTTTTTAATCTAAACTTAGCTGTTGATCAGCTCCTTGTATTGCTCTGCACATTAATATCTCATTTGAACGCAGGTAACGTTTTTGGTTAGGTACAGAATTGTTAGAATTTTCGAGATTTTAGCTATCCGACGATATTGGTGGTATTTGAGTAACAATATTTTTTCTTGTGTCCTTTTATTTACCAGCAACTTCTTGGGCATTAAATTTGAATTTGTATTTCTAATAAAACGTCGTGTTGAGGCCCTAACCAACTACATCATTAATCCATGAACCTACCATGGATTTTTGTTAGTATTTGATTGGATCCTCAATTTGATTTTCAATCACACTGTTCCACTTCGGTCAAAGTGCAGTCAAAACAACCTGTTTTCAACTGCAGCCATTTTTGCATACTGGGACACATTTTAGAGGCCTGATCTGACTTAGTAGTAGAAGCAGTGGCGGGGCCAAACAAAAATTAGTGGGAGGGTAAAACTAAAAGATTTCGGAACTGGGTGGCAAAAAGATACACCCAGACATTTTTATTGCATTTTTCAATTACAGATTTAACCAATTTTTAAAAATGGGGGGGGGGCAGTTGCCCTCTCATACCCTCCCCTGGCCACGTCACTGAGTAGAAGGTTCATCATCCTCGACTTTCATTCACCCGAAAATTAATCTACATCTATCTAAGGATGCATACATATTGGAAACGAGTTGTTTTTCTCGTGAAAATCTTGTTTTAAACTCGAGTCCTTACTCTCTGTAGCCTCGACTTAACTTAACTTAACTGTTCGATAAGGGAAAATTTAGGCAGCGCTTTCCTGCAGATGAAGAGTTTAAAGAATTGTCTGTAGAACGCACCTTTTTGCAGAATCGGATAATCTGACTGCCCCTTTTCAGCTTCGATTTTGAGAATTTGTTATGCTTAGAATTGCCAATAAAACCATGATCAAAACAGCTCTTTTGCCTGACCATGATCAAACACGCAAGAAAATACATTTTAGATCGAAAGCGTGCTCAAATGTTTCCAAGGGCTCCACATTTCAGTTCTCGTCTGTATCGTTTTCTGCTTCAAACTGCCCCTATAAGCAGGGCCGTCGAGAGCCAGCTCGGGCCCTGGAGTAATCTATCGGGACGGGCCCCAGGGGGTTTGGGGGCGCAGTCCCCAAGAAAATTTTGTGTGACCACGCCCTTAAGTCTCCCGGAAACGCCCCTTTTAAGACGATTTATTCTAAGAAAAATTAAATAAACATTCCGTGTAAAGGCAATGGAAAAAGTATGAGTCAATGACATCGTTCTATGCTAGAAATGCCTTGCTCACGCGAGGTCGTTGCCCAGGGGGGGGGGGGGACTTGGTAGTTCAAGGTGACGTACCCGTTGCAAAATGTTGCAAAACCCTGAACCCTTAGCGGTAGTAGCTTTTAGCCTAAGCGGTAGTAACTTTCTCAGTAATTAGCAGCAATAACAATAGGTTGATTAAAACATTAGGAGATTGAATAACCGGTTATTTCTGTCGTTAACAGAATCTTACTAACAACAATTCAATTCGTCAAACTTCTTAAATCTCCACGAACTAATCATATCACTTTTCACAACCCTAAAGCGGTAGTAAATTTTAAAATTTTATGACCCTAAGAGGTAGTAAATCGCAGAATTTGAGACCCTAAATTTTGCAACGGGTACGTCACCTTGAACTACCAAGTCCCCCCCTGGGGTTCGTTGCAGTCGCTGGAGTTGCTAGAGGGAACGAGCGACTTAAAGGCCGAAAAGATTGAATTTGAACAGAAACTCAACGACCATAGCACACCAACGACTGATTCGCTGGGATAGAACCAGTTTCGATAAATTAGAAATGTCAATATGGTTAGTTTTTGACATGAAAACTGTCATTAAAGACGACAGTTCTTGCAAACACCCTCTTAAAGCAGATAAATGCTATGGCGCAGAATATTTACGGGCCCGGGCCCTGGACCTTTTCCCCCTGGACCTTTTCTCGACGGTCCTGCCTATAAGGTCTGTAAACGGGAGCCCCTGTAACTTTCCTCCCCTTCAGTCAATGTTGTGATTCTAAGCAATGTCTTAAATGCAAGTTTACATGCAGCCACACCCGGCCACACCGAGATAACACCAATTGGCATTACTGAGGGGGGAAGGGGATGGGAATCCAGTCTATGCAGTCTCACACTGTGAAGAACTGTAGATTCCCGTGCTCCCTCGCTCGCTGAAGTCAAAGTCCAAAAGCAACAACAACAACAACAATTTGTGACATGACCAACAAAACAAGTTGATTTGAAGCGCGAAGAAGCGGAAAAGATTTCGACTGAAGTGTCTCAGGATGGAATTCCTTGAGCATGTGTACCAGGCGCTGCCTACAGCATCAAGAGGCATCAAAGAACATTCTCTTGGCCTACAGATTGCAATATTAGTCATAATTTTATCTTTATTAGTATACTGGTAAGTGAAACAGCATTGATTGGCTTAGGCCCTGATGCCTGTTAGAATTTCCAAAAAATGCAGCATCATCATGGCAATTGAATAGAGATGAGTAATACTGTGGTAATGAGCTTTAATTAGACTTTTTCGCAACCGATGCTCTTTGGACTTTGATCGCAGAAATCAATCGATTTTGAACATGGTAAGGACCAGCCTGCGTGTGAGTGTAAGTTAAGTCTGAACGCAGGTTAGGTAAAGGAGAGTACCTCTAGCATATGCCTCACTTTGGTTTGGCTGCTAAAGCTTGGTTCACACTAGGCGTATAACTGTGTTTAAGTGCGTTTTTGCTTGCGGGTTTATCTTAAACGCCAAGTGGGAATGATCCGGGCGTTTAAATTCGAAAAGCTAAACGTATTTAAATGCATAGTTTCTCAGTGGTTCCCATTAGGAGTTTAAGTGCGTTTAAGCACGTTTATCTTCCAACAAATCGTTAATTGCGAAATATGACCTGCTCAGTTGACATCTTTATTCGTTGTTCAGCACTGGCAGTCAGAGATTGCCAGAGAGACGTTGCAAAAAAGACTGGCTATTTTGATAAAACTTTCACGTTTGCAAAGGCTTCAAAGATTGAGGGAAAAGAAGAGGAAGAATGGGAGGAAATGTTTGGTACGTGATATTTTTAAGAACCGCCACAGCTATGGCATTTTCACGACTCTTTTTGAAGGACTCAGTCTGATCGAGAATTTTTAAAAAACATCAATCTTCTGCAGTTGTAAAATATGGTTAAAAGATTGTTAAAAGATTTTGCAAGACCATGTACTATGCGCTGCTCATTTTGCAAAAAGAACAATACCAAATGTGCATGGGCTGCTCAGATTTCTCACATTGACGTATGGTAAATTTCCAAAATTCCTCGGCGTCTTTGATGTTTAAACGCGAAGAACAAAATTTTTTGATATTCGCGTTTATCATTTTTGAGGGTTTAAGTGCTTTTATCTCCTCAAATCTAAACGCCTTGGTCATTCCCACTTGGCGTTTAAGTTAAACCCGCAAGCAAAAACGCACTTAAACGCACTTAAACGCAGTTATACGCTTAGTGTGAACCAAGCTTAATTGGTTGGCGAGACGTGGCGAACCCCGGAATCAAATTCTACTGGAGAAAAATTATAGAAATTATTTCCACCTAGAGGCACTTCCCCTCCGATGATTCTGCCATTTTTGCTACATAATTTGTTTGTTTGAGCTCCTAGTTGGTGAAAATTAAGACCATGTTTTTGGTCAATGGGGGGAGCACAGCCAACATTAGACAGGGGTGTATGAGCAGACCCCACACACAACAACATCACACAGCACATGAAACAGTGGTGCAGTCTGACAGACTGCACTGGGGGAGACTCTGGTAAATTCTTCCAGTCAGCAAAGAATTGCACCAAACAATTACCAGATCCAAAAGTTTGCAAGTTTGCAGAATGCACAGAGATGTCTCCTTCATCCAAATCACTTGCATGGCTTGATTTGTTTCACTAAGCAATAGACCTATTGTTTTCTTTTGTTGTTGTATGAAAATTTCGCCACCAAAAACCGTGGCTAAAATTTAAAGTGTGCAGCGAAGAAGTCAGCCATGCAAGGCAAACATTCCAATCTGGAATGATTATATGCTTAATGCTGGACTTGCTCCAAGTCTCGCTCTTGATCAATAAACAAACGGGATGGAAGAAGAAGAAGAAAATGGTAGGGAAAGGGGGAGGAGAGCGAGACTTGTGGAATACGTGTTCCAAAAACGAGACCGGTCAAGATCTTTACCGGCGGCTTTCTTTCATGTTAGCGGAAGAGCCAATCAAACTTTAGCAGGTGAATCAGAGCCTCGTTTTCGGAACACGTAGTCCACAAGTCTCGCTCTCCTCCCCCTTTCCCTTCCGTTTTCTTCTTCTTCTTCCCTCCCGTTTGTTTATTGATCAAGAGCGAGACTTGGAGCAAGTCCAGCTTAATGCATACAAGTCTCACTTGTGCCAATGAGCAACTGCTGTTTCACCTTGGTGCAACTCAAAGCAGGATACCATGGCCCCTTGGTTCGCTTGTGTGGATGATAATAAGAATCCTGTAAGGCCGCTAGGAGTCATAGGGGTGTCAAAAACCATAAAGCGACCAAAAGATTTCTGAAAAGGCAAAACACTGTCCCTAGATTCAGCTGGAACTACAAGTTATCTTTCCGTTTTGCCTGTTATAACATTCAAGCAATGTTGCAGACAACTGCCTTGTTATAATTTGTATGACCCTAAAACTGAATAATAGTACCTTCTTATTTCCAATGCATTAAAGTAAAGATTAAAACTAGCCTTCTTAGAATGAGATCTAATTTGATAATTTTTGATAGATGCATTTATTTATAAATTTGGTAACAATATGCCTTTCTCAAACCACAGTGAAGAAACCTGCAAACCACTGAGAGAGCAAAAAATTGTAAAAACCTCAATTTTACAGCCAAAAACTGTAAACTGGTCTAAGATGAATAGCCTTGTTTTTGCTTTTATTGATATTGGTCTTCTTTGGTTGCATTATTTCTCTCTTGCTTTTTGTATTCTTCACTTCCTGTTTTCAATGTAAATTTGTAATCGTTGGTTAATTGCTTTGAGTTCAATTTCCTTTGTTTACCATGTGTTTTGGGGCCTGATTGAACACACAATAAAACAATCATGTTACATCACAGCCATTGTCTTACCAAAGTGACATGATATCATGCCCGTATGGTGTAATCGGGGCAAGAAAAAATCACAGATTAGCCCATGCCGGCATGGTTTCATGCCGGTGTCATGTCATGCCAGTATGCTACTGATATCATGCAAAAGGAGTCTATATCTACTGTTAGCATTTACAATTTGGTAACAGTGCCACAACAAAAATTTTTAGGGCCATTTCAGAAAACAGTCAAATCAGTGTAAGTCGACATTCAGTTATCATGACAAGACCATGTTGAATATAAGTGGTGTTAAATCAACTAGGCCATGATTTATTTAGGACGTTTCAAGATAGCTTGTCTCATCCTCAGCTGATTAAAATTTTGTTTACGAGCAAGATTTTAAAACTGCAAATTATTTGCAAGCAGTGCTTAATTAAATTATCAATTGATTTCTAAATAAGAAATGGCTATTGCCTGGGGGGGGGTACTTGGTCTACAAACATACGGGGAGTTGCCGCTGGAAAATCTGAAAAGCTATCCTGTCCCAGAGTCAGATTCCTGAAAATGATACCCTGTCCCGGAGTAAAGTTTTCTTAAACAATGCTCTGTCCTTTAGTTTTTTCCGACAAAATTGTGCCTTGCAACAAAATTTGTACAAAACCTATCAAAAAATGTGGAAATATTGCCATCCGAGCGATTTGAATCACATTCGCAGAGTGCAAATGGCCTAAAACGACCTTTCGGAGTCAAAAATGACATATATGGACCCTGTCATGGAGTCAATTTCTACAAAAATGATACCCTGTCCCGGAGTCGGAATCCTGAAAATGATACCCTGTTCAGCGGCACATCCCCGTACAGAAAATATATGAGTACCCCCAGGGGCTATTGAAGCTACTGAGTGAGTAATGAGAAAGTCCAGTGAAATTTCCAAAGAGATACAGTGGTAAGCCTGGTTTCCATTAAATCGTAAAGGGATCGGCGACAGTCTGCGATCGCCGCCGATCCCTATCTTCCATCTTCCATCTGCGATCTCAGCAGAGTGTTTCCATTAATCGGCTGCAGTCTGCGACGGTCTGCGATGCACCTATACCATGATCCTTTTCAAACCCGCGAAATCGTTGCAACAACAACCACTATAATCTACTTGGTTAATCAGATCAACGTGATCATGTTTTAACAAAAGCTCGTCTGCGATGATCGCCGATCGTCTGCGATGCGTGTTTCCATAGAAGTTTTTCCAGATCGGGGCAGTCGTAACGATCGGGAAAGTTGAACTGAGTTCAACTTTCCCGACGCTTACGATCCAGCGTTACGATGTACGCTTACGATCACTTTGCTGGTGAGGTCTCGTCCCTGTTCAAAAGTCTTGATGCTTTTATCAAGAAAAATTATAGACCTATAACGGTTTTATCGTCTGTGTCCAAAATTTACGAGAGAGTCTTGGAGAGTCAAATAAAATCTCATGCCCTTAGCTTCCTCTCTCCTCTTCTGTGTGGATTTCGAGAGGGCTATGGAACCCAACATGCACTTTTACGACTCATAGAAACCTGCAAAAAGACCTTAGACAAAGGGGGTGTTGCTGGAGCACTGCTCATGGATCTCTCAAAGGCTTTTGATTGCTTAAATCATGAGCTTTTGATTGCAAAATTAAGTGCTTACGGTTTCAGTACGAGTGCATTGCGGTTGATCCATAGCTATCTCAATGAGAGGAAGCAGCGGGTGAAGATGAATGGATCCTTCAGCACATGGAGAGAAACAACGATAGGTGTGCCACAGGGTTCGGTCTTGGGACCTCTTCTGTTTAACATATACCTCAATGATCTCTTCATGTTTGTGAATGATGCTGAAATATGTAACTATGCAGATGATACGACTATCTATGCTTGTGACAACAATGTTGAAAGTATCATTGAAACATTAGAGAGTGATGCCCTTAAAATTGCAGAATGGTTTCCGAACAACTGTATGAAGTTGAACGAGGACAAATGCCATCTGATGATCTTTGGAGATAAAAGTAATGATATTTCTTTAAATATCGGAAGTGTGAGGATAAAAGAGAGCAACGAAGAAAAGTTGCTTGGAGTGATTCTAGACAAAAAGTTATGCCTTAAACAGCAAGTAAGCTCCATTTGCAAGAAGGCTGGGCAAAAGCTACATGCTCTCTCAAGAATCTCTCACTTTCTTGACACTGAACAACTAAAGAGAATAATGAGGGCATTCATCTTGTCCCAGTTCAACTACTGTCCTCTTGTTTGGATGTTCTGCAATAGAACACTTGATTACAAAGTCAATCGTATTCACGAACGGGCATTGCGGATAACTTACAAAGATATGAGATCAGATTTTGACACAATGTTACTCAGAGACAATGCGGTCACAATCCACATAAGAAATTTGCAGTTGCTGATGACAGAAATTTATAAAACAAAATGGGAACTCAATCCTACTTTCATGAAGGAGATCTTTGTTGAAAAGCACAGTACGTACGGGTTAAGAAGCTGCCATAATCTGCTGCTGCCACAAGCGCGCACTACGTGCTATGGCCTAGAGACGGTCTCGTTTCTGGGGAGTAGATTATGGCAGGCACTTCCCAATGACATGAAACAATCAGATTCCCTCTCCACCTTTAAAAGGAGAATAAAAACCTGGAAAGGAGAGGGATGCAACTGTAGACTGTGTAGACCTTTCGTGGCTCAGGTTGGGTTCTTAAAAGGATAAATACGTTGCATTGTAAATACTAAAAAATTTCTGTAAAAACATTGTAAAAATCTGTATATATGTATTATACCGGATTATTCTTTATGTTAGATATATATGTAGCTATTTTTTTTTTCTTTCTTTTATTTTGAATCAATTTTACTTTGTAGTAGGCTTGAATTAGCTTTTATTTTATGCTATCAATTATGCGCCTACTTTAAATAAATCAATAATAATAATAATAATAATAATCCACGATCCCCGACGGTCTTAAGGATCGTAAGACAGTGTTTCCATTAAATCGGGAACACAACGCAGATGATCGCAGACGATCACAGACGATCACAGACCGTCGCCGATCTCCTTACGATCGCTCTACGATTTAATGGAAACCAGGCTGTATAGAAGAATTTTGTTGATTAAGTGTCAGGTATTTACAATTTTCCACAGAAATGCTAGTAATCCAGCTCATTCTTGACTCTGTTTTTTCAGGACTGCAATCCATCCTTATTACTTCCTGCAGAAATGTGGCATCCCTCATCCAAAGACGACACCATTTGTTGGAAATGTCCTCGATGTAGCGAAACCTGTAAGAATTCAAGTCAACTTACTGTTTCCTTCAATATCCATCCAAATGCATTCAGGGGCGGATCCAGCCTGAAAGTGACAGAGGGGTAGCCTGCAGAGAGGGTACCAAAAGAATAGTTGAAACTACGCGTGCCAAAGGTGCACAAAAATGTTTGGACTTCTTATCATTAAAATTCTGTGGTTTTCTATTATACATTAAATAACGTCTTGACTTGTATGTTTGCCCCAAATTCTAACTGAAACAGTTAAAAAAGAGTGTCTTAGGGTCACGATTAGGGGTGCACTTCCTGCCTAAAAAGGGGGGCGCCAAGCTGATTTCCCATCATGAAGGGGGGCAATTGCCACCTACTTGCCTCCTTTAAATCCGCCACTGGTTGCATTTTTAAAAGTTTCACAGAATTACTTGCTTATAGCAGCTCAAAATGTCATTCATGATTGTGGGAACATGACCTTGTATAATTTTTATTCTGTTAATTTTATGAATGTTTGCAATAGACCTTTTAACTATTCTGAAAAGAATCAGAATTGACCGATATTTTTACTCCATTTTGTAGAATTTTCAAATGTGCACAAATAGTGATAGAAGCTATAATGCCACTCGATCGAACTTTGTGTATAAGAGGGGCAGTACAAAATTTATAATATTACATGGCCGGTGGAAAAGAAAAATTTTTGCAAAAAAATCTGCTCGCCCCGTATGAAATCATTGCAAAGAAGCAACTGCCAAGTCACCTTTTTCCTTAGAAAATGCATTTGCCCTGTATTCATGAACAACAGATGCTGTATAGTACTGTAGTATCACCTTTGAATTAGCCAAAGACCATATGAAAGGCAGTTCATCTCTATACGAGTTTTTGTTAATGACTGATGAATCCTTCTTGCAAGAAACTAACAAGGAAATTTCACGTAATTTATACACATCTTTACATGTCTTTTTCAACTTGCATGATTCACAATTTTGTCCTCTAGGTGAACCATTTTAGGAAGTTCTCTTATCTTGATCTCATAAAAAGTTACTGCCCCGTTCAATCCCGTTCATATTTGCTTGATAAAAAGTGTTGACCCGGTTGTGTACAAGCTCAAAAAAAGTAGTTGCCCTGTTACGTTTTGCACCGGCCATGTTATAAAATAAACTTTGCACTGTCCCTGAGAATGTATGAAAATAACGCTTGATCCAGGCTCTTTTGTAGAATAGCTAAATGGTCTATTAAAATCCTTATGTGGTAAAGAATGCGAAAACATATTGAACAATAGATCTTTTTTCTGAATATGTATTTTATCTGATGCCTGGTTTGCAAAAAGTTTTCAAGATGATTTTTTCCTGTTCAATAAAACTTCAACTTTTTTACCGTAAATGACAGTAAACAAATGACAGTTTACCGTAAAACTTCTATTAAGCCCCCTCTCCATTAAGCTCCCCTCTCTAATAAGCCCCTCCCCTGCGAGCCAAAATTTCAAGTAAGCTCCCTATCTATCAAGCCCCCCGCTTACATCAAATTCCAAAAAAAAAATAAGTTGGCATCTTTATTTTGACGTGGTTTGGGATGAAAACTGTGCCGAATTTAGGCATTTGAGTCGTAAAATTGTATGTTGAATCCGTAAAATATGGAGTAAAGGAACTGAAAAGTCATCAATCAAAACCAAGTCATTTGATTTTTGTAAATAAGCCCCCCTCCTATAAGCCCCACTGTATATTAAGCCCCCTCTCTGGAGTGTCTCAAATTAAATAAGCCTCCCTCTCCCCGGGGGCTTAATAGAGCTTTTACGGTAATGGTATTTTGTAATTTTTCAGGGAGGTACCAACAAACTTCATAAGGAATGCATAAAGAAATTTGGAAAAGTCTATGGGTAAGATTTATTGACATTAGAGTTGTTTTGCTTGCCTTGCTTCAAATGTTAAGATTGAATTCCAACGTTTTGTATTGCAGCTAATTTTTTTTTTTTACATTCCAATAAAAATTTACAATACGGATTTACTAGTTACACTACTTACAGAATACTTAACTACACTACAAGGACGATGCCACTGGGTGCAAAATACTATGACTACTCCGTGGCATCACAAAAAACTAAGACGATTTACATATGAATTACAGAAGAAAAAAAAATTGAATACATGAAAAAGAAGCAAAGAACACTACACTCTGTCTCAAACTAGATATCAGGTGAAAAATGTCCGCGAAATAATAGCAGACAAGATGTTCGCTGCGTTATGGGTAATAGTATGGGTAATTGCAGCTAATTAGAGCACTGTTACGAATAAATCTTTATCAAAATTCGCTCAGACGGGCAGCACGTTAACACTAGAGTAGTGCTGCCCATTATGATTGGTCGCCCATTATGGCCCATTAGCAAAATCTGGCGTCATTTGTCAAAAGCCATGTCTCTGGAGAGTAAAGCGTTGCTGAAACCAACGCAAATTGATTTCTAATTCTGATATAAGGTCATAAAGTTTGGGTGGTAAGTATCTTGGAGTTTTGTTGCCCATTATGCCCATAAGCTTACCAGAGAAGTTTCCAGTCGTTTCAAAATGTTGAAATACAAAATTTATTCCAGAAAGTACCAGATTTGGTGAAAATGTTTTACTGACTTGAACAAATAATGAAACCCCAAAGAAATGGAGCATTATATTAAGTTAATTTGCATTTTCAAAACGCACACCAAAAACTCATCTTTGCATGGTCAAGTGATCAGGCAGGATTTGCAACCAGTGGAACCAAACATTTCAATTGCCAAGACTCAAAGTTTTTGGTGAAGTCTTTAAGTTTTATTAAAGCTTTTCACCACAGAGAAAACTTGTTTGCCAATCGCATCGGCCATAGTGGGCGACACCTGAAGAAAATGCCGTTTTTACCCCCATCTCCAAAATCGTATAAAGCAATATGCAGAGTTTGTGTATGAACTCAATACAATCTGATGTTCTTCTACATTAGTTGTTGAGGAAACCTGGCTATTTTGTTTTGTCACTGATATCTTTTTAAGGATCTAATTCAATAGTTTGCGGTGATGTGGGTGTGGTGGGGGACACCACTCTAGACCGAAGCTATTCGCACGAATTTGAATGCAGCTATCCGAACAAATAAGTTCACCTAGGAAAGTTGATTAAAGTATTTCAGATAGCTAATCTGATATAGTGTAAACAGTTTTATCAAGAAAAATGTTATCCAAAGCCAGTGTGAGGTTAAATTTTGATATGCAACGAGGTTTTTTCAGTTAGGGGCATTCAAAGTCGGTTCTGAAGTGGCACCAGTTCTCGTTCCTGGTCAAGAAAGATCGTACTTTCAGCTTAAAGCATGATCTCGCCAAGCAGCTGATCGTTATTCATCAGTCCAAGTGACATTTGTGTCCTTACCATCAGTTTTCCCTCCATTTAGTCGCCAGTTCAGCTAAGTTTCGGTTTCAATAACGAGCAATAACCCAACTAATGTTCGTTTTCTTTGCAAATTAGAATCAGGGTATGTTGAGTGTTCGATGATTGTACTTTTAGTGTGAGTTCATGTTGCTCTGCGTATGATTTTTGGTCATGCTGCAGTTATCAACACAGGGCTCGAATCTTTGCAAAATTTTAAAATTGAGCGTGTAAAATGTTACTGCCTACTTCTTTCAACTGAATAGATCGATTGATACTTCAGGTCGTTTGCCATAATTCCAGAAAGAGCATTTGCAATATCATCATTATTCTTGGAATTACAGCGTTTTAAGATTTATGAAAGGATATACGAGAGGAGGTATCAGAAGCTTTGAAAAATGTTAAAAGCACCATAAATTGTAGACTGATTGGGGAAAGTCAAAATTACCAATACAAGAAATACTCAGTTTTTGACGATCTGCAAGATGGTAGCAAGCAAAAGTCTGTAGCTTTTAAGGTTTACGATTTAGTAATTTGATGACGTCACAACTTCAAAACCAGCAGAAATTTTTAAAATGCTGTAACTCTGGAAATAATGATAATATCAAAAATGCTCTTTCTGGAATCATGGCAAACGTCCTCAAGTTACATTCAATCTATTTAGTTGAAAGAATAAGATAATAACGTTTTACAATTTTGATTTTAAAGTTTTGCAAAGATTCGAGTCCTTTGCTGCAGTTATTCAGCAGAGTGTAAACAAGAGAGCAAAGTGGGCAAAATTTGTGTGGCACAGTGTAAACGGGGTCTTAAAGTTCTGAATATGGTCCAGTGAACCCTTAAAATATGAAAGAAGAAAAACGGTATATATCTGGAGTTTGTTTCCCAAACTGTTTCAAGGAGATTTGTTGGTTGTTGTTGTATGCTTCGGTGTGAAACTCTTGTTTTACTAAAGATTTTAGAACAAAAATTATATATTGCAATATATATTTCGAAAACATGTTGTTACAACTGTATGACTCATTTTCTTACCAGATATTACATGGCAAGAAGGCCCGTTATCTGTGTTGCTGACCCTGAGCTTCTGGAACAAATTTTCGTCAAAGAATTCAGCAATTTTCATAATCGGCCGGTTTGTATATTTCATCTTCTTGCATTATATAATCTCTCTATAACTAAAGACAGTTATATACCTGAAACTATACTAACAGAAAATGTATCTGGTGCTGTACCATTCTTGAATGAAGAAGATACAAGGTCGTCGCCTGGTCTCCAACACGAACAGTTCTCAAAACTTTACAAATCCAACTTCAAAGTAAGAGAAGATGGAAAGGTTGCAACGTGCAAAGCGATGAAAAAACAAATGGAACTTTCTTTAGATAATCGAAGAAATACATTTAAAGCGGATAAAGACAATGATTGCTTTGATGTTCAAAGGATATACCTTAAAATGCCATGAAAAACCTAATCCTGATAGACTTATGCCTTTTCGTCCCTAGCTAGCATTATTTGATTTGCTGATATTACTTGGTCAACAGGGACTCATGATATTGCCATTGAAAAGTCCCAAAGTTATCAAAATGACGTAAATTATCGGGAGTTTTCGTACACTGAACAAAGTCGCTTCAAAGTCTGGTCTAAAGAGCTTGAGCATTGAAAAATAAACTTTCAGTACAAAATATGATGTGGTCTTGACCTACAAATGGCAAAGTTCTTGCCTTTCGGGCAGTAATCTCCTTATGTAGAAACAAAAAAAATCTATCGCAGCTACGAGAAATTGGGCTTCATCTATCGCTATTTGTATGCAATACCAACTGTCTAAGTAGCGCCTCCTTATTGGTTGAAAGCTAAATTTTAGCAATTTGATTGGTGAATGCGGAATCATTCTACGCGGGCCTTAAAGTGAGCCCACTTTTTGTGGGTAATATTGTGGGTCCTTATTGACCAAGTGACATCAGCAAATCAAAGAACGCAGGGAAGCAAGGGACGAAAAGACATAAGTCTAATTTTGGCAATCTCGTCCCCAGAGTGAGTTTGTTGCTCTATGCTATACCTCTACTCTGGGATACAAGAGGCCGTTCGGCAATCTGATTGGTTGTTCGCCATTTTGGGCTGTAACTCCGATTTGCGCGGGGCAAGCGACCTCGGCATGTCAAAATTCGACGTAAAACCACATTCTTTACTTATTCCGACCATCATTTGCAACTTATTTCGGAAATTCGAAGAATAACGAGCCATTTTATTTTTGAAGCTGCGGTGAAAGTTCCCCGGATTTGCAACTTAGGCCCATTTTCGCTCCAAACAAACCGAACTTATTTTCACATTAAACACTCTTGCCGACCCCAGATTATTGTTTAAATACCTGCAAAAAGGTTCAAATAAGGTCTTCAAAGTGTTTGTTTTCAATTTCTCCACTCATCTTCTGCAGAATTAGCGCCAGAGCAACGCGCATTTTCCGTTGCTTGGCGTTGCCTAGCCAACGGTGAAATTCATAATGGCTTCCAAATTTGCCCATTTTCTAGGCAAATTTGATCGAAGTGTACCAGGGTGTTCATTCGGCTTCGTGATCAGCGTATGACATGACGTAAGAACACCCTGGGAACGAGGTTGTAATTTTGGGTTTCATCGTTTTCACATAGTCACATAAATTATACTGGACATTTTAAGATACGATTTGAAAGATGGAAAATGGTTACTGATTCCGGCCGAAAATGGAGAAGCATCGTCGAGGCACCCACTCCATGTACCATACATTGTATACCAAGTATAATGCTCGCTGTATTTAATCTCAGGCATTCATAAGCAGAGGGAGACGACCAATGAATATGGGCCTATTATTAGCTGATTATCCAGACTGGAGACGGATCAGACCAACTGTCAGTCCAACGTTTTCAGTCGGAAAAATTAAACAGGTATTTCTCCATAGTCTTATCAGTTCCTCGCCTCCATGTTTACTTTGATTCGAATCATATTCGTAGCAAGGAAGGAAGTAACCACTTTTTTGTTGTAAAAATCCTTGTATTCATTTCGTCTTTTCTTTATTCTGGAAACGGCAGCGTATGCAAATTTTTCTTTTTCTTGAAAACGTCTTATCTGCTACACTTGATTTTCGCAGTAAGTTACTAAAGTGCTAGCTAAATACTTTTAAGTATCACATGTCACAGCAAATCATCCAGATGAGTTTAAGAAGAGTGCGGAATGAAAACAGTGCATCAATTGATAGTTTAATCAAGGCACTGAGGTTACTACTAGAAAGCATTCAGAAACTCGGAGGGAGTCTTTGGGTGAAGCCCTTAGGAAAGTTGTTATGGCCATGCCCTCTACTTTGGCTTTAGATACGACCAACGCCCTTTTCTGTACTAGAAAATGCCTTGGGAATGACTTTCATTAATAGAATATCCAATTTAGCATTAATTTAGGCCTCAATTTAGGATTATTTATCTTAATGATATATTATTTATTGTACATAATCATGCTGTACTAGGTTTCTTTCGTTGATATTTGTATTTTGGTTTATGTTGCTGAAGGGTATCGTGTAAAGATCTATGGTAATGAATGAATGAATCACCAAGTCGACAGAAAAGCATCATAACTTGAAATGTAGCATTACCGTTTTTATGTACTAAGTAAGACGAATACATATGTATGCAACTTTTCGCAGATGATTCCACTGCTTGAGAAGTCAATTAACACATTAGCAAGTATTCTTTCCGAACGAGCAGAGAAAGGTGACAACATTGAAGTTTTTGGGTATGTTCAGATACTGTTATTTTACCCAGGGAATAATGTTTGTAGAAATATGAATAGTATGAGGAGTGATACGAGCTTGGTGATAGGAATATATCTATCAGGGCCTTCTACCGTATGTGCCAAAGAAACTTATCCACATTTGGAATGCCACAATAGCCATGATAAATCGTACAGTGGGCTGATTTTGAAGCTTTATGATTGTCATCTTTAGCTAAAATCTAGAATCAATGTCTTGAATAGCCTGATAACCAGACCCAAGTTCAAAGGTCTTTGATTGGGTCTGGTTATCAGGCTATGTCTTGAAATAACTGAGACAATCAGCTGCACGACCGTAATTTTTGCTGTATGATTTTTCAGACTGTTACTATATTTTTACTCACCTAATGCACTTTGATGACTTAGCAGCATTGATTAGTTACGGATGTCCATCATTGAGCGAAATAAGGTATTCAGTTTCAGTTCCCTTTCAGTTCCAGTTCATATTTAATATCCTCAACATGCTAATGACTAATTCAAACTTAATGGAACAAAAAGTAACGTAGAAAATAATTAAGCAATAACTAACTGTAAATAAGAAAGAGGAGTGGATATTAGTATCGTAGGAATTATTCAAAGTACGAACTCTCTCAATAGGTAAACTAATCGAAGATGGTGCACCCCCTATTGTAATTGATTACAGCACAATTTTTAATAGACTATTACGTTAAAGATGGCGGCCGGGAATTTTTCTTCGAAAGATGCATTGCGTTCGAATTACGAATCTTTAACGATTCTATAGGAATTCAATTAAAGAACGCTGTGCATCTTGGTAAAAGTTCCTCACCGCCATCTTTAGCGTATTCGTCTATTGAATGACTTAATTAGAAATGGTGGCATAAGTTGTACACGCAGCCAGTGCAGCTGCAACAACCACGACCTAGTACAACACCCTCGCCCCAGCCCAGAAGCACAGTCAAGTCAACGCCCTATGCCCACTAACTGTGCTCAAAGAAGTATTGTAGCAAGGGCACCATCAGGCCAGGGCATAAGGACACCACAGCCACATACAGCCACTCGAACCACACAAACCATGCTCCGCAACCCAACTGAGACCATCGTTGCTGAGGAAGTATGATTTAAGTTTCTGACGGAAGCAATAAATTTACCTAGACTTCTTTATATGAGACGGGATGTCGTTCCATAATTTAACATCACAAAAAGGCACTGATCTAGGACCATACTTTGAGGCGTTTTCGGCAATAAAAAAGATGTCCTTCTAGGGGCAGGGGCTTATTAGAAGCCGCCGAGTATTGATGAATGGATGTCAGGTGTTGCTAATCGAAAGAATAAAGATACTAGTTAGGAGCAGTCTCGTTTACATATTGATAAACAAAACGAAGTTGCTTCAACTGAAAGAGATCACCGGCATTTAAAATCTTTAAGTCAGCAAAGATAGCAGAAGATGGAGATATGAAATATTCAAATACAATTGCTGTTATGTTTCTTATTTGTATGATGTACACGGATGCTCTCTTTAGATTGCTAATATTGGCTCAAATTTTCAAGAGCTCTGTTGAAGACACAGATAGTCACAGCAATTAATGTTCGCCAAATTGGATCCTTTTGCGCGTTTGGTGGGCTATAGAATGAAAAGTATGTGACCGATATTCAAAATTAAAATGTTAATCTATCAGTCAAAGGCTAACTTAGATTAGAAAATTTTGTTTGGTAAGATCACTCATCTTTAAGACCCAAAAATTAGAAAAATGCCTGCAAGGGGTTCGTATGGGAATCGAGAATTCCACGTTCTGTCCTGGTCCATGATTTATGTGGCATTGAAGTTTGCATTTTCAGTTATAGAATTTTAATTTCAATGACAAGTAAATCATTGCCCAGAATGGAATGTGGAATACTCGTTCCCAAACATCCCCTTTACCAGCACCTCGTTCCCAATCTTTGGGTCTAAATGATGAGCGATTTTACCAAACAAGATTTTCTCATCTAAATTGGCAATTGATTGATGGATAATCATTTCAGTTTTGATTATCGGCATCATATTCTTTATTTCGCTGCCCGCCAAATGCGTATCCTTTTTTTGACTCACCCTGGTATAGCATAGGTTTCAAATCTTTAAAATGCTGGGTGTAAAATTCTATGACCTATCTCTTTGAACTGAACGGCTTCAAAGAAATTTGAACTATTTTACAGTAAATCTGCCGTTGGACTTTCCTGAAATCTTCAATATTTTCAGAATTACAGTGTTTTTCTTCTTTTTTTAAGAATTCAAGAAAATTTTCGAAAAAAACTTAAAACTATCGTAATTTCTAAAGATAAAATAATTTTCAAGAAAACCATAGTTTATGGATGCCTACAATATGGAATCAAGCAAAACTCTTTCACTCTTCTGGTTTGCGATTTGGAAATTTGATGACGTCACATCATAAAATGAGCTGAAATGTAAATTAGGCTATGATTTTGACAAATAATCAAGATTTCTGAGAAGTCCAACGGTAAAATCATAGAAAAGTGGCTAAAGTTTCTTTCAAGTCATTCAGTTTAAAGAAATAGATCATTGAATTTTACACCCGCCTTTTTACGCAGATTTCAAGATTTGAAACCTATGCTCCCTGGTATGAGTTCTTGGGTTGTAGAGATCTTTTCTGTTGATTCCACCTTTGTAAAATTTCATTATTCACTGTTGCAGATGCTTCGGTCGTTTGACAATGGAAGTAATTATGTCAGTGGCGTTTGGACTTGAGAATGAATTTCAAAGAGAAGGAAACAACAAGATCATGAATGATGCTGCTAAGTTCTTTGTTATCAGTAGAATAGTTGTTCTTGTTGGTAAGTAGCAGATGTTCTTTTTTGGTCATTTTTTGCCATGCAATTTGGGAATAAGTCTTCGGAATTGAATGCTGCTAAGATCTTTGTTTCAGTATCACAGTTTTTTATGGTCGATGGTAAAATGATTGATTATATTGTTATGAATAGTCTATCGCAGGGCCGCCGAGAGCTTTTGGAGGCCCAGGGACGATACTGCGAAATGAGGCCCACAGTGAGCTAAGAGAGCAGACAATTTTGTCGATCACGCTCTTTAGAGTGGCTGAAAATGCATTTCAGAGTATTTCCTGCAGACAAAATGTTGAGAATCTTCAATTACGAGGCCTCTTAGACCCTGAGGCCCGGGGGTAAATTGCCCCTCTTGCCCCCCTCTCGGTGACCCTGGCCTAGCGTCCTTTGTTTCGCAATTTTTCGTTTTCTCTGCAAAATCGCGTATTCAAATAGGTGACCAGAGTAAAGTGACACATCAAACGCAAAGGACTGGCGCCTTGTGACGTCATCTTCAACAAAAGTGAGGCTGCCTATTGTTTTCTCGGCTTTGATCATTGCCTGCCTCTTTATCGTGTGCTCATAGCTAATTGCAACGAAATTTGGCCTAAACACAGGTGGCGGAGAATGGTCGATTCAGTAATACATACAACGGTACTAAGATTTAATCATACCTGCTAGTTAACTGTGTTAAATTTCTCTTGAATCATCTATCAGTTCCACAGACTCCCCTCTCTACATCTCTGTTTTCGTTAGGCCATGAATTGTGTTGTGTTGTTGCAGTTGTATTGAAAACACGGTGTGATGGAGAAGAAACAATTCTTTTCACTTAGAAAATTTAGTTCCGAGAGCCGCTCCTCTCATTCGCTCTCGGAGCTTAGTGAAAGATTGGATGGGACTGAGACTGTAACAAGTCAATATTAGCCCATGAAGTTATCCGACCTCCTTCCATTCTCCTTCTGCATGTCAACGGTTGTGACTTTTGTCAGTCTCCTTTGTTAGTAGATTTTAGTAAAGATAGTGGCACAGCAGTTCAAGAAAATTGCATTCGTTTTGATCAAATGCTAGTCAGTAGAAAAAGATCAAATGTACTTGGATTCGGTCCAGTACGATGCAGAGGTTGATTTTTTTAGAATTTCCTACCCGCAGTCTTTGCCGCAAACATGTGTGCATGTTAACTTACTTTTTAATTTAGTATCCTGTACTATGGACACCCTATGACATTTGTAATTTTTTGGTACCTGTTGTGTAAATACGCACGTCATACGATCTTGAATCAGTTCAGCACTACACAAGCATGTAGTAGGTTGTGTGTGAACCCTCTCGCCTCCCTTCACCAGGGTTATTACACATATTTTCGGGTTTTATTTTGCGTGTTGTCTTGGTAGCGTCTTGTTTTATCGCTAAATGTGATGGCTATGGGGTTGTCATGCTATTTTTTTTTGCTCCTCGCGGTATCATCCTTACTGTGTTGTATAGCTGTAAATGCGGAGGAAATAGTAAGAGGTATTCAGAGGCCTTTATCTGGAAACAAAAAAGATTTTAAATCGTGTATCATGCAAGCATATCGTATACCCTGCCTATGGATTGAAAAGAATGCTCCTTATTTAAAACCGTAGACTTTGACAACCTTCAAATTGCATTATTTATACTTTTGTATTTTCTTTCAGAATTGTTTCCTTTGCCAACGTCTGTGAAAACTTGGCTCAAAAGTTTCTCTCTTGCTGACCCTACCTATTTGCTTGGCTTGCTTAAACCCGTGGTTGAAGAACGAAAGAAAAAACCATCAAACGTAAGTCGGAGCTTGCAGCAGCATTACACGTTTTTTACTTTTAAATGAAACTTGATACAGTAAAAGCACAGCAAAAGTTCTTGGCAAAATTTCTGGTAGGGGTGTGCCGCCCACAGTTTCAAAATGGCACCGTAACGATACCCTTGGCTAGACTAATTTCTACATCAAAAGTGCCATGAATGGCATTTTCTAAACAAAGCTTGTCAAAATTTTGCATTCTCTGGACCAAAATTTGAAAAAATTTGGGTTTCTTTACAGAAATTACCGAAGTTTGACATTTCTTTGACCGAAATTGCCAAAAAGCATACCTTGCCCAGACCAAAATCGACTAAAATTGCCAAAAAGCATACCCTTGCCTAGGCTAAATGGACTAAAATTGGCAATACGTATACCCTTCGTAAAAGTATACCCTTGCGGGCGGCACATCCCCAGGTACCTTTATTATGGAAGAACCCCCCCGTGAGTAAAAGCCATATTAAGCCCCCCAGGGGGGTTATTTGATTTCAGACAGTCGAGAGGGGGCTTATTAGAGAAGGGCACTTATTCACAAAATCAATTGATAAGGATATACATGATACATGAATATGATAGCTTTTCAGTTCTTTTACCCCATATGTGGCCGATTCAACATACCTTTTCATGAGACAAAGACAAATTCAACGTAATTTTATCCCAAGCCATGTCAAAATTAACATGCAAACTTATTTGCTAAATAACTGGACAATCTTTGGTAGCCTCTGAATTTTGACATAAGTCGTAGAGAGCTTAATAGAGAGGGGAGCTTATCTCAAGTTTTTGTCTCAGAGGGGAGGGGCTTATAAGAGAGGGGGACTTAATAGAGATGGGGCCTAAATAGAGATTTTACGGTAAGCCCATAGTACTAAAAGTTTCTTAATTTCACATGAAAATTTCGACTTTTCAGTACCAATAGTTGCAGCTTACCACAAACTGCAGGTTTTTTTTAGAAGAAACTGGTTTATAAGAAACTAGTACTAAGATGGCAAAAATTTTAAGAAACTCTAGTACTATTTCTGAGGAGACTTTAAGACTTGGGGAGACTTGGGGAGACTTTAAAATCCCAAAGAAGCATGGATATTATAGCAAATAGGTCATTGAACCTTTATTCTTGAGCAATAGTCACTAACCATTTGTGTTTTCAACATAACAGAACACTGTTTATTCATCTGCCGCAGCGACCACATCGATAATTCTGCATTCAAAAAATAAGAAACCAATTAAGAAACTCTTAGTACTAAAATGGATAAAATTTCATGTGAAATTGAGAAACTTTTAGTACTATGACCTGATCCTAGTTTCTCGTACAAAAAACATGTAGCACTTATAAACCAATTTTTCATATAAAAACGTGTACCTTATATCCATGAGACTTCACTGACTGTTTACGGACTTTGTCTTTTGTATTATTGGTGAGCCAATAAGAACTTAAGCCTACTTTCCACTAGGCGGAAAATTACTCTCGCAAAAATCTTCCTTTGTTTGCAAGTACGATTCCGCTCGAAAGTTGAATGGGTTTCTACTTTTGAGCGACGTCGCTTTTCCGCAAGCCAATCAGATTGCTGGAAAAGGTCGCTGCGAGCGGAATATTCCGCCTAATGGAAATCAGGCCTTAGTCAACGTCATGAAAGTGGATTGTTTCGAGGTTTTGATGGGTAGATCACTCCAAAAATAACATGTGAGGATTTGGGATTCTAGAATCTTTCCGATTTTTCAAACATTTTCAGAGACTATGTTTGTAAAATATTTGATCTGCTGAGATTTTTAGACTTTTGAGATATCTGAGACTTTCAAAAAGATTTTGGAGATTTTGCAAGATGTATAAAGATTCAAACGATTTTTGAGACTTTCAAAGAATTACCAAAAGTAATATGCCCACTCTCAATTAAACGGCGCTATCCTGGAATGGCACACCCACTGCTTTTACTGTCTATCCTTTCTATACTTAATCTTGCTTAACTTAAGGAGACCATTTGTCGTGCTTAAAAGCCGTATCTGTTTGGTCACCCTATGTCCATGTCATCGTCGGAGCGTTGCAGGTTCTCAGGTGCTCTGATTGAATGAACTGCGCGTGCGTTGCAATTGACTGGACCGTAAGGAATTCATCCATTATGAGGACTTGGTTGACATTGCGAGCCAAAGGAAGCATACTTACCTGACAGGGAAGATATCATGATCACGGAGGTGATTCCTCCAGGGTGAGGCCTCTCCATTGCAGTTAGGTTTGGCTGACCCCTGCGATTACCCCAAACGTGGGTAACTCGACTGTATAATTTCTGGTAGTGGGGACCTGCGTTCGCGCTAGTCCCCTTCAAGAGTATAAAACAACATCCCAAGTACTCATAAATAGTGCTTTCACGCTCTGCAATAATATTGTTGCTGCTCTTGCCGTGGTCATTCAAAGCTGCTTGGGCGGTAGGAGACTGCTTGTGTTAGCCTAAAAATGCTTAAATCGCCGCAAACTTACGATGCTGTGGTTGTCTCTTTCTTCTTCATTGTCTTTACCCAAATATTTCCACCAAGATGCAAACCACGACTGTGGCCCAAGCGCCGCCATGCTGCATTGATTCTGCACTGTGCCCCGATATTTTCTGGGAAGCCCCCAAAGGCGAAAACGAGAAGGGATTGGGCATATTGGTTGGAATATTTGGGCAAAGACAACGAGGAAGAAAGAGACAACCACAGCATCATAAGTTTGAATATATTTCTTTATGAGGCAATTTAAGCATTTTGAGGCTAACACAGCAGTCTCCTATCGCCCATACTTGTACCTTTACAGTGTAAACGTTGTGTCCATAGCGTTTTGTCTCCTGATCTGCAAAGATGTTAACAAATGCAAACGCGAAATTCGTAAACTCAGAAAAGAAATTCCGCGGACATTTCTTCTCATTTGTTGTTCCACATCTTTGGCGTTTTGTAGGCTACTTGTCAAGCAATGGGTAATGTTCTGTTATATTGTAGCTGTCTTTCTTTCCCTAAAGCATGCCTCGTCATTGCAAATGCATAGGTTCCAAATCTATAAATCGGCGCAAAAAGGTGATTGTAAAATTCTATGAACTATTTCGTTTGATCGAATGGCTTGAAAGAAACTGTATGTACTTTCACTGAGGGTAGCTTCAATTGGCGCCTGATGGATATATGACATCTTGACGTCTGAAATCGCACCTTAGAATTCATAACTATTTACGAAAACGATACCCTTTCAGGCCATTCAAAGTATATACCCTAAAATTGTGACAACAGTGCAAAATGTTAATCAAGTTTGTTAAATTTGATCAAAATCAATACCCTAAAGAGTTCAAAAACTCCGAAATTCATGTCTTCTTGTGATTTTACCAAAAATGACACCCTAACATTTATTTTGTGCCCGAAAATAGGTTGCCCAAAAATGTCACATCCCGTACCAGCATATATGGTCGTTACCCCACCCCCGGGGCCTACTTATTTATAATTCTACCGTTAGACTATTAAACAATCTCAACTATTTTTGAATCACTGCCTATTTTCTATTTCAGCTGATTGTAGGATGTGAGGTCATCAAATTTCTAAATAGTAGACCAGGAGTGACAGACTTGACCTAGGTTATTCATATTTCGTCGAACAGTTTAAAAATTCTTATGGTTTCAATTCTTTTGCACAATTTTCTTGAATCCTTTGAAAAAGAAGAAAAACATCGCAATTCTGGAAACATCGACTATTTCTGAAAAGTCAAACGGTAGAATTATAGCGAAGCACTTGCTAGATTTTCCCTCTAGCCATTCAATGCAAAGAGATATGTCGTATAGTTTTACACCAACATTTTCAAAGATAGGAACCTTATACTAATTATCACCGATTAGCTACTGAGGTGAGGGGTGGGTGAATCATAAGTGAACGAGATTTTGGATTTTTTAAATCTGTCCGATTTTTCAAAGCTTTTTTGAGATTTTGCAGGGATTTTCACTTTAGATTTCTAACACTTTCGAAGGGGAAATCACTGACATTTTCTTCCCACACCTTCCTTGAAATTGCAAAAAAGCACAACAAAAACCACAAAATCACAAAAATCACATGCAAAGATCTCAAAATCACAAAAAATCACAAACAAAAATCATAAAATCACAAAAATCGCATACGAAAATCACTAAAATCATAAAATCATGGAAAAATTACTGCAAAGTCACGCAAAATAATTACAAAAAGTCACTAAAATCATAAGAAAAGTTACAAAAAATATCATGTGATTTTAAAATCACAAAAATCACGTACACTTTTTTTGAAGTAATTTGCCCCTCGAGACTTGAACAGATTCTTAGACTCGTGAGATTTATATTTTCAAGCTTTCAAAGATCTTGAAAGATTTTGGAGGATCTAAGCGATATGTGATATTGTCAAGGAATTGTTGGAAGAGTTTTTTGAGAGTTTTTATCAATTTTTGGCGTAAAAATTTGGAATATTTAGGTTTTAAAAGATTTTAAGAGCTTCCTTGGGGATTCATAAGACTTTGTAAAAATGTCTGAGATTTTTAAGGTTTTTCGAAGTTTTCGGAATCTTTGAAGATTGCTTAGGAGTTTTTATGAAGTGAAGGAGATTTTCGATATGATTTGCCCCTCGTTGACTACCTTGCTTTGATGTTGCAGAGAAAAGACTTCCTTCAATTGCTGCTATCAGAAAACAAAATTGATGGAAAACCAAAGCTAACCGATGATGACATTTATGCTTCTTGTATCACGTTTTTATTGGCTGGATACGAGACAACAAGTAATGCATTGGCATACACTACGTACCTACTTGCTTTGCATCCAGAAATACAAGAGAGGTTGTATCAGGAGGTGAAGGATGTCATAAAGGGGAAAGAGGTACAAAGTATTTATGTTTTGCGCTTGTCACCGCAACTGCATCTTGGAATCAGGTTTCCAAAAGACTAGCGCCGTTAAATCTGATCTTCGATGGTTGATTATTGAATCGCAAGCCTACGAGGAAGACCGTGTAGGAGTTACGATCTTTTCAACCAAAGGATGAAACCTAAACGAAATACGAGCACGATCCTTATTTATACAATTTTACGACGTAAACAACGTCCACATATTGTCACCAGTTTCAAAGACAACATCTGCTAATGGTTTGTTTTGCTCATTTCTAATCATTTCGCCATACTCTTGGGAAGTCTTAGCATTATTCTACTTTGTATTTGCAATGATTGCACAAGTTTTCACAACACGAATTTGTAAAAGAAGTCAAAAGATTTTTTGTCAAGAGGTTGATCACATGGCTAAAAATGGGAGCAAACAAACCTTGGCCGATTTTGTCCGTTGTCTATTGCGAAGGACATTAAGGTAACTCTGCTTTCCGCTCCAGTGAGCAGCGACTTGTCCTTTTGCAAAACCACTTTTCCCAGAAAACATTTAATTTCTTATTGTTCGGTCTATCGAAAAGCGGTAAAAAGGACGCTTGCAATCCAAAGATATATATAGGGTCATTCCAAATAAGCATAACAGATGCATGTCAGGTGACATTCTCAAAAGTCCTTCTAATTTTAACCATGGGAACCCATGAATCTAAGAACCCCAGAAAAAAATTTTCTGCAAGATATCTCATTTGGTTCCGGTTTTATGATCAATTAAATATTTAGCTAATTAATGCAAAAATGTGTTTTTTTCATGAGATGGCAAATTCAAGTTCAAATATATGAAAAACAAAATTTCCTATCCCAAATTAATCTGCATTTACTGATAGTACGCTATGAATGATTGTAGAAATTTAAAGTTTTGCGTAATTGAAGACCAACGTATTTGTAGAATATTGCTTCAAAGTTTGAACAAAATTTGATTTTGGCCCAAAATGTGTCTGGGGAAAGGATTTTGGTGTTGGCTTTCTGATCGATAGAAGCCATGATGCTTTTCAATTTTACGGAATAGAATACTTATCTACCCCAGATGCTATATTTTAATCAACCGAATGCTTTTCGCAAAATTCCATTGTCCAGGGGGGTTGCAAAATCTCTCAATTTTTGCTGAAAAGTCTATTTTTACATACTTTCAGACGGTATCTTGCGAAAATCCTGCAACGCTTAAGATAGCTATTTATATCATCCAAATGTGCACATGCAGAAGTTCTGAAAAAGTGTCAAAAACAAGGAAATTTTGTTCCGACAAGAGAACAATAGCTCTGTCAAATTGGATACACGCTCAAAACGGTCAAATTTGGCCAACTTCAACGGGCTAGAAATCTTGTGTCCCAAGGTGGTACATTCTTGAAATTTTTTACATGGATTCCTACACCTTATAACTTATTTACCTGCAAATATGGAAGCGAAACGGAGTCTGGAAGGGTGTCAAATAGCAACACTTGCCAACAGGGGGGGGGGGGTAATATGATAACTAAAGGGTTTTTGGACAGATTTTTTCATGGTGCAATTTATTTGCGCTTTTTATTCCAAAAAACAGTTCATAATGAAATGCATTTTATCCTTACAGAGATGCATTTTATGGTTGTGCCATATTTGCTCAAAACAAGGGTGTATTCTCATACTGTATCTGTCAAAGATGAGACTGGTATCTACTTGTCACATGATTTTTCCAAAGAGGGAGTATCATGCGAAAAGATATGATTGGAAAAAGTGGTTTACTGTAGCTTCAATGAATTGATTCATCTTAGAAGCCTCCGAAAATTGATGTCCACCTCCTCCAGTTCAGATATTTTGAGTATCTGTTCCCTATGGGTTACATCCAAAAATATCTAATAACTCGACAAAGTGGACATCAATTTTCGAAGGCTTCTCAGACGAATCAATCCATTGAAGCTACAGTAAACCATTTTCCCCGTTATATCTTTTTGCGTGATATTCCGTCCTTGGAAAAATTCTATGCCATAGATGCCAGTTTCGTCTTGGACAGATATGAGGATAACCCCCCCCCCCCTCACGTTTTGAACAAATATGGCACAACCATAAAATGGATCAATCCATTTCATTATAATCTGTTTTAAAATGATTTCTTTGAAATAAAAAGCGCAAATAAATTGCACCTTGAAAAATCTGTCCAAAAAACCTTTTAGTTATCATGTTACCCCCCGTGTTGGCAAGCGTTGCTATTTGACACCCTTCCAGACTCCGTTTCGCTTCCATATTTGCAGGTAAATAAGGTATAAGGTGTAGGAGTCCATGTAAGAAATTTCGAGAATGTACCACCTTGGGACACAAGATTTCTAGCCCGTTGAAGTTGGCCAAATTTGACCGTTTTGAGCGTGCACCCAATTTGACAGAGCTATTGTTCTCATGTTAGAACAAAATTTCATTGGTTTTGACACTTTTTCAGAACTTCTGCATGTGCACATTTGGATGATGTAAATAGCTATCTTAAGCGTTGCAGGATTTTTGCAAGATACCGTCTGAAAGTATGTAAAAATAGACTTTTCGGCTAAAATTGAGAGATTTTGCAACCCCCCTGGACAACGGAATTTTGCGAAAAGCATTCGGTTGATTAAAATATAGCATCTGGGGTAGATAACTATTATATTCCGTAAAATTGAAAAGCATCATGGCTTTTATCGATCAGAAAGCCAACACCAAAATCCTTTCCCCAGACACATTTTGGGCCAAAATCAAATTTTGTTCAAACTTTGAAGCAATATTCTACAAATACGTTGGTCTTCAATTACGCAAAACCTTAAATTTCTACAATCATTCATAATGTACTATCAGTAAATGCAGATTAAATTGGGGTAGGAAATTTTGTTTTTCATATATTTGAACCTGAATTTGCCGTCTCATGAAAAAACACACTTTTACATCAATTAACTAAAGATTCAATTGATCATAAAACCGGAACCAAATGAGACATCTTGCTGAAAATTTTTTTCTTGGGTTCTTAGATGCATGGGTGTCAGTGGTTAAAATTAGAAGGACTTTTGAGAACGTCACCTGACATGCATCTGTTGTGCTTATTTGGAATGGCTTTGCAAATTATTTTTCAAGCCTTTTTCTCGATTTCAGAAGTGGATTTGTCCCTAAAACTACTCGAAAAAGTTTTGGTTTTCTTTCGCTAAATCTTTAGCTAGACTGTTGATCTACAACTTTGCCAAGGCTGATTGAAAAAGCTAGGCTAGAGTAGTTTCGGGTATCATGGAACACTTAAGGGAAAAACTTAAATCGTCACCTCAATTCAAGACAAATTTGGCCACACTTGGTATTAGCAATTAGGCCTAAGCATGCTCTAACGTTTCATCAATACATTCTGTTTCTCAAACGTTTGTTGTCGATAAGCGAGCCAAAAACTTGAGCCCTGGTCGAGTCGGGCATTGTGGAACGCTGTCGGGTATTATGGAACAAGGTTTTTCTTTTGTTTGTATACGGGCCTCTATTTCAAACGTCGCAAGAAAATGGCGACCAGAAATCACGTTCATCGGATGTCCTTCGTTATCAGCGATACAGACAGTACACCAAAAAGTGGAGCAGCCTAACTTTAACAAAAATATGGCGACGGATGATTGAAGAGTTGCAGCTTGTGCAATTGGTGAGCTTTAATCCCACTTCCAGGCCGCTAGGCTTCATTTTCTGAAAAATTTTCCACAACACCCGATGTCCCATAATACCCGAAACCACTCTAGATGTCTCGCAATCGAATTTTATGTTTCTGTTTACTTTTCGACAGCGAAGGGTAGAAACCTTGGTCAAACCAAAAAGTGAATGAATTTTTTATCTTTCTCGCGTTATTTAAGCACTGGAAATATATGTAAACTCGACTTCACGAAATTTCATGCTTGGGAATGGCCTGAAAAAGGCCTAGAACTTTTGATCACTTGATTAAGGGCAGTGCAAAGTTTATTTTAGAACATGGTCGGTGCTAAACGTAACGAACCGACTACTTTTTGGAGCTGTGCAGAACTGGATCAACGAATTTTATCAAGCAAATATGTACGGGGCGGTAACGTTTTGTACGCTCAGTGTGAAGTTTGAAATGTAAAGTTGTTCATTTTTAGTCAATTTTTTCGTTGACAGAGACTCGTAAGGACAAGAATTGATTTGTTATGGCTTTTGAAGGTCCTTGATTAATTCACCGGTGGTAAATTTTCAATATCTGTTGTTCTTGAATACGGAGCAGATACATTTTTTAAGGAAGCATGACAGGGCATTTGGTTTTTGCAATGATTTCACACGGGGGCCACTAGATTTTTTGAAGGAATTTTTCATCTCCATTGGCCATGTCGTATTACAAATTTTTCACTGTCCATTACCCAAAATACTCTAACGCCTTCTCAAATTAGATGTCCAGTAACAGACAAACTACTCATGCAAGTCAATTTTTTCATCTCGGATTTTCACATGATATGTTATTTCAGGTTTTCAGGTAGACTTACGGTGCAATATATTCTATACAACTTTTCTTGGGACGCTCAGTATAATGCTGAACCCTCTGTAAAGTCGCGTATTATTTTTCAGCAAGCATCAATCTACGATGACATACAGAAGTTGGAATACCTTGACGCTGTCTTAAGTGAATCATTACGAATGTATCCACCAGCTTGGCAGTAAGTTTGTACATTTTGTTTCACCATGGATGTTGTGGACACGATTTGGGCGTTGATCGTGCCCACAATACCTGGCCTAAATGCTCCAAAATGCGTAAATGTATTTTGTTACATTTCTAGTCTTCAATTCATTGTTTATCTTCTCTTCTTTGATGTGGAGCTGATGGCTTGCCCTTCTCTCGACGATTTCAAATGGGCTTAAAGTTCAAACTGTACCGCGCTCTGAAAATTATGACCTGAGAACTAGTTCCGAGATCGACGCGGCCTCCCAACGACTCATCCTGAAAATTCTCAAATGTCATGAAATACGATGCAATGATTGCACAACAGAAACTGGATGCATGTATCAAATTATGGCTGTGTGTGAAATTTGCCTCCTTAACGGGAATGTGAGACAAGGCTTTTCTATAAATAGAGCAAGGAAAGACGTGAGGCAGACCATTTTTCTGTGGCTATCAATTCTTCACGTCTCGTGTGCAACTCCAGCCTTAGGGCCTCCTTTTATGAGGAAAATCACTTCACTGCAGGCGAGGCATATTTCAGTCATTGTTTACATGGAATTTTTTATCTCTTCTTGTCAGCCCCAGAGCTGAAAGGTGCGGTGGAGTAAAGTCTCCCCTCCCTCAAATCAAAACGAATTAACCAATGAAGCTCCATGAACAATAAGGTTTCATTATATGGAAAATTTTCATCTCGTCCATGTCAATCTCTCTATACTGGTTACATTGCATTTGTCATGAAAAATTCAAAGGATTCTATGGGAAGGTGCGATCTTCCCCGGGTCTAGCATATGAGGTGTTTTTCCTCACATACACAGGCCCTTGATGGGATCATTGTAGCGTGTTGAGCTATTGGCAAATGCCAGCTTGTAACTTTAAGCAAGTCTTTTTTCAAAATGAAACAATTTCAAAAGTAGGCATTATGTGTACTACATTGACGCAAAGAGACATGAAATCAATTATCAACTACGTTCATATCCTGTATTTCAGTTCAGCTACTGCTTGGCTCTATACTTGCCACAGGCAGATGCCAGGAAGTTGCCTTCCACCCTTTAGATTGTAGATTGTATGATATGTAACAACATTTTTCTATAGAACTGCAAGGCTGATTGAACAAGATTGCAGAATCGGAAAATATACATTTCCTGGCGGTGTTGGACTCCAAATTCCAATTTATGCTATACATCATTGCGAAGAATTTTGGGAAGAACCAGATAAATTTGACCCCGAAAGGTATGTTTTGCACTTTTTCACGATCTTTTTAAACCTGTTGAAATCTCTTATGCAGCATATGCGGCATCTAGACCATGAAATTTTTAGTTCTTTAAGGGTAAGATACATTGTTTTTTATCTACCTTGAGAGGCAGGGGCCACAAAACACATGTATTTGAATTATAAACAGATTTACTAGCTCCCAGCATAAAGCTCCCAAGCTGTCCCTTGTCAACTAAGGTTAATCGAACAGCGAATTGGTGAACATCTCCCTAAACGTTGCAGTTGGAGTTAGTATTTTGAAGCGTTTGATTCCACCACAGACTTGCTCACGTAAATTTCCCATTATTCTTTCAGTTATCTTGTTTTGTTGGTTTGTTTGTTTCTACCTAGCATGCGACAGCAGGTTTAGAACAAGGGAAAGCTAAGTTTATTGAAGCAACGTCCTGGTTCTTGGTCTCGATGTGTCCACAGCTGGCATTCTCTTGGCAGGAACTACTGCGAGTTATTGGCTTTCCTCACCAGCTTTGACAGGGAGGTCAATCCATAAATGTACTCATTAGTCGACCAGTGCGCTGCTATTGAGCTATACCTGCACGTACTTCTCTTGTTTGCATTATTCGTATAGCATCCGGCGGAACAAACCACTAAATACCTAACACCATCTTTTTAGGCAAGAGTTGCGGGACTTTGAATAGATATCTATGGATAACTTGCAAATAGTTGTACAAATTCACGTATATCACCTTTCTTGCATTAGTGAAGCTACTGCGAATAGACGATTACGCTAAAGATGGTGGACAGGAATTTTTTACCATGATGCCTTGCGTCACATTGAATTTCGATTGATTTGATTGGCTGATTTGTTCAAAACTGCCAAGGATCTTGGTTAAAAATTCCTCGACGCCATCTCACAGTGGGCCAAAATGGTGATTTTGCAGACATTCGTGGACATCTCAAGGGAACTAAATGTTACAGGGGCAGTTGGCAGCTCGTTTTGACGTATGAGAGGGATAAATCAAATGGTTCACAGAGCAGCTTTAAAACTTTTATATTCAGGGGGGTTAATACTATAATCAGGGCCTAATACTCTATATTTACACTCTGAGCCCAGAACCCCCGTTACACTTCTCGGTCTCAAGAAAATCAGCATTAGTGATTGATGGATCTTTTCAATGTATTCGGTTGGAACAATGGATAGAGTTGAATGTTTCACCATATTTTGGGGATTGGGACCCATATCATGGGGACTGGGACACATTTTCTAATTTTGGGAATTCTAACTAAAAATCTCCTTTCTGGTACATTCCAGTATAAAAAAGCTATGTAGAAGTTTCTTATGCACATGATATTACCTAGGGGATACTCAATAATTAAAATTTCTCTAGTGTTCTCAAAAAATAGGCATGGTCTAAATATCTTTCCCTGGAACACCCCAAATTTCCTTAAAAATACCTTTCCCCCCTGTTTATTTGATTTTGCCGAGGGGAAACAAAATGAAACCTTCAAAAATAAAATTTTCATAAGCTGCTCTTTCAGAAAATGTATTGGTGTCATGTTTCTCCTCGTAGTTTTTAAAATATTCTTGATGAAAGTCAAATTTTGCCCTCTGAAGAAGATAACAGATCTGACAAGCTGTCTGAAGAAAATTATTGCAGCTGTACAAGTAGACCAGAAAAAGAATTTTTGTCTTGCTTTTCAATAAACCATGACTATCTACGACTTGGTTATAGCTATCAAGCATTCTGCAACCCATTTTTCTAGCCGAAAATCATTTATCCGCATTCTCTGCCACTAGAAAGCTGGGTGTAACATTTTGAAAGATTTGTTCAATCTTCTCAGATTCAAATATCTATAACTCTGTGATAACACAAGATAAATGAAAACTTTCAAAGGCACGCTTAAGCCCAGTTGTTCGGCTTTCTAAAACTGCATAACAATTTGCATTTTTGAGAACTTCAAAATTTCCGAATGTCTGCCTCTTGCCCACTGTGCATCTTTAGCGCAATCGTCTATTGGCAGCACAAAAATAGCTTTCTGTATATACAGGGTGTCTCAAAAAAATTGTTCGACGTTTGATTAAATACTAAAAAACAACGATACGCTGAAAGGACACTTGGTCAAGTCACCCTTTTTCTGAGATTTTAAATTAATTTTTGACACAAGAATCTTGCAAATCCGCTAAGAATTCATAGAGTTACAAGCTTTTGAAGTTCAAGTTTGTGCGAAAGCTGAAACCAGAGGCCTCGAATTGGCATTTTTGGTAAAAGCCCCATAGGCCGTCGTTTCTGTTATTCCTCAGTTGCTTCAGGGCGAACCAAGTGGGATTTAAACAAGTTTTCGATAACCAAACTGTCAAGCATGTGCATGCTTTGAGGAAACAGATTCAGTCTCTCGTCGATTATGTTTTGAACCACTGTTTTTGGACTTACGCAATGTTAAGGAAATTTTGAGAATGATCGCAAGAAATAATTTACTTCAGAAGTCCTATTTGGTTTCCTCTGATATCAACGAGGGGTATGACATTGGATAAACTTCTTTTACCTCCGTCTTCGAGCTTTTTGCAATGCAAGCAATCTAGGGGGTCTCTGGTCTCAGCTATCGCATATTTTTTATCTTCGAGAGCTCGTAGCTCAATGAATTTTCAACCGATTTGCTTGATTCTGGTCTATAAATTATCTTATAATCTTCAGAACAGGGTTGTCTTTCCATGAGCCTGTTCATATTGTCCTTATTTTTCAATATTTTATCAAACGTCGAACAATTTTTTTGAGACACCCTGTAGATTTTTTGATATTCGTAGTTGAGAGTTGCCATCCACTAAAGAAACTTAACAAGGTTTATTTTGAACCAAACTGATGAGCTTGCGACGAAACGCGTATTTGGTCTAATAACGTTGTGGACAACTGATTACTTATTTTCTTGCAGGTTTAGCAGCTTTCTTTCCAGTTACAGGTTCATCTTATATAATTGCTTTTCTTTTACAGGAGTTGATGGTATTTTCTTACAGGATACAAGTTTATTGTGCATCCATGGTTTATTCAGATGAGTCCGCTACTTAAGGTCATATTAAGGTTTATTTTCAAATACCAGCATGACCTTTTCCCCTTTTTTCTTAGGTTTAGTCCAGAAAATAAAGGAAAGATCAACCCATATCATTACATGCCTTTTGGACATGGCCCCCGAAACTGCGTTGGTTTACGTTTTGCTCTTGTGGAAGCAAAGATCACTCTTATAAACTTGTTGCAACGATTCAAATTTGTTAAGACTGAAGAGACAGAGGTAAGTGTCAGCCTTTTTTGGTAATCGTTCATTTTGTCACATATAGCGAGTTGATTTATTAAGGTGAAAAGGGGCAAACTCTCCATAAAAGATTAATTTTCAGTGGTTCATGAAACTTTGAAGCATGTCGTTCTTCCAGCTTGCGAATTAGGAATTTGATGACGTCCCAATGGACAAAATCGTTCAGGTCGTTTCCAATGATAGTCTTTGAAACTCAATATAGGTATGATTTAACCCAAATGTGATACTTTCAGGTTTGTTTTACCCATTTCAAACCTTGTGACCATACTCTTGGGATCTTGGGAGCCCGCAGTATTTTTCTACTTTTGACATACGCAGCCCAAGTTCTGATTGGTTAGAGAAATCAAAGTATGTTTTATCATCAGATTGATCACTTGTCATTAAATTGGTGGAAGTGAAGCTTAGCCCGGGGTGGTATCTTCCATGCATGGAGCAACGGGTATGTGCTGCCCATAAGGTAGACTCATTCCATAAGTCTCTTGTTTTGCTTCCCCTGCAGACTTGTCGCTACAACAGAAGTCAACATTGACTGCTTCTTCTTTGCGGTTTCGACAGACATGCCATTTGACGAACTTTTGCTTGATAAGCGCTCGGAACAAGGCAGGAGAGGAAATGAGATCCCCTACAGCTCATCATTTACGAACAAGGCAGACAACAACTCCTTCTCCTTTGAGATCCTGCTGGTAAAAATGGATTTCAAACGGCTGTAAGGACAAATTTTGAAGTTATCCTCAAACGAGTGGCTAGCTGTGACTGCAGTGAACACCGTTGTTGTGATCGCTCAAATTTTGACCTGGTAAATCGATTTATCAAAGCTAACTTGTATAACTGCATCTGCCTCAAAATGTGATTGGTCTAAAACTACAAAAGCCATTGTTTTTATAAATTACTGCGCTCTGATTGGTAGCAATAAATTTTGTGCTGAGTTGCCGTTTTCAGGGGCGTAAGAACATACGTGGGTCTCAGAATTTGAATTTTACTGCAGATATGGGTAGCTTTTTGACTTGCAATGATAAGTTGTCGCGTTCTGTATTTGCAATGTTGGATTTTTATCGTTATAACTCTGAAAGTTGGATGATTGCAACTTTACCTTAATATTTACATTGAAAATGAAATAAATCTTGAAATCTGAGAAAATCAACCGGCTTTTTCTCCCAAAATCCTTCAGAATGGGTATGAACATTGATTGAATGTCCTTAAAATGGGTCTTACCCTTACCTTTAAATGTTGGGCGGCACGTCCCCGTCTTCCCATCCCGAGACTTGAGGTACCACCCCGGGAAGCTCAGCCACTGGCACGTATCTAAAGCATTATACTTCTAATTGCTGCAGCTCTGCAAATAATTAAGGCATCAAAAATCAACGTTATCATTATATAATATTACGTAAAGTTTCTTGAAAGCAATCTGATCCGAAGATAGATTCGATATTTTCGGTATTTTACACTATTTAAGGCCATTCTTTATTTACGGAACTCTTTAAGGCCATTCTTTATTTACGGTGTCTGGTCGTAGGCTAGCACGCGCCTATAATAGTACGTAGAGCCAATAAACAGTGCCTTGTACTTCACACCAAACCCCCACCACACTGACACAGGTTGAGTTGAGAACGAGGGCGGGTCATGTTGAGTTGAGAACGAGTGCTAGAAATATCATGGATTTAGGATATTAGATCTGAAAGAAGTTGAGGTTGAGAAGTTGAGGATTTCGAAACATAGAACTGAAAATTATTCCCCACTTGCTCAATATGTATCTGTTCCTTTCAGGAGTATCCTCTGGAGCTTCGCTACGGTGTAACAATGAGTCCAAAGAATGGAATTAAACTCAAGATTTTGCAAAGATGATATTGAAGAGAAAAGAAACACGTGACTTTGACTTATGAACTAAATTTGCACATTGTTTTATCATGCATTTTTCACGAGTTTTTAATAAATTTTTGTGCTAAAAGTTGTAGCGAAAGTGGCAGAATTCATAACAGCGGGGATGGAAAGGAAGTTAGGGAAGTCTAGGGTTCCAAGGTCTTTATTAGAGAGGAGACCAGGGCGGCAACATTAGCCAGAACATCATCTGATATTCAAAATGAGGCATCCTACAACTCAGAGATGCCTGAAAATCTTCCTTTTTCTTTAAAAACAAACATGTAAGCAATCTGATCCGAAGATAGACCCGATAGTTAAACTCCTTAAGGCCATTCTTATACACTACATCTCATGTAAAGACTGAATTTTGAATTTAAAGGCCCAGATCTGCAGTACAGAACGCTAGAAGTGGAGTTTACAAGTTGTGACATTGAAAAAGACAACTTCAGAGACTCTCAAGGGAAGCGAATTCGAACAGAAAACAAGGAATCTTTTGAATCTAAAGTTCTAAAACAAAAGCAACATTGCGTTGCAGTTGCTGTTGCCGTCGTGATTGCGTAAACTCCCTATTGTTTAAGTTTTCAGATACGATGGAATTTTTTGAAGAAAATTCTGACAAGCAAAACATGTAATAAATACCATCTATTTGTAGAGGATAGCGAAAGGTAAACATAAGATCCTTTTGGATGATTACAAAGTCCGTCCTGAGCTAAACAAGCATAAGAATATCTGATTATTGATTTCTTCATAACCCCAAATGATCGTTGATTCTGTTTTTTGCTACAGTCAGAGAGATGAGTCTTGCTGCTAAAGTCGCCTTCAATGGAAAATCGAGCGCCTAGTATAAGGACAAGAATCGCCTCAAGGTCAAAGACAATATTTTGGTCTTTATGTCAAACGAGAATGATACGCAAAAATCAAAAGTCATTACCCCTAGTTTGCTTATAGTTCGTGCACAAAACTATTGGTGCATCTGTGTCAAATGAGATGTCATGTGAGATTTACGATAACGCAAAATTACTTATGCAGAACCCTACAGAACGTTTCAGTTGTTGCTATTCGCGGGCATCTAATTTGAGACAAGCAGTCGCGAAGATTCCTCATGCATGAAGATGTTTTGGTTCAGTGTGATCACGTCCCTTCCCCCAGTCCATGGCGCCATTACTTGCTGGGATTCTGCACCTTTCGTCTCAACTTCACCTGCGATGATTGCATCCGTTGCTGTGCTGTGTTGGGGGTCCTTCTACCTTTGGTTATGCTGCAAATGCTAGCCTCTGTGCAGGCCGCCGGTTACATCATCCTCTAAAGTTGAGTTATTTGCATAATGAGTACTATCAATAAGTGGCTAATGATTCGTTCGTTCTAGAAAACGATTGTTTTGACATAATTAAGCTGCTAATGAAGTCAAGAACGTGCCAATTCTGGGTGAATTTGTTGCTGTGCCAGGGTAAACATCCTAGTAATTTATCCATCTTATGGTGTCAAATCTGTCTAACATGAAATAAGCCGACGTCAAATGTTGCTATAGGATCGCGGGAAACTTCTGTCTTGTATGCGCTTTATGTGCGCTTTCTTTATTTCAGTGCCAATTAGCAGAGATAAAACGTTAATCAATTGCTTTAACGAACGTGACGGAAGTGGGTTACTTACTTTCTTTCTTTCTTTCTTTCTTTCTTTCTTTCTGACTGACATCGAAGCTCCTTCTTAGATTACAAAGTGGACTTTGTAATCAATAATGCATCATGGTAACAAGGGGGCAGTACCAGAGTACCAACAAGTCTGGTACCCAGTGTTAGTCAGGCCTCAAAAAGTAGCGTGGTGGCGGCGCTATCAGGAAGGTACGCACACCCGGGGGCGCTACTTGACCTGATTTTGGACGGGGACGTGCCATCGAGGTTTCAAAAACATACCCGTTCCTTATACCAATTTTTCCGAAATGTATACCTAACTTTATACCAATTTTTCAAAAATATATACCCGACTTTATACCGATTTTCCAAAAATGCATACCCGATCCTATACCAATTGCAAAAATTGCGAAAATCGATACCGTTCCTTATACCAAAATCATGAAAATCGATACCGTTCCTTATACCAAAATCGTGAAAAACGATACCCTTCCCGATGGCACGTCCCCGTACCCAAATTATGTATAGTACCCCCCCCCCCGGGTACGCACAACTTGGCACGGACAACTTTTGACCCCGAACAACCATATATGGCAATTTCAACACAGTGCAAGTAACAGAACATGAAAAGATGCCACAAAATAGACATATTTGGAGACTTCTTGTGGACCGCGTAATGTCATTGTAGGCTGAAAGTGTAAATGATGATCATGATGATGATGATTAACAACAGTATTACCGCCGTAAAAGCTCTATTAAGCCCCCGGGGGGCTTATTTAATTTCGGACCTTCCAGAGGGGGGGCTTAATAGAGAGGGGGGCTTATTAGAGAGGGGGGCTTATTCACAAAATCAAGTGACAAGGATATATTTGGTAGCTTTTCAGTTCTTTTATCCCATAGTTTGCGGAATCAAGGTACAATTTTACGGCTGAAATACGTAAATTCGACACAGTTTTTATTCCAAAACGTGCCAAAATTAACATGGAAGGTAGTGTAGCTAAATGAATGGAAAATATTTGGTAAATTCTAGAATTTTGTATAGGGGGGGCTTAAAAGAGAGGGGGGCTTATTTCAAATTTTGACTCACAGGGGAGGGGCTTATTAGAGGGGGGCTTAATAGAGAGGGGGGCTTAATAGAGCTTTTACGGTATTTAGATTTATAAACATTTTGAAAGAAAGTACCTGCTATGTAATTATTTAAAAGCTTTTTATTGCATTTTGATTTTACAGCTGATCCAAATTTGTACTAATTTTTGTGTGACTGTTTATTGGCAGGTTGGAATGTAAAGGCAGCTCCCACGCTGCATAATTTTCATTGTTTAAGTCTGTTAAGGCTACACTCACAAAAATAGGCCCAAAGCTCCTGGGACTTGGTTGCCCTTCAGATGTATTCAACCTTTTCGTAAATCTTTCCTCATAAGCATCAGACAAACACAAGGTTGCATTTTCTCACCATTAGGGTAAGTGGGCTATTGAGGATCTCCCGAAAATTCACCCTCCCGTATGTGACGCGCTGTGACGTTGCAAAGCTGGCTATAAGCATCCAAAAAGTAGGCAGGGACGCCAGACAGGGCACCATTTGAGGGGACGAGCCGGCAAAAGTTACGGAAAAGGATATGAAAATAACAAATGAGAGGGTCTATCATAGTAAAACGAGTAAGTTTGGGGTAAAATGGACCTGGATAGGGCGAAGCGAAAGATTTTGATGAACTTTTGCTAAAATGTTTGCTGTCGATTCTCCTGTAGGCACAGCCGCTGGAACTACCCTTCCTTGCACAGTGAATGTTGATTCATATCAGTTGTTAGTTTGCTGTTTCCCAGCAATCAACACTACCAGAAGCGCCGGGAAGGGGGGGCAAGGGGGGGCGGCCGCCCCTCCAATGTTCTCCAGGATCACTTTTCTAATTCTTCTAATTCCGGCATAAAAATTGCAGGGGGGGGGGTAAGGCCGATGCTCTTGGCAATTACACTGTGTATGAGTATAGGTTTCTACAATCTTGCCATTTTAATTGCATTTTCCCACGATCTGTGCAGCACTGACTCGAATTTTTTGGTAAGAAATTTTTGGTGAAATGCTGGAAGGTTGGTGGGAGTTAAGTTGGGTTTTTGAAAACTTTTCTAGACAAACTATTGTAGAATTGTCCAAGACTTATAGTTTTGAGGCCATGGAAATTGGATTGTGAGGACCGTTCTCTAACAAGGTAGAGTGTGTTTGCCAGTGTTTGCACAAATATTTCCTTCGGATGTGATTCATTGAAAATAGTTACAAAATTGTGAAAGTTTTCCTTTTGGTCTTGGTATAGATGGCACGCAGGATAGGCATTCTAAGCCAAAGAATATCAAGTTTAAAAATTTTACCGGAGATGCTAATTTACATAAATGTTGCAAAGTGATCAATAATTTCAATGCAGTTAAAATGTGATAGGTAGAAGTGTTCTAAGCCAAAGTAAAAAGCGTTTTCACAAAAATTTTCCTCGGGGCTTCGCCCCCAGACCCCCTAACTGTCTTTTTGACTTTCAAGTTTTTTCTAAACCCAATGCCGTCTTTTCATGAACCATACGTACTTCATATTTCTGGGTCTGAGAGTACATGATAACTCTTTTACAATTCCATTACCGAGTTTGAAGTGTTGGATTGGTCGCATAAAGATTGGACGCTCCGGTTGGACGTCATTTTCTAATTGCGGTTCCCTACTCGTGCTATTTAACAAAATCATTCATCTCACTGTCAATCCATAAAAGGGGCGTTGGTCGCATTTACAGCCAAAGTAGAGGGTGTGGCCAAGGAAAAAATTTTCTGGGGCTCCGCCCCAGACCCCCATCCTTTTTTGCCCCTCCAATAAAAAATCCTGGCGGCGCCACTGAACACTACCCATTTTACCCCAAGCCTACCAATTTTATCCCAGAAGACTCTCTGCATTTTTTGAGAGACCAGGAGGGCAGGAGGGGCGAAGTTCCTGAAAGTGCTTATGCACTAGTGTAGACAGGGGCTCCCTGCCTAAATAAGTATGCTCTATGTAAACTTCTTCCTTTTTTCCTTGCTCGGGGCAAATACAAGGGGGAAGGGGTTTGAAATTTTGGATGCGTTGAAGGAAGATGTTCACAGCAGCAACAACATATAGTGTGTCATAACAACAACAACCTTCAAAAGTCAGCTGAAAAAAGTGCAATGGCGGATGATGTAGCCGCAATCTCCAAAGAGAAAGATGTTGACTTGTTTCGCGAAACACCAATCAGACTTCTAGGTAAGACTTCTCCTTTCGTCAGGGGATATGCCTTGTTGTTCTGCATAGGTAAGTAGGCGAATTTAAGCCAAACAAGCCCTTCAGGCATCGGCTTCTGTGTTGCAAATGCATTTTTTGCTCAAGGCGGCGGAAGGCCTAATGATGGTAAAACTATAGTGCGCTCCGAGTTTGGGGCTCATTTTCGATAATTTTTCCAAAGTTGGGGGGGGGCTGCCACCCCTGGCCCCCCCCCCCCGCCTCGTACGCTTATGTTCATAAAGGCTGCTCTCCATATCCACGCTGGATATGGAGAGCAGCCTTATGAAAGGTCATGAACATCTTTCCTTGGAACCTGGAATCTTTGCTTTTTTGCACCCTAAGATAAATGTGAGCGGATGAGGGAACAGCAGAACAATTAGACCCTACTGTCTTCACAAGGATTATTTTGAGAAGATCTCCATCAGCAAAACCAGTCTGACATCTTTTTAAACAGGTTTGCAGAGTATGGCACTTGCACACCAGCCAGAGATTTTCAATAGACTATTCAAAATACACAATAGAGAACAAAAGAAGTTTCTTCTTGCACAGGGGAGATCTCATCGAAGAGTGCCATACTCTGCAGACTGGTTTCTAAATAGATGTCCATTACAGATATTTTCCATACTGAATAGTTTGTTGTGCAATGTTTGTGACAACAATCGCCTATTGATTGAAAACAAAATAATCCCCACAAGTTCCCCATGTGGAAAAACTCCATAGTCAGGCATATTCTGTCCCCTAGCCCAATCAAGTATGATGGGTATTTGCAGGCTGGAGATTTTCAATGGACTCTTCAAGTTAGCAATTGAAGAAGTTTCTTCTTGTACATTGGAGACCTCATCAGAAAATGTCATCATAAAAATAGGAACCAGGGGCATTGGGGGCAGATGCCCTGACTTTAATTCTTAATTGTAATGAAATGGAGCCCTTTTTGAGAAGTGACCCAATAAAACGTTTTGCTTAACAAAACAGTACCCTTGAAGTGCTTTGTTGCCCCTCCTCAAGGTTAGAATGCTTCCTACCACCCTAGTGGCATACATTGAAGACAAGAGGCAAATTACTGCAATTCTGTTGCAGGATATGCAAATGAGGTTGGGGAAGCATTCCGCGCATTGGTACCAAGATGGCTGGTAAACTCAAGTTATGCTGTTGCATCTCTGTATTGTGTTGCTGATGCTTCAAGCAAAGGCTTAAAGTCATACCAGGTAACTACACTTGTTTCCCATTGATAAGTATTTGTGTGTTTGAGAGTTTTTGTTCATTATCTTGTCAATCTTGTCAGCAAAGTTTTGTTACTTTTGTTCTATTGAGAATGGAGGAGTATGTTAAGTAAATTTTCCATTGTTGGATCAAAACAATATCTTCCTGCAAATTTACAGACTTTGCATTTATTTCTCTTGGATTTCATCTTTACCATCATGTCAGACTCTAGAGAAGCAGGAATATCATTTTGCCTTTATACAGAATATTTTGCTTGGCTTGGTTTAGTACCTTCCTTTTTAAAACTCAATAATTCTAAAAATCCTATCATCTTTGCTTATATAAATAACATCCTCTCTGAAAAATTCCATCCCCTGGTTACACCCTTAAGGGGCCACACCCAAATTGATCTTTGCACGCAAAATGTCCATTCGACATTTTCATAATAGTCCCATCCTCCTTCCCCCAATATGTCCAATTGAAAATCAATGCAATTTTTCTAATCATGAGAAAAATTTCATGCTGTTGCTTTGCTTTATAGCAAATGGGCCTAAATGATTATGAAGTCATCAGCGACGTGCTTTCCATGACCACACTCAACAAAAATGGATGAGATACTTTCAAAGCTGTCAAAATTCTTTTTCACTAACAAAATGTACAGCAAACAGAAGCTGTAGAATAAAGTTCCTTGCAGAAAATTCTCGGAAGAAATTTCGATAAAACAAGGGTTTTGAAAACATCCAGTCCTTTTACCCCCTGCACCACAAAATGTTCAATGGACGTTTTGCATGAAAGAACTGATTTGTGTACAGCCAGATTTTGGATCTTGTTGAAATAGGTTTTGCAGATTTAGTTGAAAACTTTGTCCGATCCGCCAAGATCATAGCAAGTTTGCCCTTGCCATTGTTTTGGCCAAGTTCAAAGAGACTTAACCATTTGCATAGCAGACAGGGGGCTGGGGGACTACACCCCATCCCCCACAAAATTAGAAAAACTTTGCAAAAATTTGTAATAATCAGCATGAAATCACCTAAAGTTTGCCAAAATTTTGTAAACTATTGATTTTTCAAGCAATCCCCCCAAATCTTATCTGCCCCCGTATAACTTACTCAGAACTCTGATGATTTCAGAATGACGTCATATTCTTTCACCAGCATCCAGAAATAGAACAAGAACAGAAGAACAGACGCTCATTGGAAGTCTTTCTTGAAGCAGCTATCTGGCAAGCATTTGCATCAGTGATCATACCAGGTTTCACTATAAACAGAATTTGCCGATTATCAAGTTTTTCATTGTCCAGGATAGCACCATCTTTGCCCGTGATGACAAGGAATACACTGACAACTGCTGTTGGACTTGGCAGTATTCCTTTTATCATTAAGCCCATTGATAGGTATGATATATATTCATTACTTCTGTTTCTGAAATTGCATTGATGTGCTATAAGTATTAGTCTTCCATCTGAAAAATTACACAATTTGCATACTGTAATAAACAGTGGCATGGCAACAGGTATGGAAATGGGAGGGCAATTCCCCAACTTTTGTACAAAGATGGTTCTTGAGATTCCTTTAAAACCGATGAGAAAATGTTAGGGTGCAGGAGGTTATTCCTTTATCGCCATTGTCAAGCATGATGTTGGGAGATGCCTTCTAAGCTAATTGTAAAAGACATTTCTCCAAAATTTTTTGTTGGACTCCGATTTATAAGAGTAACGGTCATAAAATTATCATAATCTCTTCATCCAAACTTTGTTTCCATTTGTTTCAGTCCAGTTTCTCCAATATTCTCTACTCAAAGATTATTCAACCATCTAAAATTCCTTTTGCCAAAAAGTAGGCTATGCATTTTCAATGGAGTCTGCATTTTTCAATCCAACCGGAAAAGCATTTGTGAATTCCTGTGGATGATTCATAAAATTGCAGTTCAACGAACATGAAACCCTCTTTCAACTTATCTAGCTATATCACGAGTTTGTTTCTTATCTTACATCAAGGCTTGTGGACACTGCAATGGAGCAAGCAGCTCCATATGCCAAGCAGATCCTTCAGCAAGAAGCGGTCATTGAAGAGAGCATTCATGTCGCAGTAGAAGGACGAACCGATACAATCGGAGAATGGAGTCGGTGACGGGTATATATGTTATATAAAACATGATTGTGATTCTAACCTTTGTAAATTCATACTGCAGTAAGAACCTGTTTACAGCACAAAGATTTTCGAAAGTCAGCCAGCTATGTTCTTAGCTTTTAGGATTGTCTTTGATAAGACGTATCTAAATCTAGTATGCATTTGATCCTAACGATAGACCTTTTTTGCTATTGTACATTGCATCTTGATCTCCTAGATTTAACGATATTTGTCTATATTTTATCGAATTTTTAAGCGTACACAACAGTGATAGAAGCCCTAACGCCTTGGGGGAGTGCATGAATTGCTCACGGGGGGGGGGGGGTTCTCGACTAAATTTCGGTTAGGGGTGTGCCGCCCACGGTTTCAAAATGCCACCGTTGGCTAGACCAATTTTTCTGAAAATGATACCCTTGGCTAGACTAATTTCTACATCAAAAGTGCCATGAGTAGGCAAAACTTGCCAAATTTTCGCATTCTAAGGACCACAATTTGAAAAAAATTTGGGTTTCTTTACAGGAATTACCGAAGTTTGACATTTCTTTGACCAAAATTGCCAAAAAGTATACCCTTGCCCAGACTAAATGGGCGAAAATTGGCAAAAAGTATACCCTTGGCTAGACTAAATGGACTAAAATTGGCAAAAAGTATACCCTTGGCTAGACTAGAAGGTTTGAAAAAGCATACCCTTGCGGGCGGCACATCCCCAGGTACCTTTACTATGGAAGAACCCCCCCCCCCCCCCGTGGAATTGCTGAGGGCAGGCAGATTATGGGTATCTTCCTCTTCGATAACGGTAGGCTCATGATTAATCAAGTGGCCGTGAACCTCTTTACCATCCTCCGCCACTCAACTTGATCATGCGCTTCAACTTGTACCATCGTCAGCCAGCAAATATCTTTGATGTTGTCGCTCAGTCTTGTCTTCGGTTTGCCTCTTCCTTTGTGTCCTATGACCATCTCTGTCAGCAATTTCTTCTCAAGACTTTCACTTCTCATCACATGATCAATACACTTTAGCTTCCTTTTGTTCCAGATGTCCAACAGCCGGCCTTTACAATCTATTCTCCTCAATTTTACAATTTATTATGGGTATATGCCGCCCATATGAATTGGTTTATGACCCCATAGTTGTATCTTCTCTAGCAAGGGGTAGATTTCGGCAGATTTTCGGTTTCGCTGAAATCGGCAAAAATTGTAAGGAATGGGTAGTTCCACCAAAGTCACTGTAAAAGCTGGCATGAAAGCGAATATTTGCAATTGGAGGTAGGTAGCTTCTAAGAGCAGACCTCCATCCATAGTAAAAACTTCACGGCTGCACGGCTGTGAACCGGAGGATGGTTTGCAATATAAATCATATTAGAGGAAGGTTTAGTAATCTTATAAGAGACCTGTCAAAATTTAGGCTAATTTTGGCAGTAGCAACCGGTTTATAAGTTTTAGGGTAAAAAGTTTTAGAGGAACGCTAGAGGTTCCAAAACTCTGGATTTTAGGGCTATTGAAATTCGGAGGAAGATTCGTTGTTTTTCTACGCTCTGCTCTATCCATCCTAAAGTTGTGTAACCACTCCCCGCCCCCACGGGTCGAAGCTTTCGTATATAGAGATATTTGAAAATATTACTCATTCCATACGCTGTTGCAGAATAGTTGAAAGGTCTATTTAGTATAAAAAGTTTGAAATATAAGTCGTGAGTGTGAAACTGGGATTTTTCTTCCTGGATCGCCCCTAATGAAAAACGTTTCTTGGTGAAACAGGGCCAACATCAGAATTAATCCAAATCTATGGAATCATTTCGTGAGACTGTAGATCTTTGGATCTCTTAAATGATTAGAAATGATTTTAGTGTGTTGTACACCGCTGCTTAAGAGCTGTAGAAGATCTTTGAGATCGGTTGGAAAGTTTGCAGTCAAATGTAACTTAAAGATATTTTATTGCATATTATATTGCTCGATATACTGTACATTCCCTGTGTTTTGAATCGGAATTCTTCTGGTCAGGCCTAATCACAGGAAACCAGTATTCTCCTTTCTGTTTATTGCTGTTTATGTTTTGGACTCTGCGTAGCTTCTTTGGCACTGCGGTGGTGGGATTGTACATGCATTGTGAAATGTGAAGGAGATCGCATTTCCTCTCCTTCACATCTTTCCTTCTTCACATTTCAGCACACATGTACAATTCCACCACCGCAGTTCCAAAGAAGCTACGCAGCATCTAGAAGATAAAAGCAATAAACAGAAAGGAGAAGACTGGTTTCCCTGTGGCAAAATCGACTGTTAGCAACATGTCCATCTAAGCACATTAAAAAAGCTGCTTATAAGGATACTTAGTTTATGAGCCCAATCTCATGAAACTCGAAATGGCAATCTCAATCTACCGGTTATCCCAAATATAGACTTATGACGATGAGTCCCTTGTATCCCTGCGGTAAACCTTGCTCAACAGGGACTCATTATGAAACATTGAAAAAGCTGGCCCTATTTTCTGCAATCATTAGTCGAATCTCGATGCCGGTGAAGGATGAAACTGTTTTTTCCTAGCTTCTTTTCTCGATTGTTTTGAAAACCTAATTAGAGAAGAGTAAATCTATTTTGTTAGAAGGGCTTCCGAATTACTTGCCACGGTGTCAAGGCAAGTGATAACATAATTCACACTCAAGGCAATCTCAAAACAGCTGCTTTTACTGTACGGTGTCAAAACATTTTGGAGTGACTGGGAAAATCAAATGCTTCAATAACGAACGATTCTCTGCATTTAAATTCAAGAAGCACGATTTCTAAATTCTGGAAAAAGATGGGCCTACCATGTGTCATAAGTTGTTTCTACGGCATATGTATTTGCTACTTATAAAGTTCGACACAAAAACCATAAATCTCTGCAGTTAGATGAAAGCTGCAAAATCTACTCTACCCTTAACTCAATGAAGTCCTGACTTTTGACGGACACTGCTTTCTTGTTGTCTCATGCCTCATAGTCTTTAGCAGTAGTGACAAGATTTTGGACACAGTTGACGCATGATCGCCATGTTTCTTTCTTGACTGCAGAGTGCAACGAACTGAGCGCAAAACTTGGCTTCGTTGCAAGCTGAAATTGTAAGAGATCACTATTAGTTTTAATGTCAATAAAAGGCGATCAAATCCCAATCCAAAAGGCTGTCTTTGCCTAGACTGACGACGTGATTCCTTGTATTCGTTCAAAATTTTTAATCTGATGTTTTAATTTCATTCATACAAGGACTCACAACCAAACAGATTGATCTGAAGCGATAAAAACTACAACAACAAGCGTAAATTAGAGGGACTTATGTAATGAGTCTTGTCTTTGCCGTTGGTATTTGCAGCCCAGCTCATAAAGTGACAGTCCCAGCTCAGATACCCATTGCCAGGGTGTCAAGTTTAGACAAATTTCAAGTCCCATTTTACCCCGCTTTTCTATTCATAATTAATTAAAACCAATTTACTGTTCTTGGCATTGAAAGACACTTAGGCCATCTGGCCTCCACCAAGAATGGCACTTACAAGGTGGCAAATCCAATTCAAGACAAAAACAAAGAAACAAAGAATACAGCATACAAAGGCTCAAAAGAAAAGAAGGGGACTGTCGATTCCACACTAAATCATACCAAAACATTTTACACTGTTAGGACCCTCTGAATTTGCTATGCAGTGCATAAAAGCTCCCATGCACTAAACCGACTGAAAGTGAATAATTAGAAAGAAAATTACAATCTCATAGATATTTCTTTTTTCTTCAAAAGAGTCTGAATTGAACAATACATGTTGTAACATTTTCGAATGTGTACAAAAGTGCTCGTAGTTACAATGCCATTCAATGGAACCTCTCGTATATACAAGTTTCGCTCGATCCAGATTCTTTTTTAGAAATAGCTAAAAGGTAAGGCCTTGTAAACATGGCTTGTGTCAAACCTTTGCATCCTTGCTGATTTGGTCCTGTGGCTGGTTTATTTGTGTTCCAGCAGCACCCATATTTACTGGTAAGGCAGCTCGGTGGTGGTGCTGGTTGACCTTGAAACAATAACAAATGGAAATTAGAAGAAATAGAATTTGATTTAGCTAAATGCTAAGTTTCTAAGGTTATACGGACTTGCTCAAGCCTCTCCTATGTACCTAAAGCCTTAGAAACCTAGATACTTTGAATGATAACCTCTACGAAGGAGTGTCCCACTGTCCTTTCCTTCCTCGCAGAGAAACCACTTCTGTTTTCTCCCTCTCTCCTTACAGAGGCCTTGCTAGATTTTTGTTTTTGAACTTCAGGTCAACGGGAGAGACTTGAGTAAGTCCAAGGGGCATAGTATGTCAGAAGAGAAAGTACCCTCTGTTATATGGCCTAGAACTTCGTCAAAGGAAGACCTTCATCCCAAAGTCATGAGTAATAGCTTCGACAATGTCCTTGCAACGTCCTAAATGGCAAGTCTACGCCCTGTGTTTGAGGTAGAGACCATCCACCTTCTTTCTGCTTAGTTTCTTCACCTTGACCTTGATTGGTTTGCATACATGCCACAGGAGAACGTTCTTCTTGTCTCCTCTCTCCTATTAATTAATTGCATACTAATGGATAAACCTCCAAATAGATGCTAGCATCAGCAGCAACACTCTCGTCATGGCCCTTAGCGAAGAAGAGAGAAGAGCCAGCCATAGATTATCTGGACAAGGGTCGAGATGAATAAATATTGAATTTCACCTTCCCTCTTCTGCGCCGTGTGTTACCTGCTGGCATTTATTATGGCTTTTAAGCTTCAAAGTTCCCGTGCTTTGAATATAAAGGCTTGTTCAAAGGAAAATGCTACTAAATATACACTTAGAGTGCGGAAACTGCTTGAAATCTGAAAATACTAGGAAAAAATCGATGCCCGCGGCGTATCAATACCGGCAAGGTGGCATTGCCAAACAGGCAAAGTTGCCCGAAACATTCATTACCAAAGCATAAACATCAAGGAAGATTAGACAACCTTTTGGGCTAGTTAATCTGCATTCTGAAATAGTTCAATGCTAAGAGCTATAGTTGGGTCAGGGTTAAAACTGCATGAAAGGTTAGGTGAGAAATCTTAAAATGAAAGATGAATTTGTAAGCATGGCTCAGTAGTTCATAACCCGCTTTTTGAAAGATTTATCGCAAGCTTAAAAGTTTTCTTTCCCATTTGGCACATAAAGCAAAACTTGATTATAAAGGAAAAGACTGGCTGGATGATTAAATTTGTTGTCTGCTAGATTACTAGTTGATCTGTTACTGCGCATGATTCTGTTTTTGCTAGACTGATTACGTAATCGTAGACCTATTTTCAAGTCAACTTTCGAGGAACATTCTGAAAGAGATTAGCCATTGCTTAAAGAACGCCGGTCAACCAGCATCCTTTGCGCGCGTCGCATATTGCTTTTCGACTGCGGCAGCCATTTTCATATGACATCATGCATAGAGCAGTGATCAGCAGAGCGCGACCGCAAAGGATGCTGGTTGACCGGCGTTCTTTAAAGCCAAACTCATATCTCTGAGTCTAACCAAATCTGTACACTTGTTTGCCTGGGACACCCATTAAACTTATGACGATGAGTCTCTTGTATCCTTGCGGTATCCCTTTCTCAAAGAGGGACTCATGATATGATGAAACAGTGAAAAACTTGGCCCTAAGGCCCAATTTTCTTCAATTATCAATGGAATTTTAATATGGAATCACGGCTTCGAATCTCAACCCCGTGGTAGTCTTTTCAATTCTTCAATCGAATCGAAAATTCTATCACATTTACACCGTAACAATAGTGATTCACAAAACTCGCAATCTGATTGGTACTGTAGGAATCGCGAAGTTTGGGCCTAAATAGGGCCAGGTTTTCAGAGTAATATTATGAGTCTCTGTTGACTGAAAGGCCATCATCAAGCCAAAGAGCACAGGAAAACAAGAGACTCGTCGTCATAAGTCTAGTCACCCACAAGGCTGATTACCTAAGTTATGACTGATGATAGGTTCATGCGCTCAAACTATCACTCATGCCCTAACTCAATCAATTTGCCCAAATAATTCAATTCAATTCAAAATGTATAAAAGTGTTGCTTTTGTTAGTGTTGTTGTTACTGTTGTTGCGATACGTAATAGAATACGGAGTGAGTCTAGTTGTTTGCCCTATTTTGCAGTCGTAGCACGTGATCAAGTTTTGAAGTCGCATGTTAGTTGTGAAAGAAATGTGTGTTTAGCATATAGCGTGCGTTTATTGGTCGTCCTTGTAAGGGTACTTACGACACATGCGACATGTCCTAGGGCAGTAGAATTGCATCAATTCCAACTCAACTTTGCATAGGCCATTTTTGTGGAGTTTTTTACAAAGATCAGGTAGAACATCCATGCAGTTATCTAAAAAGATTGTTAGTTTGTTAGCATGTTTTGCCGTTAATTTGCTTTCAAACATAATTTAAATTTGTCTACTCCGCTGAGGCATAAAGCTCCAGTCAAACTTTGCCAACCCCGGGTGTAAAGGTGCCAAAAATTGAGGATGGGTATGTGTGAAGCCTGCGAACCTCAGTTTAGGTATGGTTTGTGCAATTCATCCAGTTCTTGGTATCCTTTCTACAAAATTCTATATTTAACTATGCTGATTACGATGAGTCCCGAGTCCCGAGAAACATAATCGCTATTCAAAGCGAGATTACTACACCAAACCGAGACCGCTCATACTCGAGTTAGAGCGTCCTGCAGGCAGTTTATCAATAGTGATAAGTACGGCCATAGTCTGATCATCTAACTAATGTATTGGTTCTGGGTAGCGATTTATGAACCAAAGTGAATTTCCCGATTTCTTTTGAAGTTCCAGTTTTAGGTGTATTATAGTCTTGCAATGACACCGTGTTTTGAAACTGAAACTTGTATCAGCTGTATCAAAAACAGAAAGTTAATTTTTTTTAGCGATATACAACTATCAGCGGGAATGTCTAAATTTATCCTAGAACGCCATGTAAACAGTACAAGGAGCCGAAGGAGACCGAAATATCGCTGGATAAATTTTTTTTTATTCAGTTAGGGAGGGTTGCCCTTCAACAAAGGTTGATCTTCAAGGGGCCCTCCAATGAAAGAGATTTTTAATTACAATATACAATGAATGAAGGAGGTTGTCTTATTTTACTCAGCTCGAAGACTACTTCACAGCTTGGCTCCCCGGAAAGAAAAACATTTCAAATAGATGACATCAAAATCGGATTAAGTTCTTCTTGGGACTCTTAATACTATTGTAATGAACTGAGAATGATGGTGAAGCTTTGTTGTAATATACTGTATTCTGTACAAAACCGAGAAAACGAAAATTAAGAAAACCCAGTTTGGTACCTTCTCTACTTTTGCTCATCCAATGTTGGTAATATATTTCGTTTGCACCTTGGCACATGCCCTTCCCCGATTTGGGGGCCTCCACTCCCGAATTGCTAACATATCGCTGAACATCGCCCACAGCTGTTGGCTGCTAGTCAAATACTAGATTTGAAATGAAACATTGCATTGAGTTTATATTTCAATGGTAAGTAGCTATATCAAGGACTAGAATAGAACATGGGTTCCTTATTCCCATACAAAACCCGTAACAGCATTTACCTTATTTCTGGGTTTAAAAGATGTATCCTTTTTCAAAGAAAAATGTGACGTTTAAGCATGGGTACTATAGACACGATTTGTGTGTTGGTCGTGTCCACAATACGTGGCCTAAATTTTCCCAAATGAATAATTGTATTTGGTTACTATTCTGGTCTTCAATTTATTGTTAATCGTCTCTTTCTTGGTTTGGAGCTGATGGCTTGCTCTCGACAATTTGAAATGGGCCTAAAGTTCAAACTACCGCGATCTGAAAATTATGACCTGAGAACTAGTTCCCAGATCGACTTGGCCTCCCAACGGCTAATGCGTCTATCTGGGAACTAGTTCTCAGGTTACAATTTTCAGAGTGCTGTAGAAGTTTGCACTTTAGGCTCATTACAAAATGTCGAGAGCAAGCCATCGGCTCCACACCAAGAAAGAGAAGATAAACAATGAATTGAAGACCAGAATGGTAGCGAAATACACTTATTTATTTAGGAATATTTAGGCAAGGTACTGTGGAAACGATCAACACCCCAGTCGTGTCAACAACACCCATGGTTTAAGGTTGCCTTTGACTGACAAATTAAAGGAATACACCACTTCGATTCAAGCAGCCTCGTTTTGGAAATTTGTCAAAATTCCTTCCTGTTGTTCTTATGAAAATTTCGAGCCCAGATTCGGATTTAGCACTCAAACATTAGTCTAGTTACATGTTTTTAACTTGCTGGCATTTGTGATGTTGATTTTATGACAATGTAAAGTTGAAAGATTTATAAGGGATTTGACCGTCAAAAATCGTTCGGGGTGAAACTTTACACCCCGAGTCATTTTCACGGTCAAATCCTTCATAGATTTCTAAACTTTACGTCGCCATAAAGTGAACACCACGACTGCTAGCAACATGAAAACTTGTGGTTAGACCAAAGTTTGGGTGCTAAATCCGAATTTGGCCGCCAAAATTTCAGATGAACGAATTTTGAATCATTTCCAAAACAATCGAAATGGTGTATTGAGTCCTCGATTGAGTCCATATAAATAGTTGAGCGTTAACGCTGTCCTGAATTTTCGCTGACAAACCGCTGACGACCTTTTGTTATCGCACAATAGTGCTAAAGTCATTAGCGGTGGAGACCAAAGACTTCTTAATCCTTGCATTATCTTAAGGAGTTTCTTTGGTTTAATTTCAAAAGGGATTAAATGTCAACTCTTGTTTCATGATTGCATAGAAGTTGATATTGGTCATGAAAACCCTATTTATACGGACACAATGCTTTTAATATTTTAGTTTTGAACATCTCACTCCCGGGGGGGGGGGGTACTATACATATTTTGGGTACGTGGACGTGCCATCGGGAAGGGTATCGATTTTCACGATTTTGGTATAGGGAACGGTATCGATTTTCACGAATTTGGTACAAGGAACGGTATCAATTTTCGCGATTTTCACAATTGGTATTGGATCCGGTATCCATTTTCGGAAAATTGGTATAAAGTCGGGTATACATTTTGGAAAGATTGGTATAAGGAACGGGTATGTTTTTGAAACCTCGATGGCACGTCCCCGTCCAAAATCTGGTCAAGTACCCCCCCCCCCGGATCTCACTCGGTACATTTTCTCGATCGAAGTTGAGTGCTTTGCTTACCTTGTTGTATGCAATGTCCATAGTGATAGACAGTAATCTCCTTTTTAACTTTGCATTGATCCAATCTCATACTGCAGAGATCTTCATAGGTTTTTCCATTCCTTGCGCAAACCGGTCCACTTCTTTTCTCTAACGCATTGCATGTCAGGTTGCATTTGCATTTCGCTGTTCCGTCAAGTCTCCAGAAACAGTCCTCTGCGAAGCCGCATTTCATTTTGTCACATGGGTTTGCTGTCTTTTCATTTACTAAAAAATCAACGAAAAGATGACTCCGTATGTAAGAAGACTTTTTCAAATGGTATAAACGTCATTTCTACTTCCCTGGAAAGCACCTTGCATCACCTCCTAATAGGGAGTTTACGAAACCACGACGGCAACGGCGACTGCAACGCAAAGCTGCTTTTGTTTCAGAACTTTAGATTCAAAAGATTCCTTGTTTTTCGTTCGAATTTTGCTTTCCATGAGAGACTCTGAAGTTTTCCTCTTCAATTTCACAACTTGGAAACTGCATTTCTGGCGTTCTGTGCTGCAGATCTAGGCCTGCGAAGTAAAACTCCATCGTTTTAAATGTTTGTCTTCAAAGTAAGAATATCGTTTTCACGCATTTCTGAGTTATAAGGGGACTTATTTTGGCCTTCTGGATGATATATTAAAGGTAGCGTACGGAAACAAGACTTGCATTGCGGAATTCCAGACGACGTTTTAGCCTCGGTTTTAGCTGGCGTTGCCGTCCTGGTTTCGTAAGCTCTCTAATTTCTTCTGAATATACTTCTGAATACGACTGCAACACAGTGCAACGTAATGTTGCTTTTGTTTCAGAACTTTAGATCCAAAGGATTCCTTGTTTTCTGTTCGAATTTAACTCCCTAGAGAGTCTATGAAGTTGTCCTTTTCAGTTTCACAACTAGGAATTCCCATCTCTGGCGTTGTTTAGATCTAGGCCTCCGAAGTAAAACTCAATCTTTTTAAGTGTTTGTCGATCAAGAAAAAGTTGTTTTCAGGCATCTCCGAGTTACAGGAGGCCTCATTTTGGCCTTGTGGATGATAAATTAAACGTAGCCAAGGTAGCGTACGGAAGAAGATGTTGGCTTTGCGGAATATCAGATGACGTTCTGGCTGGCGTTGCCGTCCTGGTTTCGTAAAGAGAGGTAACAGATAAATGTTTTCAGTTTTGTTAAACTGCAATATTTTCAGAGTTAGAGTGATAGGAAAACTTTTAAAAAAGTTAAAACTCATCGTAATTTCTAAACTATTTTATGAAACATGGAAAAAATTTTGAGGAAAACCAGATAGTTTATTTATGTCTGCGGTATGGTATCAAGCAATTGAATACTGTATGTCGGACTTCTTTGTATGATTCAAAAATTTGAAGCCGTTACGTCCTCTGATGAGTTGCTTTAAAGGGAATAGACATAGGCATATCTCATAATCGCTATAAATAGGCCAGAGAAACGCCCACAAATCCATTGTTTCTTTAGCTACACAATGAAACCGGATGCGTCTAAGCTGTCGAGTACAATAGATTATATTTTTGACCTGGCCCGGGCCAGCTTATAACCATGTCGATTCCCTTTAAAGGTGATCTGAAGCGAAAATTTTTATTGTTACAAAAGGACGGCACTGTCGAATGATACGGAATCCTGTTTAAATTTCTTTGATATCTCATTTCGTTTTCAAGTTATCCACTGATATTATGTTTCAGTTGATGACATCATTTTGTTTGGAAATTACTAGAATGACATATTGACATAGCTGTATTTGATAGGAGACATTTAAGTTGAGCTGAACAAATCTAATAGACGATTACGCTAAAGATGGTGGCAAGGAACTTTTTACCAAGATGCATTGCGTTCTAGTTGCGAATCCTTAACGATTCTACAGGAATTCGATTAAAGAACCCAATGCATCTTGGTAAAAAGTTCCTCGCCGCCATCTTTAGCGTAATCGTCTATAGAAATTGTCTCATGAGCTGATTAGCCTCGTATACTTTCTTTACCTTTTGCAAACAAAATGACGTCATCAGCCATTCACACAAAATAGTGGATAACTTGGAAATTAAACAAGGTATCACAAAATTATAAATGACGTTCTTCATTATTCAAAAGTGCTATTCATTTGCATCAATAAAAATTTTCACTTCAGATCACCTTTAAAAAATGGTCAACAATTCTGAAAAATTTTTCGGTCTTATTATAGCTTTTATAGGTAAGTAGCTAAAATTTCTTCCCAATTCTTAGAGTAGGAACACATTTCGGCAGTTACCTGCTCCATAAACTTGCCCCAAGTCTATTCTGTTAGTTCCCTTTTCGATTGTTCTCGATCCGCCACTGCAACGCTCCGTCAATGCTGGATTGGCGAAGCCAGGAACTACCGTACACGTGGAACGGTCAGACGGACGGAAGGAACAGACTTGGCGTTAGTCTACCTGGGGTCTTCCTGCTCTAGGACTCAATCCTAACTCTACCGACTCAATAATCTTTGGTAAATATGTCCAAATTCATAATGAAAGCTAGAGTCACCATAGGATATATGAAGCTAAATGCTAGACTTATGCCTTTTCGTCCCTTGTTTCCCTGCGTTCTTTGACTTGCTGATATCACTTGGTCAATAGGGACTCATAATATTACGCTTGAATAATGGGCCCACTTTGTCAAAATGGCCTAAAAAGGTGGGAGTTCTCGTACACTCAACAAAATCGCTTCAAAATTTGGTTTAAAGAGCTCGAACATTGAAAAGCGAAGTTTTAGTACAAAGAATGATGTTGTGTTGACCTACAAAGCGCAAAATGCATACGTTTCAAGCAGTAATCTTCCTCTGTAGAAGCAAAATAGATCCATCGAAGCTGCGAGAACTCCAGGCTGCTTCAATCGTTCTTTAAGAGCAATAACAACAACATTCTGAATAGCGGCCCCTGATTGGTTAAAAACTGAATTCTAGCGATTTGATTGGTGAATACGGAACCACCCTACGCGGGCCTAAAGTGGGCCCACTATTTCAGAGTAATGTCATTAGTCCCTCTTGACCAAGGAACGCAGGGAAACAAGGGACGAAAAGGCATCAGTCTAGCTAAATGCCACAGGAATTTGCTCTCGTTTCAACTGAAAAATAATTGTAACTGCATGACTTACTTGTGCAAAACTCGCATGATTTTGGACAAAGAATTTGCATCCTGCTTTTGTGCGACTTACAAGCTTTATGTTTGACAAGGAATTTGCATGAAGCTCCAAGTGGATCATCGCAGACTTTAATCTTAGCTGCAAGAAAAAGAAAATTGTGATGAAGAAAGGAAACACGGATTTGAATTTTTGAACTTTGCTGGATGACCTTCGTACTATGAAGATGATTTGACTAATAAGGCCCCATTTACACGATGCAGTTTTCATTTCATATCGGATTGGTTTCGTATCGGATGGGCCTTGTGTTTACCCGAGTTGTCTAAACTAACCAAAGAAACAATTATGATTCAATAGTCACACCCCAGCCAAGCAATGTTTGTATTCCGTTCCAGCATCGTACTTAATTCTTGCAGTTGGGATTCAGAATTTGAAGACAGGGCCTAACCCTGCCTAACTGAATAGTTTTAAGAAACTGATAAAGGGTTGATTTTTCATTTCTATTGTATATATTGTATAATTGTAAATAGGCTTTTAGGTTATGGTTTTTTTTTTATTCTAGTCATATTTAAGTTTAACTGTATGCTGTAATTAAGTTTTTACCGGAGGGCCCCTTGAAAAACGGCTTCTGCCGAAGGGCTACCCTCCTTAAAAAATTCAAATATGAAATATGAATATACCAAAGTACAATGTTGGAACGGAATACAAACATTACTTGGCTGGGGTGAGTATTGAATCACTATTGTTTCATGGTTAGTTCAGACAGCACAACTATAGTGCCGAACTGCCCATGTTTTCACTTCATATCGGATTGTCCTCCAATGCTCTTTATACCATTTTCTTATGTAAAGAGAACGAACCCCAATCCGAAATGAAATGAAGACGTTATAGCATAAACGGCAGAAATTTTCGTAGCGGATTACCATACCCAATCTTATGAAATGAAAACGGTATCGTGTGTAAATGGGGCCTAAAATGCCAATTTACTTGCAAAACTTGATGATTTAGAAGGGACTACTGCCCCTGCATTCTCCTGCTTCTCCGTTCTCTCCTCTGTATTTACCAGGTTGAGGAAGAAAGAATCTCCGTTTGAGAGCCTACTGCCTCCTGTATATGAAAGCAATGATTTTGGAAAATACATTATTAGATAGTGAACATGTTGAAATTTGTTTTAACATTTACCTGAATGAAATCAGCTTCTCCTTTCTGTAGTTATGGGAGATTTTCTCAAGAAAACCCCTTCAAAAAACCTCAAAACAGGCCTTAAGTCCGGAGAGAAACTGTTACTAGGCTGTTTTAGCAAGAAGACGCGAATCAAGAAGACGCCAGCATAATTCTTTTGTTCGAACAAGGGCAGATTTTGTAATACAATAGCATCAGTCGCTTTGGTTCACACCTCAATTCAAAGCGATTAGCGGGTACAGACAAAAGAAATTCTCTCAAGCAGAAATTGAAAACAAACGAAGCCGCAAAATTGCCCTGAAACCAGTAGTACGGCGAACTCTCGTTTGGTGCGGGCGAAGGGAGGTTTTCAAGAGATGTAATGTGCTCTTAATGAAAGAAGAAGGGTAAATCTAAAGTTCTGTCTTGGGCATTTTGTTTACTTGATTCAGGAGCTGAGCAGTGACTGCGTATATCTGAGCAATAAATGTGCTAAAATTGTAATGCCCTCTGCTCGGTTTTTGAGTCAAATAAACAAAATGCCCCAGACAGAACTTTAGATTTACCCTTCTTCTTTCATTATGAGCACATTACATCTCTTAAAAACCTCCCTTCGCCCGCACCAAACGAGACTTCGCCGTACTGGTTTCAGGGCAATTTTGCGGCTTCGTTTGTTTTCAATTTCTGCTTGAGAGAATTTCTTTTGTCTGTACCCGCTAATCGCTTTGAATTGAGGTGTGAACCAAAGCGACTGATGCTATTGTATTACAAAATCTGCCCTTGTTTTTTGTTCGAGGATGTAAATTACAAAGTGAAATCAACTTCGAAACTTTTTGCGAGTCTCGAGAGACGAATTGTACGTTCTATTCTGAAACTGACAACCTGTAAAGTATACTTTTGAAGGCCGCACTGCAAAAATAGGACGTCGAGAAGGGAAGCAAATGCAATATGAGCACATTCACAAATGATGGAAATGCAAGAATGCAAACTGTTCTTTGCCTGTCTGTGAGCAGCTTTCTGGGAGGGAAAAGCCTGGAAAATTAAAATGCTCTAAAGACATTAAAAAGTAGCTGAGTTTTCAAAGACGTCCGCGTCTTGCTGCTAAAACAGCCTTAGAGACTTGAAGAAAGTCCAATTGTTAATGGAAGGGTTCTGCAACTAGATTTTGGAGGACAAACAACGGCGTTTCCAAGCAATAAAAAGACATTTGCTAAGGAAAGAAAGGTGTGCTCGGTAACTTTTTCCGGGGTGAACACCACCGGCCCCCATTTACATTTGTCTTCCTCAATACTTGGCGCCTTTCGTCCTTACCACTTATGTAGAGGAGAGAATGACAAAGGAGATTGACTATCGACATAAGTAGCGGCGCGCGTAGCGGCTCATAAATCTTTGACTGTCATCAAGTTTTTACCAGAATTGAATTTAGAAAGCTGTGCTTAAAGGGAATAGACATAGCTATATCTCGTAGCCGCTATAAATAGGCTAAGGAAACGCCCACAAATCTATTGTTTCCTTAGCTACATAATGAAACCGGATGGGTCTTGGTCTAAGTTGTCGAGTACAAATATTTTTGACCTGGCCCGGGCCAGCTTTTAACCATGTCGATTCCCTTTAACTAGGGTGCGATTTTAAATCTGACAATCGAGATTGACCATAACAGAAAGTGTTTCAACTCTCCACCAAAAAATTCGTCCCCGTAATGGGCTGGGTTTTAAAATCCTATGAATTTTGTTGGTTAAAGCAATTTAATCCTGTTAGTCCAATCAATCATCACTGTTTGATCGTGACCTAAGATTCTCGAAATTTATGTGTGGATGGATTCAGCAAACCCTCAGAGTGTAACATTTCGCCACGAAATTCTATAGGATTTTGGAAAGGGATGAAACCACTCGATTCATTTATTTTCTGTCTATAAAGATCCCAGAGTAACTACAGATTCCGGGTCATGACATTGTGCCTTACTTTTCTTCTGTGGCTCTTGGTAGATATCCTAAACCTCCAGTTGAGCCAATGGACATTCCCGGACATTCCTAGGGAGCTTCATCGAAAACTGTTTCAGATATGGCAAGCAATCTTGACCCAGGGGAGACTCCCTATTAGTAAGTGACGGGGGGGGGTCAGACTTTTTTGGGGTTTGTAAAACGTTGTCTAGTAGATTTGGTGCATGATCGGTATATTTTTGGGGTTACTGATGAGAAAACTTGACAAGGTGAGTACTAGGCTGAGTTTTCAGCAAAATATTGCAGCGGAGTTGCCGAAAATGCTATAAAAAATTTAGTTTCAATGCACAATGACGCTATGAGTCTACTTTTGGGGACTCAAAAAGTCCAACCGACCTTGACTCCTGAGTTGGTAATGAAAATGATGAAACCAGATCGACCATTATATCAAATTATTTTGCTTCCTATTAACAAAATTTGTCACATGCGGTATAAAATTGTTGAAAGGACTTTTGCAAGTGTTTATCCACAGATTTCATAACTTCGCAAGCCTCTTTCTAAGTTTTAATAATATTTAAAAATATAACGTCAAAAATCTTAACTCAGTTTAACTCAGTTTGTTTTCTTGAGGGCTGGGGGAACAGTGCTCTCAGTCTGTACAGTTCAACGAATTCAATATTTTATTTTGTTGCTCAAACAAGGCTTTCTTGGTCGAGTACAGTGCTATGTGTAAGTGTGTATACTACGGAGATGAAATAAGACACAAGCGAATTTTAGAAGCCATAAATGCCGCTTAGAACAATCTGCATTTCAACATCAAATCTGGGGTTTGTACTATCAGTGGCATAACTAAGAGACACCCAAGGCCCTTACAAAATTTGGGTAAGGTGTGTGAAGTGACCATGAAACAGTCATTTGCGAAGAGAGAACAGAAAATAAGGGAAAGAGAAAAGGGGAAGCCTCTAATCCTTTCACTTCTTCTTTCCTTTTCAGAGGCTTTGGCACCAAGATAACTCTACTATGGAACTCCAGGGTACTCATCGGTAACATTTTGGTGAGCCTCTGGAACAGGGCTGATACCAGCCATGACTACCTAGGGGGGCGAAAAACCAAAATTTTCCGACGATAAAACTATCAACAACAGCAGCAACTACAACACTTGTAGGAACATACTTTAAATTTGTGCATTATATGACCGAACTAACTCCTCAGTAACTAAAATTGGCCGCATCTCGCATTACAAGCTTGAAATAAACACAATTAATGAATATCAATAAAAAATATATAACATAAATTCAATAATTTCTGTTGGAATTTATATTTGACACCAACAAATTCATATTTTTATACATTATTTCTCCTCTAAATCCTCCAGAACTAGTCACTTAAATCATAAAGATTCCGACAAGACTGATTTGGTATGATACCGTACGGACTAGGAATCCACGTTTAGATGTTGTGGCAAACATCCAAACAAGCTATGATGGTTATTCTGCTGGTCAAAAGCTTCCTGGACTTGCCCAAGTGGGCAAGTCCAAAGCTTTCCTGAATCAGATAGCTTCAGAGAATACAACATCAAATATCTAAGTAATAACGAAGTAGGGAATGCAAATGAAAACAGACAAAAGAAACTGAGTCGAAAGATTTTACATCTAGCATTAGCAAAGGCTTTCGAGATGGGTTGAACTGAAGCCTTTTTGCACGAAAGACCATCACCCCTCTTATTTTATATTGCCACCACGCAATATGAACAAATTGTGGATTCGTGGCCCCTTTAGGTCGAGGGCCATTAGTAATATCTTATCAACTATGAGATCCCTGGGTCCTGCAGTAATTTGGCGCAGGGGTGGCGCCAGAAATTTTCCGACAGAGGGGCTAGAGCTTCCGACAGGGGGGCTAAAATGACTGAAAAATTGTGTTTTCGTGCGCTATTTTGCCAAATTTCCTCCGACGAGAACCAAAATTTCCTCCTGCCTCCGACGGGGGGGCTGTAGCCCCCCTAGCCCTCCCCTGGCGCCACCCCTGATTTGGCAAAGCACTAAGAAATTTTAGTTCGTTGCTTGACTTTCCCTAGTTGTTCGAAATGTTTACTGCATTGGGTTTCATAGTCTCAAAGTTATAAAATCAAACAACGAGCACAATTTTTGCCTCTAATTCAAAGTTCTTGAAGCTTTGGAGCCCAGGATAAATGTGTACTGAATCTCTGCAAATTGTCGTGTTCTGAGATGTCCAGTAGTATTAACCGCCAGGAAGGAAACACAGTAAGGTCTTCCTCGTCGAGAATACAGTTATAAATGGAACAGACTGATGTATACATGAATACAGGCAAGTGCAATAAATATAGCGTGTCAAACATTAGAGGTAAACTGTGAGTTTTTCAAGCTGAAGTCAGATGCTTTTATTTCGAAGTTAAATGAACTTTTAATAGCACGCACTAGCGGCCCTTTCTGCTCATAAATTACCATGTCGAATGAGTAAGTTATGAATAGTAATGAATCAGTTAGTTTCTGATGGCCACCCCCTGTCATCAAAATGGTTACATTTTCACTTACCTTCAATTTGGAAAAACCATGCAACGAAGATCGCTGCCATAAAAATGAGACTTGATTTTCCTAAGATCGCCATCTTCGGATTTACCGCGAATATGTTTTCGTGCGAATACGAACCAGATGCAGAGATCTTCAAGTTGTTTACGAATTTTTCTAGTTATGGATTGAAAAATGATCGCTGTTAATAAAATCCTGGTTTGATTGCTTGCTGTGAGATTCTGCGGTGACCCGTATCAACAAATCTCGATACTGACCTTCGATTAAAAGTATAATCTTTCCAAACTCGGGCTAACACCCAATTACTCATCTTCTCAATATTTTGGTATTTACCACAATGTTACTGGAAAATTGGCTAAAAAGGACCCTTGTTTAGAGAGTTTTGGGCCCAAAGACCCACTCATGTGGGCGGCACATACCCGTACCGTCAACATGCTATGTACGTGCCCCCTCCTTGGGCACGATAATAAGGAGTTGAAATTGCAAACGCTGTCCATGTTGCAAAAAATTAGAGAAAAATGACCGCACCATGCAATAATACAATTAAACTTTCAGAGAGCCTCGAGGCATAACCAAGGTTGCTGCTGGGAAAATTGTTGGGTAGAAAATTTATCTCTATCATAATCTGCTTTCCGCAGGGGAAGCGCCCCAATCGAAGCAGCTTTGTAGGAAATGTCTTTATTGCGAAAAATTCTAGAAAAATAACTAAACTATGAGATTTTCAGGGAGCTGTGCATCGTAATAATAAAGTTTGATACTGGTCAGATTTCTTAGTCTCTCGTAATGTTTTGTTTGGTAGAAAAATGATCTGTATTCACAGAGCGCAATCTGCCATTCGCGCCATCCGCAGGGGAAGTGCCCTTTCATAACAACACCTGAACATGCGTCGTATATCTTTCCTTTCAACAACGCAGTAGCACTAATTTCTTCCTCGTGCAGCCTCGTAGCAGCTATTGGGGCCGGTCGGCCCGCCCCTATAATTTCCAAAAGTTGCATTTTTGTTCATCACAATAACGTATTTGCCCTGGGTACCAGACTCTCTCAAAAAAGAACATGGTTTCTTTTATTTGCAAATAAAACATGAAGGCAAGGCAACGACTACTTCATACGTGCCGTTCGTGGAGGGAAAAGACACAAGGTCATCGAGTTCCCTCTATCAATATATTTGACCATGGGCAGTTCGGACACTGTTGTTGTGCTTTCTAAACTAACGAAGAAACAACAATGATTCAATACTCACCCCAGGCAAGCAACGTTTGTATTCCGTTCCAACTGACAGTTGGGATTCAGAATTTGAAGCCAGAGGGCCTAACCAAAGCACGATGTTGGAACGGAATACACGTTTTTTATAAGAAACTGGCTTATGAGAAACTAGTACTAAGATGCAAAATTTTAAGAAACTCAAGTACTATGTCTGAGAAGTACTAAGAAACTTTTCAAAGTTAAGAGCATGAAGTTTATAGCAAATAGATCGTTGAACCTTTATTACTGGGCAATATTATCTAACCATTTGTGTTTTCAACATAACAGAACACTGTTTATTCCCATATGATATTTCAAATATCAAGAAACATATCTGCAGCAGTGTTAGCGACCACATTGACAATTCATGCATTCAAAAAATAAGAAACCAATTAAGAAACTTTTCGTACTAAAATGGACAAAATTTCATGTTAAATCAAGAAACTCTTAGTACTATGGCCTGATCCTAGTTTCTTATAAAAAAAACGTGTACAAACGTTGCTTGCCTTGGGTGAGTATTGAATCATCATTGTTTCTTCGTTAGTTTATAGAAAGCCGTCACTAGACTTATCCAGAGTCGTAGTTTCGCTATTTGCCTAACTGATATACCGCTATACCGCTACTACAAGCAGTCAGTCACACCGTCAGCGTAGAACCTCTTTCCCATGTTGACAATTCAATTCAATTCTCGCGCCAATCAGTTCTTTTTTAGGCCATATCTGTATATGAGGTAAGTAAAGTTTCATATTCAAGTTTAGACATTTCAGCAAACGCAGCTGTTTGTTCTTTTTTCTGACCTGTGGTGTAAATAATGACGCAAGAACGCCGCCGACGACAGAGAGAAGTTTAGGCCTAATTTTACATACATATGTTATAGGCCCAACAAAAAGGCATATAGTAGGCCTCCAGGGTGCATTCCATATGTAAAACCCACGCCGAAGGTACGCCAAGCCCTAAGCTTTTGTACGCCAGGTATTTTCAGGTAGAGAGAAATTGCTAAAACATATCAAAATCTGATGATTTTAAGAAACTCCAGTACTGGCCCAAATTCTTAGTTTCTTATAAAAGAAATACATTTATCATCAAAAGAAACTGCTAAAAGATCGAGGGCAACGTCACATTCACACCAAGATAGGCTAATTTTCAAACGCTGTCATGCCAAGAACCGATTTTGTTGAAGAAATAACGCCGCTACGCCAACAAAAAGTCAGATATACGCTGAAGATCTTCAGGCCTAAGTGCACGAAATGCACCCTGGGTAGGCCTACACTACACTAATTTTTGTGAAAAACAGCATATAAGAAATGGTTGGGTGAAACTTCTGTAGCCAGTCCGGTAAAAGTTCCAGATCCATTAGTGACTAACCGATCAATTAGCTTCGATCCAGACTGATGACTTTGCAAAGTGCGCATGGAAAGATGCGCGTGGCGTGGCCATTGTTTTAAACATATTGTTCTTCCTGGAATTGTGTGCGGAAGATCTTCTGCGCGCAGGACATATCTGTCTGGGCTTCGATTAAACGACTAATAAACAGATAGAGGAGTAGAGAGTACTTTCGCCCTGAATGGGTCTAATAATACTGTTTTTCATCATCAGAATCACATGCTCCTCTTTTGATGTGAAATACATGGCTCTGGATTTGATATTTTTCAAAAACCCAATGAAAATGTTTCGCTGAAGTTTTTCCTGTGTTTTGTTAAAGGGGATATTTCTAAAAATATGAGGCTTTTCATGTAGTAGGCTATCTTCTGTGGACTTTAAGATTTGTCAAATCTTCCCTTCGCATTGATATTGGGTTAATGGGTCAGCTTGTTTATTTTCCACTTTTGCACATTTGATATCCAGTAAAGCTGTTTCACAATTCATACCAACCTTTTAAGAGTAAATTCTAACATTTATCAAAACATCTTGCCAATTTTGGTTGCCGATATTTGAGTATTTTTTCCAGAGGCAAATAGATTGGGGAAAATTCACCCTGAATGGGTCTGTTAAACATTCTTTTCACTGTACCATATATCAAAATGAATATCTATTAGAAAATGTACTGTTGTCAAGTATGATTTCCTTTCTTATCTGAAGGACACCATGTTTATTCAGAAGTCAAATCCTGTTACTGGCAAAATGGAATGGCTGAAGAGTGAAGATGATGAAGACTTGAGGAATGAGATTGCTAGGTATAACTTACCAATTGCTATGTGGACTGTGACTGACATGTACTGTATGTGCGTATATATGTATGTTAAAATTCACCACAAAATTAAATATTTGAGTTGTAGTAGAAGAATATATGATGTAAAATAGTTGCAATACAATTTCCATAACAACCGTAATAAATACAAGTTAAAAACACCAGTGGCAGAGCATGTGCGACAAACACTGTGGTTGCCACCCAGAACAACGGCAAGTGGAGATTACCAAGTTAACCATATTTCCATGGTCCCCTAATAGGTGGTTGCAAGAAATTAAAGCAATATTTTTTTACTGTGTGCGCTTTTGGATAAAGCATGTGTATCCTATGCATATATTTTATGTATATGCATGTTTTTTTTTTGTACTATAGAAAATTTTACAAAACAAACTACTTAAGACGCTACATACAAGCTACTTTTATAAATTACGAGGATGATACCACAGAGTGCATGAGACCATGACAACTCCGCAGTCATAGAGAACATGTAACTAAACTAAAATCAAATATACAGCTACTAAAAATACAAATGAACTTTACTGATAGGTACTAAGGTTCATTTTGCTTTGCATGTCAGGCTAACTTTGTGCAAGCAGATCTCTCCACAATTGCTAAATTGGAGATTCGAGTGTGGGTTTGAATGGATTAGTGCCCAGTGAGCCTAACATCCAATGTGAGATAAACTTACTAGCAAAAGAAATAGAGGTAAGGGGACTTGGTGCATATGAAGTGCAAAACAAAGGTCTAGAATTTCCTTAGTCAAACCGACCAGTTTGGTATGAAATTTGAAGTCAGTTCTAGAACATGCTTATTAACGTCACCAGAAAGGTCTTTATCACCATAAAATAAAAGTTGTACTAGAATGTTGTTCGAGAGGGTGCACATGCACATTTGTTAAATGTAAAGCACATATTTCATTTTTATGTGGTTTGATGTGCTGATAGGTAGCTTGTGATTGGTACTACAGTATGGGCCTTGCACATATGTTACGATGCCACAAATTTTCAAGAAATTTCTCACATAATGATAAGATTTCTTGATTCATGTTGAAGACTTTAAATTTTTTAGCAAGAATGCTTATGAAACTGAACATACTCTCAAGGATTCTTGAGAATTTTTATGAATTCTTACAACTCTTTTAAAAGTTTCACTTTTTTGGAGACTTACCAATTATAATTTGAAGACATTTTAGATCTTTTTGTTCCCTAAAGACATCATGGTATTTTGACATTCTCCTGTCTAGGGAAGTAGTCTGCTTTTTGCCTTTAATTTATGTTTTCAGCTGACAGAAGTTGTCAGTATATAAAGGAAGCAGTAAAAATTTGGAGTTGAGATTGGAAGCTTGATGCCTTGTGTCTTTATGTCTTTTTTTGTATTTCTTATACATTCAATCTAAAAAGTTACAATACATATTACTTAATTATATATACTACAACTACTTACAAAATGCTATACCCTACTACTACTACAGTAAGATTTGGAGCGATAAACTGCAACTACAAAATGGCAACATAAAACAGGAACACAAAGATAGCAGCTATATGTAACGGTGTGATAGAAAAAGATAGCACACAAACTACACTTGACCATTAACAAAAAAAAATGAAAAATAAACCATTTACTTTGGTGGTTGAATGACAAGGTTTTAAATTCCTAATCAAACCGACCAGTTTTATGGATAAAGCAGAGAGTTAGCAGAAGTATATCTCTATTGAGACCATCAGTAAAATGCATGGTGCTTCAAAAGAATGGCAGAGCAACAAAAATTGTTCTGTATCCTTGATACCATCATTGGTGGGGCACATTGGATTAATAGTATCTCAGAAATTGTGTTTGAATTTGTGAAAATTCAACTTACTGAGACCAATCCTAAATTGGGTAAGATACGCTAGTCCTTTTGGATCATGTATTCGTAAGGCAGATTTCGGGATTGAAGCAATTAAGTTGGTGTAAAGATATTAATGAGGATATTAAAAAAAGAAGACTTCAGTTTAAAACAACATTTTAAATGCAATATATTTAAAAAATAATTTTCCTTCTCTTTTTGTAAATGTAGTTATTGATTTTTATTGACAATTAGACACACTAATATACTAACCTGGACTTGTGCGTAATAACCTAATTGTAGGTTGATGTGCAGTAAATTTATAGATAGATAGATAGATAGATAGATGGGAGGGTTCCTTCTGGTTGATCCTCTCCCTGCAGCTGCAATCTACTATGTTTATCTTTGAATTATTTTGAAATTTGATTTTGTTTGTAATCCCTGATATGACTAGTTTCTTTTGATAACTATACATCTTTTTCTCATCACAGGTCAACATATGCTGGAATGCTTCATGACCATGAAAGGGTAAGGCTGATAAAATGAAATAGACAAACATGCTGTATCATAGACACATGCGTGAATAATTTTGGATTATTGCAGATCCCATGTGAGATCCAATTTGAGACAGACTTTAGAGTCTATCCAACATTAGATTTTTTACAGTCAGGGTTGCAGTAATGCAATATAACATGAGCAAAATGTTTCTTGTTTAATTATGAAGATATGTGAAAAATTTTTCCATAGAACATTAAATATCATGCTGCATTGAAGAAAACTATAAAAAAGATGAAAGTAGAAGGGAAAGCAAGTAAAGTTCTTGATATTGGAACTGGTACTGGTATTTTATCAATGATGGCTGTTTCAAGTGGTGCAGATTCTGTCACTGCTTGTGAGGTAATTAACGTGGTCATTTAATCTTTCTTTAGAATTTGCTTTTTCACATGAGAAATTTGAAGATTATTGTTATGATACTGCAGGCTTAAAGTATTTTTGGCATATTTAATGGGTTGTGATATAGATGAAATTTTAATATGAAAACTTTTCATGACCTGTCATTTACAGCTGTTTGGTATCTTCTTTTAAATCTTTACAACACAGCCACAGTAAAACCTGTATGTCAGAACCTGTGACTTTCTGCAGATGCTGAAATGATTCCTATGCATTAAATTATTATTATTATCAATTTCTTTATCATTGGCAACAAAATAAATGATAGCTAAAATATTTAGCTAATTAATTCCAACGCTAAAAATATATATTACAAAGTGTGGATAAAAGATAGAAAATTATTTAAAACTGTTTACAATTCATCAAAGTATACAATAATACAAATTTCTAAAAACATCATGTTAAAAACATCATATATACTGTTATGATTGTTCTTATATAATGTGCTTAGTTGGCAAAAATTGGCAGAGAGGCTCTTAATATTGAGTATCTCAGCTTTTAATGTATGTTAGTTTCCAAGTGTGTGCCGTTGTTACGGTTTTTCCCAAAGCTAAGGTTTTTAAACTTTGCTTACAACTCAATTCCTCTCAATTTTCTAACTCTGGTCCTTGAGACTATCTAACTGATGGCTGTTTGGCACTTTTTTGATTGAAATACTTACTTCAAATCTCAAAATTTTTATCCGGCATCCAGTTTTTGGGAGTACAATGAAACTGAAGTGAATTGTCTCATTTTCACCTAGACTTTACTATAGTTGCCCATTCTACTAGAAACAAGGCAAGATCCACTAATTTTATGATGTCAAGAGGAAAAGGAAGACCTAAAAAAGCACTGGCTGATTTTCTTTTGAGACTGATAAGTGTGCAAACAAATGATAGGAACTATGCCCACCCTAACTTCAGAGTAACAGTAAACAATCGAGGAGCTTCAAGGTTGCATCCAATCCGTGGGGGGGGGGGGGGGTAACTTGACTTGTTCATGGTACGAGGTTGTGCCATTTTTTTGGGGTACCTTTTTCGTGATTGAGTCCGGATTTATGGATATCGTTTTCAAACTTTTTTTCCATTTTCCGGATTTATGGGTATAGTTTTGAGAAATTTCTCCGGATTTGTTGGTATACTTATGAGAAATTATTCCGGATTTATGGGTGGTACTCCACGTTTTGAATGGCATAACCCCGTATCTTGGAAAGGCAAGTGACCCCCCTCCCCGTGCATCCAATTATGGTCAGCTACACTAAGGGCCAGCTCATCTACGAGACTGACGCTATTTGTTGAGATTTGATCTCATTTCAATCCCAATTCAAGGCATGTCATCTACTCCTTTGAGCCGGCAAGTTAGATTGCCTAGCGAGATCTTACCGGAGTACGCTGGTCAGAATTTCCTATGTGAACACTCCGACTTGGTAGACAAAAATGTATTTACTGCTCATCCAAGCTTAGCATGTCCCATTTTTGTCTCAGTAAATTTACAAATTTTTGAAACTTTTGATTCATATATAATGATATGCTATCGTAGGTGTTTGAGCCGATGGCAAAGATTGCAAAAGAAGTGATAAAAAGAAATGGAATGGAAAATAAGATAACAGTTATTGATAAAAGATCTACTGAGATAAAAATTGGAACTGGTAAATATTCTCTTTAGTTTTTGAAACATTAAAGCGAATTCAAGCATATACCGCAAGGGCTCTATTTAGCCATTTGGAGCTTGTTTAAGTTCGAGGACTCTATTTTGCGGCATCAACATACAATTTATAAGCCAAATACACAAAATTGACGAATCTTTCATCCGAAACAATATCAAAATCAACATGCAACCTTTTTGAGCTGAATAAATGAAAAATCCTTTATATCCTCTGGTGTTTTATGTGAGTTTTGAGGGCTTAAAGGGAATAGACACAGCTGTATCTCGTAGTCACTATAAATAGGCTAAGGAAACGCCCACAAATCTATTGTTTCCTTAGCTACACAATGAAACCGGATATCCGCTATCCGCTTTACCGGGTATACCCGAATATACCGGGTATCCGGTATCCGGAAATCCGCGGATATATCAAAATTTTCGAATACAATAGATTATATTTATGACCTGGCCCGGGCCAGCTTTTAACCATGTCGATTTCCTTTAATAGTGTGGGGGGGTTTATTTTAAATCTTTGCTGCAGAAGGGAAGGCCTTAATGGGGAAGGACTAAACAGAGCTTTTACGGTTCGTGTATGCCCTTGATAACATAAGCCGTGCACAGACGATGGGACACGCATGTGACTCACCTTATTGTTTTAACAGATATACCTCAACTTGAAATACTAGTATCTACCGTAAAAGCTCTATCAAGCCCCCGGGGGGCTTATTTATTTTCGGACCCTCCAGAGGGGGGCTTATTCACAAAGTCAAGTGACAAGGATATTTGGTAGCTTTTCAGTTCTTTTATCTCATATTTTGTGAATTCAACATTTAACATACAATTTTACAGCTCAAATACATAAATTCGACACAGTTTTTATCCCAGACCATGCCAAAATTAACATTCAAGGTTGTGTAGCTTAGTGTGTGACTCAGAGGGGAGGAGCTTATTAGAGAGGGGGGCTTAATAGAGAGGAGGGTATAATAGAGATTTTACGGTAATAGGATAGAATTTGATCGCCAATTGCATGAATTATCATTATTTCCTTCGATTCTCTTATATTACTCAACTTATTCAAGAAAGGTTTGATAATGTCTTTTTCTCATATACAACTTTATGTGAATTTTTCAACTTTTTTTCCAGAGTTAAGCTTGGTTTTTGTCACAAGGAATTTGTGTTGAGGGTACATACACATTGGGATACCTTCAATACTGCAGCACTTTTACATGTAAAAGTTCTTCTCCTGTAGGTATGGACATGACTGACAGAGCAAACATTTTGGTGACTGAAATATTCGACACAGAGCTCATTGGTGAAGGAGTGCTTCCGACACTCAGACATGCACGCAAAACCTTGCTTCAGGTATTAGTCCCTTTCTGTTCATATCCGTTCCCAAAGCTACCGTATAGCCAAGAAAAGGTATTCAAAGCCAGCTTACCCGATAAATCGTAGCGAGTTCATGGAAGAAACTCGATTATAAGAAACTAGTACTAACTAAGATGGCAAAGTTTAACGAAACTCTAGTACTATGCTACGGTTTCAATAAGCTCGTAAGTTTGCTGTCTGCTCTCTCTTGTACTTTGTCTTTTCGTACATTTATTTATTGTGGTTCCTTTTGTCGGAAATATCTGTCATTGTTGTTTTCCTATTTGCTATTTGTAATATGTTATTTGTAACATTTAAATGTAATATCAATTTGAATATCTATGTTAAATGTTATGGTCACAGGGTTGCTATGTATTTCCATGCTCCTCGTGGCATCGTCTTGTAACCCTTGTTTGTTTTTGTAAAATTTTATTGGAATTTAAAAAAAACGTATTAAGAAACTTTTAAAGGTAAACGAAAGGATATTATGGCAAATATGTCGTTAAAATTTGATTCCCGAGTAATATTAAACAAACTTTTATGTTTTGAACATAATAAAATACTTTTTATTCCAATGTAATGTTTTGAAAGCCAAGAAACTTATCTGCAGCAGTGTTAGAAACTTCATGACTATTCATTCATTTAAAAATTTAAAGGAAACTGAGAAACTGTAACTATAGTACTATGGCTGATCCAAGTTTCTTATAAAAGAATCAGTCACGTATGGCATTAATAGGATGTCGTTGCTGCTAATTGTTAGGGGAAAGCATCTCTTTTTGAAAACAATGGAGTCAAGCAAAAATTTTGATTGAAGCAATAGCTTGGTATTTACTGGTTACATGGCTGTTGGTATCGCTGCTATGCGCTGCCGGTATGAGTATGAGTGGTCTCACTATAGTTTAGGTCTTGCTTTGATGAGCTTACCAAGCTTGGTCCATTTGGCATTTGAAACAAACGCACTTGCAGTTGATACCGATTCACGACTTATGTTATAGGATTGGCCATTTATGCTGTGAATCACTCCCAAAATCTCTTGCAAAAACTTTGTTTCAAAATATGAACCTTTTCTTTCAATTTGTTTTGAGTGGGTTTGTCAGGATTTCTAGCTACTGAAAGTTAATTTAGGCCCACTGTGCATGCCGCATCCAGGCATGGGACCCCTAGTTTAACGTCCCTTCCGAATGACGACGAGGTGAGTTGTGGGGTCAGGCCTCCGAGGTCACCCATTCGGAGTTTGACCTCACTCGACCGAGCTTAACTTCAGTCACCTGATGAAGACTGTATAAGCCACTCGGCCACTCACCCCCGCACAATCTTTCAAGATAATTGATTTTACAAAAACATTTCCATCACAGGAAGGCTGTAAAGTGATCCCATCAATTGGAAATGTTTATATTCAACTAGCAGAAAGTCACTCGTTATGGAAAAGACAAAAGATTGATGGACCAAAGGTAAATATGAAGTTAAGAATACAGGCTCTTGTTTTTGTAGGTGTTGTGGCTCACTGGTGTAATCCTCTGACTTCGCAATCAGAACAGTCAGGCAGACAGGGCTCGATATGTGGTAGGGCCCCGTGACAAGGGGTCGCTGACTCGATTAGCATTAAGTTACTTCTGTGGTCCCAGCGTTTGGTGCTGAAAACTGCAACTTTGCCTTCGCCTTTTGCAAACCTTGTGCTTTGATTGCCTACTATTATATTAGTCCAGAAAGTGACTGTTAATCAACAGGATGTGTGCACCTCCCGTCAAGTACGAAATGGATGCTTCACGAAAGGCATACCTGAATTTTCTCAGTTGGAAAGATGAAGAGAGCACTTTATTGTATGGCGTTTGCAAATGTGGCTCCTTGGAATGAACACCAACGGGGCAATTTGATGAATTCTGATGGGGGAGGGGGGATCTCCTTTTTGTAGTCCCAGGCCGCTATAATTGACAGTCAAAGTTTAGCATTGGCCTCGAGGACTTCTTCGCTGTAGATTTTAAAGAAAAACTTGCAGTCATAATCGAAGAAAATGTGACCATGCGACTGCAGTTGGGATCGAAACAACTAGGCTGCAAGCAGACTCAGCTGATCTTTTCTCAGGTAGAAGAAATCTCTTTGAAGAAATCCGTCGCTTCTGCTTCCAGGCTACGAAATGATAAACTAAAGTGTTAAACAGCAGCAAAACACATCTGAACAGTGCAACAATGCAAAGGACTGATTTTGAAAGTGATTTTGATTTTAATCTGTTTTTAAACGGCCATTCGATACAGCCTCAGTTCTAGAAAATATCTAGACCTTAGATTCCTGGACATACTTCACTGCGTTCAGTCCTTAGCAAGCTGCGGTGCAAATATTTTCCAGCATTGACCTCGTAGTCGTTTGGTAACAGCATGACATGTCATTATGAATTTATCTTCCTTGCTTTGAGGAAGATAACAAACGTCCTTGTTTTTTGGGAAGATGGATTATCTTATTGAGTAGTAAACGGAGTGTGAATGAGATCGATAAATAGCCATTGCCCTTTTCCAAGTCTGGGCCATAGCTCTACAAATCCTGTAAATCTGTTGGGTTTTCTGACTTTCCTTGCTTGAGAATATTGTCGAGAGCTTGTAGCGCAACTGGTTTTTAGAGACAGACAGTAGACAGTTAGAAAATTTTTTATGGAGGCTCTTTCGTAGAGCTTAATGTTTTAAAGTCATTATTTGAAGAAGGCTGTCGCATATCAGCAAGAATCAGGTCTCCAGCAAGACAAAGTGCTTTCTCTTCTGAAGAATAGATTTCACATCTTCGGCACGTTCTTGCGAAATGATTCTCTCTGTTGTTGTTGTTGTTTTTTTTATTCAATTTGTTTTGAGTGGGCTTGTCAGGATTTCTAGCTACTGAAAGCTAATTTAGGCCTACTGTGCATGCCGCATCCAGGCATGGCACCCCTAGTTTAACGTCCCTTCCGAAGGACAACGAGGTGAGTTGTAAGGTCAGGCTTCTGAGATCACCCATCCAGAGTTTGACCTCACTCGACCGAGCCTAACTTCAGTCACCTGACGAAGACTGTGTAAGCTACTCGGCCACTCACCCCGCGTTGTTATCTTGATTTGACTGACACTGCGTTCACACGGTGCCGGCACAGTTCGAAAGCGGTGAAAAATTTGACGGTAGCAAATCTTAGCTAGCGTCCACATGATGCCGAAAAAATCTGAAAGCGGCTGAAAATTTGAAAGTGGCGCACTTATTGTGAGACTTTGATGCCAAGGCAATGTACATACACCTGAAGGATCAATCAGTCTCCTTCCAAAGCGTCGCAAAATGCTCCGTTTTCAAGGTTTTCAAGTGTTTTCACACGATGCTATTTTCAAAGTGTGCCAGTTAGAATTCTGTTTTCAAATGGACCGTTTTCAAAATCTGCCGTCAAAAGATGTACCGGTTTGTGAATGGGAAGCCTCTAGCCTGGCTTCATTAAATCTTCATTCATTGCCAATCATTGTCTTACAGCATCGCCGATGATCACCGATGTTCTGATACAATGATCGGTGAAAAATTACGATTTTATCAAATCAGACTTAGACTACGTTCACACGATGACGGCACATTTTGAAAAACGGTGAAAAATGTGACGGTAGCAAAATTCGAGCTACCGTTCACACGATGCCGTTTTCACAAATCCATTGTCAAAATCTACCGTTTTCAAAATCTGCCAGCAAAAAATTGTGCCGTTTTCGTGTGAACGGGAGGCCTATCCGTCACATTTTTCACCGTTTTCAAAATGTGCCGGCATCGTGTGAACGCAGTCTTATCCCTTACCTTTCTCACTGTTTTCAAAACGTGCCGGCATGGTGTGAACGCAGCCTGAGAGCACTCAAAGCAAAGGAGAAATCTCTTCGTCACATCACAAAGATGAATCGGCTTTTCTTTTCGAATGTTTGCTTCTTTTGCTTGCAAAATTTACCCTGCTTAGCATATCGGGAAAAACGTGCTACCCGTTAGACTGTGACCATGGGCAATAATACACCGCGTTTGTAGCTAAAAACTTAAAGTTAATTACCTCGATATTACTGTTTTATTCTGTTGCTTTCTCTTTGGCTGAAGCCGAACCAGTGCTAAGGAAATAAATTCAGATGGTTCCTGCGCGTTTGAACAGTTAGTTCCTACACAGCGTGCATCCTCGTTTCAAATTTCCTCTTACAATATGTCATATAAGAGGCAGTTTGGAGTGAGGATGAATGCTGTGTAGGAGCCAACAGTTCAGACGCGCACGAGCCATTTGAATTTGATTTCTTGCAGTGGATAGTTTTGGACCAAAAGGAAAACAACGATAAAAACTAATGTAATATCGAGGTAACAACTTTAATTTCAAAGCTATAAACACGATGCATTATTGCCCGTTGTGTGATGAAGATATTTTTGCACAGACACACCAGGTATAAAACATTAATTATCACTTTCCGCAGTTCTCTGCTCAATCCCAACTAAAGACAATGAACTCGTTGAAGTATTGCAAAGGAACGGCGTCTGCAGATGAGTTGCATGTTGACGAGGTCGAAGATCTACGTATACTCTCAAGTCCAACTGAAGTTGTGAGGTATCGTCATTTTTCATAAACGCTTTTCTAATATCTATAGGCTTTGTCGATAAACCAGGGCGCCTAAACATCTGTATGATTACAACGCGATTACTTGATATTGTGCAGTTTTTGTTACTTATCTTCAAGTGCGCCTGAAAGACCCGCAAGATCCTTTATACTGATCGTTTGAAAATTATCAAAGAGTAATGCCTTTAACCTTTTCCTAAAATTTTGCAATGTCAGTGCATTGTTTTACATTGTCAGGAATTTAGTTGCACAGCCGTTTCATATTTTGATACAGGGACCAACGCTCCACGGAAAATCGCCTCGAAATCTCTTGAAATTTCGAATTGGCTTTGAAGATGACTAGACTGATTGCATGTTCGTAGTTAGTGCTATTGATAGACTGATGGACACTGAAAGTACGACTCATGGACTTTTATATTGAAAATTGGGACGAAGCTTTTCCCTATCGATTTAATAACGAGATATGGATATGCAACACTTCACGAATTCCAGGCTGTGGCAGATGGGCCTAAGTTGCCGGCTCTAACCTCCAATGCTAAAACACCTTAAAGCTCAAATTTACAGTGATATTAGCAATGAACAAAAGCCGCAAGTATCCAGATGAATGTTTCCTTGCACTAAGAATCAACAACCTTTCACTATGAACCAGGAGTTCCTCATTTTGACCGTACGATTGCGGTGGCTCTACACTTACGGCCAATCAGCTTCCACGAACTTCATCGCAGCAGTGAGATTTTTCAACGATCGAGGGTGGCTTGCCTCGCTTCTAGGACGACACCTTAGCCTCGTTTGAGAGTGCACATCGAAACGTGTTCATTTCTGTCTCAATTTTTTATATGAAAGTCCATAAGTCCCAGTTTGAGCAAAAATAAAAAGTGTTGTTGTTGTTGTTGTCATTGTTGTTGCTGTTGTTATTGTTGCGATAACTGGGGCTATATCGTGAGTCTAGGGAGCGACAGGATTGTTGGCATAATCTATTTCGAATAATTTTCTCGATATACTGATTGAAAAAATTGAACTTCTGAGCAGACGAAGGGTGTCTCTGTTAATTTTAAGGAGATTCCTTTGTCCAACTTGCCACATTAGTTGTTCTATAATTTTTGACATTTGTTTCAATATGTTAGTGCCTATTCACAACCAAAGCAAATTTTTTCGCATGGAAATTCATAAAAGTTTTCCTTTAATTAGGATGTAGCTTTCTTGGCTTAATGTTTCATACTTTCAGGTTTGATTTCTCCAAAAACGTCGAAAACCTTGAGAATAATACCAGAACAAAATCTTACACCAAAGAAATCAAAGTGACGTCATCTGGAACGATTCACTGCGTTGTTTTATGGTGGGAAATATACTTAGACGAAGAAAAAGAGATAAACTTAAGCATGGTACCAAAATGCTCATCGCAAAATCCGGAGGAAGTTCGGGTAAGCTTAACGATTTAAAGATTTGAAGCAGTGAAATAAAGTTTATTTAATTCAATTCTATTACTAATCGGCAGGCATATGTAGCCCGCTCTATCATTCACACAAAGAAATCGGAGATGTGGGAATGCATTTCATATATGTTTATATTTCATATATTTAGCAAAGGGTCAGGACAACCCTACAGCACAATAGACCTAGACCTGTTTTACTCCTTGAAAACCAGGTTTGGATCGTGCGTCCAAATCTAATAAATTTGTAAAGGAAAACAAAAGCATAACCCCCGTACTTGTTACAGCAATGCTGGCTTTGGCAGAAAATTGCTTCGGATTTCAGAACACTTTTCAGGAAGTTAATCAAAGATAATTTTACTCACAGCGAGAAGGAATTATTCAGTTTAAACACTGGCAAGCTTTGTTTGCCTTTTGGACTATTTTCTCTCTATTTTCTTTCATTTTTAGCTAATTTTGTGGTGAAACAGTTGTAGCCCAAAAGTGTGACCATGTAAGGGTTTCATTTTGCGATTTGCAAATCGAGCTGTTTTCAACCGTTGTTATTCAATTGAAAGAAAAGTCAGCTAACAACGAATGAGAATTGCGAGAAACATAGCAAAAAGACCAATAACACTTGCCTCTTTGTAAGCTGAACCGTTGCTAACTCACTTGGCGCAAATTTGTCGATAATAAACTCTCTGAAAAGTGTTCTAAGACCCAAAGCAACTTATTGCCACAACTAGCAGTTTATGTACAGAGAACGGAAGTCATGCTTTAGTTTTCCTTCACAAATTTACCAGATTTTGACGCTCGATCCAGACCTCGCTTTTAAGAAGTAAAAAGATCTATTGCTGGTTTTCAGGGGGCTCTTCCATAACGGTAAAAGCTTTGTTAAACAAATCAGCTTTGTTCCACTTAGCTGGCATCTTTCATTCTTCAATACCAGTTGCCCTCTTTGGAATGCCGAGGTGAATCATAGAATAACCCTAAAAATCGTCAGCCCGTGGTCAACGGGGCAAAACTGCTCCTCGTACGTGGCTGCCAAGCTTTGGAATGGTCTAAGCGCTGAAGTTTGAACTTGATCTCTCCTTAGAATGTTAGATAAAAGAGCTGAAAAAATGAAGGTCAAAATGCTTTGATTTTTCTGTTTGATCACATTGATGAAAAAATGAGTCATAGTACGTTATAAATAGCTAGTGATAGTTTTCAAGTTTAACTAAATTGTAAGTTTTTTACATATTCCCTGGAGATCAGTTGTTTGACGACAGAGGGCCTACGATGTATAAAAAAACGTAGAATATCATATATGTAATGTACAAAAGGAGAGACCAGGGCTAGAAGTAACAGAGGTTAGTTGTAATAGAGGGTATTTCTTTACCACTATTAAAGCTGTGCTCATCAGCTTTTTTGTGAATGAATGTCTTGTTAGTACCCTCAATTTAAAAAATGGCTCTCAATCTCATTGTTTTTGCCGGCGGCTACTTTCAGCATTGTTATCCCCATTTTTTGGCCTAACATTAAATTTTAGGATTTCAGGACATTTTGTTCTGCAGCATTCCGTAGTCAGTGTGAATTCCTAATTCCTATTCAGTATTGGACAAAAATATGAGGTTGCTCCTGAAATTTTTTTTATTGATTAAAAATATTACAACCAATCCTACATTTTACGATACGGTTCTAATTACTATACAACACAACAGGGAGGATACCTTGGGGAGCCAAAGACAATGACTACCCCATGGATAGTATGAAAAGACACGCAATATTAACCTAAATACAACAAATTACTCCTGAAATCGAGCTTGAATGCCATATTTGAAAGCTTGAATGAACGAATGTTCCCAGAAATGTACATTTTCACAGCTTCCTTCTAGGCCTGGGGCAAGTTGTAACAAAACAAATAATTCCACCGAAAACAATTCAAAATCTCCAGAAACTGATGATTGAAATTTACAAAACAATGAACAACTTGAACCCCTCATATATTTGGGAATTTCATGAAGAAAAGGTTGTGAAATACGACCTACGGCCAAAAAAATTTATGTCGATTGCCAAAAAAACGAACAACAAAATTTGGAATAGAGTCATTATCCTTTAAAGGATGCCGCCTTTGGAACACCCTTCGTGACCAGATAAAAGCACTTCCAAAAATTGCAGCTTTCAAAGGAGCGATCAAGCACTGGCTTGACGATATGTGTAATTGCCGGATTTGGAAATAGCCAGAATTGTAAATTTGTATATTTTCTGTTAAAGTTGTTTTTTTGTAAATAGCTGATACAAATTAGTTAATTACTAGGCTTGCAGGCGCCGCGCTGGCCCACCGTCGTACTGAGTAATTGCTTGGGGTTGAATTTGCAGCGCCTGGTGACATTTTTAGCTGTTAATCACACTATGGGGGCAAACTATTGTCATAATGGTTTAGTCAAGGTTCACTGAACAAAGTGACCTTTCATATATACGCTCGACAATCTTGCAATTTCCACTCTTGAGGTTCTTCATTGTTCTTTTCACCACGCCCTACTCTTTAGTTGTATCCTTACTCTTTGTCATATACACCCTCTCTTTAACCTTATCTTACCTGGGAAATTTGTAATTATATTACAATTGCAAATAGACCAACTTTAAAGAACATTGAAAAAGTAAGTTCTTTCTGAACGCATTCAGTCAAAACTTTCACTATTCGTAGACAGTAGACCTTTTAGCTATTCTAGGAAAGAATCTGAATCGAACGACTCTTTGATGCATTTTGATGAATTTTTGAATGTGCACAATAGTGATAGAACCTCTAACGCCACTCGATCGAACTTCGCGTATAAAATTGTATAGAAATAACGCTCAGTTTCAGTTTCAGTTTCAGTTTCAGTTTATATTTTAAATTCTATACATACAATTCTAATATGCTACTCTACAAACAAAATACAAGACTTAAAGAAATTTAATACAATTGAATACGATATTAATACAATTAACAAATACTAAACATAAAGGAAAAAAAGAGAATTGTATGCAGAGAATTACTTGAAGGAGGAGCACCCTCAATAGGTAAACTAATCGAGGAGGGAGCCCCCCCCCCTATCAATATTAACCATAGAATGAATGAATAGTCGATCCAGGCTCGATCCAGGCTCTGTTGTAAAATAGCTAAAAGGTCTATCGCTCGATATGCTCGATATGGAGCTAGACTACATTACATAAGTCCCTCTAACCTACGCTCGTTGTTGTTGTTGTTATCGCTTCAGTTGAGGGACTTATGTCCTTACCCTTCAATACAGGGACTAATTAGGCCAAGTCCGCCGCGTTCACGGCGCGACCAATCAGATCGCTACTTTCTTAATATGGTCAACCCACGTGCCTATTTGTAGCGTTTGATTGGCTCATTAGTTCAAAGTTCGACTTCTCGAAGAGAAGCGACGCTCGAAGTGACCTTCGAAGGGACGTTCGAATTTTCTTTCGACGTTCGTAGGATGGAAGATGTTCTAAGTTTCTTCTGATTTTTCGTAAGATTTTAGTCCCTGTTTAGAATCCGTTTGGTCGTGAGTCCTTTGTATGAGTGAAATTAAAACAGATTATAAATGTTGGACGAATACAACGAATCACGTCGTCAGTCTAATATGGAGCTGGAGTTTACTAAGAGTGAAATCAAGTAAAGCCCATGCATTCAGTTGATGATCTTCAAATTTTTAGATCAGTGAAGGCAGCTTAGACATCTGGTGTTCTAATAATGAAATAATACATAGTGAAATGTATTTTATCTAATTTTGGGTTTATTTGATTACATTGTTCTGATTTTGAGTTTATTTGATAAAAAAAGTAGGATTATACCCGCAGACAGACTTTATTCACATTTTCTTTTGTTCTGCTACAACTTGCCCCGGTACCTGTTACAACTTGCCCCAAGCTTAGGGCAAGTTGAAACACTCCAATCTAGATTTTCATTTGCAATTTACTTTACCGAAGATCTAAAAGCGCCATATTTATGAAACATGTGTTCGATAGCCAATGGTCAATCACAACACATGATGGTATAAAGAAAGGCCTGCATTTTCTGATCAGGAGAAAATTTATTTTTCTGAAAAGTGTTACAACTAGCCCTGGTCTCCCCTACTCTATTGATAGATAAGACCTTTCATTTCACCCCATTATTTATCAATTTTTCTTTGTATAGTGGAGAGATCACTGGATGCAAGCTGTATATTATCTTCCACATGATCTGAACGTCCGCGAAGGTAACGCTGTTTTAGTTCTAGTTGCATCTGTGGTTTCTCTCATATTTTTCTCGTAGCACTGTGGCACATCACTAGACTGATGCCTTTTCGTCCCTTGTTTCCCTGCGTTCCTTGGTCGAGAGGGACTAATAACATTACTCTTAAATAGTGGGCCCACTTTAGGCCCGCGTAGGGTGGTTCCGTATTCACCAATCAAATCGCTAGAATTCAGTTTTTAACCAATCAGGGGCCGCTATTCAGAATATTGTTGTTGTTGCTCTTAAAGAACGGTTGAAGCAGCCTGGAGTTCTCGCAGCTTCGATGGATCTATTTTGCATCTACAGAGGAAGATTACTGCCTGAAACGTATGCATTTTGCGCTTTGTAGGTCAACACAACATCATTCTTTGTACTAAAACTTCGCTTTTCAATGTTCGAGCTCTTTAAACCAGATTTTGAAGCGATTTTGTTGAGTGTACGAGAACTCCCACCTCTTTAGGCCATTTTGAAAAAGTGGGCCCATTATATAAGCGTAATATTATGAGTCCCTATTGATCAAGTGATATCAGCAAATCAAAGAACGCAGGGAAGCAAGGGACGAAAAGGCATAAGTCTAGGACATCACAACGTTTTTGAGAAAGAGTCCGTATGCTGTACTGGCGTAAACAAAAGATTATGAGTAAGGTTTCTTTCTACTTTCTAAGAATAGAGTAAAACACTTTCTTCGGCATTTATGTTCCATCATATGTCATTTCTCTATCTCCTGTATTTTTACTACACTCGTTGATTTCAATGAAAATAATTCACTTCGTGCCTCAAGGATGATAACGTTGACGTTGTGAAGTGGTTTGATCTTTAAACCCTTTTCTCACGTCCTTTGACAAAACTCGTAGAAACAAGTATCTCTTTTTTTCTTTATAGACCTTTTCACTTGCGCTAAAAGATTCAAATTCGCGTCTTTTTAAGAGTTTCGCAAATGAAAACGCGAGTCTCTCCAGAATCTGCCTAAGAAGGTTTGGGCTAAACCTTCTGCCTCTTGGAGTACTCTTGGAGCAGAAGGCTCAGCAGGCCTTCCAAACCTGCCGAACCTGCCATTTTCGGAATTTGGGAGTCAATCAAACACAAATTCTGAGTCTACCAAGTCTACCTTTTTCAGGATCGGTACCAATCAAACGCTCCACAACCCCAGTTATTCTCACATTAAAGATCCTGACATCTGATGTGGAACAGAATCTATAGTCCATTAGTTTACAGTGTAGTCGTAGTTAGTTGAACGTTGCGTGTCTTTTTATATTGGCCTTGGGGTAGTCACTGTCTTTCGCTCCCCATGGTATCGTACCTGTAGTGTTGTATAGAAATTAGAAAGGTATAGTTAGATGTAGAATACATTGAATAGATTCTCATCTGAAGTATTTGTTCTTTTAGGTGATGTGATGAAGGTATCTACATTTCATGATGATTATTGTTTCTGGTTTGATGTGCAACCAACGAATCGGTATGTTTACGGTATATTTTCTTTTTGCTAGCCTATGTTTTTCTTGTCATTCGTCTTCAATGCATACAGGATCTGAAGAAGCTGATCAGTCATGATGAAATATGTTATACGTGTCAAGACATGATTTCGCGAAAGATGGCGAGTAACAACGTTTTACCAAGTTGCGTTGCGTTTCCAATCGAATTCCAAGAGGACCGTCAAAGGTTCTTATCTGCAAAGAAATCTATCTTGGTGAAGTGTTTCTCGCTGCTATCTTAAACGTAGTCGTCAACTGCAGCTTACGGCTAGCCAGTAGATTTGGTACACTAGGGACGAACAATGTTGGGGTACTTAATTTCGGACGAATGCGTTGTGGGAAAATTTTCATGACTGAAAGTTTTGTATCCGAAAGTTGTTGGATCGAAAATTTTCCTATATGAAATTTTAAAAGGATAGAAAAAAGTACCCTCCAAGTTGTTGGCGCAGGGCCAGTGCAAATTCTAACCTCTGGTAATCGCTAGTTTTACCAAATACAAATGCAAGGGTAGGAAAGCATTGCAGTTATGATCATGGCTGAATCCTTGAGGGGGGGGGGGGGGGGGAGGCATCATGCCGAATCATTTTCAATACTTGTACTCTTGAACAAGATTGTCATTTTGTTGTAGGTAGCTCCATGACAAGGCTCTAGTTTCCCCTCTTTCAGATAGGTTTCTAAGGCCCTGTTTCATCCAGCATTCCTTGCATGTGTCGTCTCTTGGTTGGCCTTTGTTGCCGCCATTTTTATGGGCCATGTTGGCATGCTGGATGAAACAGACCCTTCAATGAACTTACGTAACATCTTTTAATTATTTGGATAAACTCAAGGTCATGAATTTTTTTAATTTTCCACTCCATAACAAGGTATCAGTTTCCAAACTTTTAACCCAGGACTCACAGGACAGGGTGCTTCTCTTAATTTTCCAGCAGGACCACTTCAAACTTTTTTGGATTAAGTACTTCCCCGGGCTCTAAATGTAAGGAAATTTATCTTGAATTCCATTGAAAGAATTACGACTATCATCTCTATATCTTTGAAGTTTGGGAAGGATTTCATTTTTTCTAAATTTTATGAATTGTATGTTCCATTTCAGCGAAGTCTCTGAAACTGAGTGCAAACGACCAGTTTGCTCATGTGGACTTCACACTGTATGGAGCAGAGAACGATTCACAATGTGCAATGATGATGAATATTGGCAAAGATTTAATTCTGTTTTAAGAAAGGTAATCGAATGTGATGTTTCAGAGAAAAGTTCCACCTGAATTTTTTCATCTCCCGTACAGCAAGGCCTCGCATTTGGGAGGCCGATTTTGCACTTATTAGCATCAAATGTTTCTTACACCTATGATATCTCCGTTTTCAGGCTGAAGTTTCCAGAGTTTCTAATTTCTTTTCTGGAAAGTCTTTGAAAAATAGGTCACTTCAGCATGGTGTTAGTTATAGAGATATTAGCCTTATGTTTATGTTATCAATGATTGTCCAAGACATCAATTGACATGAAGCCAGAACCTGTTAAATCTGATCTGAGATATCTTGGAAGGAATTTTTTATGAACCTTGCACAAGCCCAGTATCTAGCGAGAATCAAAATACAAATCTTTATTTTTGGCAACAGCCTCAAAAGTTTGTTCTAAGTAAGGTGGCTGATTATTTTTTCAGTAGTCCAAGAGCTTCTTTTGGGTGGTTTCTTAAATGCAAAGTCTTATTGTATCTCGAAAGGAGTTACAATTCTGCAGTAAACTGACTACAGTCAGTTGCAAAATTTTCAAGGAATATGGATTTTAGCTCCTTCCCCCTTTCCATCTCATTGCAATGCTGTTTTGGTGGAGACATGGTTTTTCCATTGAAGGATTGTGATACACAACTATTTAGACCAGTCGCCTCATTGCAAAAGAGGGGGAGGGGGACCAGATGGGAACAATCACTGTTTTTGATATGGCTCAACAACTTTGCAAATGATTGTAGAACGAGATGATTTTCCTGATTATGATGGGTGAGTTACAGTAAAAACATGGTTGGTTTGCCGGTTCAGGTAGCTGTAAGATACTTAAGGAAGTCCTTTCTTTTAAAGATTTGTGGCATAAAAGAAGCTATTTAGAAATGAAAGCTTATTTGGTTAAAAGTTGTCCATTTCTAAATTCAACGGTTGCAAGAGAATTTATTAAAAATGTGTTTGGCGAGATTCCTGAAATTGTCCTTCAAATGGATTCATTTCCAATGCACCTGTGAACTTCTAAACCATGAAAAACATGCTTCCTTTATCAAAAAGTAAAATAAGACATGCACTGTGTTGAGCCAGGAAGGATGCACCTATTGATATCAATTTTAAGGAGAAACTTCAGAAACTTCACTAAACAATTTGACAAAATCAAGGGAAATTAAAGGAACTTTCTTTCAAACTATAAAGAAAGTTTCAGTATTCAAAATCTGATTTGATTAACTATCTAATTACCTCGTTTTGATCTTTTTTCTTCCTTGTTTTGTCTCAACTCGTGTCTTCGATTGGTCTAGCTCCTTTGTCATTTGGTCATTCGAATCTAACTCCCTTGTATTCTTGTGTTTTAGTGCGCCCTCGCAGAAGAAAAGGTTTTAAACTGCAAATTCTATGGGCAGAAACTTTTTCTTCTGCAAAAGCGTACTGACGGTGTGCGAAAGAGTTAGATTCGAATGATCAAACGACATAAGGGTCTTAAGCCAACTGAAGATGGGAGTTGAGACGAAAGACGAACAGATTCAAAACAAGGTAAATAAATACTTAATCAAAACGTGGGTCTCCTGAAGCCCTTGGTTCTTGTGAGAAATGCACGTAATTGAGCAACTTTTTCTCGTTAAGCCATGCGCTTTAATGCACCGTGTTTGTAGCTTAGAAATAAACTTTGTTACCTCGATATTATTGCTTTACTTTGTTGCTTTCTTTTCGGTTGAAGCCTAACAAGTACTAGGAATCAAATTCAGATGGCTCATGCGGGTCTGAACAGTTAGTTCCTACATATCGTTCATCCTCGTCTCAAACTTCCTTTTGAAGTTAGGATGAACGTTGTGTAGTAGCTAACAGTTCAGACGTGCATGAGCCATTTGAATTTGATTTCTAGCACTGGTTAGGCTTGGGCCGAAGGGAAAACAACGAAGAAAACGTTGTTAATATCGAGGTAACAACTTTAATTTCCAAGCTACAAACACGGTACATTATTGTCCGTGGTTGAGCTTGGATCTATTTCAGTGCTGTTTCTTATTTCTTTGCCTTTGTTTGATTCAAGAACAAATCAGTGAAACATGCTTTGGTTCTTGGTGATGTATCAATCTTGCCTCTGTATGTTGCACAAGCCGTCGAGAAGGTATGGTTTTATGCAAAAAAATGGTTCTAAAATATTCAGCTGCTAAAAAAATCCCCAAATTATTTTTGTGTTACTGAGTGAGTAATATGCGCATACTAACTGGTTTTGTGTTGTACAGGAAAATATAAAGCCCGAGGTCTTAAAAGTACAGACCGAGCTTGCGAGGTCTGTGCATTAAGACCTCGGGCTTTATATTTTCCTGTACAACGACAAAACCGGTTAGTATGAGTTTTATTACCTGACATCTTTTAATCTTGACTCGCATTTCACCAAATACATTTTGTTACAGTCATGTCGTTTGGATTCACTGCAAATCTTACAGGTCTAGGCCTAAAGCAGTTGCCGTGGCGACAAAAACGCGTCCTTGTATCGTATTATACAAGGCTGCGGGAAACCCACGGGAAATGTGCGACTAACCAATAGGAATGGCGGGATTCTGTATTGCGTCGTTTTTGAAACTTCAGTCAGGTAATAAAGAGGAGAACAATCCTCATTTGAAAGGCTAAAGCTCCCTGGATGTCAAGAAAATGAGCTGTCTGGAGAAAATTACTCAAGGTTTCAGAACGGAGTAGCTAATTTCAGTCAGGTAAATTTTGAAATGGATTTAAACATTTCCATCATTAAGGGTGTGTTTTATTGCTAATTCCAAACTTACCAAATTCTGAAAACGGTAGACTTCGCAGAGACTGAAACACAGTTCCCAATCAAACACGAAATTCTTCAAAGCAACAGGTTTCAGATTCATCCTTGCGAAAACGAGGTTTCCAGTTGAAAAACATGCAGACGAGTCTGGTGCTTGGCAACAACAAGTAAAGTTACCGACTACCGTAGCAACGTGAGCAAATTTGCCTCATTTTCAAAGTTTGGCAAATGGAAACGGGGATCTCAACAAAGTCTGCCAAACCTTCTGCCTTTTGGAGCAGAAGATTTAGTAGGCCTTCCAAACCTGCCAAACCTGCCGTTTTCGGAATTTGGGAGTCAATCAAACACAAATTCCCCAGTCTACCAAGTCTACCGTTTTCCGAATTGGTACCAATCAAACACACCCTAAAAGATTTACTTGCCAGTACCATAATTTTGATATTCAGGGACCAGTAACGTTGCGCACGGCAACTGTTTTTTATTGACCCACCCGACGAATCTGATGATGTAATGAACAAGGAATATACTTAAAAAAATCCTTAATTCCATTGTGTCTGCCACCGTAGCTGCAATGAGTTTCTTCCACAACAGCCAGCAGATAGCTGAGTGGAGTGAACATGCAGGCAGTGAAAAACTGTAGTCAAGGTACTGTCCGTTTTGCTTCAAAGGTTTTGCAAAGCAAGGGTGAAGTTGAATTTGTGGGTTGGTAAGACTTTAGCTTATTGGACAGACCTCTTGCAGCTAAAGTTAAAAGCAGCGCAAATATACTAGGATATCACCACCGTTAAAGGGTCATTGTTGGTCAAAATGGCCTAAGGCCCCGTTCACACTGCTCCATTTTGTACAAAAATGGAGAGAAAAACCTTCGTTTTTGTGAAAGTGATCCGCACAAACACACCAAAAAAGCGGATGTTTTCGAAAACGCTATCAACAGTGGATATTCACCAAAACGGAGGTTTCTGAAAACGATCTGAATCAATGTGAACGCACAAAAGCGGAGGTTTTTGAAAACGCTCCAATGTTCAACAATGAGCTTCCCACATCCGGAGCTGTGTGAACAGACAAAAGCAGATGTTTTCTCTCCGTTTTTGTACAAAACCGGAGTGATGTGAACGGGCATTTTCCATCCTAAAAATGGACCATAACAAAAACGGAGCAGTATCATCGGGGCCAATGGATCCAAAATGTAGTAGTCGAACTGATAGGAAAAGTCTGACTTTGTGCTAACTTCTCTATCATTTCACCCACTGCAAGGTGAAGCGGTATTTCCGCTTTGGGGAAATTTGATTTTTCTGACAGTCAGAAATTGCCACATTCCTGCAAAGGACCCTGGGTGACAATGTCTCTTTAAGATATGAAATAACAATTTCCGGAAAGAGGTCATGTAAATATCTCATAAATATTAACATTTTCTTTCTATTTCCAGGTAACTTACATTGAATTTTCGCAAATGTCAAAAGATATCGTCCAAAAGGTATGTCTTCAGTAATTTTGCTGTATACTGAGATCCATGAAGACGATAAAGCTCGACTGCCTTTATTTTTGAAACAAATTATGATCCTAGAGGGTAAATGCTTGGTAATTTTGCAAACGCCAGGTCTTTTTTTTTTGGTGATCAACTTCACAGCTAGCCTATCAGAGCCACGACAGTCTGCTTTTAAGGAAGTTCGTCAATATTTCTTCATTCAATGTTAGCATAAAAATGGCGACAACAAAGGCCAACCAGGAGACGGCAACGTGCAAGGTATGCTGGTTGAATAAGAATCGTTTAGGAATAGAAGCTCTAGCGCCGCTTAATGGAATGTTTCGTTTAAAAGTTGTTAAAAATGTCGCCCGATCCAGGCCCTTAGGGAATAGCTAAACATAAAATATATCAATAGCTAAAAAGGCCTGTTGGCACATGGCATTCTAGCACCTGTGCCCTCTGCTGACCACGAGAAACGTAATCTGAATTTATCTTTATATCTATGTCATCTTTTGAATCCATTTCATCAAAACTAAACGAAGCATAATTTGCAAGGTAAGCCAGATGCACAATCGTAACCAATTTTTCCTTTTTTTGTAGCTGGCGTGTTTGAACAAAGTTGGAGATAAGATTGCGTTTATGAAATTAGCTGATACAACATTGGACGATCTTCATCAGCTGCTACCATCAGATCAGGTAATTGGCCTCTCAGCTATTCTGAATCAAGTTTTTTGAATCGAAAGATATTTTGATACATCTTGTAAAAGTTTTCGAATCCGAACAACAGTGATAGAACGCCACTTGATCGGACCTCTCGTACGCTGGATCTAAGCTCTTTTGTAGAATAGCTAAAAGGTCCAGAAGTTCCTGAAAATTTCTTCTATGGCATACTTTTCTGCTCGGTAGTAATTGTTTTTAGGTAAATGGATATTGGATCTCATCAACCATTAAGCTCATTTTAATGGGCTGTGAAAATGGTGACAACAGAGTCCAATCAAGAGATGGCACGTGTAAGGCATGCTGATTGAAACTAGGTATCGAAGTGGAAGGTGTTTTTAGAGATTAGCAAGCAGGGAAAATCCTCCAAGACAAATGAAAAGTCTTTACTTTTAAAGGTTGTTTGCAAGGTTAAAGACTTACATTTGCAGAGAGCAGGAAAATCTAAGACCACGTTCACACTGCTCCGTTTTCATTTCTATCCGGTCTCTGTTGATGAAAACGCTGCCCGTTCACATAGCTCCGTTTTCAAATAGATACGCTGTGAAAACGATAGGGGTTCACATTGCTCCAGCAAACCGGTGATGTTAAAGGGAATAGACATGGCTATATCTCGTAGCTGCTATAAATAGGCCATAGAAAACGCCTACGCATCCATTGTTTCTTTGGCTCCACAATGAAGCCGCACTTGTTAAAATTGTCAAATTCAATAGATTATATTTTTAACCTGGCCCGGGCCAGCTTTTACCTATGTCGATTCCCTTTAATCTCCTTTTCAAAACAAAGCCTTTTGTTAATAGCTGTCAACAAGGCGCCAATCGCGACTTTGAATGCCATTGTAATCAAAAGTCCTTTAACAAAGGAATGTGCAGCGTTTTCAAATGTCTCCGTTTTTGGCGTTCACACTGAAAACGGATCGTGTTCAAAACGCACCGTTTTCAAATTTATGCGTTTTCATTAGCGTTTTCGAAAAGCCCCGTTTTCACAGCGGAGCAATGTGAACGCAAGGCAAAAACGGAGAAGTTTTACTCCGTTTTCATATGAAAACATAGCAGTGTGATGGGGGCCTAAAAATACCCGATTCAAACTGAGGCTGCAACACTAAGAAAACAAAGAATAGCCTAAGAATAAGATTTTTATCTTTCTAAGAAACAATGATGTGTCACAGTAATTTCTTTGTGCTGTTAATAGATGAGCCTATTTACCATTACACGCTAGCTTTGAATTTTGTCGTAAGATTCTTTTAACTTTCAACTGCGAAATAGATTTGGGACTTTCTTAATACGATATAGATTGTCAATGTATAGCCCAAAATCTAGCCTGCGTGCAGACTTTACTTTCCACTGCGAAGGGGAACTAGTGAGTTCTCATTCGCAATGGAAAGTAAAGTTTGCACTCAGGCTACGTAGAATCCTTTTGTGAAAAGTTGAATGATTAACGTTACATCGCTTCGATCCTGAAACCCAGGTTTCTTTTATTCGAAAGTTTTCTGTCCTCCAATGAATGCTAATCAACTAATCGTTTATTTATAGATCGATGCAGTCATCGCAGAACCGTTTTTCTCAAGCAGCCTTCTTCCATGGCAACACTTCACGTTCTGGTATTACTTCTCAGATGTTTTAAAGAAATCTGGCAAGCTGCAGCTTTGTATGCCTAGAAAAGCAATTTTAAAACTCGTTGCAGGTAGTGAATTATGAACATTTTCTTCTTAGGCAACAAACGCACGATGCTGGCACAATTTAAAAACGGCAAAAGATCTGGCTGTACTAGAATTTTTTTGATAATCCACTAGAAGAATGAAACTAAAAGATGTACAGCTACTGTGCTTATCGTGGCGGGAATAGACACTAGGTCAGCGGAGTTCCTACCATGAAAGGCACTAACCATTCAAAAATTTACAATACCCCAAGGTCAAGAAACTGCAATGGAAAAAATGTCTGTCTCAAATTAGATGTCGGTTAAACGATATCAGCGCGTAAAAACAATGTGACATTTTGAGAGAAAACAAGTGCAGGACAATGGACAGACAAAGATTCGTGCCCTGTGCTGGCTAGAATTTGATCCCACAGAAATTTAACTAGTCCCCCAGCTTTGGCTAGTCCGTTCAGTCCCTCAGCTTTGGCCATAAGTTTAAGACCAGCCATTGATTTTGAGTTTGGAGCGATGGATCGCGTAGTTGTTCAACTTAATTTTCAAGGATAGTTTTCCAAGGGGGATCTTAAACTTATGGCTGGACTTTCCCAAGTCGTCATATAAGAAAGAAAGTGACGACTTACAGTTCCTCATTAATTATTCATAAGATCTACGTGACCTGACTTAACCCGATGTTTGTAATAGAATCTAACCGCAAGGAACTTGAAAACAAGGGGGTCAGTTGTATCAGTCTGCACAGGTGCGCTGTTTTGGAAATTGTGGCGCCAATATGTCCATTTTGACATACAGCCATTCATGTTGGTTTGCCCCCGTCAGTTTCCTTCAGTGAAAAGCAAAATCTTGTCTGCCATTGGTCAAACATTATGATCAAAGGTGCCGTCTGCCGTACCAAAAACCGTCCGGCCATCCAGCTGTGTTTTCCAGCTTTGAGCTGCTCGCAACAAGTCGTCAACTCCTTTCTTCCAGGACGACTTGGGCAAGTCCAACTTATTGCCGAAGCTGGGCATTGAATGCCACGACTGTAAATACAAATGAGGTCTGAAGTTTTGCACAACTTTTCTTCATTTCAATTCAATTCGAAGACTTGTGGAAAGTTCGCAAACCAGTAAGAGAAAAAGGACAAAGTTTTGGCTACAACTTTGGATACAAATAAAGTCTGAAGTATTGCATATTTTTTTTCTTCATTTCAGTTCAATTCGAAGACTTGTGGAAAGTTCGCAAACCTGTTAAAGAAATAGGAGAGTTTAACCTCGACGCATTTGATGAAGTCATCGAGGTAATTTTGCAGCTAGATTAAAGAGTCTTGCTCAATGCTGATGGTTAGTAAAGAAATAGCACGAGGGCCTAACCAGGATCAACTTTTTGATATCAGATATTCTGCCTTAGCATTGGCTCTAAACCTTTGAAAAGGGCTGGTGAAAACTCTGTGACCTGTTTCTTTTGGTTTGCGCGTTGCCTCAACTTCTTGTCAATAGAAACTCTTCCTTCCTGAACTCCTCCTCGTTATCTTGTGCCGATCATATTGATCCTCCGATTTTGATAGTGTTCAACTGGTTTTAGACCTGTCTAGTTTGGTTTCCCTAAATCATCTTTTTTCAATTTGCCATGTCGATAAAGAATGGCTAATGATAGTAGGGATGTAACTGAATCATTTGGCTGCTGCCATACAACTTTTTAATCATCGATTTTTGTTGATTAATGTTTGAGGTGTAAAAGATTTTCTCGGTTCACTCGTTTTGGGTCACCCGGTATTTTAGGCCCCCTTTGCGCTATACCGTTTTCAAATGAAAATCATGCCGTTTTGGCATTCCGTTTGTACGAAAACGCTTCGTAACCGGCACAAATAAAATGATTTGAAGACGGAACGATTCGAAAACGGCATTTGTAAACTTTTGAAAACGGAAAAATATCGCTATGGATTCGAAGAGAGACAACGGAACGATCTGCCTCTCTTGAATCCGTAATGAAATCATGCCGTTTTTAAGCGTCACTGGAATATTTCATGCCGCCGTTTTCAAATCGTGTCGTTTTCAAAATCGATGCCGGCCACGAAAACCCTTTAGCGTAAACGGAAGACCAAGATGGCATCATTTCGCGCCGTTTTCATTTGAAGACAGTATAATGTAAACATGGGCTTAGACTACATAATCTTCTCTTTTGCACCTTGTAGGAAGCATTGCTACCTGAAGCCAGTGATGACCATGGTTTACTGTACGAAGTGGAACCATATGCTATGTGGGAATACCGACACAAGATATTATCAGAAATAATTCATATTGGAGAATTCAATTTCATGAAAGAAATTTCAGAATTTCATCAGATCATGGAAGGAAACATCAGGTTTACTAGGTAAGACACAAACTTATTTGTCTGTAAATGTTCAAAAGGTGAACCAGGGTATTTTGCTAAAGTATTGATTGGTGGGAAATTTGTCCCCGTGGGCCCTTTTTAATACATGCTTGAATGCGTGCTCCTTGTATTTCACTCTTTCGAAAAAGCGTACGAGATTCTTTCACAACAAAACGATTCTTGCGGATTTTTGGTGGAATTTTCTTGAAAACAAAAGGATTTATGCCGAAGTTGTACGAGACTTTTTGGGAATGAAATGCCCCTCGTCTTTGATTATTTCAAAAGCCCAAGGGCTCGTGAAAGTTTCTTTTCAAGGAACTTTTCCTTGCTTCCCATGATTTCAAATTTTCGTCAATCATTCCCATATTTTGAAAGCAAGGGGTGATTTCTTGGAAGCAAAGGCCCCGTAAGGGGTGGTTTCTTGGATGCAGGGGGTGATTCAAATGTTACGTAGCAATTGCAACAAACCAAAGTTGCTCATGAAGAACCGTTCGTTTTATTTTATTCACGGGTATTTTCAAGTGAAATTTGATTTTTGAGACTGCCAGGACATGCCTGTTTTTACAATTTGAATAGGCCTGTCACAGTCAATCCGTACTTATAAGGAACGGACATATAAGAAACTGCTTTGTGCTTGCACCTTTACAAGGAACCACACATCTTTGTTGTTTCGATTTCTTATGAATTGTTGAGTGTTATGAAACAAAGTTTATTTAGTGTCAAAGATGTTATCCAAACTCTCATATTTGACATTGATGACACTCACATTAATCGATCTGTCATTATTTACGTATTTAGACCATAGGTTTTGGGAGACGTGGAAGTTCTTATTAGATTAATTATCGTTGTAAAGTATCAGAACTGCCAGGCCTACCTTTGTGTGCTCTTTGTTTTTCCATCCTCTCCTTTGTCCTGTCGCTTTAGCATTTTCAGTTGCTTTCTATTGTCATTCACCTTCCTGATCGCGCCATCTTGTTTCCAATGCTTTCAACAGCCTCATTTTGGTCTGTGAGAGCTCCTTCAATGGTGAGAGTGCGGAGTCACAACGGAGCGAACGAGCGAAAGAGAGAAACTTTTCTCTCTGTCGCCCGCTCGTTCGCTCCGCTGTGGCTCTGCACTCTCCCCACCCATTGAAGGAATGAGGATATCCAAACAGACCGAAATGAGGCTGTTGAAATTGGTGCAATCAGGAGGAAGCAACTGAAAATGCTAAATTGACAGGACAGCGGAGAGGATGGAAAAACAAAGAATACACAAAGATAGGCCTAACAGTTCTGATTCTTTACAACGATAATTAATCTAATAAGAACTTCCACGTTTCCCAAAACCCATGTTTAGACGTTTAACAGTGTATACCTTTCCAACTACTCATTATTGCCCAAACCTTAGGAATATTAGCTGATAGAGGAAAGTATCCCTTAGTAAACGAAGATTGTTTTGTTGGACACATTAGAAATCTGCCAGCCCCTTGCCAAGATATTTTCTTACACATACGAAACAAAACAGCCTGATTAAATTTTTCCACTTTCATGCATGCTGAGACTTACTGAATCTTGCTAGATCCAAAAGGATCACAATTTTGTTGTACAATAACAACCTGCGTATAAGAACCTGCAATTTTGCAAGTCAGCCTGATTAGGTTCTTATACCGGGTGAGTCAGAAAAAACGTGGGGCGTTTGGCGGACTGTGACGCCGCATTTAGCCATCCGATTGACGTGAACTAAATTTTTCCGTGCAGCCAAGAGTCTAACTTAGATCTTAAACTTTTCCCCATCGATATCGGTCATTCGATGCATTTGCCAAAAAAGATTTTCTTTATAAGACCTTGTATGTAAGTCTTGCAAACTGATGAAATCTTTAGCCAAGCCCCTTCAGCATTTTAGCCTTGCCAGAGTAGCAGGTGCATGTGGCATTGTCAAGGGATACTGAGATATTTAGACCTGGTTCACACTACTAGGTTGTTTGGGTCATTGCGGTCGTGCAGACAGACCCAAAAGACAACAACTCGGAGTTTGATGCACGACTCTAAGGACTCAAAAGACCTAGTGTGCACCAGGCTTTAGGAAAAGTGTTGTTTGCAAGCAGTCCCATTGCGATTTACAGAGCGTTGATCTGCTTGAAGAAACCTCTCTTTGCAAGACAAAGAAGTGTACATTATTAATGTCTTTCAAATATATTCTTCACTCGAGGCAAGTTATGATAAGACATCCCAGGGGAGAAAATAGTATCTTCTGGCTATTTTGTTTTCCCCTGATAATAGCACGTCTACCTGTAAACCTTGCCAAGATAAAATGCGGAAGGGCAATGGCAAAAGATTTCTCTATTTTTGCAAGACTCCCATACAAAGTCTTACGAAAAAAAATCTTTTTTAACAAATGCACCAAATGACCGATTTCGATGGGAATAGGTTTATGATCTAAGTAAGACCTTTGGCTTCAGCGAAAAATTTTGTTCAAGTAATCGGATGGCTAAATTCGATGTCACTGTCCGCCAAACGCCCCACGTTTTTTCTGACTCACCCGGTATATTAGTATTTAGTGGGAAATTAGGCTGTTCAGGTTCTTAAATTGGTTTTTATTTCATTCAGGGCTTCCAGGTATTTCTTTTGTTCATATTGAAACTGCAAGCCCATGATTTACTGTCAGTTCAAAGGCACTTGAGTTCATGAGGCTTGTTCACAACAGCAGTTCGTTGAAGAATCGGAAATTTTACAGAATGCAATGAAAAGCTTTCAAAGCATCTTTAGAGTTCTTTGCAATATGCACATATGACAGTATCAGTCTGTATAGGTTCAATGACAAAGCGACTGGAGTTTTGATCTAATTTGATGATCCCTACGAAGAAGAACCTATTTCAAATTTCAGGCTGAATGGGTTCTTATATATTGGGGCTCTAATCTCAGAATTTCAGCCTGTAGGTTCTTAATCACCAGGTTCTTATACTTGGGTTTTTGCTGTACTTTTACAATAGTTTTATAATGTTTTCTTTTTATCCAAGCTCTGGAACTTGCCATGGTTTTGTCATCTGGGTTGATTTTTTATTGGACGATGAAAAGAGTTGGAGCACAGGATATCAGGTATAAGTTTTCCTTAGTCCGTCTTATAGATATTAAGAAGCTTCGGAAACTTAAAGTTTTGGAACCAAGTGTTCTTTTGACACCTTTATGTCGAAAGTACTTTCAAGAGCTTTTTCTTTTAATATTGTTTATACACAAAAGAAACCCTTCAGCAAATCAAAGTATACAATATCTAATTACAATGATAAAAATCTAAGAATAAAAACCTAAAGCCCTATAAACCTAATTATTGCTGTTCTTCCAGGGAGTTGTGTTTGAGAGTTTAGCTCTTTAGATGCGCTTTCAGTTGTTTTTTTTAAACGATCTAATGTCGGTAGATCACGAATTTCAGCAGGTGTGTCATTCCATAATGTTAGAGCTGCCTAATGAAAGCCTTTTTTGGCAAATTCAGTCCTATATCTAGGAATCTGGAGATCTTTACAGTGCCTCGTATTGTAGGTCGAGTGAAAAGATCTCGGTTGGAATTTATCCCATAGGCTTTCAGGGCATAGTCTATTCATAATCTTGTGGGTCATGACATTCCTGTCGTAACGGAAAAGATTTTCCATGTTCAACCAGGAGGAGCTTCTGAAAGTTTTTTCTGGCTAAATTTCTTGATCCGATCTTTATTTTAAATTAGGTTAACTGTTTTCAAATACAGCCCATTTCAAGCTAGAGATTTGATCTAAAAGCTGCAATTTTTGACTTGCAACAAGTCTCTCTCGCGGCAAAAACTGGAGAAGGAAAAGAGCGAACGAGACTTTCATTCCTTCTCCCGTTTTTGCCGCGAGAGAGACTACCATTGTTCCTAATAGTTTCCGAAAACATTTTTTCCGAGACTTTGGATATTAATGTCAGGGCTCAAAAAAAACGAAGTAGCGTGGTAGCGGCGCTACTAGGAAGGTAGCTAAAATGCTCAAATTTGCCAGGAAGGAAGAAGGGAAAAGGGAGAAAGAAACGGAAGGAAAGGGAAAGGAAGGGAGAGAAATGAAGAAAGATGGCGAAAGGAAAGGAAAGAAACAAGGAGAGGTGGCGGTATATTGAGAAAGAAGAAGAAAATATATAAGAAGAGACGACATTGCTCAGCTTGCTGCCAGGAAAGAAATAAATTTTTTGAGCCCTGATTAATGTTCTCAAGTGAGAATCATATTTTTACGTTTGCCAACGGCAAGTAAAAATAATTGTTAGTATGGATAACAGTTTTGCTCATGTATGCAATAAATAATGCCTTGGAACAAGGGGCATTTCACTCATTCCAAAAAAGCGTATAAGATGTTTTTAACAACAATAGGATTTTTACAGATTTCGAAGGATTTTTCTTGGAACAAAAGAATCTTTGCTATAGGTATACCAGATTTTTGGGAGTGAAATGCCCCTCAGCTTGGAAAAAATTCATTTCAGCCTCTTTCTCTTACTTTCTTTGTAATTGTATTGGGGGGAGGGCGGTATCTGCACCTATTATCTGACAGGGACGTGTGGTGTTTTGCCCGAAAGATTGGTACCCATCATTCATTAACTTTTAAAAAATTTTAGGACCATAAGTCAGCAAATCTAAGGAAAATCTGAGCCTTAATTCCGGAAATTATGAAAATTTCCCCATGATCACTGTGCACTTTGCAAAATTTAAAGACAGCAAAACAAAACACAAGGATAAATAAAGGTAAATAAATAATCAATCAAAACATCCGTGTCCTAACACCCTTGCCATAAGTAACGAAAATGATCATCTTATCATCTGTAAATATATTTGAATCATTTACGAAAAAAGATTTTAAAAAACTTTTATAGAAGGTTTGATAATGGAATTTTGGGGATTTTCATATGGGAGTGCCCCTTGGGACAGCTGATAGAATCGGAATCATGAAGGCCTTCGGGCCAATAAGTTATAATTTATCAAGTAACACATGGAAGGTATTTCTTGTCGTCATTCTTGTCCTGAGATTGTAATTTGCTTCTTATTTTAAGTTAATATTTTTACTTTGCATGTTAATTTTCTTCAATATAGACAACATCAAATTCATGGGTAAAGCACAGCAAACAAGGAGTCCATTTTGTTAAAGATCCTCAAAGTGTTAGCAAAGAAATGTCCACAGACTATAGAATTACCTTCGAACCAAGTTCATGCAAGATATTATTTCAGTTTGGAGAGAAGGTGTAATAGATAAATAAATTAGGTATCAATTTCTTGTAAAATTTTTGGGTAGTAGATAAAGGAATGAAATAATATATGAGTTGATTTTACTGACATTATTACTTTGGCTTTCGACCACAATGCAATGCGTCTTTGTTACTGCTTTGTTGTCGCCTAATCGCTTGGGATGACCACAATGCAATGCGTACTTTGATATCGAAATCAGGGATGGCCATTCTGAAAGAGGTATTTCCTTTGTGATATTTGGCTAGTTCAGCATGCATCTGCCACAAAACTTCATGTTTGTGTGGGCTTAATGAATGTTTGGATATCCAATGCTTCCCTGAGAGAACAAAATCTTTGTGAACTCAGATGTTCACAAGCTATTCACCGAAATGATGCTTGCTTCTCGTTGCATGACTTCCATGCTACATGACAAGTATTTGGAGGCCTTTTGCCTTTGGAGAAGCTTTTGGGAATTTCCGAGAAACGTTTACGCGGTGCTTACGATTCAAAGCAAGAGAAAAAGGTCAAATTGCAGGATTTGTTAGGCCTACAAACATCATCATGAGCCCTTATTTGTTTCCACGTTTTATTTCAAATGTTTTGGGAAAGGAACAAATAAAAATAAACGTTCCTTTTAATCCGGCTGTTTTTTTGCAGACTAGTTCGAAGGTCAGTTACATCTGAGTGTGACATTGCGGAGTGTGACGTCGTACTTCGTCATCAGGAATGATTCGGTTGGATTTCGTACACACCTAGGGAACCCACTTCGCAATCCTTGTCTCAGCTTTTGCTTCGCAACAAGGTTTCCCTGCTCCTGCTTTTATGAGAGTGACTTGAAACCTCAAAATCCCTCTCGCATGCGCGCGCAAGTAATCTGCTCACACCCAACAAATGATGTAAATATTCAAAAAAATCTTGCGAAAATTTCAGTTCAGTTCAGTTCATATGATTTTAAAATTCCACTACATACAATAACAATTTAACTAAACAATTACACTATATACAACAATATTAAAACATTAAACCAATATAATTAACCACTAATACAATGATAATCAACTAAAAAAGAAAACAAATTACGGGAATTGTATGCAGGGGAATTTCTTAAGGAGGAGCTCTCTCAGTAGCTAAGCTAATCGCGGAGAGAGCACCCCCTGTGTTAAGAATTATTAAAGGACTTGACAAATTGGTTCTTCACCTGTTTATTCGGTTTCATAATAGAATAGAACTACAGGGTGAATAATGACTTAAGTTTGGTAATTATTTTCAAAGAAGAAGGATTTGAGTTTTTGACGAAAGCTACGAGCAGATGGTGAACTTTTTATAACCATGGGAATGTTATTCCAACACTTTGCTCCAAAGAAACGCACAGACCTGAGACCATATTGAACTGTGTTTTTCTGAGTAAAGAAAATATCGTTCTTGCTAGCTTGCCGCGTACCATATTGATGAACAGTTTCAACTAATGCAAAGAAAGAAGAAAATAAGAAGGAGCGATTTTATTTACACAATCATAAACAAAAGTAAGCAATTTCAACTGAAAGAGGTCATGCAGCTTTAAAATTTTCAAATTCAAGAAGATAGGTGTAGAAGGTGAAGTAAAATTTTCAAATGACATTGCCCTTACAACCCTTTTTTGTAACAAAAATACTGGATTAATATAGGTTTCATACGTTAGTCCCCAAACTAAAATACCATACTGAAGAAAAGGTGAGAATAGAGAATTGTAAAGACAAATTAACACATCAATGGGTAAAAAGTGTCTTACTTTGAAGAACATGCCACAGGTTCTAGCAAGCTTTTTTGAAAGTTCAGTCAAGTGATATTTCCAAGAAAGATTTTCATCCAGAAGAACGCCAAGAAATTTGACATAAGAAGTTTTCCTGATTGGAAGATTTCCAATTTTAATACTGACAGCTTCAGTGATAGAATGCTGAGGAGACTTAAAAATGATAAAATTTGTCTTATCAATATTCAGTGACAGTTTGTTCACATCAAGCCACATTTTCACCTTTTTCAATTCTTTTTTTACCGTTCTTTGCAGCATGTCAAGATTGTTAGATTCATAATAAATATTAGTATCATCAGCAAATAAAAATTCTTTGAAAATCACAATAATTTCAAGAACCTATAAATCCCGAAAAGTCGTAGGAATGGTATAAAGTCTTTACAGTCCCAGAAAAGATTTCAAATCTCTTAATAAATCAGAGTGATATTTTTAACAGTCCAAAAATTTCGCAGGCCATTTTGGGAGTAATTTCCCAAGTGAACCCGAATTTGTCTCTCCCTGTCACCTCGGCGCTCTGTAAAGAAAGTGGAAGCATTTCGCACCTCTTCTTGAAATAACAAGGAAACGTTCACTTTCTCCCTGAAAGACGTTTTAACGAACGAGGATTTTAGTTGGTAATCACTTTGAAGCTACACAAAATACAAAGCAATCTTTGCAGCTCGCTTTCAGTTTTGTTTTGGTGATTTCGTTGTTCTTTTGTTTTCAAGTAGTCTAATTCATTTCTGGCGAGGGATTTCCCCGTTTGACAACAAAAAGACGAAACCAAAATTCAAATTCCACACAGCACAAATAAATACCGTAGCTTGCGCACTGAAATCCATGACTAACTTCCTGAATGTTAGCAAAACAACGAGCTTGAAGAGGAAAATAAAAAAGTTGGTTATGGCGTTCATGAAAATGGTGTTGTTGATTTTGGTTGCAGCAGGAACTTGCGTTGCGAGAGATGTCAAAGAATCCAAAGGCAAAACATTTCCACCGTTCACAATTTTTGACGATCATCATGGCCAATATGTGAGAGTGACTGGTAAGTCTGGAAGATATAATCGGAGTTCCAAGCTCACACTGAAAGGAAATGAAATACGCAGGACCAAAGCCAATTGGGGCTGGGGGCAGAGTGCCCCCAGGAGACCATTTGTCGGAAATGTTGCTCTTTTGTCGGATATTTTGTGACTTAAATGACTAGTTTCGGAGGATTTTGAGGAGAAATAATGCATAAAAACATGAATTTATTTGTGCTAAAACATAAATTCCAACAAAAATTATTGAATTTATGGCACATCTGTAATTGATAGTCACTAATTGTGTTGATTTCAAGGTTTGCTTGCGAAATGTGGCCAAATTTTAGTCACTGAGGAGTTATATCGGTCATATAATGCATAAATTTAACCTATGTTCCTGCAACTGTTGTTGTTGCTGTTGTTGTTGATGGTTTTGTCGTCGAAAAAATTTGGTTTTTGGCCCCCTCCCCCTAGTTGTAGCTATTTTAACATAGCGTGTCTTTTTATATGGTATAGTCATTGGTCATTGTCTTTCACTCCTCATGGTATCATACGTGTAGTGTTGTAGTATAGTAATTAGAAAGGTATAGTAAAATGTTAGATATATTGTAAACTTTTTATTCGGGATAAAGTACACCATCATCATCAGCGATGTTTGTTGCAAAAGATCCGTTGTGGGGGGGGGGCATGACTTGCGGATGGACGGGGGTCTGCCGCCCAGTTTCCAGAAAGGCACGTTCTCCTAGTTACCAAAGCCTGCTGTCATACCCACTTTTATGATGATTTTTGGCGGAAAACCACCCATTTTCGGCTATTTTCCGTTTATTTCTGGATAACCCACCCATGTTTAAGGAAAATCTGCCGAAAAAGGGGCCCTCGTTTAGAGAATTTTGGGCCCCAAAACCCACCCATATCGGCGGCACATACCCGTACCCTCATGTTTTGTAACCCACCGGGCAAAAGACAGGCCAATGAAGATCTTGCATCATGTTCACATTAAAGGTGGCTTTTTAAATTTTTCATGCATCATACCATCATATTTCAGGCCCTCTTCGCCTCAAGATCGATTACAACATTTCTAAGTACCCCCCATACAAGCTGTCTGATATGGTGCATTATTCCATTGGTGGATATTCCAGTGAGTCGACTTAATACTATTTCATATTTACTGTTTTTACCTTTCATATGTAAAATGTTATTGACTGACTCAATATTTCAAATACGTAGCAGTCTGACTAAGACAGTCCTCTGTTTTCTATTTATGATAAGAAGCTCTGGGCAACAATAGCTTTCTCGAAGCACCACATCTTCTATATAATAGATAAGGCCTTCATGCCAGACATTTGTCAAGGCCTTGGAGATGTCAAGATAGGGGGAATGAACTTCTACGGTAACAGCCCCCAGTAACGACCCCGCCGGACATTGAAAGTACAGCGGGGAAATTATGAAACTATACATTTGGCGGAGCAATAAAGCCTTTTGCGGGGCATTTTTTAACATTGTAACTAGTGGGCCATTGGCCCCTGTAGGCCCCCAGTCTGGCCCTGTAGTGGAGTAAAAATCACCATTTTTGGCCCAGTAGTTTGGGCCCTTTTCATTCAATTTCCTTTATCGTTTTACTCCTTCATTGTCAAACACCAAATAGTTCTAAGATAAAACAGTAAATAACGTAAAATGTGCGACGTTTGGAGCAGAGCCTGTTATCAGGCCAAACATAGTTCTGCCAGTAAAATTGAGTGAGATAGACGCTCAGCCTTAGATGGACCCACGATGGACCCCTGATGGACCTTTCTATTTTTACATTCTGGGCCTATAATTGTTACAATTTATACAGGAGTCATCTTTGTGCTTTCCATTTTCCAACATGGGCAAAAGGTGTTGCGGCGCAGTGGACCAATCCTATGACAAGGGCTAGTGGGTTCGATTACGTCTTTTCTACTTTTGCATTCCACGCACTTGCGCTGAAACCTCCAACTTCAACTGTACATACCTTCTTCTCAGCTATGGGCAGTTGGAAATGAAAAAACTGGTGGTAAACCTCAGTTTTGGGATATTTCACTCGAAGGTTGCTGTCCTCAGAAATAATCAGAAAATGATAAAACAAAATTATCAGGAAAACTGCTTGCTCAGAAAATTTCCTATAATGAACCAAATTTGTTTCTCTATGCTGATATACAGAAATAATGGAATAATCACACAGTTTGGTGGCAATTTGAGGGTCTTCAAGGGCTTTACTTCGCATATGATCGCCCAGTCGTAGAATTCCACAGAATCTCCAGGGGGGGGGGGCAAGTACTGTAAAATATTTGATCCCATGTTTGTCCGAAGGAATTGGAAAAAATAACCGTTTCTTTTGTGACACAGTATTACTTTCCTGCTCAAAACAACAAGTTTTTGGGACAATGTCAAATCTTAAAATCAGTCTTCCATTTCCATCAATTCCTCATGAAAATCAAATTGTCTCTCCTATCTAATCAAAATCCTAAACCTTACCTGTAAGCTGGTTCTATCTTTGTCCGCCAAATCTAAGCTCAAAAGATCAGCATTAAAAATTTTCACATAAGCGGTTCTACCTTCGTCCACCAAATTGAAAAAACCAGGAATTCCTTTTTATCACCAAACTGGTTCTACCTTTGTCCGTCAAATTTACGGAAAAAAATGCCAGTTTTGGGACAAATCATAAGAAACGTCAATGAATTTTTTAGGACCTGGAGACAACTTCGGAATTGCCGCTTGAAGACTACCAGTTTTGGGACTCTGCTGCTCTATAGATATGATTACGACGGTAATGATGCCTGTAGGATAATCTCTTCTGGATTCACTGCGAACGACATGAGATTTTAGTGAGCAAGAAAAACCGGCTTTGGGACTCTAGTGCCTTAATGGCTGCGAGTTCCACTTGGTTTCGAAAAACGGTATTTGGCCGAAACTACAAGTTTTCGGGGCAAACATTGGCAGTGATTAAATTGTCCATCAAATCGAAATTGAAGAAGAAGAACAACGTAAATTTGTCATCAAAAACGACCAATTTTCGGGACAAAGTTGGTGAAAATTATTTCATGAACTACCTGTTTTCGGACAAAGGTAGGACCATCGTTCTTTGTGTGACATGCCTGCTCTTGAATCTCCTTCGAGAAACCAGCAGTCTTTTTAACCCATTTTAAGTAAGCTGATCTGAGTAGCATGAACCAAAATTTTTCTGCTCGCTTCGCTCGCATGTCCACATAGTTTTTCGTTTTCTATCAAGTGCGCTTCAAATTTATTGGATAATTTGTATGGAAGATATTTGAGTAAAGCCTAAAAAATATTCAGAAATGAAATGAAAAATAGGCAGTTTCAAAATTCTGTAGGATGACCCCTGAATAGCGCATGGTTACATTGTATGCTTTGTTTGTATACTTGTAAGAGTACTTTCTCCTTTTATCCGAGAATTGGGCCCTTATGGTCATTCTGGCCCACTTGTCAAATTTCCTTAACAAATGCCCTGCCCTTTTGGCTCCCTTTTGGCTATTATCTGTGAAGGAACTTGGTATAATTTTTGACGGGGAAACAAAAATTTCAACAGGGAAGCAACAGATACAAGGCAGGGAGAGTGCTTTGAACTCAAACTTGGTGGGAAACACATTTTCCTGGCGGGTCATCCTTTAACCTTGGCGGGGCAGCGTTTCAGCGGGGTCGTTACTGGGGGGGGGTGTGGGATCAATTTATCTATCGTTGGATTATAAAATCAGATGTAACCTCTCCTATTCAAATCGTTGTACATATTCAAATCTTAAATGTAACTACCGACTCATTCGCTGTTGTTTTTCGTCGTTTTGCGGTGTTTCTACCTACAAATCATAAAATAAGCTTGCTAAAAAAGGGGCAGATTGGTTCCAACGTTGAATGATGTATATACGACATTGTGTAAGAAAATAGTCGATGAAATATTTGTAAGTCATTAAAATATACAATTCAAAACGGATATCTTAAACAATTATTATGAACTGCCCAAATTTGGAGTGATAATGCGGTGTAATTTGCAAGGATAGTTTCTCCGTACCAACTATTAATCTTTGATTTAAATTGACAGTTGATCTTGCAGTAAATTGATCTTGCTGCATTATGTTTTCTAGGCGTGGAAGTTCTGTCCTTGTTCCTGAATGGAGCCATAAACTATGAAGGGATGCCCTTGATCACCTGGGATGGAGTTGATGACCAATGCATACTTCATGGAGGAATGCGCTGTCCTTATCCTAAAAACAGTATGTTTCAAATTTATTGCCTCGAATGTTATATGGCGTTCGTCTTTGACCCTTTAAACAAGTCCCTTGTATCCCTGCGGTAAACCTTGCTCAACAGGGACTCATAATGAAACAGTGAAAAAGTTGACCCTATTTTCTGTGTTCATCAATCGAGTTGTGATGGAATCACAGCCTCAAATCTCGAATCACGATCTTTAATCCCGAATCACGACCTCGAATCATATTTGTTGGTTGTAACCATGGTAATTCACAAATCTCGCAGTTTGATTGGTACTCTAGGAGGTTTTGGTCTAAACAGGACTAGGTTTCTCAGAGTAATGAGTCTCTATTGACCGAAAAAGTTAAGATGAGCAAATGTTATGAGTCTCTGCAGGGGCGATTCTGACACGTGAAGAATGTTTCAGAATTGTCCATAATACTTCTCAAATGGATTAAAATCCTTACCTGCCTGTTTTTGTGGGTATTCCCTTTGATTTCCTTGATTTTGTTTGAGCCTTATTGCTCGCTGCAAGTCTCATCCCGTCTGCCATTTTGAAATTTGAAATTCGGCCGTTGGCTGACTTTGCAAAAAGTCATATTTCTCAAGCAGGTCTTCTTGCAAGCAAACCCAAGGGTTTGCTTTCAAGAAGACCTGCTTGAGAAATATGACTTTTTGCAAAGTCAGCCAACGGCCGAATTTCAAATTTCAAAATGGCAGACGGGATGAGACTTGCAGCGAGCAATAAGGCTCAAACAAAATCAAGGAAATCAAAGGGAATACCCACAAAAACAGGCAGGTAAGGATTTTAATCCATTTGAGAAGTATTATGGACAATTCTGAAACATTCTTCACGTGTCAGAATCGCCCATGGTCTCTGTTGACCGACGCGCCATCATCAAGGTGCACAGGGAAACAAGGGACTCCAAGTCTTATGTCTAGACCGTTTTCTACTCAACCGGTTTACTTCTGTTGTAGAATATATTCATACTTCTGGCAAAACGAACTTCAAAGATCTTGGCCTTCTGCCTGTAAGTATATCATGAATATTGAAACAAATTAGGAGATCGGCTATACTGAAGAGAATAAGTTTGTCTTTGATCTAAAGGGTGTCCAAAAAAATTGTACCCCGTTTGTGTGGTAACTGTGGAGGAGCTATAGATTCAACTATCTCGGTTTTTGCACAGTTGTATAGGCCAGGCTTCAAACTGCAGTTTGAGACGTTATACGAGTCAATCTGACAAGTGGTTGCTGATTTATTGTAGAGAAAAGGCTAAATAAGTTGTTGCTTGAAGACAGCACTGCTGTTGTTCTCCAGCGATGTCAAAATAATAAATTAAGATTCCGAAGAAAGGGTTCTTGTATCGGTATCAAAATTTTGCAAACTTTTTAACCCTATTTTTTTAATAACTCTGCCAGGAAGAATTCTATAGTCATGAAACTTCTTCACTTTTTGCAACTACTTAATTTGCAACTTCTCTAAAAGTTTCATTGAAGTATTTTGAAAATGAGGGGGCGAGAGACAGTTTTCTGGGACTGACACAGGAAAAATCGCAAATTCTCAGATCTCAATTATCGCAAAAAAGAGCAGAAGTGAAATGTTTTGCAAATTTCTTTTGTAATTTTGTGTTATTTGATGCATTCTATCACAAGTATCATGTTTGGATGGAAAATGTGCTCCAAATTTAATTTTATCGCGATTTTCCTGATTTTGGCCAATTTTACCGCTTTTTTTGACCACACAAAAGAAATTGCTGACGTGAGCGAAAATGATGGCAATTTTTAGGTTAATTTTTATATTGACAGAAAGTGCATGCCTGAGGCTTTTAGCACACCAAATCTTGTCGCTCTACCTATTACCAGTCAAGAGTTAGGTAGGGGGGCTTTTTTGCCCCCAACCAAAATAGGACTATCAAACAGCCTAACCACTATAGGGTTAAAGGGTTGGCAGTGTTGCCTATTCATGAGAGAGCACTTTTTAACTTTCGAAAATAGTAGTGAAAATGTTAATACGGTATCATAACCCTTTCTTTGAAAGCTCACTTCATTTGCTGGGGAACAACAGAAGCGCTGTCTTTGAAGCAGCCACTTATTTTGCCTTCCTCTGCGATAAATCAGCGAGCATTAGTCAGGTTGACTCACACTTGGTCTCAAACTCTTAGTTGAAGCCTGACCTATGCAACAGTGTTAAATCCAAGATAATTGAACCTGTAGCTCCCCCAACATTATGCGCATAAATTAGCCAAATAAAGTAGTGCCGGATGCACCAGGAATCCCCCGCAACTCGTCTTGCTTTTGTAAAGCCATTATACTAAAGTTTTAGTCATCCATTAAGAAAAAGGAAGCTTGGGCCATTCGTACGGCGTTTCCACTTAGTAGGAGCCTACCAAATAGAAATTTTACCTTCATATTTATCTGCCCTTTTTACGCCGGCCCTACTTGAACGCCGGCCCTAATTTCGCCAGTCCTAAAATTTGCTCTAACACCATTTAGGGCCGCCTTTAACGCCACTCAAAGAGCAAAGGAAAGGAAATATTGATAATGGATATCTTTATGGACTTCTACGTCATTTGTTCTACTTCTTCTTTAAAAAACCGTGATTTTAATCAATAACAAATGTTTCGTTGTTTTCTACATCTTCTCCTTCATCCGACTGCACCTTTCTTTGAAATCCGTTTCAGGACATTGACGCTGTTGATGGAACATCCTAAAGAACCTTCACTTTACTTTTGTATTCTGTTTTATCAACATCTTGAGCAAATTTTGGCCAAGGATATAGTACCCTGGGTACCAGAGCCAACAATTTCGAGGCTCTGGTACCCAGGGTAAGGATATAGAAACACTTTAAAATTTTCTTCTGATCTAAAAAGCTTTTGATTTCTTCATAGTGACTATGATTTCTTCTACATCTGCCCCAGTTCTCGTCTGCACTACTAATTTCCAATTTTTATTTTTCATAAAGTACAAGTACTTTAAGCTGCAGGGCCTACAATTACCTTTCCTGTTTGAAAAATACATAAAATGTGGTAGGTACTAGCAAATATAAGCATTGAAAAATTAACGCCGCTTTTCGAAAAAAGTCCAATTTTTTGGCCCTTTTTACGCCGGCCCTTTTAACGCCACTTTTTCTTTTAGCAGAACCTGCTAAAGCTTTAATTTGATCCCGAGTGTTGAATCCAAGACTGTACTTACGTTTTTGTTTGTTTGCCATATATCGCCGTTTAACCAAAATTTAACGCCGTTTAACCAAAATTAACGCCATTTAGGGTCGGCGTAAAAAGGGCCGATAATGTATTGAATCTTGAGGCTTGATTGGGCCTACAGTTTCTTGTAAGTATTTTTGTACCAAAAGATGGTGTAGCAGCCAGACGAAGAATTCGAGCTTGTCTGATCAATGTACATTGTCATCTCATTCTCCTAGGGCTTGTATCAAGGCAAAGCGGACTGCTTCGTTGAGACCAAGCAGCACGTACGCGTCAGACTTGGTGGCGTAGAATTCGCGATGAAAGTTCATGACGGCTAAGAAGTTGAACCTGATTGACTGTAGTCTGTAGCAGCTTGAAAACAAAAGTTGTGTTTAACCTAAGTAGCTTCAGTGGTGGCGCCAGCCCAGAAAGAGTGGGGTGGAAAAGAGATAGAATCCATGGCCATAAGGTATACCTGACGATTTTTATGTCGTTTTTGCATGGGAATGAATACCAGCCTGAGGAAAGTGGGGTGGACATATCCACCCCAGTCCACTCCGTGGCGCCGCCCTTATGTAGCTTGCCAAAGTGTTTTTGCCTTCCTATCGTTGTCTCCCTGGTTGTATCGTTGTAATCATAGAAATGGCTGCAGTTATCTTAACCGACAAACTTTGTAGGACGAAACTTGGCACAGTGGTGTACATAAACAAACTCTACACAATGGGCTAATTTTCTCAGTCTTTATTACATCCATGACGTCACTATTTGCTTGCTATTGGTAATTATTGATAATGTTTAAGGTTATTTTCTTCAATCATTTCTTTCGTAATGGGACAAGGATGTATTACAAAGCATCAATAAGTAAAAATCCGCAGTATGATATCTATTTAAGCTCATTATCTACATCATATATTCATCATTCATTTACCACAGGTTTGATTGTTTAATTTAAACCCCTAATTGAGGGGGATGAAAGGGCAGTGGTACCATGGTACCAGAGGAATGGTACCTGGCACAACATCGTGCAAATGTGGTGGAACCTGGTACCAATGGTAGGGGTACCGGTACCAAGCTTATATGAGTCGGTACCAATAAAAATTTCGTCCATAGATGATTTTGGGATTCATAGAACAAATTTTTAGCTTTTAACAGCGCAGACAGTGACACAGATGCCACGATGACGTGGTCAGGAGTGGTTTGGTCTTGCCCATTGGTCTCAAGAGTAACTGACGTAGACCTCCATTCAGAATTCGTCATATTCATAATTAACTGTACTATATTGATAGCTCCTTCCCCCAAAATTGGTGGTACCAATACCTTCAATTTGGGTGGAGCCTGGTACCTTATGAGTTGGTACCGGTACCAAAGACTCCCCCTGTCATCCCCCCCTAATTGCCGATTCAAATGCTATAGAATGTCTATGACTAGTGATCAAGAGAAGCAATGCTGGTTATTTTTTATCAAATACATTTGTTATCATTCACATGACGTCATAAGCACTGATGACATCATTAATTTTAAAATTGGTGACGTCATCAAGGACGAATGAAACTGTACATCATTTGACAGCTCTCGTCAAGAACTATCGATATGGTGGTATTTAAATTATTTATGATCATCCTGGAAAAAGATTTAGTGTCTACCATTGGTTCTTTTTAAAATATTTAAGTAGAAAATCAAATTTGAGGAAATGAAGCAAAGTTTGAGTTCTTTATCTTTCAAACTGACGACACTGCATCAAATAATCTTTTCGGCGGGCACTTTGTGCCCCCCCCCCCGGTGGTGATGGGGCTAAGAAGAATCATATTGAATAGATCTTGCTTAGGCTCTGGTTAGCGATTGATAGTTACTTTTATCAAATTTTTTTTTGAAGATGCACATGCGTCGGAATAATCAAGGAACATTTATGGTGATTTAAAGAATTTGAATTCATAAGGTCTGAGGACTGACGACTAACGACATAAGGTCTATGAACGTGAAGTCATAGTTAAACTATGGTGAAGTAAAATCAAAGCTCTTTATGATGTTATTTAAATTCTTGAAATTGCCATAATTTTGAAATAGATCGATATAAATGTAAAGATTTTTTTGTAAATTTCATACACAGAGCAAAATTGTAGCCTAACAAGTTTGAATCAAGCAACAAAATTCTTCCTCTGCCACGCCTCTTATCCGAAACGGTAAATAGATTCTTTAGATTGCAGTTTTTTGTAATCTCATCAGTGCTTTGGAACGTTTAGTACGAAGGGTATGCACGACCATGCGGGCTTGCCGATTTTTGTAAATTTCCAAATTCTGAGGGGCTGCTGCCCCAGCCCCCAGCCTTCTACACCTGTACTCTCGAGTACCGAATAAACAGGGGGTGCGAATAATTAGGGGATCTTTTCTTATGTATTCAAAAATGATTCCATCCTGTGCTCGATCAGCGAGCCCATTATCCACCATTTCCCATTGTGCAACCACAACAACCTTAGCTTAGGCCCAAAGAAACACACACTCAAGAAGAAGCGCGTGCAGGAACCCAGAAACATAGCAAGTGCCTTGCCGCACTCGCAAAATAACTTCAACAATGCCTCAAGGCCATCGAAAACTAACAGCAAAGAAGCCTAAAGATGTTGTAATAAAGCAGAAAGGAAAGGATAAAGTGAAGAAGAAAGCACCAAAGCTCAAGAAAGGAGGTAAGCATCCAACAGGGTGAATCTGAGTGTCTGTTTCCAGAAGATCTTCGGAGCAGAGAAGAGAAAGAACTTATTTGGCTTCTGGCGAACATTATGGTGCAAAAAGAGGCCTTAAAACATTTGGCCATTCAAATGTCTTATTGTATATAAAACAATTGTTCCTTTGACGCACACCACTTGGCGCGCACAAAATTGTTGATCTTCAAAATATTTGGTGCAGAGCAGCACCGAGATTCACCCTGGGTAAGCATTACCTGTCAATGATTGCGAGCAAAGTAGGCAAAAAAAATACAGTTGGTGTAGACCAGCCACAAGGAGGCCTGATCGCGCGTCGTGGAACACCCCAGAACAACCCAAGAACAAGCCAGGAACAAGGGGAACAACCTTAAGAACAAGCCAGAACAAGATTTAACTTAGACTTTCTACAGCCACAGTTTTCAACAGATTTAGTGGGAAAACAAAACAGAGTTCTTTTAACTGAAACTAGAGTTGTATTACTCTTCCAAAACACGATAGACTTAATACAGTTTGAAAACATTCGATCACCTTACTTTCTGTTTGCTAGTGGGGTAGTTGCACTTTGCGGGTGTTTTTAATATTTCTTCTTACAATGCTCCCTGATCTTGTTGGATTGTGATAGAATTTGGCGCTCACCACATTCTAAAGATTTACAAGTTTTGTAATTAAAAGACAATATTAAAAAACACCCCTAATTACGGTGGTGGGCATAGCACTAAGGGGTCTTCGACAAACGATTTTCGTCACACTTAACGGAATTGGGCCATTAGGGGGGGGGGAAGGGGGTCCAGCTCAAATCCGTTAAAAATGTTGCTTTTGTGACGAAAATTGAAATAAGCCCCAATATTACATCAATCTTTAAAGATTAGCTTGTAGCAGTAAATTTTTCGACAAGGCGCCACCTAATTTTAACGTCACAAGTACAGCGGAGTCGCGGTAGGCCTTAGGCCTCAATCCAAGACACAAAGTAGGCATATGGAGAGGGTTTGTAGGAAGTCCACGGCAAGAAGAAAATCTAGCGGCAAATTTAGCGGCCCGTTAAGAAGGGGGGAGGGGGCAAGCCGTTAACAGCCCAATTCCGTTAACTGTGACGAAAATTATTTGTCAATGACCCCTAAAAAGGTAAAGCTGACCTTATTTCCATAATGGTCCACTTAGATGTGCTAGTGCAAGGAAAACCATAAGGGAAAAAAGTACAGAATGGTAGTTATTTTTGTTGAAGCATAGTTCATAAGACCAAACCATGACTAGGATAGATGGTGAAGGGTCTTGATAGCATCGCTATCCTCCTCTCACTGTATATTTTGGGGAATTTTTCTTTGAACTTATGTTTTAAGGTATAGACGCTGTTTGTTAATGTTAGTTCAGATGAAAGACTAGCAAACAATATCAATATGTCCAAACAGGATCAAAGAAAAATTCTTTAGAATGTATTTCTGAGATAAATCCTTATGCCAATATTAGCTGCATTGCAATCTCTTTATCCTGTGGAATTTCATTCCAAGAGGCGTATCATTCTGTTAAAATCTCTCACGCATTTGTCAAAAAGGATCTATTGTTTTAAAAAACCTTGTATGCAGTACTTATTTTCAGAGTCTTACAGCCCTCTTTTTATCTGACAGACCTCTGTTTTGCATTTTCCCAAGAAACCATGGTCAAATCGCATCAGGAATCCTGAATAGAGTCCTTTCTGGCTTGTTCTTATGGGTTGTTCCGCCTGTTCTCAGGTTGTTCTTGGATAGTTCTTCACTTTATGCTGTTGCTGCTGCTCTTTCTAACTGCAACATACAGACAGCAGTACTTTTTTCTTTGAACCGAAGAAAATTGAAATTCATACTATCTAGTGGTTGATTGTTTATCTCTGTCTTTCCTCATACTCCCAAATCATGGCATCACTTTTTCGGACACCTTTAAGAGAGCCTTTTCGGACACCCAATGAATTATGTTACAAGTACCCTCATTAGAAATGTTGACAATTTTCCTTTTTTGTGCCAAATTTATCAGACAGGATTTTTTCTTGATATAAAATCATTCTCTTAATGCCAGTCCCACCCTTTCAATTGATACACTAGTTTGTAATTTGCTTTGCGTGAAAGTGACACAATTAATGTAGAATGTTTGCAAGAAGGACACCAATAATTGACGTAAATGTAGAATTCTTACAGGCCCCTTCTGATTCCAGGCCCTTGACTTTTTACCCCATCCAACCCCTCCCTTGATGGTCCTGTGTTGATATCAATGGTTCCATAATGACACAGGGGTATGATGTTTTTGAGTAACAACATGCTGTATACTGTGTGACATTGTTGTTGTGGCTGAGGTGAATTGAAAGCATAGCTGTTGAAACCACATCAAAGAGAATCGGTTGCATGATGTTCAGGCTTATATGCAGAGATGCAAGTCTTGAATTTGCCAAATGTTATTTTTCTCACCAGCAATGAAAATAGCACCAAAGAAAAAAAGCAAAAAAGAAGAGATCAAATTTAAAGAGGTATGTTCTGCATATTTTTTTATTACTCTTTGCTAAAATTTCAAAAAATGTCCGTAGGTAGGGCATCTCTGACAACAGTTTGCAACTGGGCTGTAATTTTGGGCATGGTTTGGAGATACATAGCAAAATGGAAGCAAGGTACAACTTTAAGATGCATTTTATAGGCTTTTAAAGCCCATGTTACCTTACCACTATGGAATGAGCCAAAAAAGTTCCCAATTTTGAAAATACATAACACCAAGAATACTTCACCGATTTGAATGATTCAAATGCTTGTTGACAGCCGAAATATCAAAGTATTTTTTTAATTTTTCCTGTTGTCTCACAAGCTCTAGGAATATTTGTAAATTCAATTTACAACAATTTATGGTTGCAAGATGACTGAAAAAGGGCTTAAAACATTGATCAAAGCATAACGGACTCCTCCCGCAGAATAATGATAGGAAATTCAACTTCTCATGGGTGAGAGATATCCTCCGCACAATAATTGCCAAGGGATTGAAATTATTTGTATTTGTTTGAAAATTGATATCTTATAACTTTTGAGGGAGATGAAATGCCCATTGCCTATTTTGGTGTGAGGCCCTTTTTCGGTCATTTTGCAACCATGGAATTTTTATAAAATTAATTTTACCAATACTTCTAGTGCTGGTAGGACAGCAAGAAAGATCACAAAAATACTTTGATCTTTTTGCTTTTAACTAGAATTTGGTTGATTCAAATCCGTGAAGTAGTGTTGGTGTTATGAATTTTCAGAAGTGGGAACTTTTTTCCGGCTCACCTGGTAGTGACTCTCTAGGGAACATAACATCTTATCCAGATTCCATGCTTTGTTTGAGATCATCTCAGCCAGAGCTAAGGCTGACAGGTGAGATTTCACCCCATTTGTATTTTGTGTTTATGTGACAAATAAAACACCACACATTCAGGGAGATCACACTTCATCAGATATGATCCCCCAGGGAGAACTTCTGTTGGTATGTGACAAGGGTGGTCAGTCACAGTATATTTTTGAAAGATTTAAGAATATACTAAATCTAAAACATTTTAGACCCCAAAAATATACTCATAGCTTCATGGTATATGAGAACTGGTATATGAGAAATGTTTTATAGCATTTTCGGCAACTGCCCTGCTATATTTTGGTGGAAAGCTCAGTCTAGCACTCACCTTGTCAAATTTCTCATCAGCAGCCCCAAAAATATACCGATTATGCACCAAATGGCGTACCCGAAGGTGTACCAGACAACATTTTACAAACCCAAAAACAGTCACTTGCTAATGGGAAGTCCCACCCTGGGGATGATCCCACGTCACCACTAAAATGACCCTAGAATCAAAGGTGCTGTAACAACGAATAATGGCTTTGTGGATTTTACCTTCAAACCTGGAGGGAGGGGGGCATTGGAGGGTGCTAGAAACCACAAAGGCAGACTAAAATTTGCCAAAACGCGAAAAAACGAGAGCAAAAAAAGCTAAAACCCGAAGGTACACTTCTGAACAGAAATCTTCAATTTTCGTCAGTAGTTTTCAATTATTTCCAACATTTTCGTTTTCACCGACTCTCTGCGCCCTGCTTTAAGTATTAGAAAGCTGGTTTTCTATCTTAGTTAACTGCGTGGACTATACGACTTCGAAAACCGGAAAAATAAGAATTTTAAATGAAACACCCGAAACCTGAACACGAAAAATAGCTTAACCTGCATCCCGTGACACATCTCAAAACCCGAGAACCTGTACGATTTAAACGTAAATACTGAAACCCGGGTTGATAAAATTATTGTTAAAAAGTAACCTTACCAACTGCTGAACACCAATCGCGAGTTCTTTCAAAGTTTTGATGCCTCCAACTTTCATAAATTGGTTAATGAATCTTCGTAGGTTGGCCAAATATCGTTGCCATTTTGTATTTTGTACGAGTGTGCGAAGGCGCGATACGGAGGCTAGCAATGTGAGAGGTATAATATCAGCACATTTGGCAGCCTCGTTCATGTCAACATCAAGTGACGTCATAGAAAATGACGTCATTTCGCACTCCTCAGCAGACTGAAATATGTAATTTTACAGATTAAAAGAGAGAAAAATTGAAAAAAAATACTGCACACCATTCACAACAGTGTAATCTCTTGCATCATCAATAATTATACTAACCCCGGACTTGTCCTTTAAAATTGGCCAAACCCGCTACCCGTGAAACCACAAAGCCCCCCTCTGGGGGTTTGGATCACCAATATATGCAAGTCTACTGTAGAGCCGTTGATTCTAGGATCATTTTCGCGTCCCATCGCATGTTTCCGAAAGTCCAAAAGGATGTCATACCTGCCATTGTTGTGCATGAATTTATGCGCGAGTGTGATGCTCGCTATGTAGGTAGGACATATCAAAGGCTCGTTGCGACAACACGTGCCCCTAGCAATCAAGAAAGGTACTGACTGATGCAACGGCCATAGTCAATCAAAACGAAAGTGCAATGCTGGCCCGGTTAAACAAAAAAGTGATTCTGCAACTGGTACCCATTTACTGCGTAGTAATGAGTGTGAGAACAACTATGGTGAGGATTGTTTCCGAATTTCGAGTAGGGCACGGTCTGCCTTCCATCTCAAGGTTGTAAAAGTGGTAATAACTTCGAGATCCCCCTCTGCTGACAGAAGGAGTTTATTTTCACGATTCGATTGATTTGAGTTGGCGCCGAAGACTTTGATCTTTGGTGGCTGTTGATTGAGTTCAGCCAATAAGATTGACGTATGATTTTCGATTTTCCCTCTTCGTCTTGTAATAAAGAGACCTGTTTGCATCGTCAATTTGTTCTTCGCACGAACTGAACAGCGAATGTGCCACGAAACGCGTTTTCGATCAAATTATTGACGCCAAATCAATCTGCTTTTCGAAAATTATATTCCACCGTAACATCCCTGATAAATGGTACTGACTACTGGTATGACAACATGGATAAAAAGCAACTCAACTTAGCCATATTTCTTGATCTGAAGAAGGCATTTGATACCGTGGATCATAGAATATTGATAAAAAAGTTAGGTGCATACGGTATCAGGGGAATCTCGGGAGCATGGTTCTCAACTTTCTTAAGTAATAGAAAACAATTTTGTTCAGTTAATGGACAAAAGTCAGGGGCTAGATTGGTAACATGTGGCATACCGCAAGGGTCGTGCTTGGGACCACTCCTATTTATCATCTATCTAAATGACTTCGAAAAATGTTTAGAGTTCTCTAGGGCTAGTATGTATGCAGATGACACGCATGTCACTTTAACATCTAACAACGTTGATGATTTGATTACAAATGCCCACAGAGAATTAAGAAACATCTCGGAATGGATGAGAGTAAACAAGCTAAGTGCCAACCCTAAAAAAACCGAATACATGATTATTGGCCATCCACGGAGAATCAATGACGTTGAAGTCTCGGAACCACTGAATCTTAATGATTCAGAAATAAAGCGTGTCGCAAAGACAAAATCGCTAGGGGTTGTTGTGGATGAAGGATTAAATTGGGATAACCAACTCAGCAAAGTGAAGGGGAAGATGAGTGGTGGTCTAAGGTCACTAAGAAAACTGAAATACCTTATTCCACAATCTCAGCTTGACCATGTATACCGCGCCCTTGTTGAAAGTCATCTGCGATATGCTAATGTTATTTGGGGGAGTCTTTCAAAATCAAAAATAAATACCCTCCAACGTCTGCAGGATAGAGCACGTTCGATCATTGATAACGCCAGACAAAAGGATGGCTGGTCTCATAACTGGTTGACCGTTGAACAACTGATAAAATTCGATCGATCAGTTATGACATACAAAATAATCAACAGGCAATGTCCCGAGAGCCTTTGGGATAAATACCATCAAAGGACCCAGCTCTCCAACCACATAACAAGGAATTGCAGGGACCTTCAAATCCCAAGAAACAATCTTGAATACGTCAAGAAAGGCTTTCATTATTCGGCACTGAAAGCTTGGAACGACATTCCCATTGGCATCAGAGAACTCCCTACACTTAGTAGGTTCAAAAAGCAACTAAAATGTTATTTCAAGAGCTGAAAGAATACGAAAACACGACTCCCTGGAAGAGCAGCTGCTTCATAATAGGTTTTAGATAGATACACTGTAAATATGCACATATTATAATGTATTATTGTAATTAGGCTTTTTTCTTTTGTTACTTTGTATTGCTGAAGGGATTTTGTGTTTAAATAATTTAAAATGAAATGAAATGAAATGATGTGTTGGTGAGTGGCCGCCGGAGCTATGAGGTAGCGCTGTTTTCCGTCGTCTCGCATACTGGGAGTTGAAATGCTAGTTTATGTATTAGTTCACATTTACAGAATAGATATGTGACACTGATCCAACACATTATTTCATCTGGAGATCGTTAAAATCGATTTAATTCTCATTTCAAATTGGAATACCGCTAAAGGCCTAGGCCAAGTAAAGAGCGAAGACAAGAACCGCACGTGTCATGGATCCAGAGGAGGTAAAGAAAGCTGTTTCTGACGCAATTTCAGAATTGTCTGACAAGAATTATTTCGATGCACTTGTGAAGAAGCTCGAAGAAAACCTTAATGGTACTATCAGTGCTGCAATTGAAAATGCGGTGCGTCCCCTCAATAACAAGATTGAATTGTTGGAGAGGAAAATTGATGTTTACGACGCCCATTTCGCTGGCCTTGAGAAAAGACTGTGTAGAGCTGAGCAGTTGATTGATGATGCTGAGCAATATAGCCGCAGAGCTTGTCTACGAATATATGGCGTTCCCCTTCCACAAAGCGGTGAAGAATCCAATAAGGACTGTCTGAGCAGGGTTAAAGAGGTGTTCAAGGAAATGAAAGTTTCAGTACCTGCCGATAGAATTGATAGGGCTCACCGTATTGGGAAAAAATCAAAAAGTAAAGGTCGTGTAGATCAAGCGATTATTGTGAAGTTTGCTCGCTGGAATGATAGAACAGCTGTGTATAAAGGCCGGAAAAATCTGGAGAGTAAAGTTGTTCACCTGGATCTAACGCCACGAAGGGCAAAGTTATTGGCTCATGCAAGAGAGAGAGTAAAGGAAGTTCCCGAAATCGCAGAATTCGCATTTGTCGACGTCAATTGTCGCGTTGGTATAAAGACCACAGAGGGTGAATTCAAATTTTTTAACGACATTGAGGACTTTGATGCCTTTTTGGACGATGAAGAGTGACTTAGGTACTCTCCTTCCTGTATTTCCTTCTTTGTTTTAGATTTCTCAGGGTCCTGATTCAATGATTCAATTGTAGTTCTTTATTAGAAATCTAAGCATGAAATGATTAATTCGAGGGGCGAGTCGCTCCCTAGTTTGTGAAAAATCCCTGAAATTCCCCAGAAAAAAAAATTATTGACGTTCTTTGAAATCTCGTTCATTGTTTTCTGTTTAATGGAGTGATGCGCCCCTCGATGCAAACTATTTAGACCCCCTTTAGACCTCGTCGATGCTCTATATGAGCAGATGGGACCCAGAATTCCAAGGACGAATGATTCTGTATCATTCATCCTCTCCCAGGTATCTAAATGGTATTTTTCACCAGTGGATAGCACCACCTGTTTTTTTTTCGCCCTGATATTCATGACATTTGGGGTAAATTTTTTTTTTTATAGGCCTAGATCTCAATCCTGAAAACACGACAAACCACACTTGTTTTTCCAAAAAGTCTCTTGAGGTTTACATTCTAAATGAAAGGATAGGGTTCGTTTTTTGAAAACTACAACCACATTCCCTTGTGAAAATTTTCTATAAAGAACAAAAATCGACATGCTTTTAAATTTTAATGGAAATCCCTTGCCACTTTTATCGTGTGGGTTAAATTTTTACAGTGATAAATTGTGTGAATAAGCAGACGAGTTTAATATTCCCTAGTGAGACCATGCGCCACCATTACACTACTTCTGGTTTCTTTGGCTGTTATCCCACATTGCCTTGTTTGTATTCAAAGTTTGTGTTCTTTTTTACTTTTCTGAGAGACAATGAGTGTTCCGATTTATTTCTTTAGTTTTAGTTGTGCCTGTAATGCCTTTTGTTTAGTTTATGTGTTATTGTTTACGCTGCGGCTTATGATTGAAAGGCTTTGCATCAACATGGTCAAGATTTTTGCATATGTTCGACTAGCGGGAGGGTTTCTTTTCCGTGATGCCGGTTGAAGTAAATCAGTGGCGGGCAGCAATAGGTACGTTTCGAATATCCACACAAAAATCGTTTCGTTTGAGCAAACTTGTCAGGCCGTTTTCATTACTCTATCAAATCATAAGGCTATACTGGCTTTGTTGCTGTTTCGTTGCATTGTCAGTTCTGGTCCTGCCTCTGGCAATGATAGTACAGTTTCTTGCAGTGCACTCTTTCGAAGGACAGTCCAGCTTTTTGCCCACATTTTCCCGCACGTATTACATCAGCAGGGTAATCATATATATAACTGTCGAACTCTCTAAGCGAATGCCCCTAGGTTTCATTTATTTTGTCAGACTTGCTCGTTACCGATATTGCACTATCCGGAAATTAATATTTGCCTATGCCTATGTTTACATGGTTTGCATGACATGTTACACACTCTATATACAATGGGCTTTAAGGCGAATCCTGCTTAGTGGCGACGTCGAGACAAACCCTGGCCCAGATACCCTTGATTTTTGTTGTTGGAAGCTAAACAGCATCACAGCACATGATTTTCTGCGAGTTTCCTTAATTGAAGCATATAATTCGGTTTATAACTATGACCTCATTGGTATCGTCGAGACTCACCTTGATAGCACGAGCAATGAAGATAGACTTGCATTAGATGGTTATACTTTTATTAAAAGTAACCATCCACAAAATGTGAAAAGGGGGGGGGTGTTGGGCTCTACGTCAAAGATTCCCTCCCTTCGAGAGATCGCTCAGACCTCGTGACTCTTCCGGAATGCATTGTGCGTGAAGTCCAAGTCAATAGAAAAAAGTATTTCTTTGCCGTAATTTACAGAAGCCCAAGCCAAAATCAAACTGAGTTTGATGATTTCGCCATGAATTTTGAATTGTTGTTATCTAAAATGGCTGCCGAGAATCCTTTCTGTGTCGTTATCACCGGTGATTTCAATTGCCGATCTTCTCAGTGGTGGGAAAATGAAATAGAAAATAATGAGGGAAAACATTTTGAACCACTAGCATCTGACCTTGGTCTTTACCAATTGATTTCTGAACCAACTCATTTGATGGGCGATTCTAAATCTTGCATTGACTTAATTTTTACGGATCAACCCAACCTCTTTATCGAAGCTGGTGTCCACTCCTCGCTACATAATCAATGTCATCATCAGATCATTTATGGAAAATTAGCTGTGTCAAATTTAGCCCCACCCCCATATACTCGCAGAATTTGGTATTATGATAAGGCAGATGGGGTCGGCATTAAGAAGAGCGTTGAAATGTTTCGATGGATGGAGAATCTGGAAAACGTATGTCCCAATGAGCAAGTTAAATTACTGAACGAAGTTCTTCTGAATATTTTCTCAAATTTTATACCCAATAAAGTTAAAATAATAAAGCCCAGTGAATCACCATGGATAACGAAACATGTTAAGAATTTTCTGCGGAAAAAGAATCATGCGTATAAAACCTTTGTTAGGAGAGGCCGGCCAGGTGATAAGCTCGTGGAAATACAAAACATGATATCAAAATGTTCGGAAATGATTGAGGATGCAAAGCGACAGTACTTTCTAAAAGCTGGTAAAACCTTAGCAAATCCTGCGACGGGCCGAAAAACATATTGGTCATTAATTAACACTGTTCTAAACAAGGCCAAGATTCCTATAATACCACCTCTTTTAGAAAATGGGATATTCGTGATGGATTTTACCGAAAAGGCACAAATATTTAATGATTACTTCATTCTTCAATGCACAACGATCGATACAGGTAGTACCATACCACAAAATATTCCAGTAAATGCTACACTACTGACCGATTTTCACGTGTCCGATGAAAACATATTGAAAATTATTAGATCACTCAATCCAAATAAAGCGCATGGCTGGGATGAAATATCCGTAAGGATGATAAAATTGTGTGATTCTGCATTGGTTGTACCATTAAAAATAATATTCATGAGCTGTTTGAGAGACGGTACTTTCCCTGATATATGGAAACATGCAAACGTGGTGCCTGTGCATAAAAAGAATGAGAAAAATTTAAAGACGAACTATCGTCCAATCTCTCTGCTTCCAATTTTTGGCAAAATTCTCGAAAAACTCATATTTGATTCTCTTTATTCTCATTTTGTTTCATCGCAATTACTGAATCCCAACCAATCAGGTTTCCGTCCCGGTGACTCAACAATTAATCAGCTAATCTCGATAACACATACAATATTTGCGGCGTTTGATTGCAATCCTCCTCTTGATGTTCGCTCCGTGTACCTTGATATTTCTAAAGCATTTGACAGGGTATGGCATGATGGGTTAATATATAAATTAAAGCGATGTGGTGTCTCCGGGAAACTTCTAAGTCTTATCAAAGATTTTTTAAAAAATCGAAAACAGAGAACTGTACTGAATGGACAGAGCTCTAGTTGGGGAGATGTTTCAGCAGGAGTGCCCCAGGGTTCTATTCTAGGTCCCTTATTTTTTCTGGTCTACATTAATGATCTAACTGCAGACTTGAAGTGCAACGTTAAGCTTTTTGCTGATGATACGTCACTTTTTACAATTGTGCAAGACTCAGACACAGCTGCAAGTGACATGAATCATGACCTGGAGTTGATAGGGAAATGGGCTCATGACTGGAGGATGTCCTTTAATCCTGATCCACAAAAGCAAGCAGTCGAATTAATATTTTCGAAGAAAAAAACTGAAACCAATCATCCCGAAATTCTTTTCAATAACACACCCGTGATGCAAGTTGTCGAACACAAGCATTTAGGAATAGTTCTAGACTCAAAGTTGTCCTTTTCTTCCCATATTAAAGCAGCTATTTCCAAAGCAAGAAAGAGTATTGGTATGTTGAGGTTTCTTTCAAGATATCTACCTAGAAACACCCTTAACGAGCTATACAAGCTCTATGTTCGACCTCACTTAGACTATGGAGATGTCATATACCATGATCCACCAAAAATATGCGAGTTCAGTGGAAATGTCACCTTGTCCAATCTTATGGAAAAGCTAGAATCTGTCCAATACTCTGCTGCCTTGGCCGTCTCAGGTACATGGAGGGGAACATCTAGAGAGAAGTTGTACGCTGAGCTTGGATGGGAATCTCTTAGTCTTCGAAGGTGGAGTAGACGCCTTACCTTGTTCTATAAAATTGTAAACAACCTAACACCCAACTATACAAGGGATCCAATTCCACCTCATCAGCAGTCTCAATACTCTCTTCGAAAGCATGATGTGATCGGGCAAATAAGGACAAGAACTGAAAGGTTCAAATCTACGTTTTATCCACATTGTCTGTCCGAATGGAATGCACTTGAAACTGAGACTAGGCTTGCGCCATCTGTTGCCATCTTCAAGAAGAAGATGCTATTGAAAATTCGCCCTTCTGGAAAATCCGTCTATGGGATTCATGACCCAAAAGGTCTGTCCTATTTAACTCAACTAAGAGTTGGCCTCAGCAAGCTAAATTTTCATAAATTTAAACACAATTTTAATGATACCACGAACCCTATGTGTCCGACAAATGATGGTATTGAAGATACGGAACACTTCTTGTTGCTCTGCCCTTACTTCGATTTACAAAGACAAAACCTTCTCGCTGGAATCTATGCATTATTACGACCACTTGGATATGTAAATCTTAAAAATGATGCTCTATTGCAACTCTTATTGTATGGCGATGATGATTTTCCCAATTCATTAAATCGACATATTCTTGAGCTTACGCTACAGTTTATCCATGAAACTGGTCGATTTGAATGAAGATCTATCATTTACCCTATCCAGTCATAAGCCACCCAGCAGTCGCCGATAAATTGTTGTATGTAGCTTTTTGTAATCGTATATTTAATTTTAGTTTAGTTCAATGTTTTTATGGAATGGCGTCGGGGTAGACAGGTATTATGCTCCTCGGGGTATCGTCTTCGTAGTGTAGTTAAGTATATTGTAAGTAGTGTTTTAGGTAATTTGTTTTTGTAACAATTTTTATATTGAGTATAAAAAAAAAAAAAAAAAAAAACGCGTTTTAGTTACTCAACGTTGTTCTTTATTGCAGTTGATGGTGAGTTACAAACTTAGTTCTTTCTTTCAGGTTTTAAGATTAATTCGTTTTTCTCTTGCAGGAGTTAACAATTTTCTCTCTAGTTAACAGGTTAATTTGGTTGTTCTTTTACAGTAGTTAACAGTCTTCTTTCTACAGATTGCAGTATTTTTGTTGCGTTTATTATGGGTTTTGTTATGATGAGTCCGTTATTCAAGGCTTCTTTAGAGGCAGAAAGCGAGAAGAAAAAATCGCGAAATTAATGGCATAAACTTTCGCGAATAATGTTTTTTCCTGCAAATTTCGCGACAAAATCTTTCACTATCGAGAAGAAAAGATGCATTTTCACGTGAAAAGCTTTCGCTACTGAAGAAAAGTGAGGGGAAAAGACAATTTTTTATTCGTTTTCAGTAATACCCACATTCGCGGTGACAATTTGCAAGGTTTATAACACTAAAGGCCAGGGTGATTACGGAACAGCAAAGCAAAAACTTGAAGAAGCGTAAAAATTGGATAGAAAAAACTTTCGCGAATCGAGAATTGTCTGCAATAGAGGATTGCGCTAAAGATGGCGGTGAGGAATTTTTTACCGAGATGCATTGCGTTCGAAGTACAAATCTTTAACGATTCTATAGGAATTCGATTAAAGACGCAGTGCATCTCGGTAAAAAATTCCTCGCCGCCATCTTTAGCGCAATCCTCTATTTTGCGAGCAACAACGTTTGCGAATTTTGAATTTAGATTATGCCTTGGCAGAAACTTTCACGAAAAATGCCGAAAATCGCGGAACTTTCTGCCCGCGAAATTGTCAAATTTTGCACCCCAAATCATTTGTCTACAAAGTTGAAATTGTCAGAAGCATATTTAACAATGTTCTTCCGTTTTCTGTAAATGACATCTGCAAACAATTTCCACAGATGATAAAGAAAGATTACAACAAAGCACTAGAACAAGAGTTGGCTGAAAAGGCAGGCACAGATAATCTTAAAGTTGTCAAAGGAGAGAGCACCAAGTAAAGTTGGCATTTCATGAAACTACAACACAAGGTAACTCAAGTGGGTGCTTAGTGAATGCGACCTGAGAAATCTAGAAGGTAACCTAATCTGTGTTCTTGAAAATTGAGTGATGACATGGATTCTGCGATGGTCTAATGATACGCCCAGCATTCACATAACAATCTTGAGGTCTTGAACGCCAGTAAAGCTGTTCAATCATGGCTATATCCAGAGAAGAACTTTTTGCCTATTGACATTTCCCAACAATTATAAACTGCATGGAACTGCCTTTTTCACAAGTCAGTGGACAAATCTTTGATGTCAAAAAGTGGCCATTTGCTTCTTGTCTTGTTTAGATCTCCATTGATGTATGGACTTGCCGTATTTAACATATATCATGAAGTAAGGGATCGTCTGAATTGATTGGTTAAATGTCCTTTGAATTTTGCTCTGAAATAATGATTGCCGAGAATAAATACAGCCACAGGTTGTGGAAAAACAGCCTAAAAATTCGCCGATAAATCACTTTCTTGCCAAAAATTAGGGCTATGGGCTTACGGCTATGGGCTTACGGCTATGGGCTTACTTTTTACACCAAGATCGGCAAATTTTCAAATTGGCTATTTTTCACCAAAAAGTGTGGGCTTACCTTTTCCCCTAAAGTTGGCTGATTTTCATATGGCTCTATTTTTAGCTAAAATCAGCTGATCTTCAAGTGGCTCTATTTTCATCAAAAAGTAAGACTATAGGCTTATTTTTTTCGTTGAGATTGGCTGGTTTCAAACTGATTATTTTTCACCTAAAAGTAAGGCTGTAAGCGTACCTTTTTAGCTTGGTTGGATTTACGAAAAGTAAGGTTATAGGTTTGCCTCTTTCGCAAAATCGGCTGATTTGCAAATTTCTCCATTTTCACCAGATAGTGAGGCTGTAGGCTTACCTTTCTCGCAGAAATCGGCAGATTTTCAAATCGTTTATTCTTCAACAATATGTAAGGCTATACTCTTTTCTATATAGAAATATAGGTAGTAAGGTCTATGTAGGTAGAAAGGCTAAATATAGGCTTACCTTTTTCTCTAAAATCGGCTGATTTTCGAATAGCTCTGTTTTCATCAGAAGGTAAGGCTATACCAGGCCACCGAAAGGGGGAACAGAGGGCCTCTGCACCCAGGGGGCCTCATATAATAAGATAATCTCCTGTCTTCTGCCCGCTTTGCTCTCAGGGGGCCTCTTTTCACAGCTTTGTCCCATAGCCTCCAGATTCTCTCGGCTGTCCTGAGGCTATAGGCTGACATTTTTGGCAAAGAGTTTTTGGAAACATTTTTTTGGACCAAAACAGTAAGGCTCACCTTTTGCTAAAGTCAGTCGATTTTTGGAACACTTATTTAGAACAAACAGTGAGAACAGTAAGGCTACATATAGGCTTATCTTTTTTGGTAAATTGGGCCAATTTTGGAAATACTTTTTGGACGATCTTTTTTTCGCTAAAATCTTCAGATTTTCAACTTGGTCATTCTTTATGAAAAAGTAAAACTGTAGGCTTACCTTTTTCTCTAAAACCGACTGATTTTAAATGGCTCTGTTTTCACCAAGGCTACACATAGGCTTACCATTTTGGATGAAGTCAGCAGATGTTGGAAAGATTTATTTTGGACCAGAACAGTAAGGTGATATGCTTACCATTTTTTACTAAAAATTAGTTGATTTTCAAATGGCTCTGTTTTCACCAAGGCTATACATAGGCTTACCATTTTGGTAGAAGTCAGCAGATGTTGGAAAGATTTATTTTGGATCAAAACAGTAAGGTGGTAGGCTTACCATTTTTACTAAAATCAGTTTATTTTCAAATAACTCTATTTTCATCAAAAAGGAAGGCTATAGAGTTACCTTTTCTTTAAAATCGGCTCATTTTCAAATAGCTCTGTTTTCACTAAGAGGTAAGGCCGTGAGCTTATCTTGTTGAAAAAAATTTGCAGATTTTGGAAACATTCGTTTTGGACTTCTTTGGCTTACCTCTTTCGCCAAAACCAGTTTACTTTGAAACTGGTCATTTTTAGCAAAAGGTAGGACTATAGGCTTACCTAAAAGTCAGCTGATTTTTCAAATCGATTATCCTTCACCAATTTTTCACTATCTTTCACTATAGGCTCAATATCTCGCTAAGATCAGCTGATTTTGAAACAGCTTTTTCTTCAAAAATAAGGTAAAATCAGCAGACTTTCAAACAGGTAGCCTGTTAACCAGACCCAATTTCAATTAGATCTGGTTAACAGGCTATCATATTGGTTGTTGTTCGCCGAAAAGTAAGGCTATAGGTTTACCTTTTCCCTAAAATCGGTTGATTTTGAAACAATTCTTTTTTCACCAAAACGAAAGGCTATAGGCTATGCTTTTTCTCTAAAATGGGATGATTCTCAAACAGTTCCGTTTTCACCAAAAAGAAAGGGTATGGGCTTACCGTTTCGCTAACATCAGATGATTTTCATCACCGAAAAAGTAAGGCTATATGTTTACCTTTTCCCTTATAAATGGCCGATTTTCAAATAGCTGAATTTTCACCAAAAAGAAAGGCCATAGGCGTAACTTCGCAAAAATCGGCAGCTTTTCAAATAGGTTATTCTTCACCAGAAAGTAAGGCTATAGGTTTACCTTTTCCCCTAAAATCGGCTGATTTTAAAACAGCTCTTTCTTCACCAAAAATTACGTAAAAATCAGCAGGCTTTCAAAAAGGTTACTCTTCACCAAAAATTAAGGCTATTGGTTTTTTTGCTAAAATTAGCTGATTCTCAAACAGCTCTTTTTTCAGCAAAAAGTAAGGCTATGGGCTTGCATTTTGACATTGCTTATTTTGCACCAAAATTCGAGGCTTTTTCTAATCTGTTGTTTTCATCAGTGGTTTAGAAATACAGTTTCAAGTCTAATAAGGACGACTAGGACAAAGGAACGCCAAATATCATGAACAAAACAGTATGCGTTAAAGTAATTAAAAAAATACAAAATGTAGCTACAGTTCTCTATAGTTCTCTCAATTGTTAACATACTCTCGAGTACCGAATAATCGTCCCCCCCCGCTTATTAATTTTTCATAAATTTTCCAACCCCCCTGCTCTTATTCCAACCCCCCCTTTTATTAATTTTTGGAAAAATGAAATGGTAGTAAACAACATTTCTGAATAAACGCAAGAAAAGTCTCAAAAAGTGCATTCAACAGAACCAGAGTTCATAAGTAACTGTATCAGTAACATCGCTGTTCACATGAATATATAAAAGATACGTGTTTATCCGACTATTTTCTATTTCTCCAAGAACCCCCCCCCCCCGATTATTCCAACCCCCCCGATTATTGCTATATCAAACCATTTCCAACCCCCCCCCGATTATTTCCACCCCCCCGGTTATTCGGTACTCGAGAGTAGAGTTTCTATTTTCTTACCAACTTACAAAGCCATTGCCACCCAGGGTCCTTTAAAGGCACGCTAAAATTTCAGACCATTGGAGAATCAGTTTAAATATTCTTAGATATTTTCATGGAAAATTGAAAATTGGTTCTTTAATTTTCCATTGAACTCAATTCGAGTTCGGTAAACCAGTTGAGTTTGCAAGCAGGCTTGTAGTCTAAAATTGCAGCATGCCTGCAAAGGATCCTGGGTGATAATGGCTATTCAATAAGAAACTAAGGCGCCGTTCACACTAATCCTTTTTCATTTCGATACGCTTTTACTCCTGAAAACGGAGCTATTTTCTTCCCCGTTCACACTGCTCCGTTTTCAAATAAAAACTTGTTTTCAAAAACGCACCTGATTGTCTCTTTTGAATTACATGACTAGCAAGGCTTGTTGTTTTTAGCGTATTCAAATTCCTTCATTTTTGATGTTCACATTACAGATATGCGTGTTTGTTTATCTCCGTTTTCATTCAGCTCCGTTTTTGTCAACGTTTTTGTCAGCGTCAAAGCCAAAAACGGACCTAAGCATATCCGTTTTCATGCGAAAACGGATTAGTGCAAACGGGGCCTAAAGTTTTCCACTCATGCTATTGTTATAAAGCAAAAAGGTACAATGATGGGTACTCTGAAACCAGAAACGCATCCACAAGAACTTTTCTGCTTTTCTCTGAGGCAGGCTGGATGGGCATTTATGATTGCCTGCTTTGCTGCTATGGCGTTCCTGCGTTGCGAGAAATAGATAGGCAGCGTGGACAATTCTTACAAATCGAAAACAAAGCACACAGCAAAAGTTACTCTGAAATATGTGTGGGTAATTCAGTTGTTGTGCACGCAAACAGGGTTTTCAAGAGAAAAAATAATCAAATAATCAAAAAAGAAACGTGTATGTAAACTTCTGCCACCTGAAGTTCATCAAGTGTTTCTGGGCCCTTATCAGACATTTTGCAGCTGAGACATTGTCGTTAAAGAGTCACTGCTAACCATGATCCTTTGTGGCGCCAAATTTGACTTTCGTATCATCTGAAAGTCGTTTATGGCCTAAATTCTCTTCGACTTGCTTTTCATTCAGCGAACAAAGGATTATGTTTAACAATAGATCTTTAGCATGGACAAAGGGGTTTAGGGTCCAAATTTTGATATTTCTCTTTCTCCAACTTCAAAAGAGGCCAAAATAACGGGCATGCCTCGCATATGCCGTCTCCAGTTGTTTGTTTGCCCCTGAAAAAGGATTAGCGCAAAGCCTAATGATAAGCAGAGGGTCTTTAAGTCGAATATTCATATCTCTTCACTGCTTTCAAAAACTCGAGAAAAATCACAAAAATTCTGTGGTCTTTCGGCTTCTAACCAGAACTTGAATCATTCAAATCCGTCAAATTTTTGAAAGCAGGAACTTCTTTCTGGCTCACCCAATGAGGTTCCACAAATAGCGATAAATCACTTTGTGACGTCCGACACCGTTAAAAGGAAACCTGGTGCTTGACAGAGGCAGTGTGGGAAATGGGTGTATTCATAAACATCTTAAAATATATTTGAATGTGCAGAACATAACATTAACTATGATAACATCTCTGAGAACACAATGTAAAATCTTAACACAAATCAAACGGCCAATAACCTATTATCAAGTCGAGGGCACAGTGGTAGACTTTCGGCTTCACTGGCATTACGATTTATAGATGAGATCGCTACAGAGGATAGACAGTCGTTCAAAGATGGAAATCTGTCTATTAAACGATCCTTCCAAACAAGGCAAATATATTATTCACGGAAAGATCTCGCTTAGCACTGTATGGTCTTCATATTAAAATTCACGAGCAAGGTGACTTCAGAAAGAATCCAAATTCTACATGGCACCCCTGTAGGGGGGGGGGGGGTAAGTGATACGGGGTTGTGCAATTAAGAACATTCAAGCACCGCCCATAAATCCAGAGAGAAAAACTATACCCTTGGGTGTAGTATTGCAAAAAAGTCATACCCATGCACCTAAAAATCATAAACATCGTTAAACATACTGACAAATACGGATTCTATCATAAGAAAGGTACTGTAAAGGTGGGAGGACTCTGTACGATGGAGTATGAAGTTTCTTCTTCTTTCTTACGAACGCCCGTATGAGATGAGCTGGTGCCTCTTCTTTAAAACGTAGTCAATGAAATTGACAAGATCAATCCGAAAGACTGTTTTAAACGCAAAAATGTCCTTGTTTTAAAGGCATTGAGTCCGTATAACTAGCACGCCCAAGACCAATATCAACTTCTTTTCAATTATAAAACAAAAGTTGTCATTTAATCCATATTGCAATTAAACCAAAGAAATTCTTGAGGATAATGTAAGGATTAAGAAGTCTTTGGCCCTCCACTGCTAATGAATTTAGCACTATTGTGAGGTAACAAAGGGCGGTCAGCGGTTTGTCAGCAAAAATTCAGGATAGACTTATCGCTCAACTATTTACATGGACTCAATGCCTTCAATGGGCTGCAGATTGGCATATTTCTATAATACAAAATTCGTTCTGAAAACGAAAGCTACCTTGTGTTCTCGGCTGATCACAAAGTTATAACCAATGATCATTTTAAGGCACTTGCATCAGTCCCCGTTAGACATCAGTCCTTTCGTGTACGGCGTCTCGGTAGACATAGGAAGTAACTTTATGCAGCAGTTTTTGATCAACTGTAACCCTGCAACCAGCATTTTCGTATCATCCCCGGTTACTGCTTTTTTATGCAAGACATACCAGTTTCCTGAAAGAGCAAGAACAAAACATCAAAGGGAGGAAGAAAATATTATTAAGGCTGTACAAGAAAGGGAAGGATTTTTATGTCAGATTTTGATAAACAAAGCGTAGATTTCATCACTGACTACGTGTGAACACTTCGGTTCTTTGCATAATAGGAAAAAGTAGACTACGACTAGTTTGCGCCTGTTTTTTCAAATTTTCATTTCAGGAAATAAAAGCAAGAGAGGGAATTTTTCAGAACACTGGTTTGAGGTTCCAGTTCTGGATTTGATATTTTGATATTTTTGCTATGTGTCATCCAGTTTTGGAGTAACATGTATTTATATCTATACACTAGCAATAAGAATAGTTAGTGAGTGCAGCGTTTTGGGCAATGGGAACAATTTGCATATGGAACTAAATTTGCACCAACATATGGAATGGAATACAGGTGATAGATTTTTTCGTTTTGTTGACATTACAAGATTTCTTTGCCCCACCCTCCTGTCTCGCAACCCTTCATTCTTGCAGTCAGTTCAGTTCTGTTGGCATTGCATCACAAAATGACTGCCTGTCTCCCCACCCACTGTCTCAAGACCAAACGAAGTCTAGTTCGGATAAATCTAAGCAATATTTTGCGCCTCCGCACATGCCCACCCTAGACTTTAGGCACTTCCAATGCCGACGGGTTTGCTCAGAAAGTTGGCAATATGTGCACTTATCAGTCAATAGACGGCAGGAATCACCATGATAGTTTTTGAAACATTCTCTATCATATGAATGCCTGGAAATAATGTAGATCGAATTACCTAGAGCCTGAAATAGAGAGACGCTTAAAACTATCTTTAAGATAACAATGTGTTTGCAAGTCTACAGCATTTTTATGTAATTCTGCATCCTCTTCACAGCCTTATTAGACGAGGAAGTTTTTAAATCCTTGTAACATGACTACAATGACAAAATTGCAAATGCGATTCTGCAAGGACCATATTAGGCTCTTTTAGCAGCAAGACGCGGACATTTTTGAAAACTTAGCTGCTTTTCTATGTTTTTAGAGCATTCTAATTTTCCAGCCTTTTCCCTCCTAGAAAGCTGCTCACAGACAGACGAATGCCCTAAGAACAGTTTGCATTCTCGAATTTTAAGCAGTTATAAATGTGCTAATATTGCATTTTGCTTCCTTTCTCGACGTCCTATTTTTGCAGTGCGGCCTTCAAAAGTATACTTTTCACGTTGTCAGTTTCAGAATAGAACGTACAATAAGTCTCTCGAGACTCGGAAAAAAAAGTTTTAAAGTTGATTTCACTGTGTAATTTACATCCTCGAACAAAACAATTATGCTCGCGTCTTCTTAACTCGCGTCTTCTTGCTAAAACAGCCCAACAAGACAAATCAACCATGCCACTATTACATTGAGCTAGAACCTTCTGGCTACGGCCTTTTTAAAAGCTTGATTATTTTTTCAAATTACTGCAGCTCCCATACTCCAAAGCTATAATGTCATAAAATTGCCATTCACAAACAAGAAAGAGAACGACTAGCGACTAACAGATCTTCATAAATCATATAGAGAAATTCTAGCAATCTTCCGCCATTAATTTAGAACACACAATGGCTCTAAATGTCTTTAAAAACTTGCTTAAACTCTTACCGAAAAAGAAAAACACTATACCGAGTGAGCCAGGAAAATTTTCCACTTTTGGAAATTCGTAACAGCAAGAATATTTCTCAGATTTGAATGATTCCAATTCTCGTTAAAAGCCAAACAAATATGGGTAAATTCAACTTTACAAAGATTTCATAGTTGCAACATGACTGAAAAATGGTTAAAAAAACATCGACCAAAGTATAAATGATTCCTCGCACAGAATAATGAAGGAAATACAGAGATATCCTTCGGACGTTAATTGCCATGGGATTGAAGATCTTCCAAATTTGTTTGAAAATCAATGTCTTATAACTCTTGAGGGAGGTAAAACGTCCATTGCCTATTGTTCGTTGTGAATAGAGTACTTACGATTTGATCAATGTTTCAGGCCCTTTTCCGCCATTTTGCAACAATGAAATTTTCATAAAGTTAAATTTACCAATACTTCTATTCTATTGCTGGTAGAACAGCGAGAAAAATCACAAAAATACTTTGATCTTTCGGCTTTTAACTAGGATCTGAATGATTCAAATCCGTGAAGTAGTCTTTATGCTATGAATTTTCAAAAATGGGGACTTTTTTCTGGCTCACCCGGTATTTTAGGAGTAACCGAGATGTCAAAAGGATCATACGCTTCGTCGAAAAAGGGCTTTTTGGTTCGCCAGGCATAAATCCATAGCTACTTACCTCGTCTTTACTCATGATAAGTCCTTGTTCTTTTGCAAATTCAACGACATTTTCCACTTCATTTGGCTTCAGCGACGGTGGGAGCGGTAATTCCTCTTGCGATGAATCAGCTTGAAAATCTCTAAGGATAAAAAGTTTGCAATGTAGCCTTAAAGACTTAATCTCAATTAGACAAAGAGTCTTGCCTTGTAACTTCAAGTTTTGACGAAAGAATACTGTATATTAGTAAAAGTTGGAATGTCCCAATCAGAAACAAGGGTGTCCCAAAATTGTGCCCCATTTGTGAGGCTGTTGCGAGGAGCTGTACTTTCTATCGCTCCCTTCTTGGTACAGTTGAATACGGTAGGCTTGAACTTAGAATTGGAGGCCTTGTTTTGGCCAATCTGGTACGTGAATCCTTATTTATGACAGATGCAGCTAAACAACTTGATTCCTTCAGAAACAGCACTTTGTTATTCGAAAAATGTCAAAATCATGCAAATATTGAGAAAAGATTGTTCTAGCGCTGTATTCTCATTTCTTCTACTCTTGAAAATGGCTCTGTGTTATTGAGCTATCAGTGAACAATACAATTAACCCATTTTCAATGGTAGAAAATATCCTATAAATATTCCTGTATAGTGTTGTGGCGCAGCGGTGTAATCCTCTGGCTTTGAAGCCAGAATAGTTAGGCGGAGTGGGTTCGATACCCGGTGAGCGTCATGACAAGGGATCGCGGACTGGATTAGGTCTGCTCTGTCTCTGCGATCCCAACGCTTGGCGCTGAAAACCGCAACTTCACCTTCTCCTTCACCATTCTATGAAGTAGTAAGCGCCTTTCTTCCAGTATTTACTTGATCCTGGTATTTTTGGAGAAGAAAGACAGTGCTTTTTTTGAAGCAATCACTTTTTTGAAGTTGTTGTGCCAAAAATCAGCAACTACTTGCCAGATTGGGTAAAACAAGGTCTCTCGCTCTGAGCCGAAGCATTTCCTATGCAACTGTATAGAGAATGAGGCAATAGGATATGCAGCTCCTCCTTAGCAGCCACACTGATGAAGCGCAATTTACGCATTTATTCCCCAGGTGTGTACAAGAAGGAAACTTAGAATGCTAAGTTCGCTGCAGAGACTTCAAAATTCAATCGTAGTTTTCAAAAATTAAAGATGATAAATTGGTAGAGAGAAATTAGATTTGTTTTGACCTTATTGGTAAATGTATCCGCTGCTTGCTACGCTGAAAGAGACTGATTTAATACCGATTACTGGGCTTCTGGTTTGGTTGAAGACAGGCCCCTTGGCTTTCATGGTAGCAATAGCTTTAGCTTGTCAAGGAGTTTGGAAATCACACAAACAAATATTTTTTCATGTTGTTCCTGGACATAATTCACACAACATGTGAAATTTTGAAAGCTATTCTTATTTTTAGCGTTCCTGAAAGTTTCTTGAACATAGGCCAATTTTGGAAGAAATTAAATTCGTGGAAACGCCGATTCCTGACGAGATCTTAACCAAATACAAAATGTAAAATTTTGAGTGGGGCGTGTAGAACGGATTCGTGGTAAAACCAGCTCTGTATCTTTATTAGTCGAATATCAAGTTTTTATATCCATTCACATCCATTCGAATATCCATTTTATTAGTCGATTATCCATCTAATAAGCCTTATTTTCAATCATATGATCGGAGTACGGCGATGTCATTGGCTAGTAACCGTGAAATGGAAGATATGTGTGTCTCCTTGTGCCTAGCATCGTGAGTTAAGCTACGTACCTTATCTTATCCTTGATGAACTCAAGCATTTTGTGTGACGTACTGTCTTCTTCAGCAGAAACTTTCCCCTTTGTGTCTGTATTTGCAGCAGAAGCAGCTGGGTTGCCTATCAAAGATACGGAATTATGTAATCAAAGAGCAGGATACATTTTAAGAGCAGGATATATTTTACTTCTTTTTTAAAAAACATTTAAGCTAAAATGCGTTGATACTTTTATTATAAAATTTGTAAGTACTTTTTCGAAAATCTTGCTTCATATTAGGTTATGTTATGTTTGGCTTTTATTCTTTAATTTTTACTGGACACATGTTGAAAACACTTTTGTACGTTGAAGGTCTTTATCCACTTGAAATATCGTGATTTATTATTATTACTATTACCATATTCTTGAAAATATCTAAAAAATACCACAGCTAATTCAGGCCTACTATGACCAGTACGTGCTGCATCTAGGCATGGGACCCCCTAATTTCACGGCCCTGGCATTAGCTGCGGGGAAGTGACATGTTTGTTCAAGCATCTGAAAGGTCGCCCATCAAAACCCTGACCTCATTTTAACAAGCTTTACCTGCAGCTACCTGACGGGAACAGCCGTTCGGCCTTTCACCCCACAAGGAAAGACTCACAGGTAGGAATTATGCTAACTGGAATATAGACAATACAGGAGCAAATTGATAAATATACGTTCTGAAAAGGGGGGGGGGGGGTTTCTCACTCTATCTTAACAGTTTCCACGTGATTCTATCTAAAGTCTTCCACTCTTTGACAAAATGGTTTCCTAACTAAGAATATATAGCTACGGTACTTTGAAAGTTTTTCTTAAACCTGAAAGTATTATACTGTTAAAATGGCTACAAGCATGTCTCTTTAAAGATTGCGCTGAAACGACTTTTACGTAGATAAACATGGCAACACATGACAATGAGACCGCTAATTGGACAGACCATATGATACCAGTAGCCAAGGCAAAACAGGGAACTTCTGGATAGAACTGAGAGCAAAGGTGATATACGAACTTAACTTACTCGTTCTTGGTTTTGATGTTGGTTCAAACATTTTGGAACAAATCATCTTGTCCATTTGTTGGAATCTTTTCAAGTTGCTGAAAGAAAAAATCAAATTATTTCAAAATCCTTGCGTGAGTGTCCTAGTGCCCTTCGTAGAATAAGCATCTCTCCAACATTGTACCAAGTTACAATGAAGGTTTTCCGTAAACTGCAGCGCCTACATTGACCCTAAAGCCTTAAAGCTTATTAGGCTATTCTGCAATTTGATTGGCTCTTTTCGAAACAAGAGAAGTTTCTCACCTTCAAAACTTGCCGTTCTGTCAAAATTGAGAACATTCGAATGGCTTACGTACAATGAGTGGTGTTCGAACCATGGAATATACATTTCGAAATGTCAAATATGAAGTTCGAACGGACCACCCGTCTGCCAAATTACGCTAGTCATTCCGGTCAAAATCAGTCAAGATTTGGCAACCGGTCCCAAGGGTATCTTTTGAGGTCTACCCTCCTATTGACAACAAAAGACACTCTTGAGGACGAGGTTGGCGTCTCCCAAGACTCAAGGGAAGCATTGCACAGATTTAGGCTTTCGGTTCGACATTCACAAGTATCTTAATGAAATTTGAAAAAAGACTGCAACCGATGACATTCAACACTGTGTAATTTTCTCACATTAGCTGTCTTGTAATTTTCGAGTAAGGACTCAATGAAACTTGGAAAATTTGTTGCGCTTATTCACGAATATATGGCATTGGAAACTGGTTGCTCTACAGGAGTGAACGATCCCAAAGTAGGCCTTATGCTTTTCTATGATGAAAATTAATCACGAGGACTCAGAGACCTTCGGCCTTTTTTGTGTACAAGGTAAGTTTTCTTCTTCAAACATCCCCATTGGTTCAAAATATGTAACCCAGCGGACATACATCACCCCCTCCTGGCAACTCCAGGTACTGTAAGCTTCTCCGAGACAAGAAAACTGAAATTATTCAAATCATGAGTGGTAGTAATTCAAGGCAATAGCTGTGGGGTTCTAATCCTAGAGCCTCTGCATCGAAAAAGAAGCGTAGCTACTTAGGGGAGGATAGGGCACCTTACCCTCAATACTGTTCAAAAACGTCAAAATGCAGACAAAATTTACCCTATGCAGACAAAATGCCCGGCATGATCTTACTGAAGATAGCTACTGTTAACTAAAACAATAGAATATAAAATAAACAATAGAAGAAATCGGACAGTTTGCAAACCAAGATCTCACTCTTTCTAAGTACAATGCCCATGCATGAACGCAGGTTGTCATGGCCTTCCACTTTCTACGATTTCTTGCGGCATATAACATGAAATTGTTTTCACTACATAACCTTCTGCCAAGGATGGTAGAAACATTTGTCTGTCTTCCTCTCGCTGCCTTGCGGTGAATCCTTCCGGTCATTAAGATTTGTTCCAAAACCTCTTTCAGTATAACATGATATATAAATTTTTCTTGCTTTTCTCTGATGTCTGTTAATATGGTTCGTTTTATCTTTGCGCTCTGGAGTAAAAACTAAGATACAAACATTCATTGAACGTCCGTACCTCACTCAGCTCTACATTGACCACTGCACACAGCGGTGACCATTTTGGCCAAGAATTACACAGTTTATTGCAAGTATATTGTTGTCTCTTTGAAGCGGTTATTGAGAAATAATTCATCTTTCATTGAAAGTTGTGTATTTGTTCATGAGCTTACATACAGGCGAACGCCGAAAGAGAAAAGAATTCTTTAAAATACCTACTCGTTCAGTTTCTTTAGTTCATCTCGAACTTCTCTGCTTTTAGGATCTAAGCGTTGAGCTTCGAGCAGAAATCTGCGAGCATCTTCAAACTCACTCATCTGTCCTAAAGCCTGAAATAAAACAATGATAATTCATAAGATGAATCTGCTAAGAACATGTATTTCATTATTTATTTCTTAAAGATTTTGCAAAGACGCTAGAAACCCTTTCTTTGAAAACTTACTTTATTTTGAATTTGCTGGAGAACAACAGAAGTACTGTTTTGAATCAACCACTTATTTTCCCTTTTCTCTGCCATAAATCAGCAATCACTTGTCAGATTTACTCATACAAGGCGTGAAACTCTAAGCTGAAGCCTGAGCTATGCAAATGTGTAAAAACCGAGATGATTGAACCTTAGCTCCTCCACAGCAGCCACACAAACGGGACACAATATTTTTGGGACACTCTGTAATGCTACTGTTACAAAAAACTCTTGCGAGTAACTGTAGTTAGAAGCTAAAATAACTGTCGTGATTTTCGGTTGAACGAAATGAATTAGAAAATAACCATGCTTTTGTGTGGATGCCGGTTAAAAAAATCTGTAGCAGATAAGAAGGAATCTCATCTGGCTATTGATTGAATTCTGTTCGTTGTGTTAATAACCTTCAAAAATATTGCTCACCTTTCCAAGTCTGTAATTTGCTTTGACACTTTTCTTGTCGATCCATAAGGCCTAAAGGGGAAAGTTACAAAGGTGAAATCCAAGCTGAACGGTTATCTCTCGGCAAGGGGAATGGTTTTCGACCTATCATCTGAGAGGGTCAAGGCATTTTGCCAAAAATTGTCATCATAATTTTGTAAATCGTTGGGAATTTTGTAAAATTTAGGGTCATAATTCCAAAAGTTGGAAAGAAACTGCCGTAATTTCTATATTTTTGCCAATTTCCCCACAACAGCATAGAGCATTCCTTTAAAAAGCGGCACATCTCTTACCCTCAAAACCAAGGTTTCCCCAGAGGGCTCTCGGCGTAAGAACGGTTATTTGCTCCTAAAGTTAAAACTTAAGCTTCAACAATGATAGAACATTTGGAAATCTTGTTACGATATATTTCTTTAAGTTTTAAAACTACTTGCAAATAGATGCGAGTGATTTACGGTTACTAAGTCGCACCATTTCCTGTTAAGAAAGTACTTTCGAATCTGGAATGAATGGAGTGAGTGGACATAACCGAATCTTTACAAATGGGAGAACTAGCATGAACAAGGTGGGTGAAATTTCCTGAATCCTAACACACGGGGGAGCTGGAATAAATAGGGTTGCTGGAATATTCACTCTGCTGTTCCGCAATGGGACGAAACGCATAAGGTGCTAGTCCAATTTTCAAAAGTCATTAATCGGGGGGGGGGGCATTTCTTCCGGGCTCAAGAGTAAACAGCCTTATCTTTCTTACGGTAACAGAAAGGAACGTTCACGAGCCTACCTTTCTGGCAAAATGAGCAGCAGTTTTCCAATTTGCGAGTTTGATTCCACAAATTGAAGCATTCAAATACAAAGTCAAACATGTCCTTTCCATTGTCCTCTCCTCTTCTTCATCAGCAAGGTTACAATTCTCCATCTGATCTACTGCCTGTAATAACAAAAAAGTTCACCACTGATAAACATAAATTCTTTTCCCAAAATATATTTGCATCGATTTTCATCCTCTCCTCTTTCTCATTTGAGATCTCTTAAAAACGGCTAACTTCATAATTTTTCTCAATGGAGCATAGAGCTCAAATCTTTAAAAAGACGGGTGTAAAATTCTTCTTTATTTTTCTTTGAATCAAAGTGCTTGAAAGGAACTTTAGGTAATTTGCTGTAAATCTGCCGTGGCAATTTTTTGATATCGTGATTAGCTTTAAAATGGCGGCATTTATTGATTTCGAGGTTGTGACGTCATCAAATTTCTAAATCCCTAACCAGAAGAGCTACAAATTTCTGCTTGCAATCATGTTGTGGACCTATATAAACTATGGTTTTCTTGAAGACTGCGTCAATTTTCCTCAAGTAATTTAGGAGTTACGATGATTTTAATTTTCTCAAAATTTTTGATGGATTTTTACAAAAATAATCAAAATGCCACCATTTTGAAAATAATCAAGATATTAAAGAATTGCCACGGCAGATTTACAGCAAATTACCTAAAGTTTCTTTGAAGTCATTCTATTCATTGAAAAATTTGATACAATTTTACACCCACCTTTTTTAAGATTTGAAAGATTTGAGCTCTATGCTTCTCAATGGAATATTGCAGTATTGGTTGAAACAATTAGCTACTCTCCCATTCATACAAACAATTTGTTACGTGACTCTATCGATTTGCGATCGAAAATCAACGTTAGAGTATATGAAGTTGTTATTTTATTTTTTTCATTTTCATTTTAAATTATTTAAACACAAAATCTCTTCAGCACTAGAAAGTAACAAAAGAAAAAAATTAATAACCTAATTACAATAATACATTATAATATATACATATTTAGAGTGTATCTATCTAAAACCTATTTAGCAGCAGCTGCTCTTCCAGGGAGTCGTGTTTTTGTTTTCTTTCAGGTCTTGAAATAACATGTTAGTTGCTTTTTGAATCTACTAAGTGTAGGGAGCTCTCTGATGCCAATGGGAATGTCGTTCCAAGCTTTCAGTCCCGAATAATGAAAGCCTTTCTTGACGTATTCAAGATTGTTTCTTGGGATTTGAAGGTCCCTGCAATTCCTTGTTATGCGGTTGGAGAGCTGGGTCCTTTGATGGTATTTATCCCAAAGGCTTTCCGGACATTGCCTCTTGATTATTTTGTATGTCATAACTGATCGATCGAATTTTACAAGCGTTACAAACGTCTGTAGCCACGCACTAGGATTTTGAGGGGGAACGGCGTTTTGGACAAATCCTTTCAAAAGTATTTAAGAAGAAAATTTGACGCATTCAAAGTGCTCTGCAATCAAACGAAGGACGCCGAAAGAAAGATTTCAAACGTAAGTCTATCGATCCAATGCCGACTTGGAGTCGAAGATGAGGTCAGTTACTGTGCGTTTTAAATCCAGAAATAAATGGTTGGGTGCAATTCAATAGTTGAAGGTACACCACGCCCATCCATACTACCGGGTGAGCCAGAAAAAAGTTCCCACTTTTGAAAATTCATAACACCAAGACTACTACACGGATTTGAATCATACAAATTGTAGTTAAAAGTCGAAAGATCAAAGTATTTTTGTGATTTTTTTCGCTGTCCTACCAGCACTACAAATATTGGTAAATTCAACTTTATAAAAATTTCATGGTTGCAAAATCACGGAAAAAGGGCCTAAAACATTGATCAAATCTTAAGGATTCTATTCAAATCGAACAATAGGCAATGGGCGTTTTACCTCCCTCAAGAGTTATAGGACATCAATTTTCAAACAAATACGAACGATTTTCAATGCCAAGTAAATTAACGCCTAGAGGATATCTCTCACCCATGAGAAGTTGCATTTCCTTCATTATTCTGTGAGGGAGGTCATTTATGAATTGATCGATGTTTTTGGCCATTTTTCAGTAATCAATCAACCATGAAATGTTTGTAAAGTTGAATTTACCTATATTTGTAGTGCTGGTAGGACAGCGAGAAAAATCACAAAAATACATTGATCTTTCGGCTTCTAACTAGAATTTGAATGATTAAAATCTGTGAAGTAGCGTTGGTGTTATGAATTTTCAAAAGTGGGAACTTTTTTCTGGCTCACCCGGTATTTCACAGAATACCCTTTTCTTTGACTTTCTTGTTGGCAAAAAGACCCCTTATCACGTAAAATCTTTTGAGGTAAATCTCTTAAAGGAGTATCATTGAACCCGGAAGAGATTTTCACAGTACAACTACTGGTTCTGAGAGAAAGGTTTGGGGTCGCTGCATTTTATCACCATCCATTTAATGATAGAATTTCAGACCAGGAAAAATAGACTATGTTCTGGAGTCTCGAGTTTATTAGCATTTGAACGTTTTTGGGATATGTTCTGAAGAAAAATACCCCTTATTTTGAGATTCTGGGTCATAGGATTTTGCTTCAAATATACCCCTTTCTCAGTGAAATCATGGATGAGCGTGGTGTCATATCTTCATTAACATTGTAGTCACAGGGGAGATTGGAGACGAAAATAATCATAGAGCTCAACAATAATATCCTGTCATCATGTTTCATTGATAAACATTAAAATCTTTTCCGTGTACATAATTTGTGCAATGAATCAGTCACACATACCTTTCTGTATGTCTTTAGAGCTTGTGGATAGCGCTGGCTTTTGAATTCGTCATTTCCTCTCTACAATAACGGGATGTAGCTATAAAATTCTGGAAACTCTTAAGCCTCATTTCCATGGAGCTGCAGTTTCTGTTTAGGCGGAAAAGCATATTGTCTACATTGAGAAGAAAGCTACGGCTGCGCAACCTTTGATTGTGTAAAATTCCGCTCGCTCGCTCGCAAAATGCTGCTGTATGGAAATGAGGCCTTAATGAGCAACATATTTGATATTGCAGTTTAGATACGCATTTTCGAGTAGTTTCACTCCCCCGAACTGATTTTCATGAGAAGTAAATGAAAAGCATCAGCCAATCACAGCAAAGCTGTTCAAAATCTCTGGCGAAAACAACAACAACAACAACAATTCAAGTCAATGAGTGACATTGAAGAGACTAACATCGTGAGTCTTAAGTCTACTATTTGACATCAATGGCTTACAGCTGCCAACCTTTCAAAGAATTACGTTTGAAACAAAATTTTTTTCTACAGTGGAACCTCCATTAACGGACACCTCTATACAACGGACACCTCCGAACAACGGACAAATATTTTCGTCCCAAAATACACTATGGCAAAAGGTGACACCTCTATACAGCGGACACCTCTCTACAACGGACGATAAAATTGGTCCTATAGGTGTCCGTTATATGGAGGTTCCACTGTATAAAGGGGATTGAACGAAGAAAAGGTACAACAACATTTCTTATCAAATAAGGGCGCATCTCAATAGCGAAGTACCTGTCGTAGCGAATCAGCAAGACAGAGACGATCGCGAAACGTCATCTTTTGTATTTGTTCCTGTAAACAAATTGAAAGAGAGCTGAGTTAAGTTGGATTTAAAACCACTCATAATCTCGTAACTGACAGCTGCTACGATTTTAAAGCGTTGTTCATTAAAGGCAGTCTGTCCCCTCGTTGATTGGTCACTTTAACAATAGGCGTATGGCGAATGAAGTCATTCAATCATGACAGAGATGAAAGAGGATGCCGCATGAGTTGGCGAAAATAGTAGGTCTATGTAGTTGCAGCGAGGAACATGGCAAGACGATTTGCTGTTTCTGACATTAAGAATGATGCAACGCCATCTTCAGTTGGAACGCCGTTGCTGTTTTTGGACCCCGGGGGGGAGGGGTACTTAGTATATTTGACCGACGGGGATGTGCCGTTTTTCAGGGTATCGTTTTCGCCTATTTTTTCTAGAACAGGGCATCAAAAGAAGGCAAATTTTCTGGAGCAGGTTGTCAAAACATGTAAAAAGAGGAAATTTTGTTAGAACAGGTTATTATTTAGTCCAATTTTTGTGTTTTTGAGTATACTTTTCATCGATTTTTTCTAGAACAGGGTATCATTTGAAGGCAAAAATTCTGGAGCAGGGTGAAAAATTTTTTTTCGTGGGCACATCCCCGTACAAATTTAGGTCAAGTACCCCCCCCCGGATTTTGGACGGGAAAGAGTCACTTCCCAACAACATGGCCTGGTTAGCGACTTTACGTCGGTGTTTGGTCCAAAAACAAACACGTCCAGCACAAGGGAGCCTGTCGTCAGTCGGAAACCCAAGCTCATTCCTCAGTTCACGCCATGAATCGAAGGTCATGGAGTAGTCATGATCAAAGCATTAATGACTTAAGCCTGGTTTCCATATAGCCGTAAGGTGCCGTAAGGCTGCCGGCGGCAGTCTTCTGCCATCTTCCATCTGCCATGCCCCAGGTACCTCAGTCGAACGATTTAAATGGAAACGTCTGAATATTGTGCCGCAACCATCTCGTGGCTGAAGTGCCGTAAGATGCCGGTAACTATGCCGGTAACTAAGGGATAGAGTGAAGACAATGAGAGATAGAACAAAGAAAGTCAATGATTTACCGGCGGCTGCCGCAGGCAACCTGTTTCCATATAAATTTTCATGGCTGAAGATGCCATAAGGATCGAGCAAAGTTGAAATGATTCAACTTTTTCCAGGTCATTACGGTACCGTAACAACGATGGTTGCGGCTGCCGGCGGTACTGGGAGAAGTGGTTTCCATATAAATTGAAATGGTTGCGGCATGCCGGCGGCAATGGTTCCGGCAATGCCTGCGGCAGCCTTACGGCACCTTACGGCTATATGGAAACCAGGCTTTAAAGGCACTGAGACATGATAAATAGACGTGCTTTGCCGTGTATCATGTGATTCGTGTGATAAAGATCGATTATCACTCTTAACAAACTAAGAGGATCTCATGTGATCAGTTTATTTCACAAGAACGTTAGTCAATCAGATGCGCCGTCTAGAACAATGAGTCAGCGGATTCTTGAACTTTGGGTATAAGCAGTCTGCTTGACACGACTCAATGCCGTTAAGGTGTCATTTCTTTTTTATTGGTATTAGGATGTTTAGGATGGAGCGAGCTTAGGATGTTTAAATATGTGCTTACAAAGTAAAAATCTTCAATTCCCTTCATAACAAAAAAGAAACAACAACGACAACAAATCTAACAAAATTAAAAATAAATCAATTTTCAACGTTTTGTATAATTAAAGGGGCTGGGTAACGCACGAAAAAATACTCGTTATCTCTATGATCTATATTGCTGCCTACACGTGGCCATTGTGATCAGCACAGATTTAAAGGTGATCTGAAGCGAAAATTTTTATTGATGCAAATAAAAAGCACTTTTGAACGATAAAGAATGTCGTTTATAATTTTGTGATACCTTCTTTCATTTTCGAGTTATCCACTATTTTGTATGATTGGCCGATGACGTTATTTTGTTTGCAAAAGGTAAAGAAAATGTACGAGGCTGCCTATATTTCCAAAAGGAAATTGACTCAAGGAACTTTCTTTAATTGACATGCCTTTCTGAACATCATATCAGCCCATTAGACAATATCTATTAACCGTGCAAGGATCAGATACAGCTATATTTCAATATAACATTCTAGTAATTTGCAAACAAAATGACGTCACCAAGAGGAACTAAATATCAGTGAATAACTTGAAAACGAAATGAGATATCAAAGAAATTTAAACAGGCTTTCGTATCATTTGACAGTGCCGTTCATTTGCATCAATAAAAATTTTCGCTTCAGATCACCTTTAATGGATGGGGGTAAATCCATAATAAAGTTAACTCTAAAAATACACTAATATCTCTTTAACCATACAACATATGAATGTTTCGTATGTTGCTCTACGGAAAATCTTTGTGATACGGCGTACCAAAATATTACAAAATCGTAGTTTCGAAAGAAGTTTGTTTACGTTGTGTGATCCAGCCCCTTTAGTCATTACAAGATCTACCGATGATAATTTGACAATTGAAACACCAAGGACAAAGCTTGTAACAGCTGGAGATCGTGCCTTTATAAATGCCTCTCCTCATCTTTGGAACAAACTGCCATATGCATTGAGAGCAACGGATTCTTTAGAGACTTATAGACTGACGACACATTTGTTTAAAGAATATTTTGATTAGGTTTTATTTTTGCCAATAATTTTTAGCAGTCCTTGTAATTACTTTATATGATATTTCCTTATTAGTTTTATGAAGACTATCATTTCTGAGGCCCCGTCAACACGTATCCGGATATTTTTGAAAACGCATCTTTTTTTATCCGTTTTCAAAAAGATTCGCGTCCACACGAGGAGCGTTTTCGAAAATATCCCCGTCCACACGAAGACGCTGCTACATTCAAACTTCGCTGTTCGAACTTCGACAAAAGAAAACAGACAATCAAAATGCCCTTTTGTTGTCCCCAAAGATCCGTGCGCATGCTCTGATACGTCGTAAATCGATGCCTTGACGTCAGCGTTTTCGAAAAGCTCCGTTTTCACCCGTCCACACGACAACATGAAAACGGCGTTTTCAAAAAGATCCACTGTGGAGAGCGTTTTCGAAAAGCTTCGTTTTCGGTGACTGAAAACGCCGTCTCCGTGTGGACGGGAACCTAAAACGGATAAAAAAAGATGCGCTTTCAAAAATATCCGGATACGTGTGGACGGCCTGAGTGATTCTCCACCACTGGTGATTCAGAGCTACTAATTCAGCGTCATCTGCAAACAGGAGCTCTGTAATTGTGAAACTCTTGATTTCAATTTTTCTTGGAAAGAAATTAACGTGAAATAATAACAGATGATTAAAATACTTACCCTAGTGCTGTTATCAAATTCATCTGCTTTTGCTTCATCAACGAAATGCAATACTTCGATTAGAAATAAAACTGAAAGAGAGAACAGTGTAAAAATACATTGCTTTATGCTACAAATAGTCATATTGCGGGGTGAATAAAATAAAACACCCGACATATAAAAGATACTGCTGCCTGAATATCGACGCAGTGATATTGAAAACTATCTTGCTTCATTGCTGATCTGCTCAGTTCTATTCAGTAATTTACCCGGCTTCAATCGGTCATCCCTTCCAGTGGATATGGGAAACAGAAAGCCCCTTTGGAAAACCTGCAAAAATGAGGAGGAAACTTTCCTCGCTTTTCCTTTCAAACAATCATGACACTAACACATATGTACTTCGTCCTCTTTGCAGAATGGAATCCCCCTGACCAAGTTTCTCATATTAGGGGAAGGTCTTTCATTCAAATGGATATTATATGCTAAGACGTGCTCTGTTCCAAGTCATTGCTGTTCGGTAAAAACATCAGGGAAGTGAATCGGCTCGTTGTTTTAGCACATTTCTTAAGGTTTTTCCTTGGGACTTCATCGAGATAATCCCTTGTCAAATCTCAACGATTTCAGTCAGGAAAGATTCTAAAAATAATGAACATGTTAGTTATTCGATCGGACAATGTAAACATTATTGCATATATATTTAGGAAGCAGTAGCCGTTCTTGGCTTGTTACAAGTCTTCGTCTCCCTTCGTTTTGCCTGATGTGTCGTTCGTACCGCGCCTAAGGCCTATATGCGCCTAACATGAAGTGTTTTTTTTTTGGGTCACCACCGGTACATTTCTCCTGAATCTAGTTTGACTTTTGCTGCAACATAGTAAAAAGGAGAAATCAGCATCAATTGAATTTTCGAATTTCGGGTGACCGTCTAAAAGTAATCAACTCCTTTTAGGCCCTTTTATTCACATAATATATTGATTTCATTTCATTTCATTTGAGGGTTGCCCTTCAACAGGGTTGATTTACAAGGGGCCCTCTAAAAACATTGATTACAATATACACTTAAATCTAGAAGGAACTAATTTCAACTATTAAAAAAAACCATAATGTTAAAAACCTAATTACAATAAAATATTTACAATAAAAGAAATGAGAAAAGAAAAGAAATTGAGTCTTAGAATATGGACGTACTTGAAATGAGGAGCTGTATATATAGCGGGTGTGCCAAACTAAACTATGCAATTTTGACAGGCCATGATAAATCGTAAACTGGGCCGATTAACGATTTATGAGTTAATCTTTAGCTAAGATCCTCAATAAGATGCTAGTAGTCTTTTTACATTTTCAGGCTTCTATTTATGAAGCTATCAGCGAGTTTCTTATAATTCTCAATTTCAAAAACACTGAAAATGACCCAAAACACGTAGATCAAATTTCTAAAGACTGAACATGAATGAACAAAGAAAGAACGTTTCCGTGGTGATTTGGAGATTTAGAAGTTGATCAATCATAATCAAATGCAGGTATATTAGTTCTATGCTGGAAGGAATGTAAAGACATTTAATAGTACAAAGAAATGTATGTCCTTTTCAAATTTCATTGAATTTATATTTTAAGCAGGCAATGAATTCCTGTGTCAAGGGGGTTAAAAGACAAACAGTTGTGAAGCAACATTATGAGGTCAAACAAGCATGGAGTTCTGATGAACTTCTACATCTCCAAATTATCATGAAAACGTCATCTCTTTGCCCACTTCATGTTGGGTCTTTAGAAAATTTCATCAATGTTTTTTGGGTCATTTTCAGTGTTTTCAAAATTGAAAATTTTAGGAAACCCGCTTATAGCTTCACATGCACAAGACTGCACAAAGTACAAAAAATACTAGCATCTGATTGAGAATCTTAGCTAAAGAGTAACGCATAAATCATCAAAATTGGTCCAGTGTACTATTTATGGTTTTCTTTATCCAATAAATAAAAATTTACAATTATAATGAAATTACCTAGAACAGAACTAACAGTACAGATTACTTTACTACACTACAAGAACGATGCCATGAGGAGCAGAAGATCATGACTACCCCATGGCCATAACATGAAACAGGTAACTAAAGCTGAGCTAAATCTAATTATACAATCAAATTTTAATGAAAAAGGCTATGCACAAGCAACTTCTACTGATAAATATTATTAAAGTTGGGTTCACATTGGATGTTGGGCAGTTGCTGTGTTTCGGATGTATTATGGGGGATGGAGGCTAATTATAAGTTAGGCTGTCATTCAAGAAGGATGGCAACTATCAAAATATTTCATGAAGTTAGATTTACCAGTTGCTTGAGCTGGGATTCGTGGCGGACATCCCATCTTGCCATAAGCATATTCAGGCTTTATCAGGAATCTTGATTTTTCTCCTTTCTTCATTGTTGGAATAGCAATTTCCCACCCAAGGATCTGTTCACCTATGGACAGCATATGAAATAATCAATTTATTTGCACTTTACAAAGTTAAGAACAGTACCACACTCTCGCTAATCAAAGCCAAACTGTGACAGATGATACTGGCTGACTAGATATTTGTATTATTTGTATTTGTAGAAGGGTTCAAAGTTTTATCTTTTCGATAAACAACGATAGATAGCTTTAGAGTAATATGAAAAAATTATAATTGCAATTCTAGAATAGTTTCTTTCAAGGTCCACTTGATTTTTGGACACCCTGTGAAGAAAGGTTGACACATAAAAAGAAAGTAATCAAGGGCTTGAGGTTGGGTATCAAAGAATTCAGTTTCTAAGAGAAAAATTCAAAGATGATGTTATCAAACTGTACAAACCAGCTCCAAGTTTAACCCTGGCAGGATAATTTCTGAGGATACTTGAATCAAATGGTTCCTCTGAGTATTCAAGGTAGGCATTGTAATGCACTGAAATCAAAGCAGAATGGAACATTTTTCATTAGGTTCACATATAGTACTTTTCACAAGAAACTAACAATTGACCTTGTTCTACAATTTGACCTGATTCTCCTTGTCTCAACAGGTGAGGATCTTCTCTGCCTTGGTTAACATTTTACAGCTCTACAAAATCTCCTCTATCTCATCTTAGTCAAGTAATATGAAGTAATGAATCACAACAGGCAAACCAAAATATACTTAAGATTCATGTCAGAAATAAGCAAGTTTCTTGAAATAATTTCTGGGATCTCTATTTGCAATCTTCTTTGTGTATATAAGGTTGGCTTCTTCAGGAGCAATAAGACATCAAGTGCATAGCAATGTGTAATTTTATCAGTAGCAAGCCACCTTAATCTAATGGTTATTTTGTGTGTTTTGAACTTATTTTACTTGTGGTGAGCCATATCACTGCTTCATAATTTTGAAATTTTCAGAGTAGTAACACACTTTAGGTCAGATCCACAGTGAAAACCATTTCTGATCAAATTTCACACTGATCAAACTTGGTTTCCTATCACTCAAATGATTTCCTCTAAAGGCTTTCGTTTAAAAACGCCAGTGAACTTCTTTCACACAAGCATAAAGATGTGGGCAGTTAATTTTTATCTCAGGTGAAATGGGCAGCAGTTTCATATTAGTAATGTAGGAGTTATATATACCTTTGACTGATGCTCCTTGAGGTACTCTACAGCCTGTTCCATGAGTAACGATCTGCTTTAGAACGCCTTTATCATGTGTTGGTGTAATATCATCCATATTTGAAGCCATGCGCTCGAATGGTGTCTGAAAAAAGATCATACATACAGTAGTGCATGCAATTTGATGTTTTGAAATGCTTTGTTACAACAACCAGGTCCCAGAAGTTAATCTGCCTACAGACAGTAGTTGTCTTCTGACACAAATCATGGGTCAAAACTTCTCATCTCATCAAATTCTCATCAAAGAGGTTACTAAATAGTATTTAAGCTAAAAGGGCCCTATGATAAATATCTCCAGACAAAATTTCACATGACTGAGGGTGCACAATAGGGTTTGGCAGAATGCAGGATTGCCCATTTTTGATGTGTGGGGTACAGGGTGTATGATTCCTGGCTACCTAAGATAGACAAGGGCAGCAGGATCAGGATTTGAGTATTTTGCTCTGCAGGAAACAGAGAAAGTTTTCTCTTTGCCCATTCATGCACAGAAAATTTGATCAAGTTTATATGGTTTTCAGTGTTCATGAAAATTTTTAAGAAATTAGCTAATTGTTTCAGAAAACAAAAATTCGCAAAAGCCTTGAATCTAATTCAGACTTTTTGCAAAGCTTTAAGTTATAAATCTTCATAAGAGGTCTAGTGTACAATTTGATTATGGGCTGTCAAAAGTGGATAGTTTTTTGTCATACCTGAAACATTTTAGAAAAACTGATGCTCTTACTGCTCAAGCTTTGGAACAACAGAAACTTTTTTACCAAACCAAACTTAAAGTTCAAGAATTAAAAAATTACTTGATCATTATCAGAATCTGCTCCATCCTGGGTACAATCAAAATTCAAGTTCTTGAAAATCTGTTCTCCATCAAAATAATCTGGACCATGATAATCCTGTGAAGGATTAAGCTCAATCCCAAACTCCACCTCATTTTCTAGAATCAGCTTTCTTTTATCAATACCATCCCCTGTCAGTCTCTGAAACTGAAAAGAATGAATAGTATTGTTGATAAATGGTAATTACATAATAGATTTTATTAGTATAGCATTCCAGCGAAAACTTTCTAGGGTCAGCCCTCCAGTTTGCGGACACACATTTTTCCATCTGTTTCCTATGTGCCATGGTGCCCTGAAGATGAGGGAATTTTGCATTTGCCATGCGCGAATCAGCACAGGGAGTCCAGGATATAACAACTATGCGGCATCCTCAATTTCTATACGCCATATTGTTGATTAGTTTTTCTTTTACAATTCTCACTTCATGGTCTGACGAGAGACATTGGCATACAAAGGTGTTACTTTGTGCCACTTTCATTCAAACATTTAAGGGTCTTTAGGAAAGTTTTGTGATACACAATGCTCCCTTGTGACTAAAAGAGAGCTCAAACAAAACAGAGGGAGCTACGAGACGAGTGCAGTGTCCACTGGGACTACGAGAAGAGTGCAGTGTACCCTGCCCAGTACCCTGAGACTCGGTCGACATGAAACGCGAGGAAGAAATTAGTGCTGTGCTGTGCTGTGGAAACGATATTACAATGTTCAGGAGTTGTTATGAAAGAGTACTCCCCTTGCGGATGGCAGACTGCGCTCAGTGAATACAGATCAATTTTGTACCCAACAAAATATTATTAGAAACTAACGGATTTGACCAGTATCTACCTTGGTTATGCCTCAAAGCTCCCTGAGAATCTCATGCTGTTACATGGTGTAGTTATTTTTCTATTCCCAATTAAGAAATTTCCTACAGAGTGGCTCTGATTAGGGCGCTTCCACAACGGATGGCAGATTGCATTCATTGATTAAAGCTCTATTTTCTGCCCAAAAAATATTTTTAGGAACTAACAGTTCCAACCAGTATCTGCCTTGGTAATGTCTCAAAACCACTTGAAAATCTCATAATGTTACATGGTGTAGTTATTTTTCTATCATTTTTTGCGATAAAGACATTTCTTACGGAGTGGCTGCAATTAAGGCACTTCCCCTGCGGATGGCAGATTGCGTTCAGTGATTACAGCTCAATTTTCTACCCCATGAACTATTTTTAGAAACTAACGAATACAACCAGTATCTACCTTAGATATGCCTCAAAGCTCTCTAAAAATTTCATGTTGTTACATGGTGTAGTTATTTTTCTAGAATTTTTTGCAATCAAGACATTTCTTATGGAGTGGCTTTGCTTAGGACATTTTCCCCAGTGGATGGCAGATTGCGTTCAGTGATTACAGCTCTATTTTCTACCCAAAAAAATATTTTTAGAAACTAACAGATTTAACATGTATCTACCTTGGTTATGTCTCAAAACTCCCTGAAAATCTCATACCGTTACATGATGTAGTTATTTTTCTACGATTTTTTACAATAAGGACATTTCTTACAGATTGGATTTAATTAGGGTGCTCCCCCTACGGATGGCAGATCGCGCTCAGCAAGTACAGCTCAATTTTCTACCCCATAAAATATTTTTAGAAACTAACGAATACAACCAGTACCTACCTTAGCTATGTTTCAAAGTTCCCTAAAAATTTCATGCTGTTACATGGTGTAGTTATTTTTCTAGAATTTTTCGCAATCAAGACATTTCTTATGGAGTGGCTTGGTTAGGGCGCTTTCGATTTGGAAGGCAGACTGCGTTCTGTGAATGCAGATAAATTTCCCACCCAACAAAATATTTTTAGCAACTAACGGATTTTACTAGCATATACCTTAGTTATGTCTCGAAGCACCCTTAAAGTCTCGTACTGTTACATGGTGTAGTTGTTTTTCTAGAATTTTTTGCAATTAAGACATTTCTTATGGAGTTACTTTGATTAGGAGACTTCCCCTTGGATGGCAGATTGCGTTCCGTGATTACTGATAAATTTTCTTCCCAACAAAATATTATTAGAAACTAACGGATTTGACTAGTATCTACCCTGGTTATGCATGGAAGCACCCTGAAAATCTCATGCTGTTACATGGTGTAGTTATTTTTCTAGAATTTTTCGCAACATGGATGGCGTTTGCGATTTCAACTCATTATTGTGGCCTTGTCGATACCAAAGGCTTTCAATCGCTGTAATTCAAAATAATTTTAGTCAGTGTTAAAAACAGAATTTAAGGTAAATTCTCTGCTGAAATTCAATGCCCATTTCTTTGAAGAAGCTACGTATTTGGGGATAGCAAAATGAATGCATGAAAAGAAGCTTCGATTTTTTCTGGTTTTCGCCACAGGACACTTTGGTCAGCGGTATACAATATTCCCTCATCTTGGTGCCCTGTGGAATGTGGCGATTTTGGGCCAATTCTTAACAGGATGTTATGATTGATTTGCTTTGTATGGCTGACACATCTGTTTTTAAGAAACTGCTTACAAGAAACTCTCAACTCTCAGATCGCAAAGAATTAAGAAACTCCACAGTACTGGGAAAATAGAACTTATATATAAGAAACTATTTGTTTTGACAAAGAAAATCTTTAGCATATTTTTACTTTATTTTCATTGTTTCTTGTATCATAGTAGTTGGAAGGTACTTGGAGTAATGTCTACAATTGAGTAATGTAAACAATTAAAGGGCTTCAACAAGCATATTTTGAAAAGTTTAATGAAGTCATAGTAAGTGGATATAGCGAAAGTTATGGGATCTTTAAGAAACCTCTTAAGACCATCAGCACTCAAAATCTGATAATTTTAAGAAACTTTCAGTAATGGCCCCAATTCTTAGTTTCTAATATATAAATTCAAAGTTATTACGGCAAATAAACCATTGAACCCTCATTCTTGAGTAATATCAACCTAGCCTTCATGTCTTGAACATCATTCAACACTTTTATTCCAGGGGTGGTGCCAGAAATTTTCCAACTGAGGGGCGGAAGCTCCGACAGGGGGCTAAAATGACTGAAAAATGGTGTTTTTGTCAGTTATTTGCCAAATTTCCTCCGACGAGAACCCAAAATTTCTTCTGACGGGGGAGGGGGGCTGTATCTCCATAGCCCCCTTGCGCCATCACTGTTTTATTCCAATCTGATGTTTTGACTGTCAACAAACATATCTGCAGAAGTGTTTTTCGCATATAAAAAGATTTGGAGCCTGCATGATCAATTTAGCTAAAATTACTGAAAAAATTTCAGCTGAAATAATTCTAAAAAAGTTATGACCTCATAGGATCGATGACACTAAAGTTGGCTAATTTGGTCTGAATGGAAAATTGATATATCAGTTGATGCGTCATGTTGTCCTCTATCCAAAAATGCATTGATCATTTGAATTAGTCCAATATATATGGCAGTAGGATGAAAATATCGACTTAGATGTCAGGTGTTTTTGAAGTCCCTATCAAAATACGACTTCCTTCTCTGGGCAAACTTTATGCCCTGGGTTAAATCTGATTCGGACAGGTTTCAAAACCGCAAATCAATGTTCGTACGTTTTTCTTCGCTTTTTTATTGCAACCTGTCTATTAGGCCAAACAATTGCTAATACCAAGCGACAAGCGTGTTATGTTGTGGCCAAATTTGCCTTCCTTCACTCTTCTTTGCTCTTTCTTGTTGGATACACCACCAAAATTTTTGTTTTAAATCTTACACAAATATCAATCTTTATCGATCCAATGTAATTACATCAACTGCAAGCACGTTTCATCTTGATTTCTTTTTACTTTCTTTTGATAAATAGATAAAAATAGAAATACATACATGTCCTTCCCCACGTACTGGCTCCACTTCGTCCATCTTGTGTTGTTCTGAACTTTCTTGTTTGGAGCATGTGCGGCCAAGGCTGTTGTTGTTGCTCAACTGGTTGTTGTTGTGGCTTCAATGAGATGGTGCAGTTCTTCTTAGCCTGAAATCAGGCTAAAATGAAAAATAAAGTAAACAAGAAAGAAGAAGTCCTTCCTTCCTTCCTTGCTTTTCCTCATTTTTTTCACTTAAAAAGGCCTGTTCACAGGCTAAGTCCTTGTTCCAGGCTCCAACCTTCCTACCCTAGGTACCAGACTCTCTCAATTTCTTTCTTGAGAGATTCTGGTACCCAGGATCAATGCCAGGATACAACCTTCCACGCTTTGATTGCTAAAATAAGACCCGGCCCTCCCAGGGGGATCGAAGTTGCCTTCTTCTCCAGTTATTTCTCGTTCGTACCCTAACAGATGAATACGCCAATTCAGCAGTCAATTCCCCTTGTTCCCTAACAGATGAATCTGCCAATTCAGCAGTCAGGCCCCAAAACTATCTAGCTATGGGAGCTATTTTCGCAAATTTGCTCCCTTGTTCACAAACGGCGAAACTATTAAAAAAAAATCCATTGCTCCCAGCTGATAAATGTCAAATACCCAAATACCTCGTGTCTCGTCGTCTTGTTCCCAAACAGAAGCCCTGGAAGGACCTCTAAAATTTCAACGAAACACGGTGCAGGTATTTTGGAAACCTTGTTGGGAAATATTCAATTTCTCGAATTTCTCCGTGTGTAAATGAGCATTGAAGCTGCATTTTGTTTCTCTTTGGAGGAATTTTCCTTCCCGACAGAGCAAGAAAATTGTCGCATCAGTTCGCACGACTAACTGCTAACAATATCAAAAATATCACCGTGTGGCGTCGTGGTCGGGAGAACATTACCCTGGGTACCCAGAGCCTCAAAATCTGGTACCCAAGGCAGGAGAGGATGTCCCCCTGTGGAAATTTTGTCGGAAAATGCGTCACCTTTCCATTCTTGTCGGAAAAAACGAAATTTTGGTTCAAGGCAGGTGAAATGTACAACTAAAACCCTACTTCTTCAATCAAAAAGCGTGGCTTTTCTGCAAACGAACGATTTTGTCAAAAAGCCGGGTCTTTCGTTCGATAAAGTAATCCTTTTCCGCAAAGAAGTTACTTGTCACTTTCGAAATAGTGCGTTTTCTGGCGAAAGGTGCGTTTATTATAAAGAAGGAGCTTCACTAAGCACGAAAGGTTTCGGAAGAATGCATTATTGACAACACGTTTGATCAAAGCAGTCTTAGTCTTTTTCGCCAAAATTCGGACGTCATCCATGAATTTTAATGACTTATATTCCTGTTTAATCTTTTCGGGAAACTGTCTCCTGGTCGGAAAATTCTGAACTTCAAATTATGCCCGAGGACACCACTGCTATAGCCACTATGTACCCCAGAAAAGTTTGTGGACAGCATTTGAGTTTGATTCAAGCGTACAAGTGTCACCTGCTGTATGTATTACTTGAAAAGAAACCGAGAATTAGTAAGGTTTCTTAACTATCTCTACTCGAGTATACCAAAAGAGTTGTGAATGTTTGTTGGAAGACTCAACGAATTCTCGTCGTTTACACTGTAAGGGATCTCCTCTATTGGGCCCTGTGGTTTAAGAACGATTGACAGCAAATCTTACAAACCAAAGTACGACAAAAATAAACAAGAATATGCTCTGGACCTTCATTTCCAAATGAGGTTAGTAATTTCTTTCTAATACGCAAGTTTTTTGACGTCTTATCGATCGTTTTCATATAAAACATCTAATGCATAGATGAATTAATCTTTCTCTCGTAAATAAGGGGTACAAACGGCTCGGCTTGCTAGAGCACAACAGTCATTTCTAAACAGGCTATTAACAGGAATCTTCACGGTATATTTCATACTTGACAGAATAGCGGCTCTCGATGAATAAATATTCTGTCCTTTCTGGGTCACCAAAATTCGTAAATCATAGTAAAAATGATAATTTACACATAAATACAACATTTTGCTTATCTAGTCTCATTTAGTTAATGTCCATTAAGTACATTAAGTCCATTAATGTACATTAAGTGAAAATGTACTGTATGATAAACGAATGAAATTAGTTAACCCTACACGTTGGACCCATGTGTCAACTATTAAGTGTGTAGAAGAGTTGCAAACTGAATTTGAGTTCCTGACATGACTCTCAAAGTAAGTTCTGAAACTCCTAAATTTTACACCCTAAGAGTAACCTGAGCATAACTATCCAACATTTACCCTTGGGTCAGTTTTTTTCATTTTAGGATGAATGTTTAAAATCTATCAGGAACTTCTAATTTCTAAAATGAATAACAATGAAATATTCTACACTTTTGACTATTCACATCAACTTCCCCTATAATCAGATTCAAAATGAAGGAGTGTCACTATGCTCCATGCTAGTAAGGGTCCCGATTAGCCTTACTACAAAGGCTCTTAACCCTATAGTGGTTGGGTTATCTGGCACGTCCTACTTTGGTTAGGGGGCAAAAATGCCCCCCCACCTAACTCTTGACTGGTAATAGGAACAGGAACCAAATTTGGTGTGCTAATAGCCTCAGGCACGTATTTTCTGAAAATATTAAAATTTGCCTACAATTAGCCATCTTTGTTGCTCAAGTCAGCTTTTTTCTTTTAGCGGTCAAGAAAAGCGGCAAAATTGGCCAAAATCGGATAAACCATGATAAAATCACATATGGAGCGCAATGTCCATCCAAACATGATAATTATGATAAACTACATAAAGAAACTACTCTATGATAGAAGTTTGTAAAATATTGCAATTTTGTTACTTTTTCGCTGATACTGAGATTTGAGAATTTGCGATTTAGCAAGAGTCAGTCCCGGAAAATTGTCTCCCATCCCCTCATTTGTCAAAGTATTTCAATGAAACTTCATGAGAAGTTGTACAATAGGTAGAAAAAATACATTCGAAAAGTTTCATGCCCATAATCTTTCATTTGGCAGAGTCATTTCAAATATCTACTAGAGAGGAATTTTGCCCCCCCCCCAACCAAAAAAGGGTTAATTTATGCTCCTTCCTGAAATATTTTGGTGCATGGTTGCTTCACAATTACAAGCAATATGACTACCCTTATTACCTGAGTCCCTTGTTTCCCTACCTGAGTCCTATGATTCCCTATGTCCTTTCACGTGAATGATACTTTTCAATCAACAAGATCATGTAGCGTCAATTTATTGGGAAAATATGACTTTCCTCTTCGTAGGCACAATGAGTTTTGTCAAACGACCATTGTGGCAATGAAAAGAGGAGACTGGGGGAGAGTATTTTCTTATGGTAAACGGTAATGGTCTTAAAACTATTTACTGAACATGATTTTTATCGCTGTGAGTTGTTGCTGTTGTTGTTGTGATCTTGTTTCAATTAAATTTTACGATAGCTTCTATTGAAACTAATCTAAATCGAATGACTAGCGAAATAAATTACTACCATCACCTATGTAAAATTCATATTTCAGCCATTGCAAACATTTCACCTGCAGGTTGGCCCACCCCATTATTTTATCAGTCTCTGAAATGTTTGAATGTTTTCAGCTAATTTAATTTCTTTGGGCAAAGCATTCCATATCTGTGGTCCTAGCGATAGGAGACTGTTTGACCAAAAGTAACTTGGATTGGTCTATGATGAATTAATTCATTTGGATTCCTTGCTGACCTTGTTGTTTGTTTTAGTTTGAAAATATCCTGCATGAAAGGAGAATTTAGCTTTGAGATCGTTTTGTAAATTTCAACATAAAGAGTTCTGAGACGGCTAATTCTCATCGCACATTTCTTTGCCAAGATAGTAAGTCTTCATAAGAACAAGTTGACCGTTGAAACGGGCCTAGCTAATGATTCGATCGATGCATACACAAAATAGGGCAAGGATAAAGGGAATAGGCATAGCTATATCCTGCAGCATCTATAAAAGGTTAAAGATGCGCCTAAATCTATTTTGTCTTTAGCTACATAACGGAACGGCATGGCATGTGTCAAAGCATGGGTTGTTAGACACTGCATTTATGTTTCAGTGTACGTGCTGCTGTGGAAGAAAATTCATATGTTTCTGCGGAAGAGGTACTGGAGTTACTTGGAAGGAAAATAGTTTCTCGTCGTTCTTCCTCCGCCTCTTACGCCAACTCTTCCGTAGTAGTCAATAACATCATGCTCTGCAGAAGAACAAAGGGACAATGAAGCAAAACTGCCGTTTCTAACCACCCATCATGGTCAGAGTTATCAAATACAATAGATTTCATTTTAGCTCGACAGAGCCATCTTTTCCGTTCAGCATGGTTTTACCACAAGGGAACAAGAGCCTCAAGTAGTCAATCTATAAAGCGACATAAACCAAATTATGTCCTGGCGACGGTGTCAGTATGCCACTGAATCTGACGGTGTGAACAAGATCCGGCCACCTCAGTAAGGCCAAGCCACTCAAATAGCATCTTGTGTCGATTTACAATTCTGCTACCTCAATCTATCATAACCTTCTTTGTGATACGACACTGAAACACTCGTCGTCTCCTATGAGAAAGAGAGAATACTTTATCGGATAAGTAAACAAACACTAGACTTACTATAATCAGAAGACACACACAGTTCTGAACATAACACAAACTCTATATCAGCAGCAACTCAAGCTATGATACATAACGTAATATTTGGAGTCTGGGCTGTAGTCTCTTTAAACTAATCATTATAAACACGACACTTCCAGAACACTTTTTCATTAAGCTGAAGACAAAAAGGACACGTATTGTCATAAGTGAAACAATTTTATTGGGCACCTAGTGCCCCCCGGTTGGAATGTCTGTGATAACAATTGTCATAGATTCGCTCTGTGTCAAGTGAAATGCCGTCATCCAATTCAATAATCAAAGTAGAAACTGGGGCTCATGTAGTTAGTCTAGTAAAAACATAGCAACAGAAGTTTCTCTTTGGCCCACTGGGTAGCACACTGATAGATTTCTGAATACAAGTTGTTTGCATTGGTAGATTTCTATATATTTAAATACATTACCTCTAAAGCTTTTCCTTTCGTTTCAATAGGAAGTATCAATGATGCAATAGCACAAAGTACTAATATGGCGGCGTAAACACCAATAGCAGAATAGAATGATCGCTTCAACAGGACCTGTGAGAAAGACGAAGTTGAACTGCTATTAGGGACCTTTAAGCCTGGTTTCCATATGATCGTAACAGTCGGCGACGCGTCGCCGAGGCAGGCTCGGGGACACATCGGGGACGGTTGCGTTAAATGGGAACACTTTCTGAACGACGGCGCCGACGTCGCCGATCAGACGGGGACGGTACGGGGACGCATCGAAAGAGTTGAGATGAGTTTAAAGCGTGGTTTCCATATGATCATAACAGTGATCGTTTCCATATGTCGCCGACTGATCGGGGACACGTCGCCGAAGCGTCGCCGACTGTTACGATCATATGGAAACCAGGCTTTAGCAACTAGGACGGCGGCGACTAAAACGGCAACACAAATGTACCCGTTGTTTCCGAACTTCAGCTTGAAAAGACTCCTTGTTTTCCGTGCGAATTCGCTTCCCTTGAGAGTCTGTGAAATTGTCCTTTTCAATTGCACAACTTGGAAATCCTATTTCTAACGTGCTGTTCTTCAGATCTGGATCTTCAAAATGAAATTCATGCATCTTAAATGTTAATTATCAAGGAAAAAGAAGGCTCCAAAGTATTAAGATGAAGAAGGAGATTTTGTCTTGGCTTGTTTAAGAACATGTGAAGGTAACTGTTTGGAAACTATACTCGGTTGTATCATATTAGGCGACGTTCTGGCTGGCGTTGCCGTCCTAGTTGCTTAAATTCCCTATTCAGATTTCACAGAATTATTTGTTTAACATTATCAATTTATTTTCTTTCAAAGCGGGCAGTCTGAGGATACTACCAGATGACTTAGAAAATCGAATCCACCCTTCGAAAAATGGTAATACAAAAGTGGTGACACTGACCTGAATAATTAAAACTCTGTTGTCTGACCATGGGCTGTTAGACACCGCATTTATGTTTCAATGTATTTACTTCTCCAGAGGAATTAGACGTTTTATGAGGAGGAGGTTTGAACTAAGAAACGACTAAACGTTTCCTTTCTTTTATGTCTTCCTCGGCCTCTTACGCTAGGCCCTCCGTAGTAGCAAATGATATTACCATCCAGAATAGAACAAAGCGGCGGCCATGGAGCACAACTGCGATTTCTAGCCACCCACAACCTGACTGAGGGTCTAATTTTATTTTGCAATCCCTTGATAGTTTATAATGCATCATATCTTTAACTCAAAATGAAAAACTATGTGTGACTGGTTCAATTTCATCCATGTTTCAGAAATAAATAGTGATAACATAATATTTTTTCATGAGTGGTCAGAAACCGCAGTGCAGTTGTGCCTCATAGCTACCGCTTTTTCTCTTGCAGAGGATTGCTTCAGCGGAGGCAAAATTTCCACAAAAGAATAAAGTGGCGCGAAATGAACCACAAGTTCGGTGTCTAATTAACCTCACTACATAAGGACCCTCAAGTTACGAGTATCTCATTGAGTTGAATTGTTGTTGCTGTTATCGCTCCACTGAGGGCCTATTCCCATAGAGTTGTAAAAAACAACGAAAAATCTCAATCGGCGACGAGATTTTGTCGCCCCGTCATGTCATTTACCGATCAGTATACGGCTTAGACCAAGGCGGTTTTTGCTTTTGTGGCAAGAACGATCCTTTGCCGGCGTCCTGAAACCTGATTTTATAGTACAGCAGTTCTAGAAAGCTGATTTTTGAGACAAGTCATGGTAAATGATCTTGCCCTTAGAAAGTAAAAACATCAAAGTCATGTTACTTGCCTGAGCTACAAATGGAGTTGTGATTGCCCCTATTCTCGCAAATGCACTGGAACTACCAAGTCCAACAGCTCTGACATTTGTTGGAAAAACCTGCGTAAGGAGAAGAAAAATCATGCTCCTTCATTAAAGACCCATTGCTAACCATGATCCTTTGTGGCACCAAAGGCGACTTTCGTGTTATCTGAAAGTCCGTTTTGGCCTAAATCCCCTTTGTCTTGCTTTTCAGTCGGCGCACAAAGGATCATGGTTAGCAATGGGTTTTTAAAGCAAGGAAAAAAGAATACATTTTGAATTATGAGCAAGGTTTTCAAGTGACTTTCAGACTGATTGATTAGCAAAAGTAAAAGTAAAAGCAGATTTATTGTCTTATATCTAGCAAAAGGCTACGCAACAAATTTTACACCTTACCCCCTGGTCACTATGCTTAGCAGGATAGAGCAGGGTGTAGCCACTGATGGCGCTCACAACTACTGACCCGGTACCCATTTACACTTCTGGGTGAAGAGAGGCACAATATATGTTAACGACTTGCCCAAATGTAGCAAGGATGCTTTCCTCAAATGTAGCCAGTGCTGGTATCGAACCAACGACCCTTGGATCTTGTGGCCGACGCCTTACTACTATTCCATTTGAAAATATCAAACATAGACTAAGGATATTAACACTGGTCTGACGGAAGTGGCGACAGAACAAATGTGATTGAGAAACCAAATAGGAATTTTAAAACTCTGTTTTAGGAGGAAAGATATAACTTAGAATTACCAAACAGCATCTCAAAACGAAGCCAAGTGCAGATATAAAAACTTAAAAGGAGCGTTTGATTTAAGAAGCTAAGAGCAATCTAGCTCGTGAAGTTTCTTTCTAGTTACCAAGAACAAGGGCAGATTTTGTAATACAATAGCATCAGTTGCTTTGGTTCACACCTCAATTCAAAGCGATTAGTGAATGCAGACAAAAGAAATTCTCTCAAGCAGAAATTCAAAACAAACGAAGACGCAAAGTTGCCCTGAAACCAGTACGGCAAACTCTCGTTTGGTGCGGGCGAAGGGAGGTTTTTAAGAGAAGGTATGTGCTTATAACGAAAGAAGAAGGGTAAATCTAAAGTTCTGTCTTGGGCATTTTGTTTACTTGATTCAGGAGCTGAGCAGTGACTGCGTATATCTGAGCAATAAATGTGCTAAAATTGTAATGCCCTCTGCTTGGTTTCTGAATCAAATAAACAAAATCCGCGAGACAGAACTTTAGATTTACCCTTCTTCTGTCGTTCTAAGCACATACCTTCTCTTAAAAACCTCCCTTCACCCGCACCAAACGAGAGTTTGCCGTACTGGTTTCAGGGCAACTTTGCGGCTTCGTTTGTTTTCAATTTCTGCTTGAGGGAATTTCTTTTGTCTGCAGTCGCTAATCGCTTTGTATTGAGGTGTGAACCAAAGCGACTGATGCTATTGTATTACAAAATCTGCCCTTGTTAGCTAAGAGCAATCTCGCTCGTGAAATTTCTTTCTAGTTACCAAGTAAATCAAAAGGTAAGATAGCAAAATAGACACAGGTTGAGTCAGAAAAAGTTAACACGTTCGGTGGGGAGTGGATTAAAATGTGTGCAGCTGGTATTCAAAACTGAAATATTGATCTATCAGTCAAATGCGTACTTAAATGTGAAAATTTTGTATGGTAAGATCACCCATCATTTAGACCAAGGGTGTTAGGACACGGACGTTTTGATTGGTTGTTTGTTTACCTTGTTTTGATCCCTGTGTCTTGTTTTGTTGTCTTGTTTTCTGTTTTGTTTCGTTTTCAACTGAGCGTGAGCGTCTTTGGCCTAACCGCTCTCAAGTTGTTCGAATACAGCTCCCTTGTATTTCTGTGTTTTGGTGCGCCTTCGCACAAGATAGGTTTTAAAACCGAAAAGTCACAACAGGAAAATTTTCGGTTTTAAAACCTATCTTGTGCGAAGGCGCACTAAGACACAGAAATACAAGGGAGCTGTATTCGAACAACTTGAGAACGGTTAGGCCTAAGACGCTCACGCTCAGTTGAAAACGAAACAAAACAGAAAACAAGACAACAAAATAAAACACAGGGATCAAAACAAGGTAAACAAACAACCAATCAAAACATCCGTGTCCTAACACCCTTGCTTAGACCCAGAATCCGGAAATGCTGATAAAGGGTTTGTATGGGCAGGAGAACTCCATGTTCCATCCTGGTGCTGGTCCATGATTTATTTGCCATTGAAACTTAAAATCTGTTTCTGAAACAGACAATTCCATTGACGATATGTAAGTCAATGGTGAGTAAATCGTGGACCAGAACTGAACGTGGAATGCACATTCCCATAAAAAGCCTCTACCAGTATTTTCCTAATTTCTGGATCTAAATGATGAGTGCTTTTACCAAATTAACTTTTTACACCTAAGTTCACCTTTGACAGATAGATTAACAAATTAATTTTAGATATCTGCGGCATATCTCTTATATTGCCCAGTAGGCCAAACAAGTCCCGGGGGGGGGGGGCTTGACTAGGGAAGTGATGGGGGTGAGTGGCAAATCTCTCCACACCCTGTATCCTGTCGCATAAAAAATGGCCCAAATGTATACCCTGTCGCATAAACATTTTGCCAAAATCCATTGCTTCAAGAGGACTCTTAAAGGCATCTTTCCATGTGATACCCTGTCGCATAATTTTCTTATCAATTGTAATACCCTGTCGCATGATTTTTATCAGAAAAGGACACGCTGTCGCATAGTTTTTACCGTAAAAGGACACCCTGTTGAGCGACACATCCCGTCAAGTCAAGTATGGGAGTTCACCCCCCCCCCGGGGAAACAAGTTAATTTTTTTGACTCACCCGGTAGATCTTGATTACTTACCTCCGGAGTATAGACATACGCAGCTTGAAATGCGCCAGTAACACATGCTCGTACGCCAAACATCAGTACAACTTCTGTCGTTCTATCAAGAACAGAACCATTAAAACAATTCTCTCACTAGTCCAATCTATTTAAGGTCACATTTTAAGGGCGTCTTAAGGGCGTTTTAACGGCATTTACAATTTTACTGTATAACTGTATAATCATTCCAAAATTATTGTCAAATTCGCCGGTTTGCACAGGAACAGGAATAAACATGACAGCGTTTCAAAAATGGATACCTGACCTCAATAGACCTTTTAGCTATTCTAAGAAAGAGCCTGGATCGAGCGTTATTTTTATACATTTTTATACACAGCGTTCGATCGAGTGGCGTTAAAGCTTCTATCACTATTGTGCACATTCGATAATTCTACAAAATATAGTAAAATATCGTTCGATTCTGATTCTTTTCAGAATAGCTAAAAGGTCTATTTCTCGATAATGTATAAATGAACATCACATCGAATTTTCCAAAGAAGCCAAATTCATTCGTTGTTTGTACCAGATCATGAAAACTGATACTGATCCATTTACCAAAATCGTGAAAATCAATGCCAACCCTTACACCAAAACCTTGAAACGATGTCCTCCAAAACAAACGTCGTTGAAGCTTCTTACAACAGCTAACGAATCATTCATCGAAAAACAGGCAAAAATTAATGCTTGAGGTTTATAACAATATAAAAAACAAGATCCTTCGTTTTTGTGGGATATGTTCCACGAAAAGGACATTAATTATAATTTGAGAAAAAAACTGAAACAACTACTTATGGCAACGACAGTTTATCTTTTCGTGGTAGTATATTATGGAATTCCCTACCTAATGACATAAGAATTGCCACCTCCGTTTGTTCCTTCAAATCATACATGAAATTATAATGACTAGGATACATTAAACGCAAAAAGTTTTGGATGAATAAATTTCGGAAAAAATGTTTTCGGACACATTTTACAAAAACTCGGACATCTTTGTAAGAAATTTTGGACTACCATAGACATAGCAGATGTTTGATTTTCCATGTTTGCTTTCGGTAAATCTTATCAATTTTCATTCCTTTCAAATTTGAAAGCACCTGCGCCTGAAACTTTGATTTAATCACTGTTGAGATTGCAAATGTGAATTTTGCTGAATAAAAACACATTGCTGCTTATTGAGTGTCTCAAACATCTGAAAATATCAACGTGAGGAATCTTTTGTGCATAACGTATCTTATTTCGACAAATTCATTCAAAGACAATTTCAACTTACCTGTTCGTGCAGATAAGCATAAGAAGATAGCAGGCTGCAGCAGCAAAGAACTCCAATGCAAGTGTCTTTTTTCTACCGATCAATTCAATCAGGGGTATTGTAAGGAGGATACCTAAAATCATTGAGACAATGGCTGAGACAAAGATAAGCAAAAAGACATCGTCGTCGTTGGCAACATTTTCTTATTATCAAATCAGAACCATTTCCACAGGAACAGAGGGGTTACTGGGGGCACGTGCCCCCCAAGATTTTGCAATAAATTGCCATGGAATGCCACTTTAGCTTAAGGAAAACGTGTCCTTAAAGTGTCCTGCCACCCCCATGTTTGAGATGCTTCCTAGGGCTATTTTCAAAACTGACCAATTTCATATGTCTAGAGAAAGATCTTTCTGAATGATAATTTTGCAAACACTGACAAATTGATTTCAAAGAAAACTTGCCAGTGCAGTTTATCAAGTTATCATGAGTCCCGGAGTCTTGGCAGCGCATTTTCAATAATTTTGGCCTGACAGCAAATGGCAGCTCGTAGCAGGATTGCTAGCGAGCTGACAGACTGGATATGAGATCAGCTGTTAACGTAGACAAGAAAGATAACTACGGTTTTAACACGAATTGATAAACAGAAAGCTTAAAAACTAACAAAAGACGGAAGGTGTACTGATCAATGGGGTTTATGTCTTTTTACGTTGATTAGTAGGCTTTGGGCCTTACCAGTTATCTGCCCACTTCCCTTGTAAAATAACAGGCAAAATAATATGAAATTTAATCATGTGACCCATCTGTGTGAACCTTAAAGATGTATGACTGTGTTAATGAGATCTCTCCTTCTTGTTTTCATTCTATCTTTGCATTAGTTGAATCTGTTTATCAATATTGTACACGAGAAGTTAGCAAGAACGACATCTTTGTAGCTCATAAAAATACCGTTTAGTATCGTCTCAGGCCTGTTCGCTACTTGGAATGACATTCCTATTGATATATAAGTTCACCATCTGTTTGTTGCTTCTGTCAAAAACTCAAAGCCTTCCTCTTTGAAAACAATTACTAATCTGAGAAGGCCTACGTGTCAAGCCATTATACTTCGCCAATGATGATGAAATTGACTTAATGGCGAAAATAACTTTTGCCAAGTTTATTGGTCATCTTTAAAAACTTGGGTGCTCTCTCGTATCAACTGTGAGACCTCCTCCTCGCGAAATTCCCCTGATACAATTCCTTTTAATTTGTCTTGTTTTGATAATAACATCATTTCGTTGTCTTATAGTCAATTCATATACTGTGGCTTGAATGTTTGCTATTTTTGTATCGAATCTACCAATCTTCCTGTAATTGCACGCAGGAGTATTTCTAAAATTTAACACTGCTCTGAATATGAACAAAAACTGAATAGACGATTACGCTAAAGATGGCGGCGAGGAACTTTTTACCAAGATGCACTGCGTTCTTTAATCGAATTCCTATAGAATCGTTAAGGATTCGTAAATAGAACGCAGTGCATCTTGGTAAAAAGTTCCTCGCCGCCATCTTTAGCGTAATCGTCTATTGTGATAATGGACATACCTGGAACCTCCGCTACTGTTGTCCACAAGAAATCAGTGTAATCTTTAGTTGTTAAAAAATTACATCCACATGCTGTTGTTTCTACTGTTGTGCCTAAAAGATGAATTTGTTAAAGAACGTAGTCACTGAAAATCATGGATTTTTCACCTGCAATAATGCAGGTACCCAGGGTATAATGCAGGGTGTGTCAAAAACTTAACACATTCCATGAGTTTCTAGACACTTTTTCGGTGAATATAGATGGTGTTAATTTCTTTGCTTACCTTGAAATGCCATGAAATTCTCTTCCTTGCCATTAGCAGCCATTCTCAGCCAAATTTCCTCACCTTGAACTGAAGAGCTCCATCACATGTGCCTTCAAAATGGCTGGGCCCTGGGCCTAAATGACCTTTGCCATCTCCTGCGCATTGCTGTACCTACGCAGCGGTCTCGCAAACGAAATGGCAAAGGTCTAAGGTCATTTCGTCCCAAACATTTTAAAAGCACATGTGACGGAGCTCTTCAATTCAAGGCGAGGAAGTTTGGCTGAGAAAGGCTGCTAATGGAAAGGAAGAGAATTTTATGGCATTTCAAGGTAAGCAAAGAAATTAATACCTTCTATATTCACCGAATAAGTCTCCTGACACTCATGCACATTCTTAGCGGGCTGTAGAGCTAAAGTATGTGGGCAACATTCAAACTAGAATGTAAATCTATCAGTCAAAGGCTAACTTAGATGAACATTTTGTTTGGCAACATCGCGCGGGTCATCATTTCCACATTGAATTCAGTAAAATGTTGCCACTGGGTAGCATTGTTTTGGCGATCTGCGAGTTGAGTATTTTATAAGCAGTTGCTTACCAAAAATGCGGATGCTATGAACGGCAAGAGCTTATCTTATTCTCATACCTGACGGATGACAAGCATCGATTTTTGTCTGAAACATCTCAGTTGCTAGGAGAACTATTCCATAATATGAAAATGCAGACGTAAACCTGTGAATAAATAAGTGAAAAACTTAAAACCATGAGCAACAAGACACCAAGTGCGTATCAGTGTGAAATTTTCGCCAGTAGCAATCCATCTTAACCTATAAAAAATTCTACAAACATGCTACTAATTACAATACAATATTACAGAGACGATGCCACAGGGAGCGAAATACTATGTCTACCCTGCAGCCATTCTAAACGTAATTAAAAGCTATATAAAAATCGTATGAATAGTTTGCTTGTTCTTTGTTTGTTTGTTTGTTTTCAATTTGTTTTGCGTGAGCTTCTCAGAATTTCTAGCTATTGAAGGTAATTTAGGCCCACTGTGCATGCCGCATCCAGGCATGTGACCCCTAGTTTAATGTCCCTTCCGAAGGACGACGAGGTGAGTTGTGAGGTCAGGCCTCCGAGGTCACCCATCCGGAGTTTGACCTCACTCGAGGAGCATAACTTCAGTCACTTGACGAAAACTGTTTAAGCCACTCGGCCACTAACCCCGCAAAAAAGGAATAATGAAACACAGACGGTAATTGAAGGTACAAGCAACGGTAGCCTGCAACTAAATACAGTAACTGCACTTGTAGGTCTCTAGGTTTAGAACTGAACATTGTAAAATTGCAGATTAGGTTATTTAGTTGCAAGCTTCCTGAAGACATTTACATGACATTATTACAAACAAAGAGACTACCAAAACAAACAAATACAAAAAAGGGTTGTAATTTCGGAATGGAACGACCAAAAGTTTTCCGGCAAACAAGAGAAGGGAACAAAAATTTCTTCAAATACATAAAATGTCTTCCCCTCTCTCCCTGGCAAGACGTAATCATCCGCCCCTTACCAGGCTGCAACGTATTGTAGATGCTTACCATATAAACCACACTAAAGATGTCGTGAAGCGATATTCCCTGCTGAACAGATCTATGAGTCTCCCTCTTGCAACCTACAAAACATAATCTCACAAATGTCACATGTAATACCTACAGTGTGTCCAAAAATGATGTATTACCGTTTGTTTTATCCGATTACTGATAGGCCAAATTTCATTCGAGGATGTTGGTTGTGGTTTTATGACGATTTTATATGTGGAAAAGAAGATCGATAAACCTGCTCAAGTTCAAGCCTTAGATGGCATGAGAAGGAAACGACCTACTCTTCCAGTCAACATTTTAGATGTGATACGAGGGGCTGAACTTGTATGTCGTTCAGAGAATATGAATTCTTTGAACCCCAAAAAACACCTCTCGTGAGTATTCTGCAAACTGTTATTTAAAAGTGAATTCCACCATGCCTTGTCAGTTGATGGTTCCTACTGAATATTTCATACCCGTTTCCTTCTCATGCCATCTAAGGCTTAAATTTGAGCAGGTTTATCGATCTTCTTTTCGACATAAAAAATCGTCGTAAAACCACAACCAACATCTTCGAAGAAAACTTAGCCTTTTGGCCATCAGATAAAACAAAGATTTTGAAAATCAATTCACTGGTTATAGACATACAAACAATCAAACGATAATAAATGATTTTCGGACACTTGGTAGACATGAAATATTTTGAGACATGTTAGATCAGATTGGCGTTATGATTCGAAATGGTTTGAAGGGGGCTTGAGGGAGTCAAACATGAGATGAAGTGAAGCTTTAGTACAGGGTGAGTCAATAAAAAGGTGCGGTGTTTGAGAAATTGCTGCTCTCTGAATATCAAAGCAATGATACAGAAAGCTATCTCGTTTTATCCCCTATCTTTCCAATTAAGTTCAGTAATTTGCCCGACTTCAGTCGGTCATTCTTCCCGTTCATTTTGCCGCCACGTTCCATTTGCGCGTTGGGAAGATTTCGCAGTAACTCATTCCGTGGCACAAGATCAACGCAACATGGCGGCAAAACAAACCGAACTGTCAGAGTAGCTTGTCACGAAGATTAGGACGCAAACAGCAAGAAAGAAAGGAACAATATACATCATTACAAGTTTAAGTGAATATATTTGGGGCACTTCTTTATGATATCTTGGTGGTCTGAGTAAGAGAGTGTTGAGGTGATTTCAGTAGGCCCTGCGACACTGTTTTGGCAAACACAGAAGTCTCCTACTGCTCATGTTGTATAATGCATGTTGTAGATGAAAATGACTTCATACCGGTATTTCAGAAGTAACTATCTTTTCAGTTGGCAGTTGTGTTTTGTTATCTGCAGCAATTTTATGTAAGACTTTCAACGCTTCTTCTTTCCTTCCAACGCTAGTTAAATACCTCGGTGATTCAGGAATCCACTGAAAGAAAAAAGTACAATAGACCTTTTAGCTATTCTACAAAAGAGCCTGGATCGAGCGATATTTTTAAACATTTTGATGCGCAAGGTTCGATTGAATGGCGTTGGAGCTTCGATCACCATTGTGCATATTCGAAAATTCTACAAATTCTGATGAAATATCGTTCGATCCGCATTCTTTTTCAGAATAGCTAAAAGGTCTATTGAAGAAGAAGTTTTGCCTTATATATGATGTCTCGTTCAATTCTTACCCTGACAATCCCCAGAGCATCTGCATGTATTTACGAATAAAAATTCCCGCCTTTGAGGCATTCGACTGCCAATTTTTCCCCGGCCCCAAGAGCATTTGACAACACCAAGAGCTGTTGCTTATAAATTTACTGGGATTATGCATTTTTCAGTACCCGGTCCCCGGCTATTCGCCCAAAAATTTGCCAAAGTTTTGCTGCCCTCCCAAATGCCCGAGGGAAGCGTCAGGGTAGGAACTGAACAAGACATAAAACATTTGGGGAGTCAGAAAATACGTGGGGCGTTTGCCAATTTCTCCTAATGTAGTTTAGTTTGCACACTCGTTTTTTCAATTATTGCTTAGAAGAAAGCTAACTTAGATCTCAAAATGTACTTGGAAGAAATCTGGTCTTCCCGCTCCATGGCTACAAACGAGTTTAGTGAAATGGCCCCCCCCGGAAGGGGGGTAACATAACATGTTGAGGGTACAGGTATGTGCCGCCCATATGGGAGGGTATTTGGGCCTAAAATTCTCTAGACAAGGGTCCCATTTTCGGCAGATTTTCCTTAAACATGGGTGTGTTTTCCAGAGATTGGCAAAAAATTGTCAAAAATGGGTAGTTTTCCACCAACATTCATCATAAAAGAGGGTATGACGGCAACTGTTGGTAATAAGAAGAGGGTAGCTTCCTAACAACTGGGTGGCAGACCCCCGTCCATCCGCAAGTCATGTACCCCCCCCCCCTCCCCGGGGAAATGGCAAATAAATAAACTAAGAAAAATGGTGTAATAAATTATATGTAAAATGGTGTTTCACAAGGTTTCTAGAATAGTCTGTCAGCCTTTCGTATTTACCTATCAGCAGCGCTAACATTCGATGATGAAAAATTGAATAAGACAATAAGACTTAACTTACCTTTGTGAATCCTATGAAAAAAAGGAGTGGTACCGTTATCAAAGCCAAGAACCATCTCCAACCTATGGTAGGTACTGTTCCAAGAGCTAGGAGAACTGCAAATATTGAACCAACTGCCCAAAATAACTGTAAAAAGAAAAAACATGTCAGGTGCGTATTCAATACGTCGCAGCACAGCCAATCACCTTCCGGCATCCTAGGTCTAGTTTGGGAGGTGCATCCTGAATTTGGTTCTATCTTAAATGGCTGCAGGAGGAGATTTGCTTAAAACATCGTTATTCGAGAAACCGAATTTTTATAATCAAAAGAACTGTGCAAAATCGTGCTCCATAAGCACCTTTAACGTACGCTCATCTCATCTCATTGAATTAATGATGTCGTCGTTGTGGCTTTAGTGAGCGCCTTAGTTTCCAACTGTTCTCAAAACGGCAAAAAAAAGTTCCTTTGGCGCACAGATCTGTTCCCCGACCAATCAGAATGAAAGATTTCAAATGAAGTGATCGGATTGACTGATTTTTCTTCCATTCAAACCAGGGAGCTATACAGTCTTTACCTCCCTGATTTAAACTTCCCGCTTCCTGCCAAAGGCAAACAGAAGAGCATTCAATTGAATGGCCACAATCATCAAAATCTCGAAGTACCGAACGAATTTAGGAGATTCGCGAACGAAATCTGCGCCGCCAATGCATGACAGGCGACTTCTGTTTGCTGTAAAGGGACATTGTACGGTGCAAAAATATGTTGGTTTTATCAATAGACTGTAAAAATATTTGTTTATATCATAAACTGATTGAAGCATCGCCCGGTTCATGGAAGGACGAGGCTTTGATGTCAGCTTTCTTGAGAAGTCTTCGAACGAAAGCAGCAACAAAGATCAGCATTTAGGATAACAAAACACAGCAAACACAATCAGAAAACATTTGATAACAACAAAACTACTTAATCGTTGATAAGCTGATAATTTTTGCATCAAATTATCTTAAATTCACCTCTGAAACAAAGTGAAAGTTTGGATACCCTCAATCAGGGCGACGTCCGAAATTTAGGCCCCCTCGACCACTATGTTTTTGAGTTGTTCGCCCCAAGACGATAACACCAATGACAAATATATTTTATATCAACAACGGAGAAGAGTTTACGAAGGTGCTTATGATAAGTTTCGTTCTGAAAATTTTCGATTCAGCAAGAATATTCGACCAACATAAATTCCCTCAATCAGGACGACACCCCTATCGGTCATACTATTTTGTGAATCAATTTAGAATTTATGAAGCTTTACTACGCCCAATCACCCTTATCGTCTGTTGTCTAGAACAAAGCAGCCTCGGTTGTAGACTTACCCCAAGTCTATTTCGTCAATTAAAAGAAATCGAGAAAGGGAAAATTGGGAAAGGGAAAAGTGCATTAGGCTTCGTATTTCGTTTGTAACTTTCCCATATACTTATTACAAATGACGAAATAAACTTGGGACAATTCTACCTCGGTTGGCATAGAAGTTTTTGTACATGCATACAGGTACATACGCAAAGAATTTTGTGTACATTTCTAGAATCTATAGTTGATTGCATAACTGATTCTTTGGAAAGGAAGGCGCTACGGAATGCACTCATAAAGAAAAACAAATAAAAACCGTACCTTTTATCAAGACATGGGTCTACCATCATTGATAATACGGTACCTTTTATCAAGACATGGGTCTACCATCATTGATAATACGGTACCTTTTATCAAGACATGGGTCTACCATCATTGATAATACGGTACCTTATATCAAGACATGGGTCTACCATCATTGATAATACGGTACCTTTTATCAAGACATGGGTCTACCATCATTGATAATACGGTACCTTTTATCAAGACATGGGTCTACCATCATTGATAATACGGTACCTTTTATCAAGACATGGGTCTACCATCATTGATAATACGGTACCTTTTATCAAGACATGGGTCTACCATCATTGATAATACGGTACCATTTATCAAGACATGGGTCTACCATCATTGATAATACGGTACCTTTTATCAAGACATGGGTCTACCATCATTGATAATACGGTATGAAATAAGCCATTGGAATTCATCTCTTAATGAATAGACAAACCGCAGAAAAAGACTAATATTCAAGATTCGACAGGAGACATCTGCCTCTTGTGCAAAAAGACAGTTATTGTCTGAATATTTCGACGACCTGAACACATAGCGTCTTCCCTACCGAAACCAAATGTTATCAACAAAATATTTCCCATCAGCATTTAGTTCGAAAGCTAAACTACCTTTTGAGATGTTCCTTGGCCAACGCCAAGCATGTGGTAATGCATTTTGATTTCAAGAAGCTAAGTGCCATGTTGCTCAGGAAGTTTTTTATTGTGTCGCGCGGGATGACACCTGTCCTATCAACCTGCCCACTCCCCCTTTCCCCTACCTACAGGGCGTCCAAAAAAAAGTTTTTGTTTGAAATTTGATTAAGTATCAACAAATAACGATAAAATGCAATGACTCCATGGTGAGGTAGCAGATCCCTGGGATTTCTAATCAATTTTAGACGCCAGAATCTTGCAAATCCGCTCAATATTCGCGGAGCTACAAGCTTTTGAAGTACAAGTTTGCACGACAGTTGAAACCAGAGCCCTCTAAATGCATTATTGGTATAAAAGCATGGGTCATCGTTTCTTTTGTTTCTCGTTTATTTCGGAGCAAACCAAAAGGAATTTGAAAAGGTTTTCGACAACCTAACTTTCAAACGTATGGATGCTTTGAGGGAAATGATTCAGTCTTTCGTCGATTACGTCCCAAACCAACGTCCTGCAGACATGTTATCCCAAAAGAAGAGTGTCCATGTAAGTAGAAGGCTTCATGGGGACAGAGGGGGGGGGGGTGTGTATTGGAAACATGTGATTTTTCGTCGTGTTTTTATGTCAGCAGTTGTTGTTTAGGCTTAGGCCCTGAATTGGTTTTAATTCGCCACACACTCGATTCCACCACTTCTGCTGCCTGCATTGTCAGTGGCAATAGTTTCGTTCACTCAACATTGCCTTTCAATCCCTTATCATCCCTCCTACTATAAGATACTTTTAAAACTAACTGCGTTTCGTCACTGTCATAGCCAAGCATCAAAGACATTCGCCTGGTGGAAGCCCTTGCTTTTACGTTATTCCGCCATTGCCCGTATGGTTTCGACAGAGAGGCTCTTATTTTCATGTGATCAATTTAAAACAGCGGGCTCTTAACCAATGAAATTCTCAAAAAGTTACATGCATGTTAGCATCGTGTCAGCAGTTTCATGGTTCGTGCATGCAACTCATTTATATATGGACACGCTGCCTTTCACCAAATTTTGACAACGACTGTTACAATCAAATTACTTCTGGAGTCAAACTTGGTGCACAATTTTTTGAGAAACATTGAAAATTTGGACGGATTTTAGATAGAATGAAGTACCTGCCTGAGTCAAAAAGCAGTAGCGCTTACCCTTTCAATGATCGACAAAGCACAGGTGATTCGACCGTACATGTCTCATGTGTGTACACACTTTCTACGAGTAACCAAAACAATCTCGACGAGTAGACTCACAAAACACATTTTTGCCTCCAAAAGTTTGTCTTTCTCATATAGCATTTTAAAACAGGCATCAATCGAAAGACTTCAGTTTGAAAATTCAAATGAATTTGAGTTATGAGCTGAAATAGATGGGTTAGTCCCCTAGGAATTCCCCTGGGAGCCTTCTTAATAAACTGACCACCTGGGAATGTGCCGGCCAATAGGTTCTCATTTTCGGTGGAAAATTCTGGACAGGATTATACCTTTTGCCTCTCTATTCCAGGTATGTCCATTCAAATAACTTAAAGGGGCAGGGTCACGTAATGTAAACAAACTTCTTTCGAAACGAAGGTTTTGCAGTATTTTTGATAGCCATATCATAATGATTTTCCACCACTTTTTCTCAAAATGAAAGTGCTATTATGAAGATGGACTCTTGTACGTTGAAGAGAAACAACCGAAACACTCATATGTTGTACGATTGCAGAGATATTGGAAGATTTTTAGGAGTAACTTTATTTTGGATGCACCCAATCCACCAAAATCAAGACAGAACACAATGGCAATGTGTGGGCAACAACATAGATTCTAGAGATAACAGGTTTGTTTACGGTTACGTAACCCTGCCCCTTTAAATCATTTTCACGCGCACCGTCGGTTTTCCCGAATCTTACTAGACTGATTGCATGTTCGTAGTTATCGCTATAGATAGACTGATGGAGCTCAAACTGGCAAAAAATGTTGTTGTTGTTGTTAATGTTGTTGTTGTTGCTACTGCTGCAATATCTAGGACAAAATCGTGAGTCTAGGATCTTATTCCATGACAGGTAATATGTTTTCACAATTTTATCCCAAGACAGGGTAATAAAAGTATTTTCTGGCAGGCACATCTCCGTATGTTTTCTCCAAGGCAGATCCCTGGGAAGAAATGCTAACAATAGTTGTTTTTGATAGCGCACACACTATTTTTATGTCTTCTCAAAAGATATATTGAAGCATTTATGTCGTCATGAATGAGAAATTGCTTATTCCTCGTACGTTTATTGAACGAAATTTCACTACTTTGACTAAAAAACGAAATTTTCGCCTGTAAATCACCTTAAGAATCACCAATGCCACAAATTTCTGATTAAAATTAATTTTTTTTCCTTTATCTAAACTAAGTAGTCGGGTCACCTATGTAATTCCGCTCGATTTGATTGCCAAAATTGATTTTTCACCATAAATCAATGCATCTATATGCATAGAAACGAATTTCATAGGGTGCCATTTTTTTCTGCGATTTTTAAGGTACCTATTACGCGAAATTAGAGTTCTATATATTCACAGTCTATCTTGATAAGCCGCTATGCAGAATAAACCAGAAGTATTAGTTTCACACCGAGAGCTAGCCTCCAAAAGGTCTGTTTCAGCACAAGGTAATTGCCTTTAACTCCCAAAATTAAAAGAGGGACCTATAAGAGACAAAAATGACCCGCATTAGGCGTGGCATGGGCGTGTCATGGGCGTTGGCTGAAGCTGAAATCTGTGATTTTATCTGCAGAAACCACCATTTTTAAAAATTTTACTTAACAGTTATTGATGGGGAATTCTGTCTATCAACCAGGGAAACTGCTACGACTATTCAGTTTTCGGCAGTAATGTGGACTATATTGTAAATATTTACCGGTAGAAGACCAATGCGGTGAAATCAATCTTAGCTTAAATTCTAAAGAATAACTATTTATACCTTCGCAGTTAGTCAATTTCTTCATCTTCCTCTGAACCATCTTCACTCTCTGCTTCTGCTGTGTAATCCCTAGTATTTTCACAGTCTTCGCATTTGCATAAATCAGTGCACGACAGATCATTTTTCAAGCATGAACAGTTGCTTCTTCCTTTGCACCGTCCCTTGCATCCACATTTTACGAGTTCTAATACTGCTTGTGGAGCTGGTAGCTCAAGGCATTTTGTCGGCACTGTGATGTCATCAGCAATTTCCCAGCCATTTTCTGTGAGAGGTGGTATTACGTTCATTGCATTTCTATACCCTTTCCAAATTCTTGCGATTAGATTTGCTCTCTGTATGTGAGGTATCAATGCTCCAAGAGTTGGAGGTAACTTTTCTGCTTCCATATTCCTTCTGCTAAACAGCTCCCATCTTAATTCATTTACTGTATTCCTTTTCGTCGCTGGTGAATAAATAAGACATAAGAACTTTTGGATGCAGTCCAGGCTTTCTTCCAAATCGAAACTGTCCTCACCAAGTGACTGCAGAGCATTTATCATGTCATCATCACTAGAGAGCTTCAGGAACGAAGATATCCACTTCTGCTTTGAAATTCCAAATAACTTTCCACCCCAGTCTGCTCCCGAAATTGCATGTAGACCTATCAAAGCCTTTGATTTTTCTTTACCAACTACTGTGGATCTTCTCTGTACATCAATGCGTCTGTTTAACTTTCCTTGTCCTGTTACGAAGTTTACATTTGCTCCATTTTGATCTCTTGCGCAAAGATCCATCAACAGTATTAAGACGTCTGTGTCTGGGGATCGTACATCAATTTCGCAACGAGGGGATAAACCTAAGGCATCAAGTACATGAAGTGGTATGATGGTGTCCGCTTCTTCGTGATTATGCTGTGCGATGATGTCGCTGAAAACAGCACGATGGTTTGAATACGTGCTTGTACCATACACTACGATTAATGAGAACTGACTTTCCTGGTATTCCTGTAGCAATGCTTTTCCTAGGTACTCTGTCAATTGGCCCTTCGTCTCAGTATGGGAAAGCAGAGTTTTCAAAGGCACATGTTTGATGTTGGTTGTATCGCTGACTTGGAACTTCACAGGATCTGTGCCAGAAGTACGCTTCGCTCTTGTCTGTGATTTCAGAGAATCTTCAATGTATCGATCAAAAATCACCCTTCCTTCATCGTACTGATGAAGAGTCTTCTTGATGATGCTGACGAATGCTTGAGCAAAGTCCGCACAAGTAGACATTTTGGTGCCTTTTTTGATGGTTTGAACAACCGCCATAGCATCGACAATACAAATCTTTGTTGTGGTTTCATTTTGTTCCATTTGAACTTCTGCATGATTCTCAAAATCAACATGTGACTCTAATGCTTTGACAAATGCACTTTTATCTGTTGGAATTAAAAGCTGGCCATCTGCTGAAAACAATGATCTTGGGATTGTAGAGAACTCGTATGTGCCTATTACGTCATTCAATTTCTGCACCAACTCTGGTCGTGATCTCTGAATGACTAAAAATCTTGCAAGAAGCTGTCGATCTTCTCTTAGCTTGATAACTTTCTTATTCACGGTGCAGCGTGCTTTCTTTTGCCAGTTAGCAAATGATTTCAATGAAAGCTTTTTCATCGGATCCCACATGGACATCTTTGCTGTGGCATTGACAAGCCTATTTGCAACAAAACTCTTGAATGCTTCCTCTCCTTTTTTGTCTCTTTCGACGATATCTCTCTCTGCAATGGGTGACACTGTCATATTCGAGGCTATGTTCATTAATTCCATATCTGTAGCAAAAGGATTTCCCATGCAATGCTTTAAAATGCTGTTCTTTATCTTTGCGGCATTCCGCTGCACTCTTGATGCCATTGAACCTGTTAGCTGATGGTGAATATTTTTCTTCTTTGTGCAGCTAACATCATGGCTGGCTTGAAACTCGTCCACCAAACGCTTGACCTCTGGGGCAATTAACAGATACCTGTCCAATGCTGATTCATTTTGCGTAATGCCAGTGATACCTCCTGCAACTTTGAGGGCACGGATCTGTTGTTCCAGTGTTTGATCAACAAATAGGTTTGTGAACGGGATACCTGACCTTGTCACGCTAAAATTATCCTCAAGTGTGCGCCAAGTTTCTGCATCATCCTCTTTCAGCTGCTGTAATTGGGCAATGTGGTATGGAACAAGTCGTGCGTATTTGTACAAGTCATGTGCAAAATAATACTTGACCTGTTCTTGCAATGCTGGCACATACAGCTTCAGATCACCTTGCCGTGAAGCTCTGATGAGACGCAGCAAACTTTCAACTTGGTGAAGGTAACTCAAAAGGAACATTGACATGGCACCAGTTAACTTCTCTTCATTAAAGATGTCAAGATCATTCAGAGATTTTGCTATCTTACCACAGATTGTGTCTACATCCTCATTTCTTTGGTTTAGTTCCTCTCGAAATCTGCTACAGTCGTTTAAGGTCTCTTCTATGTTTTGCTGGTCCTTAAGTAAAACATCGAAAAGCATTTCCCATATCGCCAAAGCATTTGTTATGTGATATTCGACACCTCTCTTGTAGTTCTTCCCTCCAAGTAGTTGTCGTATGGTTGCGGGTGAGTATATGCCTTCTTCGATGCTTACGGCTTCAATGCCACTTCCTTCCACGTACTTACCAAGAGCATGTAGAGAGGCAAAGCACGTATGGAGTTCCCCTATGCGCAGGAACCAATTGCTTATCTCATTGGCTTGTTGCAACTTAACAGCTCTTTCGTATAAATCGAGATCCAAGGTAATAATCGTCCTGTGACTTTGACCAGTTACGACAGCTGAGATTCCTTGGGTAAGGCATAACGCTTTATACAGAGTTGCGTAATCTGTTGGGGAGCTTCTTAGCAAAGGTGCTGTTATGCCAGTTAAAGTTTTACTTGATTTAGGTAAAGACTTATTTTTAGCAGCAACCAACAGCGAGTTGGTAGCTGCCCAAGTCGGCATTTCTCTCTTTTCCTCTTGTGAATGCAATGCAACACTCTGATTCTCTTCCTCCATATTTGCTTCATTTGCCTCTGGAGCATTCTCTCCCTCCATATTTGCTTCTGGAACATTGTCATCGGTGCATATAGCTGACTCTTTTCTCATTTTCCGGTGTGCATAGCATGCAAAAAACCATACAGCATCTAATTCCTTGTATTTCTGAATTAGCTCTGGATTGCAATTGAAGTTGTAGTTGTTGAACCCCAAACCTTCTTTCGGTGGTAGAACTCGAGGAACACGGTCATTGGCAATACCAATATCTATTGGTTTACATTTGCTTGGAATGACGAGGGGATCGTTTACAGCAATGCCATCTTCTACTTCACCTTGATTCACAACGACGATAGTCCCATGCAAGGTATTCTGTCCATCAGGCGTGCACTCTAGGAAGTCTATGTTGTCTATTGCAAAGAAAGGTTGCTTGTATTTCTTGATGAAATGTGGAAGAAAGAAACCACCGCTCTGCTCCATGCGCTCAGCCACACCGGTTGCAATACGTTTTTCGAGACTTATTGTAGATTCATAGCCAATACCTAAGTTTAACTTGGACAGACAGTCCACAAGTTTCTTGCTTCTTGTCTGGTTGTGGACCATGAGTGAAAGGCCAACAGCAAGGGGTGTTTCATTGCGCCTTCTGTATCTTGTATCTGTAACGGATGGGTTGTACTTTACTTGTCTGTCTGTTTTAAAGCTATTCATGATCTGCTGCGCAATAACCTTCGTTGCCGTTGTGTTGGTAACCTCACGAGCATCACCAACAGCTTGGGACCTTGTTCCAATTATGATCCATTTGATAAAAGAGGTTAATTCTTTAGGCACTTCAAAGTCATTCATTGATCCTTCAAACTTCCATTTGACTGCCTCAAATACTTTCCGTCTCAGTACGGAAGCAGCCTTGGAAAGGCACTTTACATCTTCTTCATCATCGACATATTCTTCAAATTCATTAACAGCACAGCCAAGCAATCTTTTACTTAAGATTCGCTCGCTCTCATTTTTCCTGTGAGACTTTACGAACTCTGCATCAGGAATGTTCTTGGAAATGAGGCTTTTCAGATACTTTTTCCTGTCAGATCCTGTATTTGCATCATACTCGTTCAGGAGGTTGTTGTATTCTTGGTTAACGTCATTCATGTTGCTAACAATGCCATTTTCTAGAGAGCATCTGAGTTCATTTATGATTTCGATATCAGCAATATACTGGCCTGTTTTGTGCATCATTACACTGTCCTTCTTTTTTGACTTTCTTTCTTGGTCACGTAAACAATTTCTGTGGTAGAAAAGATCAAATGCAGCACAATCTAGGGGCTCATTGATGTTTGCTAAAGCAACTCTGATACTTTCATCTGGGCTGTTTTCTTTTAAGAGCATAAATCTTTCGCCCATGCTGAAACTTTCGACTCGATGAAGCTCCCCTTTATCCGGTTCTTCACATCGAAAAATACAGCTTTTGAACTTAGCATTTTCTGTTGATCTTCTATGACGACTGCTATCAGATTCTGTTGTGGATAATTTACTTGAGGGAGGCCGGCCTCTTTTTGGTGGTGCTACGGAGCCACCCAGTGAACTTTCTTGAAATCGCTTTTCAGCCCTTTTAAGCTTACCAGTATGGACAACATCCTTATAGCAAGAAGAATGGTAACTACTCGCAAACAGTTCGTCATCAGGCATCTCCTTGATTCTTTGCGAAAGATTCGCAAATTTTGATTCTCCAAAGGCAGCACGCTGTGTTGAAAATTTCCTAATCATTTCAAAACATTGCCTCTCTGGCGTCGAAACCATCAGACCACCTCCAGACTGGAGGCAAATTATGCACAGCGTCTTTGATGTATCGGGTGTATCCATTTTCAGACATCAACTGCGTTGACTCCTACATTGACCTAGAGTTACAGAAAATTTCATCATATTATTCTTCGTAACAGCATTTTGTGTAACTATCTTTTATTGTTTAGTAGCAAAGGGCAGAAGTAATTACAAAATATACGCTTCATTTCATACAAGCCGTTTGGATGGCCTGCATTAAATCAGGTCAACATTAAATTTCGATTTTTTAAAAGTTCGAAACCGACAATGCCATATTTGCCTAGGCTAGGCCTATATCAAGACAAAAACTGGCTGTACTAAAATTAATACAGGAACATCGCCAGCAGTCTCTTGGTCGTTGTTATTGAGTAGAAGAACAAAATGCAAGGAAGTCAAATACCTACCGTTTGATTTATGATGACTGTTGCTCTCATTCCATCATATTTTTGCATGAAGAGAGGATGAGAACGTCAATGTTAACCACAGCTTGTCACCTTACTTCCGTTTTTCAGACCGATAAGAACGGAAGTAATACGAAAACGAGGTACAAAAAGAGGATATCTAATTTCAATCAATTCGAGCTGTTCCATGGTCCGTAAAATGATGTATGAAATATAATTAATCATTTTACAGGCCTAGAAGGCTACTGATAGCTTAAAAAACTATAAATTACTGTTATTTCTGCTACATAAGGAATTAAAATTCTTCAAAACTACTTAGTATTAAAAATTTTTTGCCAGTTGATATCTGGTCTGGCAATTACACACTGTCAGTCTTGCGGGTGCAATTAAGCCCCCTTCCGGTTACATAAAAAATTGGCACCTATGTTTTTCGCACCCTTCATAGACATAACAACGTAACTATGCAAAAAAATTGATTTTGGCATGCAAATCGAGCGGGAGCCAATATTTTGACATAACGCACCCGACTAAAGAGCCTGTAAGCAGCAAGGGCTTTACTACACAGATCATCTTCCTAATCCACTTGACAGATTGTCTAAGAAATACCTAGCGTCGTTCTGATCGCATGCTATTACAAAGGTTTTTGCCCAGCTTCGTAAGCTCTGAGCTGGTTTAATCATGGGCGAAAGGAAACAAAATAATTGTTATTTAATGAAAAGTATACGCAAATCATACCTGTGTCTTTATCATGGTTTATTTTTGCCTTTCCTGGCTTTCCTCTAGACTACATTACATAAGCCCCTCTAACTTACGCTCGTTGTTGTTGTTGTCATCGCTTCAGTTGAGGGACTTATGTCCTTACGCTTCAGAATAGGGACTAATTAGGCCAAGTCCGCCGCGTTCACGGCGCGACCAATCAGATCGCTACTTTCTTAATATGGTCAACCCACGTGCCTATTGTTAGCGTTTGATTGGCTCATTAGTTCGAAATTCGACTTCTCGAAGCGAAGCGACGCTCGAAATGACGTTCGAAGAGACGTTCGACTTTTCTTTCGACGTTCGTAGGATGGAAGATGTTCTAAGTTTCTTCTGATTTTTCGTAAGATTTTAGTCCCTGTTTAGAATCCGTTTGGTCGTGAGTCCTTTGTATGAGTGAAATTAAAACATCAGATTATAAATGTTGAACGAATACAAGGAATCACGTCGTCAGTCTAGCTTTCCTCTGCATTCAACGGCGGAGAAAAATCACAAAACCGCAAACGAGGACAGCCTCGCTTTTACAGATAAACTGAATTAGGCCATAGCAAACTTGAATCAACGAGTTGAGCTGACGTAGGGATGCAGAAGAAAGCTAGGAGAGCCAGGAAGAAACCATGATAAAGGCACAGGTATGATTTGCGTACACACATTTCATTAAATAACAATTATTTTGTTTCCCTTTACCCATATAGTTCAATTTCAACTTCATTAATTGCAAATTAAGTCAACTTTAGTTGCAATCTTCGTTGTTTTTGGAAATAGTGGAACTGAAGTGATAAAAAACTGAAAACTGTTGAATAAAAGAAAAAAAAAATTATTCAGTGAAAAATTAAAGATTGAGTGGTTTGTTGTTTTTGGGAATTTAAGCATATAAAAGCCATTGGTAGAAACAGCCGTGCAAAAACGAAAGGGCCTTGACACGCGCAAAGCCATATTCGGGTCAGGAGCTGCATCAATTTTTCTCCTACTACGTAATTTGGACATTCTAACGAGGAGGACTTTTGTATATAGCTGGGGGCAGGGGGTCACAGCCAAAACATCCAAACGCTGTTTCTGGGGAAAATCGATATGTTTGCGACATATAACTGAACATGTCATCAACAAACACTGGTACCTGAAAGGCTAGATCTGAGTCGCCATCTTCAAATCTGAGCAGCCACTCCCAGCCACTTTGATATGCTTAAACACCGTCCACAGGCAAAGACAGCTTGACAACAAGGACGTTCGATATAAGGGTTAAGATTTATCAGTAAACTGCCAAAATACTTTTTGGAACACATGTAAAGGTACTAGTCTTACCTCTAATAGAACAATACATCGTCCTCTCGTTGCAGAAGGCAGTAATTCCGTTACTAACGTAACCCTAGAACGAGACATATACGCATAAGGGAACACAAACGCAGGCATCGAACGTCAATGGACAAGAAGAATGAAGCACGCCAAATCTGTTCCCACTCACAATTCATACAAAGACTTATACGTTAGCGTGGCGGTCTCTTTTCTTATAAGATTACTGGTAGTCGACCAGCCAAGATTCTGAATTAGTGGAGCAGCAGAAGCATCGTATGGGTTATTTGTTACGATTCTAGCAGCTCTGTTTTGAACTTTTTGCAAGACGTTAATTTTTGAATTACTACAGCAGCCCCAAACAGAGCAACAGTAACTCAACTGGGGCTCGACAATCCCTCTGTACATTTGCTGAGCACATCAGATGGAATCGACAGTAATAAATAGCAATGGAGTAAGAACTCACGCTTGAGGAGCACCACCAATTCCAAATCCAACCAAAAATCGTATTGCTATAATCCATGCATAGGTTGGTGAACGGGAACTTAATATTCCAAAATATAAGACACATATTGTAGATAGTATTATGCACTGAAGGAAAAAAATGATAAATGTGAGCGGTGCATAAGTATCATTCATTAGTTGTATTATTCATTGTTATTATTGCTGAATTGTACTTTATTGAATTAATTTTGTCTTATGTGCATATTAACCGGCTTTGTTTTGTACGGGAAAATATAAAGCCCGAGGTCTTAAAAGTACAGACCGAGCTTGCGAGGTCTGTGCAATAGGACCGAGTGCTTTATATTTTCCAACACAAAACCGGTTAATATGAGTTTTATTACCTGACGGCTTCTAATCTTGACTCGCATCATTAATAATCAAACACACTGTGTTACAGTCATGTCGTTTGAGTTTACAGTAAATCTCAAAGGCCTAAAACAGTTGCTGTGGCGACAAAAACGCGTCCTTGTATCGTACCCATACAAGGCTACGGCAATCCCGCGAGAAGTGTACAAATAACCAATAGGAGTGGCGGGATTCTGTGTTGCTTCGTTTTTGAAACTTCAGTCAGGTATTTAATATGTTGTCATGTTCCTTGATGCTCTATATTACTTTTGAATAGTAAATACCACGCGCAATGGGAGCACTATGACCCTGACTTTTCTCCAGTTGCGGATGGCACATTGTAATGCATAGTAATGTAGCTATCTTTTGTTTGAACGCTTTTTTATGGGGATAAAGATCTCATTTGCCCTTGACTTACCTTCTTCACCTCAAATTAATAAACATCTCGTGGAAAGGTCTGCTACAGGCATGATGCAGAACACAAAAGGTGTGATTATGTCGATAGTCGATAGATCAATGTTCTGTGTCAATCTTCTTGCCAAAACATGGACGGTGAAATTTAGACAGAATCGATAACGTAATTCAGCACAGAGAGACGATCGTGTAAAGAGCTCAAGGAAGTGGATTGTCGTGTATCTCCAGATGGACTATTCTCTTAGGTGTCCGTACGAAAAATTATCAGATCATAATAAACATCCAGACGTTCCTTGGAAAAATTCCTTGATTTAGAAAGTAAACGAATACAATTAATTACCCTTTTCCTTCCGTATCTATCACTCGCCCATCCCCAGAATGCTGAGCCAATCATATGACCACAAAACACTGTCTGCAAGATAAAGCATTAGCCTAAGTTTCATGGATCTCTCAGCTGTTCTACAAAAGAGCGTACTATCTCTTGTAAAAGTGTTGGACTACGAAGGTCTAGCTTTCTACGAAATATTGTCTCCCTCCCCAATACACATCGATGTTGTTTGCTTTGGTGAATCATTCTTTAAGTCATTGATTGACTTTATCTTCTCCTTTATACAGGGTTTCGTTACAGTTAAAAATACATACTGATTTCCAAACTGCCCTGTCAAAATGAATAGCAATCAATGCGTTCTGTTTCCCAAAAAACTTGGGCGTTTCATTTTTAATGGAAAGTATCAGGGATGGAGGATGTTGCAGCCGGCTCGTACTGTGATCCACCTCAACCCAAAGTTCAGCTCCACAACAGGCTATTTAAAGATTTAAGGCAACTCTTCGCTTGAAAGGAAGCCAACTTACTGTTGTTATTAGGGCCTCTTCAAGTGATGACAAAAACCAAACGCATTTGAGGGTTGGTCCAATGATAGACAGCAACATCATTTCGCAGCCATCTGCCATCTGCATGAAAATATCAAACAAGATTTAGCTTGAGACAAAGAAGGCCTGGCCTTTGAAAGGCTACTGCTTCCTGAATATATGAGCGAGGATATTTTGCAATATTCGATTGAACAGATAACATGTTCAATCATTTTTTCAATTTTTCCTTCAAGAAATCGGTCAATCCTTTCAGATTGCAGAGACGTGGCCCTCGAATTGTTGTATCTAAGTATACTAGATGAAGGCCACGGCCCAATACGTTTAGTTCTTACATTTTATGGCCTCAAAAGTGTTTTCAAGATATATATTCTCGATCGTTTTACTATTAATACGTCACCACACGCTACATCATAATTTGAATCAACTGCAAAAGGAGGCCGACAAAGTCATTACAACGTACCCATGCCAGTCCAACTAAAAACATCAGCTTGACTTGAAATTTGCCAAATCCAATTCTCTCGATGATCTGGTCGATCGTGAATTGATCTAAAAAAGAGTAACAGATTGACTAATTTTGTTCGCTGTGCTATAAGAATTTCCTTAGGCCAAAAGGCAAGAGCTCCGATTTGGATGTAGACGCGATTTCGAGCGTTCAAGATTAATATCTCTGCTATACAAAATATAGCTTAAATCAAAAATAGCTAGATTAGAGCTAATTAAGGCTTACTTTTAAAAAACTTTTACAATGTCTAAGATAAATATACCAAAAGTACTCTCTATAAATGTTACGAGATAAAGACGGAAAAGGCCCCTCACGGAGGCCCAGCACGGCGAGAAGCCCCCAGGAGACCATGATCCCAGTTATACTGGTTGAGGACAAGGGTCAAAGGCCAGCTTTGATACACTGACATATTTTGACCTTTGATGCATCGATCCAGAGCAAATTTTTACAAGATGTGAAGGAAAATGCTCTAAGTACAGCTTTTTGCTAAATAATTTTAGCAACAGAGGTAAAAAGAAGTTGCAACAAAAAAATAACACACACGAATGCAACTCCATCCTAATCTCTTTGAAAAACATCTAAGAATGCTCTGATACAAAGCCAGAGATAAGCCATTGCGGGATATCAAATTTGTGGGAGGGAAGCCTAGATTTTCCATTCATCCCAGCATTACCACAACAGCAACTATTTGAAGGGTATCAAAATAAGTCAAGACCAAACTTGCTATGCTCTGTGAATAATTTCAAAGAGATTCTGAAATAAATTCGAAGACTCTCCCTCCATTGCCAATGAAATCTTCCCATTCCTTACAGGTTGGATTGGCATGGGGTTTTCCTACTGTTAGTTACAATCGTTCTAGCTGTATTCCTGCTGATTTTAACCCGTTGTAAAATCAAAGGGGAGTCGATAAGTTTCGTCCTGTAGACAAATTTAAGTCTGGTTTCAGACCATCTAATCTGGGATTCTAATACTGGAGCGTATCTGCTCGTATTTTCTCATAGTGTTTCTGTGTGTACAGTGAAAATATTACCAACACCACTGTCGTTTTCTAGCTATGTTGATTTACACCACTAAAATAAACTCCCAATGGTCAAAAGATATCGAAATTAAATAGACCTAACTGTGCCAAACAGGGAAGTTGTCAAGATCACAGGCACAGACAAAATCAAAGATCATAACAAACCTTGTTTAAAAGACTCAGAATTCATCGAATTATTATCAGTTGCAGTGGCTTTCGACCATATGTTATCAATTCCTTTATTCTGTAGTTCGATCCCATTTTCACACGAACTTTCAAGATGTATTTGGATGTCATCAGGACGGCCGGTAGCTTCTTCATCCATATTGTTTTGTAACGAGTTACATGAAGTAACTGATGACCGCTTTGGAATTTTATCAATGTTATCGATAGAAACTGAGCCGGTCTCGCTAAAGTACCGAACCGAGCAATCGGATATCGTGTCCCGGTCACTGATAGTGTCATCAATGCTGTCACTCAGAAAGCAGCCTGATCCGACAGAAGAGCGACCCCGAATAATTCGCAGCATTTCTGGAGGACACAGTTGCAATTTCCTTTCAAATACCACCAACGCAGTGAGCTTGAATCTGCAAAAGTACGGTTTTTCAAGCCCTCGTTATTGCAATGCAAATTTCAATATGCAAAAACTAAAAACAAATTTCTATGGCCATTACCATTTTAGAGGCAACAGGGCTTTAAATGGCCTTAAAGACTATGCCCAAATTCAACAATTTTGTAGCGACCAGGAGTTGTTGATAGTAGCAAACAACGAAATGAAATTTGCCAGTCTTTCGGCGGGGTTGCAATATACTCAATATCTCTGCAAACAGTCGATTCAAATTCACACAACTATTCAGCAGTAGAGAAGAAACCTAGATGCTCGTAACGCCACTGCGATATCCACAATTTGGACGGTATTTCTTAGAGAATGCACGTTCAGTTCACGGCGACTACGCCCACTGGGCAATACCACATGATGTAATTTGGGCATACAAGATGCAAGGAAAATCATTCACATTCCAATAATTTCCAACGCAGACTAGAACTCCAAAGATTCGAACTGCTTTTAACAGAACTTTTGGGCATACAGGTTCAGCCCAAAATGACTATTCATACTTCGTACAGTATCCAAAATACATGAACAGGACCCCACGATCTTCTTGTGTGTGCAGCTATGTACTCAAGCGAAGAGCACGAAAACTCACTCTTGAGTGACCAAATTTCCTAATGCTATGAGCGATCTATTTGCAAATTCCAATCAAATTCTCCATAATACTTTATTTTACTTGCAGGTATGTGGGTTTAGCCCCAAACAAGCACGCTTTACAATCCAGAAGAAATTGCTTTACAATCTTCTAGCATGTGCTGTATTTTGCGAAGGCAAAGTGCATGCAAAACCTCTTCAAACTGACACAAATATTTGAAGATAGATGCAATATACTTATAAATTCCACTTCAGTTCTCTACAGTACCAGGCTGTACTTTTAGGCATGTAGGTTCAGGCCGTAAAGAACCAGTATAGAAAGAATTCACAATCTAAAGACTCTGCAATCTTCTAGTGTTTGCTGTAACATGCATAATTCAACTGTACACACAAGGTCTCTTGAACTGCATACAAGGTCCCTTCAACTGCACACAAATCCCTTGAAAACTGACAAGCATTTAAGAACGGTAAATTGGGTACATTTGCAAATTCCAATTCACTCCACAATACTTGACTGGATTTCAAGCTTTAATGTATACTTCCTCGTGACGATGCAAAGTATTTAAAATCCACGAGAAAGACTCTTCTATACTCTAGCTCTTCCTATATGCTTGAGCCAAACATGAAAAATCGCTCCAAACTGACAAACATTTCTAACAATGCTTACGACACATTAGTAAATTTCACTTCAATACTCCACCATGCCTGACTGTATTTTTTGGGCATATGGGTATAGCCCCCAACGAACACACATAGCATTCACGAACAAGGGAAAGGAATCTTCTGTTTTTGGTCTATGCGTCAACCATGTGCTTCCAAAATCTGCCCAAAAAGACACAATTATTAAACGATATATGTGAATGTACTTGGGGATACTTCACGATACTTTGCTGTACTTTAAGCCTAACGAAGATGCATAGCATTGAAAATCCAAGAAACAGGGACTCTTCAGTCTTCAAGTACGTGCTGCAATATGCTTGTGTCAAGAAATCGAGAAACTCATTCCAAATTCATCCATCTTTTAACGATAACGAGAACATAACTTCTTTTTCACCTCAATACCACACGATATAGGACTTAATTTTTTTTCAGAACAGACTTCAGGTAAATTGCTCTCAGCATTCAACAAAATGAACTCTTCAATCCTCCAGAATTTGGCGCAGCAGATGCAACCCAACTGCAGCAAAACTCACTCAAAATTCATGCAACTCTTTAACGATAGCGAGCACATAACCTCTTTTCCACTTGAATACTGCATGATGCAAGACTGTATGTTTCAGAGCAAGATGAAGGTCTATCACTTTCAGTATTAAACGTAATGGAGTCTTCAATACTACAGTATTTAGTGCGTCAAATACAAGCAAATTGCACAAAAACCAACTCCAAATTCATACAACTCTTTAACGATAGCGAACACATAACTTCTTTTCCACTTGAATACTACATGATGTAAAACTTCATGATTTCAGAGCAAGGTGAAGGCTGATTAAATCCAGTATTCAACAAAATAAATTCTTCAATATTTGGTGCGTCAAATGCAAGCAAATTGCACGAAAACCAACTCCAAATTCATAAAGCTTATGAACGATTTGAAGAAGGCAACTCCTGTTCCACTTCAATAGCACACGATGCAAGACTGTATTAGCAGAATGTAGGCTAACTGACTTCAGTATACAACAAAATTATGCCTCTGATCCTGCTGCATTTGATGTAACAGATTAAGTTAATTGCACGAAATCTCGCTTCAAATTCAACAACTGTTTAATGATAGCGAGAACATATCTTCAACTCCACTTCAATACTATGTGAAACAACATGATATCACCAAAATGGAAGTAAATTACTTTCCGTATTCAACACAATGAACTATTGAATCCAGCAGCATTTGGTGCATCAAATGCAAACAAACTGCACGAAATGTCATATCACTATAAATCCCCGAAATTCTCTGCATTAACAAGAACTCTCCAAATTTGCAAGCATAAGAACTCCACAACACTTGATAATAATTTCAAGCATGCAGGTCCAGCCCAAAATGAATGCGCACATTATACACACACACACATACGGATATTATTGACATGCATAATTTATAAACTTGAAGAATTAGATCTTTTCTGCCGTTCCTTAAATTATTAAACAGGTCAAAATTTTTGCAAAAGAAATTTCAGCAAAGATTCGAATTTTCAAACCAACATACCCCCAAGCTTGTTATCTTCATCTCAGGTAGATTGTGATTTTGCATCACTTTTGGTTTCTCTTGCAAGAGTTACAATTTTAGTCGCTGAAAAACCTGTTTACTTCTTAAAAGAGGTTTGGATCGAGCGTCCACATCTGGTAAATTTGTGAAGGAAACGAAAGTATTAACCCCCGTTCTCGGCATAAACAAAACGAACAGTGCAGAAAGAAGTTTCTTCGCACTTCAGAACAATTTTCAGGGAGTTTATTCAAGGACCGAGATAGAATTTTTTACTTGAGGGGGCCATGGGCAACAAGCAAAGCGAGCCAAAACTTTGAAACTTGGTTTGGGGGTAGTTCCCTGGAAAAACTTGAGGCCATGCTCTTCAAACTGCCTTAAAATAGCGCTAATTTTTGTTCCTCGATATAGGTTGACATTAGGTAAATCTACCATGCGAAGCATAGCTCGTTGGCTCGTAAATACCACCAAAGGACTTCCTGTACTTATGAAAGATATTGTGAAATAATAAAATAACAACAAGATAAAGATTTACTGAAGTAACTACTGAAAATTTTTGAGGGGGCCATGGCCCCCCTGGACCCCATGTATCTCGGTCCTTGAGTTTTTTATCGACAAATTTGTACAAAGTGAGTTAGCAATGGTTTAGTTTACACAGAAGCAAGTGTTATAGGCCTTGTTTGCTTTGTTTCTCGTTATTTTCTTTCATTGTTAGCTGACTTTTCTTCTAATTGATCAACAGCGGTTGAAAACAGCAAACTTCGATTTGCAACTCGCACAATGAAACCCCTTGCATGCTCGTACTTTTTAGTTGCAGCTGCTACACCACGAAATTCGCTAGCAATGAACGAATACAGCGAGAAACGAGGCCAGAAGGCAGATACAAGCTTCCTATGCATTACCTAAATCAATGATTAACTCCCTGAAAATTGTTCTGAAATCAAAAGCAACTTCTTGCCACTGCTGGCTTCGTTCTACCGAGAACGGGGGTCATGATTTTGTTTTGTTTCACAAATTTACCAAATTTGGAAGCTCGATCCAAACCTCTTTTTAAGGAGTAAAAAGGTCAATTGAAAGTTTGTGGTTTGCAACGAATTTCGGCCAATAATTGGATCGGTATCATAGCGAAATATGGCTTGCTATGCATTTTTAGGATCGCAGCATAAATTTTTTCCAACTTGTTTCACGAATTTTTCTTGATTATGTGTTTTGTTGAGTTAAGTTTATTTATTTCAATTAAATTTAGCTTAGATTACGTTATACTCCTGTAAAAGTGTGTTAAAGATGATGAAACGAAAAAAGATGAAATTCTAAAGCCAAGCTTGTCCATTGCAGGTAGAAAGCTGCGAAACGAGGCTACAAAGCATGGCAATCTCTTTTGTCACATGGTATGGTCGATTCATGAAGCTGCAACAGCAAGCATCTGAATATGGCTCTTGTGTCAAAAAACTGTGTTTCAAGATGAATAACGAATGTTGAATGAGATTTCCGAGAGACTTCACATTTCTGAGCGTAATCAATCGCATCAAAATAAACGGAGAACACAAAGCATTATGGTTGGCTGCGCTGGCGGAGGCGGAGCAAACCATTGCAGGGGTAGAACAACTGGAAACGCAAGTTTTTGTCCATTTTACGTGGCTGTCTTCACAAAAGCCAAGGAAGATGGAATTTTACGATGGAAAGGAAATAAATATTTTCAAACTTGTTTCACGAACTTTTCTTGATACTTGGGTATATCTTCCGTCAAAGAAGCAAGACTCCGCCGTGCAGCGTGATCTGCCAAAAATTTGGTCGTTATTACGTGAAATGGATTTTAAAGCATGTGATTTTGCCTTGAACTTTCACAAACAAAGCCGTTTTCCAACGTCGTGAAGGGGCTAGTTTCAAAAAATTTTCCAGGGCAGGTCTCCGGACCCGCCCTATTCATTTCGCTTCACTCGCAGCCTTGCCACCAAAACTTAAAACCCGAGGGGCATTTCACTTCCAAAAATCTCGTACACCTTTAACAAAAATCCTTTTGTTTTCAAGAAAAATCCATGAAAAATCCGTAAGAATCCTTTTGTTCAGAAAAAATCTCGTACGCTTTTCAGATGAGTTAAATACCCCTCGTTAAAACCCATGATGAAACCACCCTGCGCTTCCTCGTGTGTCTTTGCCAGCTAGGTATTCACATAGAAATGTATTTCTGAAGCATTCTTAAAATTTCTGCAACGTGATCGTGAAAATGCTGTTTTATAGGGTAAGGTGGGGGTAATTTGGGTCTACGGGGTAATTTGTGTCTATTTGCTTTTTCGCTTTTAAACTGATCGCAAGTTGAAAATTTCGATTCATGACTCCGTGGGTGTTAAAATCTACGCTTTTAGGAGTAGTTTAAGTGGTGCCCAGGGGGGGGGGACTTGGTAGTTCAAGGTGACGTACCCGTTGCAAAATTTAGGGTCTCGAAATCTGCGATTTACTACCTCTTAGGGTCAAAAAATGGTCAAATTTACTACCGCTTAGGGTTGTGAAAATTATTATGACTCATTTCTAGAGATTTAAGAAAGTTTGATGAACCGAATTGCTGTTTGTAAGAATCTGTAACGACAGAGATCAACCAGTTAGTCAGTCTCCTCACGTTATGCAAACCTATCAAAACAAATTTCTGATCGATGGCGGACCATTGCATTGACCATACTGTCATATACTCACGCTAGGAGAAGGTCCTCCCATCATAATCCTGCCTTTACTTCTACACCTGTATTATTTCAAAGTAAATAGAAGTTGTTTTCTTTCTCATGTCTGTCATACAATAGCAGCATTGTTTCTGGAACAATGAACCTATTGTTATTGGTGCATACGGAAGCCAAAAGTTACTACCGCTTAGGCTAAAAGCTACTGCCGCTAAGGGTTTAGGGTTTTCCAACATTTTGCAACGGGTACGTCACCTTAAACTACCAAGTCCCCACCCCCCTGGGAAGTGGTGTCGAAGGATCATTTGATAATTTCTAGTGCTTCATCCATTCTCCGGGCCTAAACCTTTATCATGATCTGACACCGTAAAAAACTTTGATTTACGCCTACTTGCAACTTCTTTTCGTCAACAAATCATTATCAATCTCATGTTCAATCATATGGAAAGGTGCTAAAAGTTTTTCAGATTTTTTTGCGATTCGGTAGATTTCGTTTCGATTATTTTGCAAGATAGGGCACGGGGGGGTTCTTCCATAGTAAAGGTACCTGGGGATGTGCCGCCCGCGAGGGTATACTTTTTCGGACTTCTAGTCTAGCCAAGGGTGTACTTTTTGGCAATTTTAGTCGAGTTAGGTCTAGGCAAGGGTATGCTTTTTGGGAATTTTGGTCAAAGAGATGTCAAAATTCGGTAATTTTTGTAAAAAAAACCCAACTTCTTAAAAATTTTGGTCTAGAAAATGCGAAAATTTGGCAAGTTTTGCCTAGAAAATGCCAATTCAGAGCACTTCTGAAGGAAAAATTAGTCTATCCAAGGGTATCATTTTCACAAAAATTGGTCTAGCTAACGGTTACATTTTCAAACTGTGGGCGGCACCCCCCTACCCGAAATTTAGCCGAGAACCCCCCCGTGAGATAGGGTAATTTGGGTCTACTGGGATTTTCATAGAATATTGTTACGAGTCGCGTTGTGCAAGAATTGGCAATGGCTCCCGAATCAAAACAAGAATTGAGATAATACTGCAAGCAAATGGATGATACATCAGGGCCGTAGGAGCGTTTTTCAGATTGGAGGGGCACCAATTCGGGGCGAAGGCAGAAAGCTGTTGGGGGTCCGGGGGCGGAGCCCCCGGAAAAATTTTCGAGCTATGCCCTTTTTTCTTTTGGCAACGCCCTTCTGTGAATGTTGAAGAGTAGTTTTATGGTCGGAGGTCCGCAGGTGAAATAGGAAATTTATGAATACAACTGTATTGCAAGCACCAGCTGAAACTAAACTACAACTAAGACACAAGAATTTGGTTGAAAGCATCGCAAGTTTTCCTAACTTAGATGTGTGTGAATTAGATTTTTAATGTTTTGGTACTTTTCTTGTTACTTGACAAAAGGCTTCTGATGTCAACTGGGCTGAACTTTCTAAAATTATATTTTCTTGCATCGGAGTCTACAACGAGTTCTTTTGTTGCTGTTGACCGACGATAGGTCTTGACTCGCAATATAGACTTCAGAACCCCCTTCGTGATTGCTTCAACTGTTTATCTAGGAAGGAAAATGGAGAGAAACTCCCATTTCTAGATTCCCAATTAGAGTGGTTTATACTTATCTTCCTATCTCACCTAGAGGACGCTGACAACAGTACTGAAAGAGGGGGGGGGGGCATGTGGGAACACTGTTTGGAGAGTAATTTCATTGTTGGTCCAATCAATTTTCTACGTTATATATGATGAATGGAAAAAAATGCAACTTTTGAAAATTATTGGGGGGGCCGGGCCCGACCGGCCCCAATAGCTGCTACGGGCCTGGATACATCGAAAACAGCATAAGGTACACGTTTTTGTTTATGTTTTAGTGGTTTCAGAACAAGACAAAAGGATTCATTTCTTTTAAATATCATTTCGAAAGAAACTTTGCTTACATTTCCATCTTCAAGAATGGGTCTAGATATGCGCCGAGAGGGAGGTTGTCTGAAAATTGCATTCGTACTTAACAGTGAATGACATGAGTGCAAGAGGTAGTTTGGGGGGCCCTGGCCCACATAAAAAGTGCCAAACTAAGGACAAAGAACGAAACAAATTTTCAAGGAAAAGAATTTCACAAGTTGTTTCAAGAGTTGCCTCAAAAAATTCATTGTTCTATTTTTGCATTTCAAATGGACTTGCTACAAGCCTCTCTCTCTCTTTGTTCCAAAATAGTCCGGAAATCTCTCTCTTTTTAAAAGAGAGAGATTTCCGGACTATTTCGGACTAAAAAGAGAGAGAGGCTTGTAGCAAGTCTAGGAGTGCACTGATCTGATGCAGTCGAACTTGTCACGAATATTAGAAACAGACAAAAAAGAAGAAACGATACACAAATATTGAAGCAATTTCTTATGATATCTTAGTGGTGGCCAACACAGCAGTCTCCTGCCGCCCATGGCGAAATTTCAAAGGTTGAGGTGCTTTCTGGCTCACACGGTATATTCGTGGCTTGTGATGTTTCATGTGGTTGTTTCTTTTCAATCCTAAATTTAGCTTTTGTTCTCTTGCGTCAAAAGCTTCATTCTGCCAAAGACAAATGAAAATTGGTTTGTTGTTTAACCTTTAGTATAACAGAAATTGTTTACTTTTTAATCGTGAGAGAATTCTCCCTGAAAAAGGCGGACTTCTTTCTAGTCTAGGAGCTTTTGAAAATGCTTCATCTCAACATGTAAATATAGACTTCCACTATTATTCAATGTTTACTCCTTAACACATGAAAACAAGGTTGTACTGACCTTTTAATGCCATCCCTGCCATTTTTAAACTGGGAGTGTTTTTAATCTATTTTTTGCCTTTTAAATTTATATTTTAGTATACATTTGTAATCAGATTCTCTTTTTTTCACTTTAATTCTTTATAATCTTTTAGTCCGTCCTTTTTTGTTACTTTGATGGCAAATTTTTACTTACTTACGTACTTACTTACTTACTTACTTACTTACTTACTTACTTACTTACTTACTTACTTACTTACTTACTTACTTACTTACTTACTTACTTACTTACTTACTTACTTACTTACTTACTTACTTACTTACTTACTTACTTACTTACTTACTTACTTACTTACTTACTTACTTACTTACTTACTTACTTACTTACTTACTTACTTACTTACTTACTTACTTACTTACTTACTTACTTACTTACTTACTTACTTACTTACTTACTTACTTACTTACTTACTTACTTACTTACTTACTTACTTACTTACTTACTTACTTACTTACTTACTTACTTACTTACTTACTTACTTACTTACTTACTTACTTACTTACTTACTTACTTACTTACTTACTTACTTACTTACTTACTTACTTACTTACTTACTTACTTACTTACTTACTTACTTACTTACTTACTTACTTACTTACTTACTTACTTACTTACTTACTTACTTACTTACTTACTTACTTACTTACTTACTTACTTACTTACTTACTTACTTACTTACTTACTTACTTTACTTACATCAGATCAAAATAATGTCGAATTCCATTGAGTAAAATGGTACAGCCTACATGTGGTAAGTAAGCCGAAAAACGTGAACGCCTTGAAGATAGTGGATCGAGATTTCAAAATCATAGTGTCAGTTGCAGTTTCTTCATTTTAAAATTTCACTGCATACAATGTTGAAAATAACTGATAAATTTACACGAAAGAAAAATCACTATGATCTGATTTACTGAAGGGTAACAATGATGCCCAATCGACACCAGAACCCAAAGCAACCAATCGCCTCAAATCCCAGCGCCTACCAAAGACATCCGATGCTACTGCCCCACAGAATCTGAACCCGATATTTTGAGGAGAAGCACTCCCAGTAGCTAGGCTAATCGAGGAGAGAGCACCCCTTACAAGTTTCTAGCGTCAAGATGACTTACTCGGTCTCAAGTTGGATATTAGGTGAGATTTGCAATTTTGCAATACAGCAAAAATGATCATTCAAAGTATTTCAGTTGTTTTTATTAGCGGAAATTTCACGTAACATCTAATCTACGACAATTTGCTGTAACATGTAGCTTGTGTACCGGAGATATACTGGCCCAAAATAATAGATCTTTCACAATTCTGACACATAAAATTGCATTTCCAAGAATTGCTGTAAGCAAGACCTAAAGATGTATGAATAAAATTACCTTCATCATCCAGGCGCTCTTGTGTTGTCGAATCAATGCTTTCTGTTAAATTATGAAGCTGAATATCATTGGATGAATCTCGTCCGTCCACCTCAGCGGTTATACAATCGGCTGCATGTGCAAAATTCTCTATGTTATTCTCTGAATCTCGGCTTGCCATTTCTCAGCACCTGATCATAGTATGGTCAGTCCTTTTTTATGGTCCCTGAAAGGAACATACAGAGCTTTACAATGGGATCAAACCACAAGACCTTGCGGTATACAGTAAAACCCCGCATATAAGAACCTAGTGATTAAGAACCTACAGGCTGAAAATTCTGAAATTAGACCCCCAATGTATAAGAACCCATTCAGCCTGAAATTTGAAATAGGTTCTTATTTGTGGAGATCATAAAACTAAATCAAACTCTAGTTGCTTTGTCGTTGAGCCTATACGTACTGATTCTGCCACATGTGCAAGTTACAAAGAGCTCTAAAGATGCTTTGAAAGCTTTTCATTGTATTCTGTAATATTTCTGATTCTTCCATTAACTGATGTTTTGAATAAGGCCTCGTGAACTCAGGTGTCTCTCAACTGACAGTAAGTAATGGGCTTGAAGTTTCAATATGAACAAAAGAAATACCTGGAAGCCATGAATGAAATAAGAACCAATTTAAGAACCTGAACAGCCTTATTTCCTACTAAATACTCAATACATAAGAACCTAATCAGGCTGACTTGCAAAATTGTAGGTTCTTATACGCGGGTTTTTACTGTAGTGTTGATAGGCTACAGAAGTAGAAGGACCGATACCAGCCATGACTGCCTAGGGGGGCGAAAAACCATAATCTTCCGACGATAAAACCATCGACGACAACAGCAACAACAACAGTTGTAGGAACACACGTTAAATTTATGCATTCCATCCAATTTACGTCAAGAAACAAAGCAGCTCGTTGAAGACACAAATTCCAAACTTTTGCAGGAAGTTTTACCCAAATTCAAACAACTCTAATTCTTGCAGAAAAACTGCCAAATCTTGAAAGTGTGGTGGCCTGGTGCATCAACTCTATCAGTCTCCCTGATGTTGTTAACGAATCAATCCCTTTCGCAAGTTTCCCTCTGAAAAATGTCGGAAATAATGAACTTTTGGCAGATCCTGTCTACGCCATGATATAGTGGGAACCAATCAAGATTCCTTCAGTTCCATACCAGTGGCGTAACGGACTAAAGTTACCTTTAGTTCAAGAACTAAAATGACCAAGGGGTCCCCGTGCCTGCATGATTTCTCACTCTAAATGAATAACGCGTTGATTAACTCTCAATTGTTATCCAAAAATTGGTGTGTAACTTTTAATGCAGATTTTTTCTTTTCTGTCAACAGAAGGTTTGACCAGCGGAGCTGCCAAGTGAGGGGATGGGACGTTTCTCCCTTTTTTCAAAATATATTCCTCAGGTTCTTTCAAAACAAGGGGAAAGTTGTCGGGTAAAGATAGGTACGGTAGAGTGTGAATTTTGGCAAAAAAAGCTGGAACGTGACAAGGCTTTAATTTTGGAGCATACAAACACGGGATTATGAAAAGCATTTTCAGCCTAAGTAATGGGTGCTTATGCAAAACTTTATGAAGGAGGTGATTCATAGAAAACTTTGGCAAACTTGTCAAGTATTTCAGTTGGACACGGTATCGTTGGAGCTAGTTAGGCTCTCTGAGCAAAAGTAAATGATGTTGTTTCAAAAAGTTTAGATGTAATCAGGAAACATTCCTAAGCCAAAGTAGCAGACGTTTTGTCAAAATTTTCCTGGGGGCTTCGCCAGAATCCGGCCTTTATGAAAAACTATTTTCTCCCAAAACCCCCTAGCTATAATTTTCGAAGAAACGACGTTCTATCCATTCCTGAAGTTAAAACTACAAATTATGGCATAAAATCCATTAGCTTTTTGGGTCCTAAGATCTGGAATTCTCTTCCAAATGAAATAAAGTCATCCAGAAATGCAAATCAGTTCAAAACTCTCATAAAAGACTGGTTTTTCGAAAATAAATGCGCGTGCAGCATTTGCAGTCAATAAGGGAGCTGTCATAAAGTATGGAACGGAGGGGGGCGGAAGGGATTTGACAGGGTCACCAAAATTATTGCATGGAAACTGTTGGGCTATCAAACTATTACAAATGACAAACATGGGCCATGAAGATATATTTGTTTCGAGATTTGCTTTCCATGTTTTACAATTGTTTTAAACACTGTCAGCATCACCTTAGCTGTTTTCTTGATCATTGATATTGTTCTCCATCTCAGTGCCTAACACAGAGGTATCTGCATGTTCTTCCCTACCTTCTTAAAACGGTATACCGGGTCCTACAGATACGGTATTGACAACATGATGCGAAGACAAAAACTTGAACTGTAAAGTGCTGAAAATTTTTCTTCAAGAAGTTTCTGAACTACAGAGTTCATTTTGAAGCCCTGGGGTCGTCAAATAATTTTTGCTGATGTTTAAGGGGCTATGTAAACAGTTTCTGTGTCTTGCACTGGACTACGTAATCTTGCGGCGAATTTTGAAATCCCTTCCGCCCCCCTCTGTTTAATTCTTTATGACAGCTCCCTAAGTTCCATAATGCAATCTCTAAAATTGCTTTATGTTAGTGTATATTAGTGCTCACACTATTGTAAAACTAACATTAAAAAAGGTATTATTATTATTATTACCCCCTACTCCGATGCCCACGTTGATTCATCCTTACCATGCTGCTGGCTTAGACAACACACAAGGCTGCAATCATTAGCCTCAAATTTTTAACTGGAAATCCTTTTCCATGTCTATCAAATCATTTTACATATGCTCAATTAGCTGGGGGCCCCGAGCTGAAAAATCCCGAAGGGCCCCGACTGCCTCCGTTACGCCACTGTTCCATACGCCACGGTTCCAATTCCGACAGTTCCCATCAGATCAGATGTTCACAGGGGTGCAAGTGATCGAAAATACGAAAATGTTACCTCTGATTTTTTGCCTGTTTCCTCCTCACGCAAGTAGTCAAAGCATGGTCAAAGACTGTCTTCGCAGGGCATGGTGGCGCCACGAGGGGGACTTGTTCCCCCAAATCCCAAAAGTCATCAAATATTGTCAAAGAAAAATTGCATAAAATTAATTGGGTATACCTTTTAGATTGAAAATTACGACAGACCTCCCATTTCTCTTGGATTTTTCTGAGCCGGCGCCGCATCTGGTTTGGTTCAGACAAGGGTGTTAGGACACAGATGTTTTAATTGATCATTTATTTACTTAATACTCTGTTGATTCGTTGTCTTGTTTTCTGTTCTGTTTCATCTTCAACTGAGCGTAAGTAGACCCAACCGCTCTCAACTTATTCGAATAGAGCTCCCTTGTATTAGTAATTAATTAATCAAAAATTTGTTTACAGTTGGCAACATAGAAATATAGCTAAGCTAATTAACGTCAACAAACCTAACCCTTGAGCCTTTGACAAAAGTTTTGCACAATCTGCAGACGCAAGAACTCCCATCCCATAGTTTTATTTTTGTTTGAATTCAGAGAGTGTGTTTGAGTCTTTGGTTTCTTTGGCAAAGTGGACCACGAAAGGCAACCTCTGTATTGAATATTTTCAATTCCATAGGTTGTATTTCTGTGTCTTAATGCGCCTTCGCACAACATAAGTTCAAAAAACCTATCTTGTGCGAAGGCGCACTAAGTTACAGAAATACAAGGGAGCTCTGTTCCAACAACTTGAGAGCTTTGGGCCTCAACGCTAAGATGAAGACGAAACAGAGCAGAAAACAAGACAACAAAACAAGACACAGGGATCAAAACAAGGTAAACAAATAATCAATCAAAACATCCGTATCCTAACACTTTTGGTTCAGGAAGGGTTCAGGTCGTTTTACTGTCGTTTTGAGCATTTCATTTCTCCTCATCCAAAAGTAAATCTGGCGTCATTATAACAAATGCAAAATGCAGAAAACTGTTTGCTATCATTGAAAAGTTACAATGAAAGACAGCAAGAGCAAGGCCCGGCCGGGGCGTCACAATGCAGATCTCTGCACTTTTGTTGCAAAATAAGAAGATATTTTGCCCTTTGCAGTTTTCTGCCGCATAGAAGCAACTTTGTTAAAATGGATAGTCCCTATTTGCTAGCATACCTATTTTGCATGTGTCAATTTGCATCTGTCCAGTCTTCTTGTTAAGTTATACCAAAATTTGCAACACTGAAAACTTCTTCCTTCGCATCAAAATGTTCGAGGTTTGGAAGGATGCATGATTCGGGTCGAGTAACTGAACAAATTTGCAATTCATACTCCCTGTAAATCAAATCTTACCAGTGGTCCAGTGATAAATATATGAAATGAATGAATAAACCAAAGGATAATCCACAAGCATCAACATAAGCAGAAGAGCACAAGAATAGATTCTTCGGTGAAATTTTCTTTATCTCAAGTTGCTACGAATAATTCAAAAGCTCACCTGCTGTTTAGAAACAACACAACGGGCACGCTTCCCTGAGATTTGATGTTTACCTGTTGACTCATCTATTCTGCTTGAACAAAGAAAGTCAATCATTTGTAAAAACCATTTCAATCGATGTTTTAATGCTCTTTTCGAATAATATTTTCACGCAAGCTCCTGTGCAGCGGGCGTGGAAGCTACCTGCTGCAGTGCAGCCTGGTTTCATCAATGGGTTTCATCACGCCATTTTTGATTACAAAGTCCAACTTTGTAATCTAAGGGGGGACTCGATGTCAGTAAGAAAGTAAGAAAGAAAGAAAGAAAGAAAGTAAGTCACGCTCGTTAAAGCAATTGATTAACGTTTTATCTCTGCTAATTGGCACTGAAATAAAGAAAGCGCACATAAAGCGCATACAAGACAGAAGTTTCCCGCGATCCTATAGCAACATTTGACGTCGGCTTATTTCATGTTGGACAGATTTGACACCATAAGATGGATCAATTACTAGGATGTTTACCCTGGCACAGCAACAAATTCACCCAGAATTGGCACGTTCTTGACTTCATTAGCAGCTTAATTATGTCAAAACAATCGTTTTCTAGAACGAACGAATCATTAGCCACTTATTGATAGTACTCATTATGCAAATAACTCAACTTTAGAGGATGATGTAACCGGCGGCCTGCACAGAGGCTAGCATTTGCAGCATAACCAAAGGTAGAAGGACCCCCCTCCTACACAGCAACGGATGCAATCATCGCAGGTGAAGTTGAGACGAAAGGTGCAGAATCCCAGCAAGCAATGGCGCCATGGACTGGGGGAAGGGACGTGATCACACTGAACCAAAACATCTTCATGCATATCATTCTGCACAGAGGAATCTTCGTGACTGCTTGTCTCAAATTAGATGCCCGCGAATAGCAACAACTGAAACGTTCTGTACGGTTCTGCATAAGTAATTTTGCGTTATCGTAAATCTCACATGACATCTCATTTGACACAGATGCACCAATAGTTTTGTGCACGAACTATAAGCAAACTAGGGGTAATGACTTTTGATTTTTGCGTATCATTCTCGTTTGACATAAAGACCAAAACATTGCCTTTGACCTTGAGGCGATTCTTGTCCTTATACTAGGCGCTCGATTTTCCATTGAAGGCGACTTTAGCAGCAACACTCATCTCTCTGACTGTAGCAAAAAACAGAATCAACGATCATTTGGGGTTATGAAGAAATCAATAATCAGATATTCTTATGCTTGTTTAGCTCAGGACGGACTTTGTAATCATCCAAAAGGATCTTATGTTTGATTACAAAGTCCAACTTTGTAATCTAAGAGGGCACTCGATGTCAGTCAGAAAGTAAGTAAGTCACGCTCGTTAATGGAATTGATAAACGTTTTACCGCTGCTAATGAGCACTCAGATAAAGAAAGCGCACAGAAAGCGCATACAACACAGAAGCTTCCCGCGATCCTATAGCAGAATTTGACGTCGGCTTATTTCATGTTAGACAGATTTGACACCATAAGATGGATAAATCACTAGGATGTTTACCCTGGCACAGCAACAAATTCACCCAGAATTGGCACGTTCTTGACTTCATTAGCAGCTTAATTATGTCAAAACAATCGTTTTCTAGAACGAACGAATCATTAGCCACTTATTGATAGTACTCATTATGCAAATAACTCAACTTTAGAGGATGATGTAACCGGCGGCCTGCACAGAGGCTAGCATTTGCAGCATAACCAAAGGTAGAAGGACCTCCCTCTTACACAGCAACGGATGCAATCATCGCAGGTGAAGTTGAGACGAAAGGTGCAGAATCCCAGCAAGCAATGGCGCCATGGACTGGGGGGAAGGGACGTGATCACACTGAACCAAAACATCTTCATGCATATCATTCTGCACAGAGGAATCTTCGTGACTGCTTGTCTCAAATTAGATGCCCGCGAATAGCAACAACTGAAACGTTCTGTACGGTTCTGCATAAGTAATTTTGCGTTATCGTAAATCTCACATGACATCTCATTTGACACAGATGCACCAATAGTTTTGTGCACGAACTATAAGCAAACTAAGGGTAATGACTTTTGATTTTTGCGTATCATTCTCGTTTGACATAAAGACCAAAACATTGCCTTTGACCTTGAGGCGATTCTTGTCCTTATACTAGGCGCTCGATTTTCCATTGAAGGCGACTTTAGCAGCAACACTCATCTCTCTGACTGTAGCAAAAAACAGAACCAACGATCATTTGGGGTTATGAAGAAATCAATAATCAGATATTCTTATGCTTGTTTAGCTCAGGACGGACTTTGTAATCATCCAAAAGGATCTTATGTTTTGGACCTTCGTGACAAATGCGCCAATTCTGGTAGCCTGCGGACAGGCCGAAAAAATGCGGCAATTCTGGTAGCCTGCGCACAGGACGCTATTCCAGTTTGTGCTTAAAAAGAGAGGGGCGCTTATTGAGTAGGGGGACTTATTCACAAAGCCACATGACAAGGATGTAAACGATAGCTCATATTTTGGGGATTCAACATGCAAGTCTGCGAGTCAAATACATAGATCCGACACCGTATTCCCGGGGTGGGGGAGGGTAACATAACATGTTGAGGGTATGGGTATGTGCCACCCATATAGCTGGGTTTTTGGCTCCAAAATTCTCTAAACAAGGGTTTTTTCGGCAGATTTTCCTTAAAGGCGAAATCAAAAAAACGAAAGCATGCTGAACCCTCATTCTTGACGCAACAGAACAATTTCTCTTCCCCATGTCAGGAAACAGTTATATCAGTATCAGAAACGTCATCATAGCTTTTATGCACTCAAATATACGAAACAAATCAAGAAACTCTTGTTTGTTGTTCGACATACGTAATATTCAATGTCTAATCGTAAAGTAAACTTAACAGGCAAGCAGTTTTCTTGAGACTATCAAAAATTGCACAAATCTAAACCCCTGTATATTTTATGTTAATCGTTTCATCAACGATATCTTATTCCAATAAAACGTAAAACGTCTTTGCAGTAGTCTGAACGGTTTTCATTAACCCTATCTGACCTGGGTGATTTGAAGCACTCAATGCCTGGGGGGGGGCGGATTCCGCCCCCCTGTTTATCTTTGCTGTTGCTTGAGATACGGCAACCAAATTTGGCACAAAGGTTGTTCATTATATAAACAATGAATTTTTGAAACAATAGTTTAATTAGCATTGTTGTTGTTGTTGCTAGAGCACAATTAACATTATGATGTCATATGACGTCATAAAAATGAAAGTGTGTTAAAAGGTCGTAAAACTTTACTTTTCGCAAAGAAATGAAATATATAGATCAAAATAGATCTAAATTCATAGTTTGGACTTAATTGGACCAATTATAAAGGATTAAGAGAGATACAATGTATATTTTGCACAGAGTGTGGCATGAAAACTTGGTTACCATGGAGACAAGGCTAAAAATAGAACACCAGAATTGTTACAGTTTGATTGCTATATGATAGAAAGTTAAACTTGCTAAATCTCAGAGGCATTCAGCAAACACGGAAAAATGTATAAATGAAAATGTACGAGGGGGGGCGGAATCCGCCCCCCCCAGGTCAGATAGGGTTAAGGGCGGAGGGTAGTTCAGTGTCAAATCATGTTTTTTTACAGGGACAACATGCAGTGAGTAGGAGAATATTCAGTTATTGTGTCGTTGGAGGGATAACATGCATTCAGTTACTTCCAGACCTCAAAACAGAGTACCGGGGTGAGTCAAAAAAACGTTCATGCGTTTGGCAGGCAGGCTGTGGAATAAATAGTATGTGATTGATATTTAAAACCGAAATGTTATTCTATCAGTCAAAGGCCAACTTAGATGAGGAAATTTTGTTTCGTAATATCCCTTATCTTATAGACTCAGAAATTAGAAAAATACTGGCAGAGAACATGTTCGGGAGCAAAAATCCATATTCCATTCAGTGGCGTAACGGAGCAGCTCGGGGCCCTTAGTAATTTAGCTACGCAGGGGCCTCCTGAGGCGGCAGATAGTTGAACAAAAGTTTACCAAATTCCCAACAATCAAGTTGAGTCCAACACATCAAAACCTTTATAACCAGCGTCTATGGAAGTTTTTTTGTGAAGGCAGGTTTGCACAAAAAAATATTAGGGATAGTGGCTGAAAGAGCATGTCTGTATGTCCAATGTCGGGAACATTTTTGAACCATGCTCTTTCGAATATCGGAAAACGCATCTTTCGTAGCACCTCACCATCGAATTCAGAAAAAAGAATTGTGGTTGACGACATGATTCCCAAGGAAACATTCAAGAGTTCATCTTACGTATCGTACAGAAATGGATTTTGGACAAGTCATCTTCTAGAAAGTTCATATTCACTAGAAGATAGCTGGGTTTCTGTGAAAAGTTTGCAATATGGTGTTCAATTCACTAGAAGTCTTTGGGTCTCTTTGAAGGGACCCGAAGGCATTAAACAACACGCTGTTTCTCCAAAACCTGAAAATCTGAAAATCGCTTGAGAGGCCCCTTGGGGGCCCCTAAAACTCGGGGGCCCTTAGGAGTTGCTCTAACCCCAACCACCGTGCGTTACGCCACTGATTCCATTCTCATCCATGGTTTACCTTCTATTGAAATTTGAAATCCCATTTCTCAAGCTCTCAATGTAAACTTCAATGCCACATAAACCATGGACCAGAATGGAACGTGGCACTCTCGATTCCCATAAAAACCCCTTATAGGCATTTTCTAATTGTTGGGTCTTGCAAATGTGTGATTTTACCAAAAAATTTTTCTCACTTAAGTTAACCTAGCCCTTGACTGATAGATTAATACTCTAGTTTTGAATACAGTAAAAACCCGCGTATAAGAACCTAGTGATTAAGAACCTACAGGCTGAAAATTCTGACATTAGACCCCCAATATATAAGAACCCATTCAGCCTGAAATTTGAAATAGGTTCTTATTCGTGGAGATCATCAAACTAAATCAAAACTCTAGTTGCTTTGTCATTGAGCTTATACATACTGATTCTGTGATGTGTGCAAATTGCAAAGAGCTCTAAAGATGCTTTGAAAGCTTTTCCTTGCATTCTGTAAAATTTCTGATTCTTCCCCCCATGAACTGATGTTTTGATAAGGCCTTATGAACACAGGTGTCTCTCAACTGACAGTGGATAATGGGCTTGAAGTCTCAATCTGAACAAAATAAATACCTGGAAGCCCTGAATGAAATAAGAACCAATTTAAGAACCTGAACAGCCTTATTTCCTACTAAATACTAAATACATAAGAACCTAATCAGGCTGACTTGCAAAATTGCAGGTTCTTATACGCGGGTTTTTACTGTATCGGCCACATACTTTTTATGCCATAGCCCGCCAAACGCATACACTTTTTCTTGACTCATCCAGTAGATGAAAAGTCTATTTTCAAGAATCTAAACGAGTGCAAGAGAAAATGTGACCTGCTTTTCATGCTTTTTCATTGAAAACTTCTCACCTAAATTTATCTCTATTAAAAAATTTTGATACAAAAGAAATCAGGGTCCTATCGATATGTAGCACTTGTCCTCAAGTTTAATTTCTCCATTTCTTGACTTTCGTCGCTATCAAAATTTCCAACAGCTTCCTACAAAACAAAATGAACCTTCTTTTATGATGTAAATGGATAAGTTTTTTGGTATCTTATTTTGTTGTAGAGTTATCCACTGATCTTGAAGGGAATTTAAGAGCTGGACTGGGCAAGCTCAGAAAATGATCTACAGGGTGAGCCAGAAAAAGTTCTCACTTTTGAAAATTCATAGCACCAAGAGTACTTCACAGATTTGAATGATTCAAATTTCAGTTAAAAGTCGAAAGATTGAAGTATTTTTGTGATTTTTCTCGTTGTCTCACGAGCACTAGAAACATAGGTAAATTGAACTTTACAAAAATTTTATGGTTGCAAAATGACTGAAAAAAATGGCCTAAAACATTGATCAAATCAAAAAGGGGTCTTCGCTCAGATCAATAAAGAGCATGTGATTGTTCATGGGTGAGAGCTTGCGATGGGCTGAAAATCTTTGGTATATTACGAGGAGGGGCTTATTAAAAAAGGGACTTAATCGAGAGGGGGGCTTTATAGACCTTTTACGGTAAAAATCTAAATTTTCAACCGAAGCTTTAATCACTCAGTTCAACAGTGTTACTTATTTGGATCAATAAAAAGAAAATTTGCTTCCGGCCAACTTTAATGCACAAAGAATGAAATAGCATGCGTTTCGCTGCGAGCCATGGGTGTCTCATTAGAAGGTAATAAGCACTGAAGGTGACCCAAATTGCAAAAACAAACTGAAAAATCACTAAGACGTTGACCGCATTATCGATCTTGGAGAGTCTCGTCTGGGTCTACCAAGTAAAAATAAACAAATCTGATTGCAATGAAAATTGATGTTTTAATCAGTGATGGCCGACCATTTCTGAAGCGTTTTTCGATAGCTGATTTGAGAATAGAAACCTACCTTTTTGGGCAGATATTTGTAATTTGAGTGTGCAGATTGCAATAGCTTTAGCGTCTTGGTCCAAGTAAATTATCAAAGCACAGAAAATAAACCAACACTATTAGTTTTTTATTTTGATATGCTTCAGGAATTTGCTTGGGTCAAAACGTACTATGGACAAAATGAAACATAGGGCTTGAATCTCTGCAAAATTTTTTAATTGGGTATGTAAAATGTTGTTGCCTAATTCTTTCAAATTAATAGATCGAATGACACTTCAGGTCGTTTGCCATGATTCCAGATAGAGCATTTGCGATATCATCATTATTTTTAGAATTACAGCTTGAAAGGATTTGTGAAAGGATGTAGGAGAGGAGGTATCAGAAGCTTTGTAAAAGATTAAAAGCACCATAAATTGTAAACTAATTGAGGAAAGTCAAAACGACCAATACAAGAAATACTCAGTTTTTGACGATCTACAAGATGGTAGCAAGCAAAGGTCTGTAGCATTTATGGTTTACGATTAAGAATTTTGATGACGGCACACCTTCAAAACCAGCAGAAATGTTGAAAATGCTGTAACTCTGAAAATAATGATAATATCAAAAATGCTCTCTCTGGAATCATGGCGAACTTCCTCAAGTTCCCTTCGATCTATTTAGTTGAAATAATAAGTAATAACATTTTACACATTTAATTTTAAAGTTTTACAAAGATTCGAACCATATGCTATCAAAACGCCAAAGCTCTGGTTTAGAGGTTTGTTTTTTGTTTTTCAATTTGTTTTGAGTGGCTTTGTCAGGACTTCTAGCTACTGAAAGCTAATTTAGGCCCACTGTGCATGCCGCATCCAGGCATGGGACCCCTAGTTTAACGTCCCTTCCAAAGGACGACGAGGCGAGTTGTAAGGTCAGGCCTCCGAGGTCACCCATCCGGAGTTTGACCTCACTCGACCGAGCTTAACTTCAGTCACCTGACAAAGAATGTATAAGCCACTCGGCCACTCACCCCACAATTCGATTTTTGAAGACTGCTATTTCTAAATTCAGTGCACCAATATCAATGAACAAAGTATCCATGTTCAAGCTGTCTATCAAGGAACGTTTATGCCAAATTTTCATCGATAGCTCCACACAAAATCTATTTACATATTTTTGGGATACCTGATAGAATGACAACGGTATGACTGACTGTGTCAAATCAGAAAAACCCGGTCACTTTTATTGAAGAAAATTGGAAAATGTTAAAAGGCTCGACAGTTTAGTTCCAGAATAGAAACCAATAAAAGAAATTCGGAGACCTTCTTACCTGTAGAGGTTCTCCTTTGATTTCCTTGGGTAGCAATAACGTAGCCACACATGCGATTATCAGAGTCATCCCATAAACACTTATTGCCACGTAAAATGAATATTCTAATAAAACCTAGAAATAAGAAAAGGCTGTATTGGACTGACTACGAAATGAAATCTGAAGCTGAAAATCAAAATTCAGATGTGAATGTTTATTCAATTTATCGAGTCGGGAGATGTCAAGAAGGCAAAGTGATCCTAGGAAGACTCTAGGAGAAGCAACATTCTTAGCAACTCTTCCTGTCCGCTGTAGTATCAGGCTTTAAATAAATAAAAATACGAGACAGACTGACTTATTGAAAAATGTCTTAAGTTTTCATGGATACTTGGGCTCCACATAGTGAAGTCCCACCTTTACGAAAGCCATTTCGCGAAAACAGCCTGCTTGATTTCTTGTAAAAAGTATACTTCTCAAAACAGGTTATATCATATGGTTATATAGACCAATTTGTAAGGCAGGTCAATATTCTCCACACCATCTTTTGACATTATTGAATACATAGTATATAAGTGTTCAATTTCGTCAACTGGTCAACATAGATACAATTATATTTCCATCTGCAAATACAGTTAAAAATAGGTAGGGGTCTACCCTGGGTACCAGAGCCTAATGTGGGGGGAGGCTCTGGTACCCAGGGTAGTAGGGGTCCCACATGAAGTTACATTGGTTCATCTATCTTCATTTTGAGTTTCATAGAGAAGTTAGAAAGCTCTCAAATCCAGCTTTATGCTATCCTCTGTTTACATTCGCAGTCTCGCTAATCGTTTGTGGAAGGTCATCTCATTTGCGACTGCTTTGTGCTGGCTTGTCAATCAACAGTAACGAAAGTAATTGCTACAACATCTGCCCTTGTTGCTTTATCAGGCATTCAAACTGGAATATCCGATCGATCCAATTCCAAAAAATTGTGTTGAATTGTCTGAAAATGTTATGCATACCTGAGCTACGAATGATGTAACAATTGCTCCAACCCTACTCAGTGTATTACAGATGCCAATTCCTAATGCCCTCACATTTGTCGGCAGAGTCTAAGAAATGGAAAATCGTCAAAACTAAACCATGTGGTCATAAAAAGGGAACGTTTTCAGAATCACCAAAAATTTGCTATGCTTTGGCTTTTTGGGCATAGTCATCGGCGAATGTCTATTTCCTTGCAGGGACACAGGGATGCACCAATAGGAAGATAATTTCGCAGCAGTATTATCGTAAAAATGGTATACCTGAGATATGAATGTAGTTTGCTATTACACATGAAATACTGAGTCATCGATGGTAACAGAGCTTTAGCATAGACATAAGTAGCCAAAGTTGGGGCTAAGGCGGGCATATATTGACATTTAACTGATACTGGAACTTACTTAAACCCTATTTCACATGGGGGGGGGGCGTTTTTCGCCCCCCCCCAACCAAACTTTTCTACACTGCGCCGAAACGACACAAGACATGATGACCAAACCTTTGTGACTTTTGCTCAAATTTAATTGGCAATCAAAATTTAAATGCCTCATTGTTCTAGATTTGATCACGTGACCACAATAGCACCATATTTTGAGAGTAGTTGACAAAAAACAGCTTTGAACATCCATAATTCCTTTGTTTCTCGTCCGAAATACTTGAAACATGTATCATTCGATTGCTTTTGATAAGAGCTTTCATTTGATATATAATTTTTGCTAATTTGCTGACATCAGTAAAATTTAATATCTATGATGTCATTTACATTTATGACGTCATTTTTCAAATAAAGTAATGTATTAATTAAGTTTTTGTTGCAATTTAGCTTAATCTCGTTTGTTTCATGCATATTAAGTCGATCTATGTCAGAAATAGCAAGAAAACAGCGGAAAACTGGAGTGACAATAAGTAGAAAGGAATAAAGAGCTAATTAAGCACTAATTGGTCTATAATTAGATACTTCAGATTGCTTCAAAGTACATATTTTAATTGTACAATGTATTTCCTATCATTTAAGACTATTCTCATTAAAATCGGTTGAGTATTCAATTAAATAGAATTTTTCTTGCGAAGCAGCCATAAATTGGCCAGTTTTCCTTTGTTTTTTGGTTGCGTAGCAACAAATCACGTGATTAATTAATTACCATTGTTATATTTGGAAAGCTTATTGTCCAAAGAACAATGGAGGAAAGTTTCATTGTTATATCTTTTGTAGTTTCAGAGAAAAATAGGGGCGAAAAACGGCCCCCCATGCCAAAATATCGAAAAAATACCCCATGTGAAATAGGGTTAACATTGTTTGATGGAAAGAGGTGAGTAATTAGTGAAGAAAAATATCTCGGAATAACGGGAGTTTTCTGAGTCAGCCGGTAATAGACAATTCAGCTAACATTTACACCCGCATCAGATCATGTAATTGTACTCTGGAGGAAACATTTGTTTCATATCAGTCAAGCACTTCGTACAACAAAGAGCTTAAAGCGACCTATCGCCGATGATGGATAATGCCAGTTTTCATTAATCATAATTGGCCATAATTCGGCTGCTGTTTTGGCGCGAAATTCAACATAGCTTTCATTTTTCAGTGAAATTGGTCTGGATCTGACTCGATATATGCGATAAAACGAAGAAATGGAGCGGGAAGCTATTCAAGAGCACCTGATCACTGATGCTCTGTTTTCACTTATCGCAGATATCCCAGGTCAGAACGGCCGAGGTTCGAATCCCGCGCTGGACAGTTTGGTCGCTGTCCGTAACTCTAGGCCAGGTCAACCAGAGCCATGCGAGGGAAATCTGGTAGCTGCGGCGGGTTGATGGTAAAACATCCGTGGCCCCTGCTGGAAATAAGTCTCTCAGACTTTCGCAGGCTAGCCACGTTAAATATGATTACCTACCTACCTACCTACCTACCTACCTACCTACCTACCTACCTACCTACCATAATAAATCAGTTGTTTTACGGAATCGATTATGATCGCCGATGAGCTCTAGAAACAAAATAGTCTAATTCTGAAAGTCAATCGGCGATGGTCGCTGTTGCCCCCAAGAGCTTGGCTTCCATAAATCATAACTCAGCAGCGATGATCTCCATTTGTATTTCACTTTCATTTTTAAAATTATTCTTCCAGGGTACAGATAGGGTACCTACTGATTTACAATTGGCCCAGCAAAAAAAATACTTAGAAATTAATAGTATCATTTATCTTATTCTTAATTTGGATCTAAATACATTGATTGAAGGAGCCTACTTTTTGTCCAGATCAAGGCTATCCCAGAAACATTAGCCTACGCGTAGACCCATCATTCCAAAAGAAGAAAGAAAGTCTTCTTTTGGAATAATGGGTCTACCCGTAGGCTAAGAGACTTGATCTGCGATACGAAAAGGATTAGCCATTTCTCAAAAGGGGTATTGTAAGGTCTATGTTCTGAAGTTTCTTTATTCTCTTGGATGTAGCTGAGACAATCTTACGAAAAGATAGCTGAGATACTGAGGTGCAAGAGACTTAAGAGATCTGTAATCCATAGAAGATGTTTCTTTATCGACCAGATCTTGCACAGATGGCCAACCAAGTCTCTGTCGATGGCATCGCCAATGATCACTGCTGATGAATTATGAGAACCAGGCTTTATGCAAGTAGCTGTATTTACAGATAAAAGATGATTTCCCAAGTGAATGGTCACTGGACCTGACAGAAAAACAATGTTAGCTAAGTTCATCTGCAGCATAACAATTTTTTAAGCTAATTTTGAGAGATCATTCATTAAGTTACCTCAGATGTGTAGGCAATGACAGTAAGCCATGCTCCAGCAATGCAACCTCTCATTCCAAACATCAATATAACATTTGTAGTCCTTCGAAAAGAAAAAAATTCAGACATATGAGTGAGCCGGAAAACTTTTTCCACTTTTGCTGGTTCATAGAACCAAGAATGATTGTTTAGGAAGAATCGAATTTTCAAGCTTATGCCCCATTCACACTGCAAGTTAAACCAGCTTAAACTAAACAAGGTTTATTGAATGAAGCCTTCTAATTGGTTAATCCAGCAAATCCAATGCATTTGATTGGTTGGAATTTAACCTGGTTTAGGTAAAGCTGATTTCAGTGTGTCAGTGTGAATGCGGTATTAGTAGTAGAGGAGAGACTAAAATATTGTCGTAGCTTTTCTCGTGCCTTCATGTACACTGGAAATTCAGGTAAATTTGACTTCACGAAAATTCAATGGCTGCAAAATGCCGAAAGCATTCCCTGATGGGCCATTTGGTATCTGCTGTGCTATCATGCTCGCACAAAAATGCAAGAAAGGGTGCCTTTCTTCAACGTAAGCACGGGCCTGCGTGGGCCCGTGTTTAGGGGTGCCACTTGGACTATACCTTCAAAAAAGGTGTACTTTTTGCATTTGATAATTTAAACTCTTCTGCAATAATATCTTCAGAAAAATTCTAAAATAGAACTTGCAACGAGTCAAAGAACTTAGCAGATCAGTGCAAGATGGGGTAGGAATTCGGGAGCAGCTTCATCTTCAAATCATATCGACAAAATTAGCAGTTTTAGTCACTGAATGTCAGCAATTAGGATACTTGAAATTGAAAAGTTCTATTGGACATAGGAAAGGGTATATTCTCAAGAAACCTTTCCGCGCTTAGAGTATGTATTTGGCTAAAACAAGTCTGCGTTTAGGATGCATTCTGTTAGACCTCTGTATGAGCATGATACTATAGAATAGTATAAGAGTGGTACACCAGGAAGCATTCTCTGCATAATACAAACAATGGAAGCTCTTTTTGATCCAAACAGCATAAAAGCTTGTAAGTAAACATATTACATACTCTTTCCAGACAATAATGAGATGATATATTTCAGACAAACCTGCTTGTGCAGACCATTAAAAGAACTATGAACACAGATGCCAATCCAAATTGTAAAGAAACTGTCTTCTTGCTCCCAATGTAAGTAACAAGTAATGTGCTACCAAACAGACCTGAAGAAAATTTCACATATTCAAATATGCATCTGAGAAGGTATTCATACTGTAAGGTTGCAAAATGAAAGCTGTTGCAGCATTTACCGCAAGAAACGAAACAATCAAACACCTTCCTATCTTCAAAAAAACAAATTAGATGTTAGGAGGGAGGAAAATGCAACTGCAAGCTTTGCAAATTACTGTATATTTCCCGAAAGTTGGTCTCTAACAGGATAGATTTCTTAACTCTGATTAGTCCTGTAATATGTATTAATAGTTTTATTGTAAATAACGTATATTGTAAATAGCAGGCCTTAATTAGCTCTAATTTAGCTATCTTTTTTCTAGCCTACTCGGAAAAGATGTTTAAAAAATGATAAATGATAAAGCTGGGGAGCGTCACATAGAAATGACAACTAACACTACGTTCACATTATGCCGGAACAATTTGAAAACGGTGCGTACTTTGACGCTATGAAAGTCGTTGCGAGACCTCGATGCCAAAGAAATGTACCTACATCACTCTCCCTCCATAAGCGTCGAAAAATGTTCTGTTTTCCAATTTTTTTTCTCAATTCCGAGTGTTTACATGATGCCTTTTCCAAACTGTGCCAGTTAGAGTTCCGCTTTCAAACCTACCGCTTTCAAAATCTACAGGCAAATAATGTGCCTTTTTCGTGTGAACGGGAGGCCTATCCGTCACACTCTTCACCGTTTTCAAGATGCGCCAGCATCGTGTGAGAGCAGTCTAAATCTGCTCATCGATAGTGGGCACGTTCAAATATTCTTCGAAATGTATTTGACTGACATCGGACACTCAGCTCTGCAATAGACGATTGCGCTAAAGATGGCAGCGAGGGATTTTTGACATTGCGTTTCTTGATCGAAATCCTCTACAATCGTTGAAAGTTTGCAATTCAAAAGCAACGAATCTTGGTAAAAAACCTTTAGCCCAACCGTCTATTATGAGTAATATTTTTTGTAATATTTTTTTAGAAAGCCCTTTCAAGAAACTGTTAGAACAGGCCTGAAAATGCTGCCAAATTTCCATAACATTTGTTCATTATAGCAATTACTTCAACGTGTTGTGGCATTTGTTATCCTTTTGGGCACCCTGATACACTTTGATTAAATCTGCCTAGAAAGTGGCCGGATTAGAGCCATTATGGAATTGCAGGCAACACAAATCATGCGACCTCAATTCCAAACATTAACGCAACAATGTAATGATTGTTGCTAGGTGATAAGATTACATTATTGTTAATCGAATAACTAGGAAATTCTCAAAAATTAAATTATGTTTGTTATTGTTTCCAAATAGCCAATCACATTTCAGAACGGTCTCGTGTGTCCCAGAGTAGAAGAAGAGCAACGAATTCACTCTGTGGACAAGATTGCCTATTGGGAGGATGAAATCTCCCAGGACAATGTTTTGGTCATTAGGGGTGACACCTGAAATTCAGTACATATGGGTCTGTTTTTAACCATACTTCTTGCAGATGGGCACCTTTTTTAGAATTTCTATCGATTTCTATCAGAACTGAAGAAATTTGAATACATCTTGCATCCTCACATCAACAAAATTCATAGACAAGGTAACGAAACTTACTGAAATTCATGCCAAAGGGTTCAGAATTCTTGAAAAATTCTGTCGCACAATGGGTCCTTTTGTCAAAGTCCAGATTCACGTCGACGTCGAATCACGGCTACAATCAAATACCCCCCCCCCCTTCCCGCCCGGGACTCTTTAGTGAAGAAAACCTTGAGAAAGTTGAAGTTCAAAGCATACCTGGTAATTCTGAAAATGCGGTCAAAAAATAATCAATGTAATCTTTTGTCTTTAGATCATGGCACCCACAGGAAGTTGACTTCATAGCTGAAACTAAAAGATTAAATCAAGAGTGTTTTGAAATGACCATGGTTAAATCTGAGTATTCATTGGGGCTAAGTGGAGGAATGGTAAAGATTAAGCGAGAACCATCAGGGCCATGATAACTCATCAGCTACCAAGTGGCACTCCTTTTCATGTCATTTCAATCGATTTAGGACAGGAGGGTGACCATTCAATAAAAGTTGTTATTCAAGGGTCCCTCCATCTAAAAATACAATAAATACAATAATTACAGAAAATAAATACTTACTAAGAAAATTAAAGCTAATATGTTTATAAATTACAATATTTACAATATGTGCAGGAAAGAAGATATGTTGTACTTTTTGTTTTTGTTCTTTGGGGGGGGGGCAGGGAGGCTTCTCAGATGGATAAATTGGAGATTAACTTGTAGTAGGAAAGGCCCCATTAACAATTGCAACTTAAACCAGCTTAAACAAAATAAGGCTCTCAAATATTGCATTCTTATTGGTCGATCTACCGGGTGAGCCAGAGAAAAGTTCCCACTTTTGAAAATTCATAACACCAAGGTTACTTCATGGATTGGAATCATACAAATTGTAATTAAAAGTCGAAAGATCAAAGTATTTTTGTGATTTTTCTCGCTGTCCTACCTGCACTACAAATATAGGTAAATTCAACTTTACAAAAATTTCATGGTTGATTGATTACTGAAAAATGGCCCAAAACATCGATCAATTCATAAATGACCTCTCGCACAGAATAATGAAGGAAATGCAGCTTCTCATGGGTGAGAGATATCCTCTAGGCATTAATTTCCTTGGCATTTAAAATCTTTCATATTTGTTTGAAAATCGATGTCTTATAACTCTTGAAGGAGGTGAAACGCCCATGGCCTATTGTTCGATTTGAATAGAATCCTTACGATTTGATCAATGTTTTAGGCCCTTTTTCCGTGATTTTGCAACCATGAAATTTTTATAAAGTTGAATTTACCAATATTTGTAGTGCTGGTAGGACAGCGAAAAAAATCACAAAAATACTTTGATCTTTCGACTTTTAATTACAATTTGTATGATTCAAATCCGTGTAGTAGTCTTGGTGTTATGAATTTTCAAGAGTGGGAACTTTTTTCTGGCTCACCCGGTAGTCGAATGTATTTCATTGGTTGAAATTTAAAGTACATATGTCATGAACCTGATTGGTTCACACGATACAATGCTTTCTGTTGTGTATTACGAAAGCACAGGACCAAGGCTTAATTTTCATTGCAATAAAAATTCGTGAAGCAGAAATAAAAGGTCACAAAGCGATGGAATGCCACTCCAGACTTCATTGTTGTATAAACCAATTGCTAACATGACATATGTCATTTAACCTGGTTTAGGCAAAGCTTGTTTAACTAGGTTAGTGTGAATGGGCTTTTATCCTGGGTTTACTTTGGCTGTTAAGAATGCACTATTGCCTTTGTCACAGGTGGTGGAGAATGGTTCAGTAATGCCTACACGATTCAGTAATACATACAAATGTACTAAGATTTAATCATACCTGCTGGCTAACTGTGTTAAATTTCTCTTCAATCCTATCTCCATATCTGTGTTATCGTTTTAGTTAGGCCACAAATTCTGTTGTGTTGAAATTCTGTTGTGTTTTTGCAGTTGCATACATTATTGAACCATTTTCCACCACCTGTGGCCTTTGTATCACAGATCACGAAAGAGTACCCTGGGAACGATTTTGATCACCATTAAGGCCCCGTTTACACGATACCGTTTTCATTTCATATCGGATTGGTTTCATATCGGATTGGCCCTCTGTTTTCACGATACCGTTTTCATTCCATATCGGATTGGCCTCCTGTTTACACGAGAACGCACCAATCCGATATGCTTCATACCGTTTTCGCGTTTTCAAATGAAAACGCTCTGAAAGTGGCATGAAACCACTCCGATATCGTGTAAACGGTCGAATCCGATATCAACTCAGTACGGAACCTCATTATCAATTCTACTAGCCTCGAATCCATTAGGGGAGCTGCGCAGAATGCTCAGTGGAACCATTACCGAATGCGGTGAAACCCTTACAGTGCAAGGCGAAACGGTATCGTGTAAACAGAACCCCAATCCGCTATGAAATGAAAACGGCATCGTGTAAGCAGGAGAAATTTTCATATCGGATTGGGTAAGGCAATCCGATATGAGATGAAAACGGTATCGTGTAAACGGGGCCTAAGTCACATGTTGAAGAATGATTTAGGTTAGGTCATGTTAGATTAAGAAAGTTTATATTTGGTTTAGGTCAAGTCAAGTTGTTATGCATCCTTAGCACAGCCTTGGAACGGACCTCACCAAAATAATGGCATTTTTCGAAAATGAAAAACTTGACAGGAAAAGCTATTTTCAAAGAGATATCTTCGACGGTGGGCTGCTCTTGCTAACTGCTATGAATGTTGATAAAAGAACATCTGAAACTGTCTAATTGTTGAAGGAACATTTTAGAAGAGTCGTAAAGAACCAGTTTCACCAAGGGTCATTTGTGGGCAGTCTACCATGACTGACTGCCTGGCAAAAAAAAAGCCTAAACGCAAAAAATTCGAAAATTCTACGTTAGTAAAGTGGTTTAACGCTGAGGCTCCAGAACTAGGTGTTTAATCAAGGGCAGATGCAAACTAACCCAATATAAGCTCATCCCAGACCCTCTACATGTACATGGTACTTTATGATCAAATTGCCTATTCTGCACATGTTTCACATGGCTGTAAATTTAAAAAATGCAGTCTTTAATTTGATTTTGAAGCTCTAAGCGTTCTAGGTTTGCTCCAAAATTCGAAATGTCATCCGGCAAATAAAAAGCAACAAATGTCGTTAACGATGAACGTTTGTCGTTAGCTACGTTAAAGAGGCTGCATAAATTGAAACTTCGTGCCAAGGTAGGATCTTATGGCTTTTCCTCAAACTGGGAAAAAAGAGCCACTTGCAAATGGTATTCATCACATTCTTTATGGCACTGAAGACGTCACTGATCTAGGAGATTCGTCACAGTCTGAAGATGAAATACCCTTGCTTTCGCTACGCAACAGAGAAGCAGCGAATTCTGTTGAACCTTCGAGTTACCGAACAGTTTAACTAAAGTAAACTTTTTCTATCATTGCAACTATTGCAGTGTTTGGATGCATGGCTTCATCTTTGGCCAAATTTGATTTTCAGATAGTCTGAAATTTCAGCATGCCTGCACAAGACCCTGGATAACAATGGTTTTTTAAGTAGGAATTGGCGAATTGACATTGCTAACTGTAAGGATTGCAGCCACTGATTCCAGTTTGAAACATTTCTGTCCCAAGTAAAACGATTCCATAATATCCAAATCCAGAAGCGAACCTGCAAAAGATAACCTCATTTTAGATTTTCTGAAAGGTAGCACATCAAATGTTTAACTTTCTCCAAAATATTCAATTGAGTTGAGGTTACGGGAAACATTTCCTAAATAAAAACATCCATTTTCCGATTTCTTCACACTCTTGCAATTCAGAGGATTACACCACTGCGCCACAACACCTTCAATGTAAATCATATCACTCTGAACAGACATAGCGGGTGAGACAGAAAAAAACAGAAGGGTTCGAAGCCTGGAGAATGTTACCTGTTGATCAGATTCCTTAATATTGGTTACTATTGTGAATGTAACATGTCAGTTTAGTTAGATTATAAAATTTACTTGACTTAAATTAGTTGTACTCTTCATCCTGATTTGTTCATTGATGGCCTAAAACATGGAATGGTCTAACGATTCCCTGAATTTTCATAAAAAGTTCGATTTTTTTTGTGGATTATGCGACATTGCTTCTTACATACATTTAAGTATGTTTTGCAAGAAAATGATGCAAGATTTGAAAATATTAGATGGCCTTAGATCATTCCATGTTTTAGAGCATATATAAAACATGGAATGGTCTAACAATTCTCTGAATTTTCGTAAAAGTTAGAGTTTTTTGGTGGATTATGCTAAATTGCTCCTTACATACATTTAAGTACGCTTTGCAAGAAAATTATGGAAGATTTGAAAATATTAGATGGCCTTAGATCATTTCATATTTTAGAGCATATCTAAAACATGGAATGACCCTAAAATTCTCTGAATTTTCATGAAAAATTCTGGCTTTTAAATGAAACGTGTGTGAAACTGCTCCTTACATACGTCTTGCAAGAAAACAATGGAAGATTTTGAGCATATTTGAGTATTCAATATCCTCTAGAATCTCTAAAACGTGGAATGGTCCCATGATGCTCTGAATTTTCGAGGAAAGTTCTGGTTTTTTGCAGCACGTACGAAACTGCTCCTTACATACATTTAAGCAGGTTTTGCAAGAAAATAATGGAAGATTTTGTACATAATTGACCACTCTAGCTTTCAAAAAATTTCTATCGCAGGGAATGGTCACCTAATCCTTTGAATAATCATATTAAAAAGTTCTCGTTTTTGTTGGAGCACATGCGAAACTGCTCCGTACATACATTTAAGCAGGTTTTGCAAGAAAATAATGGAAGATTTTGTAAATAATTGACCACTCCATATTTTGAAGAATCTCTATAACTTGGAATGGTCCCATAATTCTTTGAATTTTCATAAAGAGTTCTCGTTTTTGTTGCAGCACATGTGATACAACTCCTGACATACATTTCAGTTGGATTTGCAAGAAAATAATGGAAGATATTGAAAATATTTGACCATTCTACATTTGCCATTCCAACATTGCATCATTCAATGTGAATGATTTGTTGTAACTATGATTCCATCGATCCATCATTCCATTCCATAATTCCATACTTTATAACTTAGACAAAGCCGTATCTTTTCAAGGTTGTATAAACCACTGCTTTTTCAAATGGTTTCTAAGGTATTTCTTATCACTAGAAAATGTTCCAAAAAAAGTTTCTTTTCAAGGTGGCATAAACCACTGCTTTTTCAAATGGTTTCAAAGGTATTTCTTATCACTAGAAAATGTTCCAACAAAAGTTTCTTTTCAAAATGGCATAAGATTGAGAGCTAGTTTCTTATATTTGATAATATGTGGGACACAAAATTTTCATGTAAAATTGAATTTCATGATAGCTAAATTCTTCCTGTCTGTTGATTCATTCTACACGTTTTTTTTATAAGGAACTAGGATCAGGCCATAGTACTAAAAGTTTCTTAATTTAACAAGAAATTTTGTCTATTTTTGTACTAAAAGTTTCTTAATTGGTTTCTTATTTTTTGAATGCATGAATTGTCAATGTGGTCGCTAACACTGCTGCAGATATGTTTCTTGATATTCAAAACATCATATAGGAATAAACAGTGTTCTGTTATGTTGAAAACACAAATGATTAGATAATATTTCCTAATAATAAAGGTTCAACGATCTATTTGCTAAAAAATTCATGCTTTTAACTTTGAAAAGTTTCTTAGCACTTCTCAGACATAGTACCAGAGTTTCTTAAAATTTTGGCCATCTTAGTACTAGTCTCTTATAAACCAGTTTCTTATAAAAAAAACGTGTAATCCAACACAGAATCGAACAAACACTTACTGCACAACGCTGGTGCTAATGGAGGAAAGCCTGAAGGCAGTTATGCTCCTGGCCGCGAAAGTAAAGTCCCATCTTTTAGAAACTATTTATTACTAAACTCAAACCCTGAATTTTTGCAACGACAATTGGAAAAGAATAAAGTAATTAAAGGAGGACAATAGGCTGAAGTAAAAAAGTGGGCTTCTCAAGGCTGGGAGACCCACTACTTTACTATGGTCTAATCTGCATGACCTGCGTTTTACACCAGCCACGTGGAAACCGGCCTTGAAAAAATTGACGAGTAACTGGCAAAGTTAGCCATGAAAACGTTTAAATTTTTTTGAGCCACAGGTATGATAAATAGTTTACATCTTACCATATGAACATGGAAATAATGTAATGGAACCTGATTTCTTTACTAAAGAGATCTTTCAGTCTGCCACGTTTCACCTAAAGAGATAAAAACATCAAGGAGTTCTACAATATTTACGTTGCATTATCTCAGTTCTCAAGGGATGTCCTATATCGAGGCTATGCTCAGTGGCGGAAATTATGGGGGGTTGGGGGGGGGGCAACTGCCCCCCCCCCAATTCAACAAGACTCGGAAATTTTTGCCGTAGAAGTCGGAAATTTCGAAGGTGGGATCGAAGATGCAATGAAGAAACGAGTCGCCGTTGAGAAGGAGAAGCAAAGAGTTTCTATTTTGAATGAGCAAACCAAATGCTCACGCTCTATCTGCAACATATTTTTAAGTTTTTATGCACTAACATTCCTTTCATAACGTGAAGAAAGTGGTAGGGTATAGTTTTGGTACAGTATCGAGATTTCTGGTGATTGGGAGAGGCGTTCTAAGCCAATGTAAAGGCTGGAATTTTCAAAATTTTCCTTAGGACGTTTCCATGTCTATGTTTGGAGCAGGCAATGATTGGATGGCGAGAAGCGTTTTGAGACAAAGTAGATGTTCTTTCCGCAAACTTCGTTTGAGAAGTAGCTACTACTACTCGTCAAATATTCAAGTTTGTCATTGGCAAGATAAGGGATCCAAGAGGTCTTCTTAGCACAAGTAAATTGTGTTTGCACATGCTCAAAGAATTTCATGGGGCTGCTATTCTGCAGAAAATTGTTACAAAGTTGTCAAAATCCACATTCAATACCGGTAAAAATTGGGTCGTAACATGCATTCTAAGCAAAAGTAGAGGGTGTGTCCTAAAAAATTTTTTTGGGGGGTTCGCCCCCAGATTCCTGAAAGTTGTTCGACTTACCCTTATAGTACGTCGTTGTCTTTTTCTATAAACTTTAGATAGTTGTAAAATCTGATATACCTATTCTCTTAGCACATTTAAGGACCCTATTTACGTCAGGTCTTTCAGCAAAATACGTCGAGCAAAAGCACTTCTCCCGACTCGGAAAATTGATGGCTCTTGCCCCTCCACTCAAAAAGCTGAATTTCCGCCACTGGCTATGCTAGACCCTGCTTTTGCTCTCGGTAAATCAACGCATATAAAACCTAAAATTGAAAGGTGGTGGAATGAATTACGAACATTGAAAAAGGTGGTTGTGTGCGAAGTAAAAACAAGTTCACGAAACAAAAAGCAATAAGTTAAGGTGGCTCGCTACTGATATAGATTTAAACTGCTACACGCTGGGTGTCCTATCGCTCATGGTACAGGTAAATCTTCTGAACAGTTTAGGATAGCCCTTCTGTTTAAACTCTCTCTGACAATGCGTCAATATTTCTCTTTTTCTATGCGCAGAAAAATCGATTTTGGGGTAAAGTAAACGCTCTTGAACAGGAACAACTGTTTAGCCCACCAAAACTGTATCGGTAGTTGCAGTGTGAATGTGGTCTTAGTACTCTGAACATTTTACGATATGAATATCAGATTGTGAGCTCAAGATCGAGTTTGTGGCCAAAACTCGAAAGACGTAGTATTTGGTTCAATAAGAGGTGAGATTGCAACCTTCCAATAGATTCCTTAGTATTTCTATTTTGCGTTTACATGACGAATGCAACACCACCTGTACATAAAGTCCCACCTCACTAGAGATGGAATCTCACCTGGGAAAGTGAAATTTATCCATATAAACGAAACACCACCGGTATGGTGAGGTGAATTGAAATTATTCGTTGATTCTAATTGGTCAGTTCATTCTGATTTCACGGAAGAAAAATTTTGCTCCACCTCGCATCTCGGCCATGGGGCTGACAGGTGAGGTGAAAAATCTCATAAAGACAGTGACTGAAATTTACCTCGCCTATCAGCAACGTTCTTGCAGGTGAGGTGTTTTCCTTCATACATACAGAGCCTAAATAGTCCATTATTTTGCCCCTCTGCAAGCGAAGCTGTTGACAGTTAGTAGACGAGCAAACGAAGGAAAAACCCAAGGGGCATTTCACTCATTCAAAAAAGCGTACGAGATTTATTTAGAGAGAAGGATTTTTGCAAATTTTTGCTGGCTTTTTCCTGAGAGCAAAAGAATGCTAGCCAAAGGTATGCCAAATCTTTGCGGAGTGAAAAGGCCCCTCGAACAAACCGACTGATTGACTGGCTGATCTGATTGACTAACTGATTGAAAGCTTCACAGGCAGATTCAGACGTACCTCATATCTTGGTACAACGATATCTTTGTTTGGGTATTCACGCTTATTATATCGGGCTACTTTATGTAAAACCGTAACAGCTTCTTCCGTCTTTCCAGCATTCAATAAATATCTCGGACTTTCAGGAATCCACTGGAAGGAGAAAAAGTATGATAGTTAAGTGCCATACCATGGGCGTTAAGAAAAATTTGGATTGACTTTGAAAACGTTGCAGTTGAAGGTTGCGGTTTTCAAGATTGAAAATAGCCGCGATGTCTTTGTAGCGGCTTTGCTCATTAATTTATTTTAAGTATACCGGGTGAGCCAGAAAAAAGTTCCCACTTTTGAAAATTCATAACACCAAGACTACTACACGGATTTGAATCATACAAATTGTAGTTAAAAGTCGAAAGATCAAAGTATTTTTGTGATTTTATTCGCTGTCCTACCAGCACTACAAATATTGGTAAATTCAACTTTATAAAAATTTCATGGTTGCAAAATCACGGAAAAAGGGCCTAAAACATTGATCAAATCTTAAGGATTCTATTCAAATCGAACAATAGGCCATGGGCGTTTCACCTCCCTCAAGAGTTATAAGACATTGATTTTCAAACAAATATGAAAGATTTTCAATGCCAAGGAAATTAATGCCTAGAGGATATCTCTCACCCATGAGAAGTTGCATTTCCTTCATTATTCTGTGCGAGAGGTCATTTATGAATTGATCGATGTTTTTGGCCATTTTTCAGTAATCAATCAACCATGAAATTTTTGTAAAGTTGAATTTACCTATATTTGTAGTGCTGGTACGACAGCGAGAAAAATCACAAGAATATTTTGATCTTTTGGCTTCTAATTAGAATTTGAATGATTCAAATCTGTGAAGTAGCGTTGGTGTTATGAATTTTCAAAAGTGGGAACTTTTTTCTGGCTCACCCGGTATACAAGAAAACAAATAGCTAAATTACAGCTAATTGAGGCCCACAATTGAGGTCTGTTTCATCCAGCATTCCCTGCACGCATTGTCTCTTGGTTCGCCTCTGTTTCATAGCCATGAAAATGGCGACAAACAAAGACCAACCAAGAGACGACACGTGCAAGGAATGCTGGGTGAAACAGACCCTTTAAAGCAAGATATAGATAAGTCTACCTTGCAACATAACAGGAAAATGAACAAAGGAAGCGTTGAAATGACAAGGAACCATCGCCAGCCTAATGAGTTTATGGTTCCTAAGCCAAGTAAAACAGCAAATTGACTTCCGACCACCCAGAATAACTGAAAAAAGAAAAATGAAAAAGTTACATTGTTACATAAATATTAGGAATATTTGGCACTGTTTGTCAGACCTTTTTTGAGGGTCTCTTAAAGGATCCTTCTCGAGAAATCCCTCAAAAATTTCAGAACAGAGTAAATGATTTCTCTTTCCCTTCTCATCATGTGACCAAATAGTCTAATCTTTCTTGTCATGATGCTTATTCTCAATTGGAGGTGTCTTCTGCAGTTGTCTAATACCCATGCGTTTGCTTCTTTTCGCGCTATGTTGTCCTCAAAATTCTTCTGTAGGCCCAAACTTCAAAAGTATCTTTGTTTCTTTCATCAGATAAATGATTCAGTCTGGTAAATTTTGAAATGGACTTGATAGCGTCCATCATTTACTAATATTATCGACTTGATATGCAGTGAACGGTGTGATTTTCTAGCACTTTCGTTGTCTCAAATTAGCCTATAAGCTAAACATTTGGACACATTAATAAAGATCTTAACTGATTGATTGATTGATTGATTGATTGATTGATTGGTTGGTTGGTTGGTTGGTTGGTTGGTTGCTTGGTTGGTTGGTTGATCGTCCTTCAAACGGGCATTGTTGCTTTTGGCTTATACTTGCAAAAATACTTGCAATAAAAATGAATCGTTCATAAAGCGACAGTCTAACGTTTGAAAGCTTTAAACTTCTGCAGAAATTTTGCAACTCCTTGAATCAATGGATAATACTAATACCTCTGCAAGAATGATAGTTCTTGCTCTCGTCGAAGCAGGCAAGAATTCCGTAAACATCGTCATTCTGCAATGGAACTAAGAGCAATTTAGACATGTAAAACAGAGCAAAACTGCATACGAATGCACAGAAGTTGCAACTTTGGGGCCTTCTAGCTCCCTGCAGTGCTCATAGAAATTAGAATCCGTAATGACCAAATGATATTAGCAAATCAAAGAATGCAGGGAGACAAGGGACGAAAAGGCATAAGTCTACGCTGTGATTTCGAAAATATCTAATACCTATTTCAGAAAAATTTACCGGATGGGCCAGAAAAAAGTTCCAACTTTTAAAACTTCATACCACCATGGGTACTTCATAGATCTGAATGATCCAAATTTTAGTTGAAAGCCAAAAGATCGAAGTATTTTTGTGATTTTTCTCGCTGTTTTACCAGCACTAGAGCCTCGGTGAATTTAACTCGATAAAAATTTCTTGGTTGCAAAGTGACTGAAAATGGGCCTAAAACATCGACCAAATTGTAAGGACTCTCCTTACACAGAACAATACGCAATGGGCCCTTCACCTCTCTCAAGAGTTATACGACATCAATTATCAAATATATACTAAAGATGTTCAATCCCATGGCAATAAATGTACAGTGGATATCTCTCAACCATGAACAAAAGCATTTGATTGCATCCCACACGATCTGCTGATTGTGAAGCTGAATGCGCACGGTGCGGATGAAAATGCCTTGGTACTAATCTATTCTTATCTTAAACGGCGTAAGCAATCCGTAAGGATAAACAATACATACAGTTCCTTTCAAACAATCTTATCTGGGGTCCCTCAAGGCTCGGTGCTTGGCCCTATTCTTTTTAATGTATCGATAAATGATCTTTTTCTGTTTATTAAACAGGCAACGCTATATAATTATGCCGACGATAACAAGCTTGCTTGTTTCTCTAAGACTCTACCACATTTGGTGCGAGCCTTGGAGGCAGAAGCAGATTGGTAAAAGGAAAACTATATGATTGCAAATCCATCAAAGTTTCATGCACTGTTAATTAAAGGCACACTGTCGTGGTGCTGATTGGATAAACAAGACAATCAAGAAGAAAAGAATTAGGCAAGGTCCAGTAATTTCCAGTAATTTCGCTGTACAGTGAAATTCATGAAGATGATAATAATCTGATTCCCTTTATTCTCGAAACAAAGGATGATCCAAGAGCATGAAGGCTTGGTAATTACTCAAACACCAGAGCTTGTTTTTGATTTCAACATCACAACTAGCCAATCACAACCACGACAGTGTGCCTTTAAAAGAGACCAAACAACTACCAGTGGTGAGAGAATAAGTATTCAAGAAAAAACCATGAAGTCTGAAGATTCAGTCAAACTTCTAGGAATTCAGCTAGACTATAAATTAAACTTTGATCCGCACATTTCCGCACTTTGTAAAAAAGCTGCAACTCAACTTAATGTCGTAAAGAGGCTTCGAGCTTTATTTTGGTTTTGATGCGAAAAAAGTCCTTGTTCAGAGCTTTGTTTATTCTAATTTCAATTACTGTCATTTGGTATGGCATTTTTGCTCAGCGAAATCAATGCATAAGATTGAGAAGGTACAAGAACGTGCACTTAGGTTCCTTCATAATGATCATGCCAGTTCATATAATGACCTTCTACTGAAATCACAGCGATGTACCATGCATGTTCACCGACTTAGAGCTATCTCCATAGAAATTTTTAAGACTCTAAATGGTCTGAATCCATCCTTCATGAAAGATATTTTTCAAGTTAGATCCTCTAATTATTCATCGCGTAATCCTAAACCTTACTCATTACAGACCAAATCAGGTTACTTTCGGTACTCACAGTCTCAAGTTCCTAGGACCGCAGATGTGGAATTGCTTACCAAATGAGATAAAATCGGCTGAAAGCCATAATACTTTCAAAAGACTGATAGCACATTGGGATGGTCCCATGTGCAACTGCAATGCCTGTCGTTTTACTGTAAATAATGTACAAACCGTTTGAACAAAACATTCATTTGTTTTATTTTAATTAATGTATGCATCGATTTTGATTAGTTTTCGTGTATATATGTACATAGCAGACAAGATAAGAATCAATCGATGTAAAATAAAGATACAACAACAACAGCATTTCTTAACAGATCTGTGCGAGGAGACCGTTAAGATTTCATCAATGTTGTAGGCCATTTTTCAGTCATTTTACAACAATAAAACTTTTATAAAGCTAAATTTACCACCTATATTTATAGTGCTCTTGAGACAGCGACAAAAATCACAAAAATACTTCGATCTTTTAGCTTCTAGCTAGAAATTTCATCATTCAAATCCGTGATGTACTCATGATGCTATGAATTTTCAAAAGTGGGAACTTTTTTCTGGCTCACCCGCTATAAGAAAAGTCTATTTCTTTAAACTGAGACGAATTCAATATACTTACACTTGCAGAGCGCATCCTACATTGAATCCAACGAAAAATCTTGTGACTAGCAACCATTTAAACGATGGGACTTGTGAACACAATACTCCAAAATACACAACATTTACAGTACTTGCGATGAGACACTAGAAATGGAAATCAGAATTTTTTTCATCACTATTTTTATCGATAAAATATGCTACTACCCAAGTTTGTTAGCCTACTGGTAACACCCAAGAGTTCAGGGGTTGGAAAATTGTAGAAACTAAAGAATTGGATGGATTCAAATGAATCATATTTTGCTTGTGATAGCAGAAAGACTGCAACAATTTTGTGATTTTTCTCGCATTTTATGAGTGAGGAAACACAGGTAAAAATTAATTTCATGAAAATTCACTGATTATGCAATAGTTCAAACAGGCGCCAAAACATATGGTCAAATCATAGGGAAGCTGTGAGACGGAACAACCCACAAGGGCCTTTTAATCTCTCTCAAATGTTACAAAAAATGATTCCTTGAAAATACTAAACTTCTCGATCTCTTAACAATAAAGGTGCCTATACCCATGAAAAACGTACTTTTGCTCTTTTCTGAGTAAGGACTTTAGTTGCAATATGATGATGCGTTATCGGTCTTTTTCAATCATTCCGCAGACAGATATTTTCGATAAGTCGAATTTATCGATATTTCCACTTCTCGTAAAAACACAGAAAAGTCATGAAATTACGTCCGCATTTTAGCTTTCAGACATAATTCATTCCATTCTGACTCGTAAAATTGTATGTTACAGTAAAAGCGGAAGTAGCGTACCACGTAAATTCGAAGATTATGTGAAAATAGACTTTCGCGATTGGATTACTATTCGAATATTGCTTTGTTATTTGCCTGCATCCAATTCGAACGTTGCTTCAGTTGGACGGAGCGTATGAAGGATTACAATAGGAGTTCATTTCCTTGGAAACCACAATGAATGAGAATGTTTAATGATTTCTTTATGAAGAGAAAACAAAATCCGACGATTCTATTTTGAATATTGACAACAAGGGTGGTACGCTGTTACCGCTTTCACTGTAATCAGCAAAATATGGCGTAAAAGAACTGAAAAGCTATCATATACATCCTTGTCATTTGATTTTGTGAATAAGCTCTCCTCTCTAATAAGGCCCCCTCTGGAGTATCAGAAATTAGATAAGCCCCCAAGAACTAAATAGACCTTTTACGGTAAGTCAAGGATTGAGTTGTTATCGCTATAATAGTAAGTGAATTTAGACAAAGATATTTCATTCTATAAACCATAAACACATACCCTCCTCCTACCGAATTTGTCAGATGCAAATCCCCAAAATGATGCACCGAATGTAAAGCCTAGCATTACCACCTGAAAGGGATAAAAAATATCTTCAACGGGATTTAAGACAGTAGAGAAGAGCAACACGATGTTAATGCCTTGCTACAGTTTTCTTTCAAGTTGGTAATTTTTAATTGTCAACAGCATATAAATATACATTAACTAATTCAAACCAACCAACTAAAAAACTAAAATAATTACATAATATACAACAAAATACAAGGTCCTATTAACAACATAATTTGCAGCTGCAGTTTGCCCCTTTCCATGTTTTTATTTTCTTTTTGAAAGCTGCCACACTTTCACATGTTTTTATATTGTCACTTAAAGTGTTCCATTTGCAGTTAACGCAAATGGATTGCAATGTGAATGAAGATACAAAAAGACGTAGCTAAAAATTTCGTAACGTTGCTACATGTTTACTTGGTTGCTTTGTAATCGTTTCGTACTATCTTCAGCACCTTCGCAAACAGTGGCGTAACAGGGCAGTACATTGGCAATTCAGAGGCCTCCTCCGGCTGCAAATAGTTCAACACACGTTTGCTAAATTTCCAAAATTGAGCAGAGTAAAAAAATCGGCATAAGCTTTTATGGAAGCTTTATGTGCAGGCTAGTTGGAAGTACGAACACATTGAAGATTGGCTGAAGTCCACTTCGAGCAAGGCCAGCCAATGTGGTTCACGTCATGTCGTTAGAAAATTTTTCACTATACCCTTTAGATTGTTGGAAAATGCATCTCTCGTGAAACATATACCAGTGAATGGTGGAAAAAGGAGTGTGGTCGTAGAAAGGGTTGCCCTAAGAAATTTTTGAAGATTGAGCTTGAAGAATAGACTCTTTATCAAGACAACTTCCCAAAAATTTTTATATAATGTGGAAGATAAATGAGACTTTGTCAAGAGTAAAATTTATGCGTTTGATTTGATTCAGAACGGTATTCCAGTCAACATTTAGTCTCGGAGCCCTGTCTACATGGGTCCTAAAGTATTAAGTGGAAATCAATACACATTTTATCAGAACTTATACAGGTATTTTGCTGAAAGTCGTAAAGGGCCTTTCGGGGCACCCCATAGGACTTGCTCTAACCCAAAGCTTAGGGGCCCATAGAACTTGCTCTAACCCTAAGCTTGGGGATCCATAGGACTCGCTCTAACGCAAAGCTTGGGGGCCCATAGGACTTGCTCCAACCCTAACCACAGTGCCCTATGCCACTGTTTGCAAAGCAACGACGTGAGGTTCCAAGTTTGGGTCTATTGAATATTGCCACTAAGATTGAATCTACATCTCTGGTTTTCACCAAAAAATTTGCTGCAATAGACCTTATTCACAATTAGTTTCAATTCGACGCGAATGATGCAAAATCCCAGCACAACAAGATATCTATACCATGTCCATTTGATTCACATACATGTACAAAACTACTGCGTTACTCAGAGCAATGCACGCTTTTGGAATTTAGCTCCACATCACCTACAGGCGAATGAGGTATTTCAAACAACTGACGTCATTGTGAATAGGGCGTATAGTTGCCTTACTCTGCTCTAGGAATTCGTTGCGTCAGTTGCGCCTCGCTGCAATAGTTGGCTCACTCTGTTTTATGCACAACCTGCTGGCAAAAAGGATGTTCGGTCCAACTATGAATTAGACTGACCCCATGTTTCGTTCATTACTTTATTCGGGCCAACTGCGTCGGCAGTGAGCTGTATCTGTTCCACTCGCTTCACTTTCGCAGCGCACTAGTCACTACCGACAGAGTAGAAGCAAGAAACGACTTTCATTTTCAGGATGAATCGTTGGAAGGTCGCGTCGATCTGGGAACTAGTTCTCAGGTCATAATTTTCTGAGCGCCGTGCAGTTCGAAATTTTTGGCCCATATCAAATTATCAAGAGCAAAGGCATCGGCTCTCAAGCAAGAAAGAGAACATAAACAATGAATTAAAGTCAAGCAAGGTAACGAAATACATTCATTCTCTTTGGGAACATTTACGTCAAGTATTGTGGACACGATCAACACCCAAATCGTGTCCATAACACCCATGCAAAAACTTTAGACAAAGAAGTTTCAGATACTCTGCAAAATCGGGAAAAAGATCCTCTTTACACCAAACTTGGCCACACATTTTCAAACACCCTCAAAGGTTATTAGGAAAAGAACGATCCCGACAAAATTTTTTCCAAATTGTCACTGTTCGAAGATTCAAATTGATTAGCAAAATACTGCTATTATATCTGCCAATACACCAATTAGATCTTTTAGATCTCTTGCTAAACCAGACGCTTGATCGAACGACATCTTCGATCATTTTGAAGAAATCTGAAGAAATGTTCTAATGTGCACAGCAGCAACAGAAGCTCTAGCGCTACCTCACTGAGCATTTCGTAAGAAAGTGTCAAAACATCTGTCGATCCGGACTCTTTCGGAGAATTTCTAAAAGTTCCATAGAGAAATACACCTCTGAACTCAAAATAAACTGAGAGGGACTTTCCTGTCTGGTCAGCAGGATTTCAATATCTAAGTGCACCCCAAATTAGATGTCAGACGAAAATGTCAGTGAATATGAGTTTTTACATGATTAATGTTGTACTATCGCAAATATCACCCGACATTTAAATGTGAGACAGATATTACAAACTACTCACAGAATTGATTAGTGCTTCCTCGGCTACAGAAAGTTTCCATACACATCGAACTTTTGGACCAAGCAATGAAATGAGCATAATCTCACAGCCATCTGCAAGCTAAAGTTAAAAGGAATAATGATTTCAAATGAGCCAAAACAATTTGAAACGTTTCAAAGCCCGTAACTTGCTAACTGCTCATCAGATTTCTTAAAACTGGTCATTGACAGGGCTGTCGAGAGGCGCATTTGGCCCCAAGGTTGGGAGCGCAAGGCACCCTCCGGCACCAAAGGGCCAGGGAAATTCGTTGGGCCAAGCCTTTTTTCTCTTGGACCATGACCTCAAATGCACTGGTAACACGCTACTTATTGATGGAAACGTTCTGCTATACACCTTGAAAACATAAGTTTTGATGGAAAATTTTTGGAGTCAAGAGAAAGCTTAGAATGGCAGCGATCGTGTGGACCTAGAATCGTTCCTCGAGGAAAACTGAAAACAAAGAAAAAGTGCATAATATGTATTTCCCCGGGCCCCCACCTTCTAACAACCCTGGCTACTGTCCGTTCTCGATGGTCCTGGTGATCAACCTATAGATAACATGCCAACTTAGATAATAGAATTTAGTTGGTTGAATTTCGGTCGTAGAGTTACCATGTTATGAGACATTCATCATATTTTTCAGTTTCAGAATCCCTCAAAACAAGCCAAAAATCCATTATCAAATTTGCTAGCAATTCAGCAAGGTGATACTGAAATTACAAATGAAGTCAATAAGCCTGATTGCCAGATGTAAATCGTAGGATATCTTAGAAACGACGTTGCTTGAAAAACGAAATCTTTGATGGAATGCATCGGGTGAGTCAGTAAAAAAGCCCAGTGTTTGAAAACCACCCGATTCTAAGAGTGGTACAGTAAAGAGTGAAATACACTGCTCGGAGTTGTACACTAAGGTGTGCCATACGTTGGTAATATGTCACATGTATTACGGAGTAGTACACTCTTTAGCGTGCAGACATTACACATACCGTAACATAGTAATACATTCATTGTCAACTTTCCCGCCGTTTGCGAACAACAAAAGGGCCAAGGAAGATCTGAGAGAAGGCCTACTTCTACCTGCCTTCTGGAATGCCTTTTCCAAAAAAGAAATTAAAGATCGCCACAGATGGTGTAAATGGACGAAACATAACCTTCAAAACTTGTTGTTCCTTGTATACCAAAGCAACAATTTTGAAAACTATCTTGTTCTAATATGTTCAAGATGGTTCAATTAGGTTCAGAAACTCGACCCACCTCAATTGACCATTCCTCCTGTTGATATGGGGAATGTTCGACAGAAGGGCCCTTTTAAAAACTGGCAAAGACGAATGAAAGCATCTGGAATATGTTCCAACAGAGATGTTCTATATCACATTATATTACGAGGAATCATAGAGATCTCCATATTCCCAAGCTAAACCTTGAATTAACCGAAATTTGGATTTTATTACTCGGGCATTAAGGCTTGCAACGATATTCCAGTTAACATCAGAGAATTGCCATCACTGCGTCTATTTTAAAACATATCTAAACAGGCATTTGATGAGCCTTGATAATTAACTCAAGCCCCCTCAAGAACGACTCCCTGGAAGATCAGATTCATTAATTAACTATTTTATATTCTTAGTTTTAGATTTTGTAAGTTGTAATTTACTGAAGGGCTATTGTTGTTTAAATGACTTATATATATACCTATATATATATGGGCAAATTTATTTTTGTTTCCTCCCTAGCAAAAATAAAAAGCCACTTTCATGCATTCATGTATTTTGTCCTTTCTGGAAAGTAGAATCCCCTGCATGAGTTTTTCACATTTCACGTGCTGATGCGTGCTCAAGTCATCACTGCGCTGTAAGGCAAACTTTTTTTGAACATTTTGAAAATTTCTTAATTTATTTCTTATTTTTCAAATGCATGAATTTTTCAAATGCATGAATCATCATGCAGTGTCTAACACCACTGCAGATATATTTCTTGACATTTCCAATTTCGTATAGGAATAACAGTGTTTGAATACGTCAAAACAAAAAAGGCTGGTCAAACTCACTCAAGAACATGAGTTAAAAGACGTGTTTTTCATAACGCTCCGACCAAACGCTCTTGACTTTTCATTGGACAACGCTCAAGAAAAATCGAGCTATGTCGAGCGGTGTCGAGCAAAGGGTGGCCAACCGCTCTCGACATGTATGTATGTATGCATGCATCTTTTTGCCACAATAAAAATTCAAAAGTTATTATAACACATGTAAAATAGATACAATACAATATACAAACATTAAGGCTCAAAATGTAACGGAACTCCCAGTTAAAGAGACAGGAATAGCATTAAGAGTCACGCTGACCTTATTTCCATAATGGTCCCCTTAGAGGTGCTGGTATAGCAAAAAATGAAAGAAAAGAAAAAAGGAAGGTACTGTAGTTTTTTTCAGTACAAAACACGATTCATAAGACCAAACAGGTTGCGAGAGATGATGAAGGGTCTTAGTAGAAGAAGTATACGTCATCGTAACATTTCACTCGACAATTCCTCGAGATCGCGGTAACTTCGAATTCGTGTTTTAGCGTCTGTTTCTTTCGTATAAAAGCCGGCTAAATTTTGTTGCTGTTCTCCAACCAGCATTAAAATGTAATCAAGTCAACGTAAGGCTGTTGCTAGCCTGATTTTGATAGTGATCTTCGATGAAAGAGAACCAGAGACAGCAAAGAGGTTTATTTTGAAAATATCTTCACAGAGTTGAGCATCGAAGATCCTGGAGGTTTCAGATATATGATAAGAATGTCCTACGAAGATTTTCTGTTTATATTGCAAAATTTGGAAAAATTCTAGCTTTGCATAGTCTTTCTTACCGCGATTTTGGTGGGAAAAGTTTTAAATCCACGTGCGCAAGCTCAGCAATGTCGAGCGGAAAGTGAAGCACCTCTCGACAACACTCGACAAAACCTCAAACAATAGAAATATGGAGCACCTTCGCTCGACAAATTTGACCTTGATCAAATTTACTTGACAACGCTCAACATCGCTGAGCCCCGTGGGGGGGGGGGGTACATGACTTGCGGATGGACGGGGGTCTGCCGCCCGGTTTTCAGAAAGGTACCCTCTTCTAATTACCGAGACTTGCTGTCATCCCCATTTTTATGATGAATTTTGGCGGATAACGAACAAGTTTTGGCTATTTTTTTGCCAATTTCTGGATGGCCCGCCCATGTTTATGGAAAAGCCGAAAAAGGGACCCTTACTTAGAGAATTTTGGGCCCAAAAAACCCACCCATATGGGTGGCACATACCCATACCCTCAACATTTATGCATGACCCCTTGTAAACCAGCTTTGTTGAATGGGCTACCATGCTTAAATAACTGATGATATGATGATCCCCCCCCGGGCGCTGAACACCAATCTACATCACTAAACAAAGTGGCCAAACGCTCTCGACATTACACTCGTGAAAGATCAAGAGCGTTTGGCCGGGGCTTCAGATTTTTGAATTTAAGATTTAAAAGTTTCGTATTACTTCTCAGACATAGTAGCAGAGGTTCCCACAATTTTGCCATCTTAGTACCATATTCTTATAAACCAGTGTCTTATGAACAAGCGTGCAGAAAAGAGGCACGCGTATGAAGAATATAGCGAAAATGAGTGAAAGAACTTACCAAAATCATTCCAAGTATTACAGTGATTATGATTTGAAATTTGCCATATCCAAGCTGTTCGATAATATCATTGATAGATACTTCCTCTGTGAAAAGAAAACTTTCTTTAATGTACATAATATTTGTACTGGCGGAATAAACATTATATACTTTTTTTCTCTCGCATTTACTGTCCTGTTTTGGGATCTTGCGGTGCATCAGCTCTCGATGTGTCGAAAAAACTTCAAAATCAAGCCGCAATGATAGTTACGTCAGCTTTGCCTTTGATAAAGAATCTCGGCTGGCTTATAATAAGAAACCTGATCGATTTTGAGACTAACAAGATAGTTTATAAATCTCTGAACGCCCTTGCCCCTGATTATTTGAGAAACAACTTTGATTCAAAATCATGCCTTCGATCATCATTACTTAGAACATCAACTGATCTCTGATCAAAATCTTTTGCCAACTGAGGGGCTACTAGCCTGACAGAAGCTTTTCCCTTACTCCTCCGCAACATTAGCAAAGTCTGTGCGTAGGCTAACATTGAGTGGATTACCATAATTAAAAGAGTTTAAATGAAATGAAAAATGAAAAACATTTCTCAGAAACGAAATGCTGAAAAATCACATTCAGCACACAATTAGTGTCGAAAACTTTATACAAATCATGCCAAATTCTTAAAACACTTTTCCAACATCAGATAAGACAAAGCTCATGGCGTTTTTGGTGGATTCTCATTCAATCATTCACTTTACATTCTTTACTCACGGAAAACCGTCGGCAAAGGCCGCTTTTCAGGCAGCCGTGACAAAAATTTAAAAGTTTCCAAGTAAACGATATACAAATTGAAATAAATAAAAGTTGTATTGGCCAGGGTCCTGCTAGTTCAAGGGTCAGGGTCCTAGCACCCAACGTTCCGGTTTTTATGATCTGCCCACCTTTGTTTTATTGAATGAAAGCAGCGGACTTCCGTGAAATCCTTGCTGTCTTTCCAGATGGAAGAAACCTCGAGAACTAGACCATGGGTCTGTCAGTTTTACGACAAGTAATCGGGAAAGTGCTATCCAAACATCAAAGCGTCAAAAACCCGATGACCTCATATCAATTTTCCGAAAAAGCATGCCCGACCTTATAACTTTTGCCAAAATCTTGAAAATCTAAGGTGGTCGCCGGTCTAAGTCCACCGGTCTCCGTGCCAATGACACAAAAAGGCCCTGGGGACGAGGTTGTTTTTGGGAGGGAAATGCTCCTTGGTGCCCCCAGGATATAACTGATATCAAACTTTGCAAGTCCCCCCCCCCATGGGAAACTGAATTTGATAAATCTGTCCCTCTGTCGAACTATTACTTCAGGTCACGGGGGGGGGGGTTCTCGGCTAAATTTCGGGCAGGGGTGTGCCGCCCACTGTTTCAAAATAGCACCGTTGGCTAGACCAATTTTTCTGAAAATGATACCCTTGGCTAGACTAATTTCTACGTCAAAGTGCCATGAATTGGCATTTTCGAGGCAAAACTTGCCAAATTTTTGCATTCTAAGGACCAAAATTTGAAAAAAATTTGGGTTTCTTTACAGGAATTACCGAAGTTTGACATTTCTTTGACCACAATTGCCAAAAGGTATACCCTTGCCCAGACTAAATGGGCGAAAATTGGCAAAAAGTATACCCTTGGCTAGACTAAATGGACTGAAGTTGGCAAAAAGTATACCCTTGGCTAGACTAGAAGGTTTGAAAAAGCATACCCTTGCGGGCGGCACATCCCCAGGTACCTTTACTATGGAAGAACCCCGTGCTTCAGGTAGTACTAAGTAATATACGGTAGAAGTAACAAGAAAAGATTCTTTAGATTTCGCAGAATTAAAGGAAAAGTTTCTTACTTTGTTTCTTCTTTCAAGTATTGTGCAACAGTATTATTACTTTGTTAAGTTACCTTGGAAATGAAAAGCTGCAAATTACAAAAATGTCTTTGCTTTTTAATCCAGGTAAACTGAGCCTTCCAGTCAGTGTCTTTTGGGAAATATTTTTGTTGAGCTGGCACTTCGATTTCTTCTGAAGAGGTTCTAAAGCCCTCTAAGAGACTTCTAACAAATATTCGTATTTCAATTCATTTTGCCGATATTACCCGAATATAAGTGTGATACATTTGCACCTCTCTGATTTTGCCAGAAAAAACCTCTCCCAGTTTCCCCCTCACACCGAAGCCAAAGAGAGGAACACAGAATACATTGTTCCATGACTGCTGCTGTCTCCAAAGCAGCATACATGCCACGATAATCTGTCGATCAGTTAAGTCAAATAGACCAGGCCTGCAGCGAAAATCTGTGCAAATATCAATAAAATTTAATTCCTATTGTCTTTGCAATGAAAGCTTGCATTCATTCAGCAAGCACATGCGACCCATTGCTGACCGGCTTTTCTCTTCCTGTTTTCATGCAGTTTGTGTGTTGCCTGTGTGCATAACGATTTGCATCTACCTTGTACCTCCTAACATACACTCATTTTCACAAGAAACAGCTTATCCAAAACGGTTGACTCGTAATTTTTCGCAAGTTAAAAACCGTGCTGCCTGGATTGGCAAAAACTAAGAAACTTTTGTAATTTGCAGACTTCACATCTCAGAATCTGGAAGCCTTCTAAACAAAAATAAATCGTATCTATGGGCAAGGCAATAAATCAAAAATATAACAATCTCGTTTGACTCATTTAGCAACTTTTGATACTTCAGTGAGGAAGTGTGGAAACAAGGAAAAACAAAGTTCACAACAAAGTTGAGGAAGGAATAGTCCAGGCCCAGGGGGGTAACATAACATGTTGAGGGTACGGGTATGTGCCACCCATATGGGTGGGTTTTTGGGTCCAAAATTCTCTAAACAAGGGTCCTTTTTCGGCAAATTTTCCTTAAACATGGGTGGGTTTTCCAGAAATTGGTAAAAAATTGTCAAAAATGGGTAGTTTTCCGCCAAAATTCATCATAAAAGTGGGTATGGAGGCAACTGCCGGTAATTAGAAGAGGGTAGCTTTCTGAAAACAGGGCTGCAGATCCCTAATTTTACAGATTTTTGATGGATCTTTCTTGGAAATGGGGGACCTTTACCAAAGGTGCAAGTGGTTTTTCAAAACCGGTATTTTCAGGAGTGAAATGTCCCCAAGTGACAGTATTATGGCAAACGTTACACATGGTTACACTTATAGGATGAAAACGAAAACTCGGCTTCTACAAAAATTCTAAGTTCTGTTATACCTCTTTCGATGAAATCTTCGGAGTTTGCCAAACCATAAGTCTTCTTAAATCCTCCACGAATCAGATTTGCTCCTGAGGATTCATTTTCATCACTCTCACTGGCAAGGCCTATTTCATCCGCCATCACATGGAAGCCTAGCAAAGTGGATGTATGGGCCCACAACAAAGGGAAGTCTGTTATATATCCTTTGTCCGGCGTTATTCTTTGTGTGTAGTCATCATCATCATCATCATCATGTGTGTAGTGTTGTGTATCCATTTTGTATAATTCTAAAACATGGCGTGTGGATTGGTGGAATGGAATTCTGTCTTCAAAATGATGGAATTGAATTTTTTCCTTGCAGTCCTTGTTTGAACGTTGTCTGTGCTTCATGCTCAGAGTGTTCTAAAAATATAGGATGTTGAAAGCATAAGTGTTTGAGAGATAAAATTTGGGGGGAATTTCCAATGAAAGAGCCGTTGTTTACGAAAATTTTCCCCGACTTGGGACTTGAGAACGATTTCTGGCGATGATGCCCAATTTTTGTAAATTTTTCCAATGTTAGGGGGTGTAGCCTCCCAGCGCCTATGTTTTAGGACTATTTTCATGTTCATTTGGGTACCAGAGCCAAAAAATAATAAAAAGAAAAAATAAGGAAGGAAAGAACGTTCCTCCTTTCTTCCTTCTCTCTTTTCCTCTTACCTTCCTTTCATCTAAATTTCGAGGTTTCATCTAAATTTCGAGGCTCTGGTACCCAGGGTAAAGGGGGCTCCACTATGAAACTTATGCAAATTGAAATATATACTGGAATTAAGATTTTCGATTTATAAAATACTAATACAAATCCCTATAATCTATCATTTATATTTACAATAAAAGGAAGTCTAAATATTTATATATACACCTACTACTCGTGAAGTTTTTTGAATTCATAAATGTGGATGCCTTCTTATGCTCAGCTAAGAGACCATTCCAAGACTTGGCAAGCCTATAGTTGAAATAAGAATCAATGACGGAAGTGTCCTGCGTTGGAATCGAGTGATAGAATAGACTTGCTCCAAGTCTATTCCGTGGTTTGCGGGGGCGTAAAGCAGGGAGAGGACGCTGCGAACCTCTCCTTCGCTTTTCCTTCAAAGCGTCCTCTCCCTGCTACTTTACGCCCCCGCAGAGGTAATTATTTTCTTAAATGCTGTTAAACCACGGAATAGACTTGGAGCAAGTCTAGTGATAGAATGGATATGATGGCAACAAAGTTATTATCTATTTATGAGTACATGATAAATGTTTTGAGAGCTACATGCTTTTAAACATCTAGACATTTTGTTGTTTACTCACCCTGCATAAAACTTTTGTCAATATTAAGTAGCGTACGAGGAGGAACCTATTCAAAGCAACATCCATCATAGATCATTTCGACAATTGAAGAAGAAACTGGGGAAAACGAATCATTGTGGTAAATTGCGGGTACAGATCAAATACATGTCTGCCATGGAGCAGTGAAAAGTAATATGGATTCAAAATTACTGAGAACGTAGCCAAAAAGATGTAAACAGGCATTAAATAGGGCAGTAACAAAGGGTACCAAAAAGGGCAAAAAACGTGCAAAAACGTGCAAAAACGACCGATCTAGCTCGTCAGTAACTAAAATTTACCATATTGCCTATTCAAACCTTGAAATCAACACAATTAGTGAATTTCAAAAAAAATTATGCCATATTTCGCCTCGAAATCCTGCAGAACTAGTCATTTAAATCACAACATATTCGACAAGAGAGCAAAATGTCCGACAAATAGTTTCCTGGGGGCATCCGAGCCCCCCTCCCCCCATTGGCTTCGGCCCTGAATTAAGTATCGTTAAGGTCGGAGAAACAAATTTAAAGTTTAGGAAGTGACTTCTTTGGCCATTAACAAGATCTGCATCCGACCAGAACAAAGCGCGCTCCCCAGTCTTCTCCCTGTTGGTGTCGAAATGGCTGTTTGTACGTTACAAGCTCTTAACAAAATATACATCAGTACAAGGGCGGATCCAGCTCAAAGTTGAAGGAGGGGCAGCAAAAGAAGGCGCCCAAAGGACGATAGAGAGAAAGCGCGCCGAAGGCGCAAGAAAATTTTTGGAGTCCTGATTGAGGAAATTCATTGATTTTTGTACTAAATAACGTCTTGACTTCTACATTTGCCCTACATTTTGATCACAAAATTTAAATAGGAGTGTCATAGGATAACAACGAGGGGCGCATTTCTCGGTAAAGAGGGGGCGCAAAGCTGAGTTTTCATCGTGAATGGGGAGCAGTTGCCCCCAACTGCACCCCCCTAAATCCGCCACTGCATCAGTATTTAATTGAAAGGAATAATGTTTATCCCAAAGTCACCAAAGCAATAGTTCTTTTAGCAAAGATTGGCACTTTATCATAACTCCACTTAAGCCAGGAGTAATCACACAAATAATCGGTCAGTCAGCTAAAAGCATGAGGGTAGAATGTGATTTCTTGTGTTTAACAATGCAAATTATTGATGCAAACCTTATTGCTAGGGAAAAATCACAATGAATAGCAATAAAATATGCGTGGATTAAGAACAAAGCTCTGCTTCTCCCTACTACTGGTAAGCCCCTGCTACGCTCGCACAAGCCAGTTACTCCATAACTGGGAGCTCGGGTGAAAGCCAGTTACTCCATAATTGGGAGCTCGGGTGATGGAATCCGCGAATCACAACATGGTTCCTTTAATTAAGACAGAGGCTGTCAAGCATGATAATAAGCAAAGACCTGAAAATCAAAAATCAACAAACACAAGATTACAATGAAAGTTACTACACTAATGAGATCACTGGTGATGCTATGGACCATCGGTTTTCATGTTGTTGATACCTGCCGTTACAGAGCTACTTGGCGGATGACCTAGACGAGCTGCCCTAGACAGTTCTTGGTAAATTGTGTAACTGATGCTAGTCGCTGGGTCAACTAAAGCACACAAGTACGCATCGTGTCAAAGCAAAAGTAGAACGTCTTTTTCTTGTAAGTATTAAACTTGTTGCACTAATTTTTCATTAGAAACCGTTTGCAAGAGACTATGACGAGCCCTTCCGGAAAATTACGAAAATCCACTCGAAGCAATTGCAGGTCTATTTGATGTAAAGGTCGTGTCTAAATTTTTGTTTATGCACTGCAAAATGTTTCAAACAGGAATATAAGCAACTCAAATAATACTAAAAAGTATTTCTCTCGTTCATGAGCTGGCTCCTTCTTCTGATTCTCGGATCAAAATATTGTCATCAGTTTAATTCATTCAATTTCATGAAAAATTAAGAAAATCTACAAGAAACTTTTGCCATAAGGGTTTCGTAAAAATTTTCAGTATTCAAAATCTGATAGCTTTCAAAGAACTTTGAGTTCTGGGCCAGTTTCTTAGTTTCTTACAAAAAAATTAGGGGTGGTTGCTTCAGCCTCCGCGAACAACCCGATGCGATCTACCGAGGTTTGTTAAACATAAATAATGTTGTTTGGCGCACTATGTCCTAAGTGGCCCAATGAGAAAAGAGAAATTTTGTTAAGATTCGCTAAAATCTAATTATCTAACTGCCTTAGAGATGTGTCCGTGTCTGGTTGCATTAAGGAAAAAAGTAAATATAAAGATGATCTTTCAGCTTATTTCTTAAGGATATCGATAACGAAATGGCAGTATGTAATACTATGATGACAAAACTGCTGTATTTTCGGTAGAAATATTTAGCCAATAAGCTTTTTTTTGCAACTTGATACGAAAGCTCGCATCGTACATGCTACGAGGGATTTTAAACGACATAAGCAACCAATTTTAGCGGCAATGAAGGATACAAATTCGATTTCATAATCATTTCTTCCGACTGTGAACTATGATTGAATATTCTTTGAAACTGGGAAGCTTGAAAAGGCTTGACTTCATGAAAATTCAAGGTCATTTCAAGGCTTAGCAACAGCAGTAAAATTAAGGTATTTCGGGTAAAATGTCCGCGAATAAAAAACTGAAGAGTTTTATATGTAGAATTCTGCGTTATCGCAAATTGCATCTGATATCCAATTTGAGTAAGACAGTCTTTGGTCCTTGACACAGATCCAAACAGGTCATCCCACCATGAGTAGTAGGACACAATTATGTTGAATTAGATCGGATTAGATTCTCTGCCTACCTTGAAATGCCATAAAATTCTATTCTTCCTTGATACTGGCAGCCTTTCTCAGCCATATTTCTTTGTAAGACTTGAGCTCGATTTCAAGACCCCTGCGTAGGACAATAATGCGCAGGAGATACCAAAGGGCAACTTAGGCCACACATTCTGAAAAGCACGTGTGACGGAGCTCTGCAGTTCAAGGCCAGGAAAGAAATACATTTTTATGATCGGTAACATGATTAGATTTAGATGATTTCACGACAACTTTCACCTCCTTGGATCACAATGAGCTCACAGCGCGCGTTGTAGGCACTGAAAGTCCTCGTAAAATCACAGCTGCTATAACATGAATGTTGGTTGAATGCAAGTGCTCTCTTATCAGTCACGTAGTAACTCAAGTTTAGAGTTTCAAGTGTAACACGTGCAACCTAAGACCTCGTTAAAGTATTAGTCATCATTAGATTAACTTGTCAGTGTGTTACCCCCTGGAAAAACTCTCTGAAGTTCTTCTTTCCAAGCCTAGGCCACATAGACCTAGGAACCGGGGGCACTGGGGGTACCTGCCCCTACGATTTTGCAATAAACAAAGAAGTGCCCTTTTTATTGTAGAAAATGTCCCTTTTTGCTTAAGGAAAAAGTGCCCTCGAAGCGTCGTGCCCCCCCCCAAGTTTGAGATGCTTCCTACGTCCCTGCTAGGCCAGATGTAACAAAGACATACAATCTTATGCACTATTTTTCATAGAATGCATAGCTCAAAATAATTTTTTTCAACGTGTAATTTTTTATCTTCAAGTATCAAAACAAGAAATTTATTATCTTCAAATATTTATGGGTCATTGATTAAACGAGTCAAAAAGAAAATGTTATCGAAAGGTTTGATAATTGATTTAGGTGCTTTTTTAAATAGGAGTACTATGGGACACCCGGCATCATACAGATAACGTTTTACAGATTGCCAGCAGCAGTGTAAACGAGAGGCTGATCTTTTACACTTTTGTTATATACTGAACTACAGTATCCTAGAACTATCTTGAACATATGATAAAGGGCTTAGCTCGAAACTTAGTGAAATTATTATAACCAGCTTCAAGTACGATTCATTTTACCTTAATTGTACATATCTTTGAGCAATATTTATAACAAATAACTAAAGATTATCAATATTATTTTATGAGCCCTCTGCCCTCCGCAGGAGCAATAGGCATTCTGAAGCACGAGTGAAGCGAGCGCTTTTGCTTTTTAATTGTTACCATAAAACACGATTAAATTCAATACATCTTAGATAGATTACTTCTTCATTCTTGTAAATGATTCAAAGGGATATGCTTGCCATAACTGTTTATGTCTTTGAACCAGATTTGCTTATTTGTAACAAGTAACTAAGACCCCGTTTACACGATGCCGGTAGAATTTGAAAACGGCTTAAAAAAGTGCCGTTTTGGCCTCCCGTTTACACGATGCCGGCAGAATTTCCAAATTCTGCCGGCAGAATGTTGTTTCGGTTAGCAAAACGGCAAAGTTTGTAATTCTGCCGTTTTCAAATTCTGCCGGCATCGTGTAAACGCACTTTGCCGGCAGAATTTTATGTCGCTTTCGTCACGAGGCTAATATTTTTAATCCCCTTATTATCCTTATTGTCGTAGTTGTTTTGTCTATCTTGATTGATTATTGACGTCAGTTGTTATTGTCTATGGAATTAGCATCTACCGGCATCGTGTAAACGGGAGGCCAAAACGACACATTTTCATGCCGTTTTCAAATTCTACCGGCATCGTGTAAACGGGAGCTCATTTTCCAAGGCGGCATAAAATTCTGCCGTTTTCAAATTCTACCGGCATCGTGTAAACGGGGTCTAAAGATTATGAAGACTACTGCAGGAGCCTTTTGCAGGAGGGAAGAACTGTGAAGCATGGTGGGCGAAGCTTTACCTCCAACGTTAAAATCGAAAACTATCGGACGATCAAACTTTCGGACAAAAGTTTAATAGTCCAAAATATGGTGATGTCCGAAAGGTTTCTCGTCAGAAAGTTTTAAATTCATTGAAAATAGAAAAACACAAAGAAATGTAACATAAAAAGTGAATTAATTAATCATTGCTGTGTAGTAGTCCTCAAGTTCCTTGACCCCATGTAATTAAGGATTGGGAATAAACGCTCTTTGTAAACTCATGGAATGTCAAAGGAATTTAACTTTCCACACAAATCGAAATCTTCAGGAATTGCTTAGGCCTGATTCACACTAGATCGCTTGGGTCGTTAAGGTCGTGCAGAAAGACCCAAAAGACTAACGACTCAGACTCTGAGTCTTTATCATTTGGGTCTTTTTGCACCACAGTGATGACCATAACGACCTAGTGTGAACCAGGCTTTACAGAAATTTCTTGCCTTTATGGATTCCTTGCTCTCATGGCCTCACTATCCTCTGGTCGCTTATTTGAACACTCGACTTCGATGAAAATGAAACGATGAAAATGGTGGGAAAAAGTACGACACACATTTCATAACAGCCTTATCTTGTATTTTATCAGCAATCATACAAACCCTGGACTTGGCCTTTAAAACGGGGCCAAACACCTTGTTTCCTGTAAAAACATCTGTGGCTAAACACTTGAATGTTATATTTTGAAAAACAGTTGGACAATATAATTATTCCTGCAAGAAGTAGTAAGAAAAACATGGACTGGGTTGAGGCCTAAACCAAAGAGATTAAAGCTACTTACTTGACAGTTTTTCCAAATGGACAAGTTCCAGTCGAATCATCAGACTCAGGCTGCTTTTCCACGAGCGTGGATGAAGATAGCCTGGAGGGAACTTCAATAGGCGGGTGACGGGGATGTGCCATTTGACGTCTGAAATCGCACCCTGCATTTATAAATTTTCGCGAAAACGAATCTTCGCGAAAACGATACCCCAAAATTTACATGCTATTGAAATTGTATATCCTAAAATCTGTGACAGCCATCCAAAATTTTATCCAAATAAGTGAAATTTGATCAAAATCAATACCCTAAAGAGTTATCTTTCTAAAATGACACCCAAAAATTTATGACCACTTGTGATTTTACCAAAAATGATACTCCAAATTTATTTTCTGCTCGAAAAAAGGCACGCAAAAAAGTGGCACATCCCGTACCTGCATATATGGTAGTTACCCCCCTCCCCGGGAAGATAGAAATGGGTTAGAAGTTTTCCGTTTTTGCGTTGCATTCCCACTAACCTACTCTAAAGGACAAGTCTGGGTTTGGCATGGTTGATGATAAATTACAAGATTACTTACAAGATTATACTGTTATGAATGTTATGTCGTACTTTTTCCCACCATTTTTCCTCTTTTCTCTGCGAATCAAATAAGCGACCAGAGCATAATGACGCCATCAAGCGCAAGAGTCTGCTCCTTCTGACGTCACACTCAACGAAAACGAGGCTTTCCTATTATCTACTGTCCTCTTATTCGCTGCTAGCCTCTTTATCGTGATATCTGGTCTAAATTTGATGCTAAACATATATATATATATAGCTCTTACGAACGTCAAATTGTGGGAAAAAATTGATAGGTCGCAGCAGCATGGACTGACTACATGTCGTAGTTGCGCTCCTTGATAAACTAATTCAATGAACGAAGCGGAAACTGGGGCTGAGGCAGTTAGTCTAGCGGCAGCAAAAGGTATGTTTGTTTTTAGCATAAATGGATACGATAGAATTTTGCGGTCAAAAATCATTTTTTGGGATAGGCAGTTACAAAATTGAGACAGAAGCATCTTTCAAAATCCAAATGATTTAGTTATGCTCAACACTTTAGTTATGCTCAGCTATGCCAGCATTCCTCAGAACTGTGGACGTGTAGAAACTTCTTATTTTATACACTATAATCAATCTGTGAATCATGTAGTAAGTCTACTTTGCCATTACACCCACGCTCATTCATTCAAGCTTCCTGTGATTGGCTGAATCTTAACCTGTTTTGCATCTTGGTCAGATACTTGAAATTTTCGAATATCTAAGGGCTACTAACCATTCTATCAAACAGTCTTCATGATCTACGATTAGCGTGAAGGTAACTAATTTCTGAATAGTTTTGCATTTATGTCCAATATTCAAACTTCGCATATTCCAGCGTTATAAACCACCTTTTATCATACGTTCTTCAAGAGCTGCGTTACTAACCAGCTTTTATCTACGTCCCTCAAGATCTGCGTTACTAACCAGGTTTTATTGTGCGTTCTTCAAGATCTGCGATTGGCGTAAAGAGAAGACTTCGAACACACCATGTTACCCAAGACAGTTATCGTGCTCCTGGCATACTATGCCATTAAAGGTAAATGCAATCCATTATGCTGATCAAAATTACCATATTCTTGCCTAGCCTACATGTGCAGCACTTTTTCTATCTCTAGACTTGTAAACCAAACTCTATACGGTGTACATTAGTGCAATACGACGGAAGAGAACGGCCAAAATATGAACAAATTGATACAACATTTTTTCTAGGGTTTCTCATACTTTTCATAGCATTCTGTTTACATTCATTTTTTTATCACGAACGAAGGTTGACGGTTAGTAGGTAGTTTCTTTAATTTTAAGGTCCTTTTGCTACCAAACGTTTCTCATGTGTTTCTTAGCTACATCTTTAATACATACCTTATGAGTACAGGTCATCTATTTCTTAGAAGAACGTATAAATTATTGTTTATAAGTGCTTTACTATAGTAAGATCTCAGATCAAGCATGAATATTTGAAACGTTGTCAAAACAGTAGCTCTGCTACCATAGAGTTTCAAGACAGTTTTCACTTGGAGATTACAAAAGTTTCTCTAGCTACAGGGTGTCTCAAAAAATTGTTCGACGTTTGATTAAATATTAAAAAATAACGTTACGCTGAATGGACCCTTGGTCACGTCACCCTTTTCCTGAGATTTTAAATTAACTTTTGACACAATAATCTTGCAAATCCGCTAAAAATTCATGGAGCTACAAGCTTTTGAAGTTCAAGTTTGTGCGAAAGCTGGAACCAGAGGCCTCAAAATGGCATTTTTGGTAAAGTCCCATAGGCCGTCGTTTCTGTTATTTCTCAATTGTTTCAGGGCGAACGAAATGGGATTCAAACAGTTTTTTGATAACCTAACTGTCAAGCATATGGATGTTTTGAGGGAACAGATTCAGTCTCTCGCCGATTATGTTTTGAACCATTGTTTTTGGACTTACGCAATGTTGGGAAATTTTCAGAATGATCGCAAGAAATAATTTACTTTAGAAGTCCTATTTGGCTTGCTCTGATATCAACGATTAATTATTATTATTATTATTATTAACAATTTATTTTACGTTGGCAAGAAAAAATATATATATATACATAGCTAATAAGCTAATTAAAGCCAACAAAATAATTTAAAACCTACTTTACAATGTCCAAAACAAGCCCACAAAAACCCTAAATCTTTGATAAAAACTTTGCACAATCTGCAGATGCAAGTATTTCCATCCCATGATTTTATTTTTCGTTTGAATTCAGCGAGTGTGTTGGAATCTTTAATTTCCCTCGGTAATGAGGACCACAAATGGCAACCTCTGTACTGAATATTCTCTATTCCGTGCGTTGTTGTCTTAACTTTTGGCAACCGCAAATGATTTTCACTTCGTAAACTGTATGGAATATTTCTCTCTGTGAAAATGTTTTTCATAAATGTTGGATTTAGATTGTTTTTCGTTTTGAATATTTCAATCATTAGCAGTTGCAGATTGTGCTGATGAATAGTTCCATATTTTTTCTTCAATTTTTCTAGCTCTGACATTGGATAAGCTTCTCTTACCTCCGTCTTCGAGCTTTTTGCAATACAAGTAATCTGGGGGGTCTCTGGTTTCAGCTATCGCATATTTCCGACCTTCGAGAGCTCGTAACTCAGTGAATTTTCAACCGATTTGCACGATTTTAGTCTCTAAAATTATTTCATAATCTTAGGAACAAGGCTATCTTTCCATGAGCCTGTTCATGGTGTTCTGATTTTTTAATATTTAATCAAACGTCGAACAATTCTTTTGAGACACCCTGTATTTTACTTTTGATTCAGTTAAAGGTAGTGAGCTATGGTTTATAGGCTTCTAAATAAATGGAACAAAGAAAAAGCTAGACACACAGTTTACAGCATGTGTGGGACACCGATTTGAATAGCCTATTTCTCGATCTTTGCTCTTTGCAACTGCAAGCATTTACCTTGAATAAACCCTTAATTTTTGACAAATTGAGCTGTTCTTGTAGAATAATGAGCGTATTTGCGTCCTGTGTCGTCGTATATGCTTCAAAAACGAATTCTATGAAGCATTTCTACTGCTTAGACAAGACTCTAGTGCTTCCCTAGCAGTTTGACTATGTATGCTGGTAACCTGAATATTGAAAACTGACCATCATGATTGAGCTTTCCCCGCTTCAAAGCCACGAAAATAATCAACTTCCATATTCATGACAATCTCTGTCTCATCTCTCGTAAGTTTTTCGAAATTCTTCTTTTAGCATGATCGCCAATCATTGCTCTACACGTAATTTCTATAAGAAACTAAGAATTTGGGCTAGCACTGAAATTTTCTTAAAATTCTCAGATTTTGAGTACTTGGAGTTTCTTACGAGTTTCTTAAATATCCCATAACACTCTCCTTGTTTACTTCCTGTTCTCTCGTTAACATTTCGAAGCAATGTGTTGGAAAGTAAACACAGGAAAGTAAGAAGAAAAATGATATTCTACGAAATACCATAGACGAGCGTGGTGTACCTTTTACCATTGAACTGCACCCAACGGGGCTAATACTCGACTGACTTCTGTTTGCTTATCTGCAACGTTTATTTCATGTATGATTCTTGTACAATATCAATCAAACTGATGCTGGGGTTGTTGTGTTTTCCTAGCTTCTGGTTCAAAATGGAGCTATCATGGTGATAATGGTAAGGAACTTGATAAATTTTTCTTTGTGTTCCTTGTTCATTTCTTTTCAGATCTTTCCTCGACAATCAGCAATGCTAAAAAGTTAAAAGTCGTATTGTTTTGAGCATTCAGAGTACATTAGTGAATTGCAACAGATGAAATTTGACCAAATTACAAATCAATATGGTTTGACACTAGAGGAATTGCAGATCAAGTGAAATCACTCAACAATCTCTCAGGCCTCGCAAAAAGCCAAGTTGGAAGGCTTTGATCAAGCCTTTGATCAAGAACTTTGATGATGTTACAATGAATTCATGACAAACACACATTAGTTGGTAAGATTGTTGATGGGTGATGATGCAAAGCAAAGTTCAAAAATCTATCTCCACAGCACCACTTCAGCTGAAACATTGTTCAAATCCCACAAATGTTTGATTTAGACATTTCACATCATGAAACGATAAGACTTAATCCTTATGCATATTGCTACAGTTTAGATCTCCACTGTAAAATGTAATTGCCAGCAGAATAATCATGGAAGATACAATATCATTTATCATATTGATAAAAAAGCTGATAGAACCAATATATAAAAGTACAGCTACTTCTTTATATTGCCTTTTTTTGGTCATCCTCAATTTCTGTGGAGGCTGCAAAGGGTAGCTAAAATTATGAGGAAAGTCAAGAAAATTAATTGTGTTTTTAATTTTTAATTTTCAATCTGCGACCACCAATTTTCCTCAAGGTCCTGCACACTGGAAAGATCATTTTCCTTACTGTGGTTTAAAAGGCCAATCACCAATCAATGTTGAGCCTACAAAAACTGAGTACAAGGATGAATCACTCAAACTCAACTACGATCACAAAGAAACAAAAGGTTTGACGTATACACTTGTAAACAATGGACATTCAGCTCAAATTACCCTTGGTGGGGATTTTGGAAATCTCAAAGCTTCTGTCTTTGGTAAGTAGTTTTGTTTTCAATTTGTTTTTGAGTTGGCTTGTCAGGATTTCTAGCTACTGAAAGCTAATTTAGGCCCACTGTGCATGCTGCATCCAGGCGTGGGACCCCTAGTTTAACGTCCCTTCCGAAGGACAACAGTGTGAGTTGTGAGGTCAGGCCTCACAGGTCATCCATCTGGAGTTTGCCTCACTTGACCGAGCATAACTTCAGTCACCTGACAAAGACTGTAAAGCCACTCTGCCACTCATCCCGCAACAGCTAGGTCCTAACCCATTGCACAAATACAGAGACTGTGATTTCTACAGGTCTATTCACATTAGCATGACAAAACACTCTTAAAATTCTTAATAATTCTTCACACTGTGAGATAAATACACGAGTGATATGAAAGACAGCAAAGATGTTTCAACACAAATTCTCAAGAATGCTCACCTAAAAAAAAGACAGTGCCAGGCTGCACAAGGCCTGCCGTGTATGCAGTGGCGAAGTTAGAGGTCATGCTTGTCATGCTGAGCATGACAAAACATTTTCAAAAATAACATTTTTTTCAATCACAAAAAAATGGTTCTTTTAGTGCGAAAACGCAGTTTCTTGCCGCCCAATCAGTTCAGAAATACAAAGATTGATCGAATACACCCCCCCCTGGTCAATATGGTTGGTCTAATGATGTCCCCCGTGCTTAGTTCAGCTCATCCAATGAGATTCGATAGAGAACCGTAGAGACACAGGGCATCTGTTGTGATCTTAGCACGACCTGCCGGAAATCCCCCTATGAATATGGTCATGCCATTATGACTGTTATCCCTATGTTCAGTCATGCCCGACAAAAGAATCCACTTCTGACACAAAAGCGAAGAACAAAGCTTGGTCGGGCTCCAAAAATAGAGCCTGACCTAGGTCATAATAATAATCATGCTCTACTCCTGCTTCTTGATCCATGGTGCGTTTTGATTGGCTGAATATTTTATTCCACAAAAATCATTGCAAAGAATTTAAACCTCCAGTCATGACAAGGTTTCACCGCATGAGTGCAATATTCAAAGGCAGCCCTGTGTCATTTCGTGAGTTTCACTGTGACAAGCGTGTGTAAGGCCTAGCCGATTTGTACGCTCATTTCGAAATTCAACAAGAACTATGGCTCAAATTCATGCTCAAGGAGCTATTGCTGATCGAGACCTTGTGTCTCAGTTATCGAGAAAGTCCTTTGCTTCGAGGACTGTTGCTGAGCAGAAGCTTATCGTTCAACAACATCGACCGATGCCAAAATTGCAACTTAAGACCAGAGGGAGAGTTTTTCAAGAGGAGTGGTATCAAAGGAAGGATTGGCTGTGTGGGAGTGAAGGTATGAAGGGGCTTTTCTGTTGGCCATGTTTATTATTTAGGCCGGGTGTATCCCAAACATGGACAGAGACAGGCTACACCAATATGCACGGGTTCCTCTGTGATTGCAAAAAGCATGAGAAGGCCAGTGCTCATTTGGGGGCATATAAAATGTGGAAAACGTTCGATGTGACAGAGAGGGTGGACGTTTTATTTTCACTAGCAAGGAGGGAAGAGGTGGAGCGCCACAATGAAGAGGTGAAACAGAACAGGGAAATGTTAAAAACCCTGTCAGAAGCAGTTCTTTTCCTAGCCAAACAAGAACTGCCATTCAGAGGCCATGATGAATCTAGTTTAAGCCTCAATAAAGGAAACTATAGAGAGCTCTTGGCTCTGATAGGGAAATTTGATTCTGTTTTTGAGTGCCGCCTTCGTGGCAGGTTAGCAGCTTTTGAAACAGGGAATGCTGGTGTTTTTACTGGTGTTTCAGCTGACATTCAAAATGATCTGATTGAATGCATAGATTCTGTAATTCAAGATCAGATTGACAAAGAAATTGAGGATTGCACATTTTTAAGCATCCAAATTGATGAAACAACTGATGTTTCCACGAAGGAACAGTTAAGTGCAATAATTCGTTTAGATAAGAAAGGGGAAATTGTTGAGAGATTTTTGAAGTTTGCTGATGTCAGCACAGATAGAACAGCCCCGGCAATAACTGTTATTGTCAAGAAGGTTCTTAGCAAGTATGGAGATTCTTTGCAGAACAAATTGATAATGCAGACATATGATGGTGCCACTGTCATGTCTGGCCATATTGCTGGTGTACAGGCTCTCGTCCGTGAGGAATACCCTTTTGCTTTTTTCTTTCACTGTGCTGCTCACAGACTAAACCTTGTCTTGTGCCAATCTGCCTCTTCTATTTCTTCTGTCAAAGTCTTCTTTGCAAATGTCAGTGCTTTCAGTACTTTCACCAGTCTCAGCTCCAAAAGGAAAGAACTTTTCAGGTCTCATAACATTGAAATCCCGCGCCCAGGTGAGACAAGATGGTATTATCGCTCTCGTACTGTTCGTGTCATTGCAGACAAGTATGAAGTCTTGATAGATGTTCTTGAAGGGATTGTCAACAATTCACAGCATTGGGATGATGCAACCCTCACACAAGCAAGTGGACTGTTGCAGTATCTCAACAGCTTTTTGTTCTGCTTTTTGGTGTTTGTTTTTGGCAAGATTCTAGGCCAGTCATCAGTTCTGTATGATGTTCTTCAAAATAGGTCAACAGATTTTAGCTATGGTGTTGGAATGATCACAAATTTTGCTGAATTCTTAACAGATATGCGAACAGATGAAGCTTTTCACAATACTTTTGAATCAGCAGTTGCAATAGTTGGCCAGCCTTCATCAAGGTCTGATAGAAAGCATAATTACAAGCAGCTTTATTTTCAAGTGATTGATAACACAGTTGCAATGCTCAATGACCGATTTGCAGACTGTAAGCACTTTGCATTCTTGGATCTGGTTAACCCAAATTTCTTTGCCAGATGGAAAGCTGAGTTTCCAGCAGACAAATTGCAACTCTTAAAGTCAAAATATGGTCCCCTTTTTAACATCCAACTACTTCAAAGCCAATTGCTTTTTATATACAGGGACAATGATTTTTACAAGAAGAGCTCAGTGGAGGTTCTGAATTATCTTTATGAGTTTGGATTGCAAGAAAGTCTGTCAGAAGTTGTAAAGCTCTTGAAGCTCAATTCTGCCATTGCAGTGTCAAGTGCATCAGTTGAGAGATCATTTTCTTGCTTGAGGAGGGTCAAAACATACTTACGCAATAAAATGGGCCAGGAACGTCTTGGATCTCTGTGTAGAATAAGTATTCATAAAGATCTGTTAAAGGAACTTGAGGATACGAAGAAACTTCATGATTTGATTGCTGAAAAATTCATTGAAAAACCTAGAAGACTCAATTTCTTGTACAAGTAAAGCAATTCAAAAGACATGGAAACTTTTAAAACAGTTGCTGATCAAACAATTTTAAAGAGAACTCTCTGTTTTGTGCAATGATGTCATAATTTGTTACTGATCAAAGGAACTTCCAAGGGAGCTTTACTGTTTGTGCATTATAGCCATATTATGCTTTCTATCAGATCATGGTTCCTCAACTCTGTCATAAGTTGTTGCTGATTAAAGGAACTTTCCAAGAGAACTTCCCTGTTGGTGCTTGCAGTGTTATCATAATTTGTTGCTGATTAAAGGAACTTTCCAAGAGAACTTTCCTGTTGGTGCTTGCAGTGTTATCATATTTTGTTGCTGATTAAAGGAACTACATATCTCACAAAGGATAATGTTTTTATGCATTCAATCAGATCATATTAACTGTTTCAAATTGTTGCTGATTAACTTTGCTGTTTGTGCAGTATTATCATAATTTGTTGCTGATTAAAGGAACTTTCCAAGAGAACTTTCCTGTTGGTGCTTGCAGTATTATCATAATTTGTTGCTGATTAAAGGAACTTTCCAAGGTAACTTTCCTGTAGGTGCTTGCAGTGTTATCATATTTTGTTGCTGATTAAAGGAACTTTCCAAGAGAACTTTCCTGTTGGTGCTTGCAGTGTTATCATATTTTGTTACTTATCAGAAGAACTTGCTCCCACAACAGCCAATCTTCTTTCAAGATCAATTGTAATGCAGTTTGATTACCCCCAGTTTTACTGTTGCCATGGGCTGGTGGGGTTCCTTCTGCTTAAAAATGGAAAACTCAAGCTATAGGCAATCCCTTGACGTGGGGCTTGAGCTTAACTCACTGAATATTCATTGAGGACTAAATTTGCCTGGCAACTGTTCAGAAAGATTAGCTACTTGGCATAATGCCTGCCAAATTTATGGCAATCATAAAATGTCTCCATAAAGTTTCAGACTTAAAACGAAAACATTTGAACACCAAATTTTGGTCTAAAATTTTAGAACATAAAGGGTTTTCCCTCTGTGTGCAGGTACATATTTTACTTGCATAGGGATGGGTGTTGCCCCCTCTTATATAAAAAGGGGCGTTTCCAGGTGAAAAAGGGGCGTGGTCTGAAAAATTTTTCCGGGGGCTCCGCCCCCGGACCCCCGCGCTCTTTGCGCCTTCGGCGCAAAGAGCTTCCTGCCTTGCGCCTTCGGCGCAGGGCATGACCAACCATCTTGGGCCAGCTTCGCCCCTGCGTGTATGCACAAATATCTCCATTTATCATTGGTTTCAGTCCTCGCCAAAATGATGGGTGTTAACCAATTCAAAAGAATATTGTGTTTCTTGCACTGAGAAGTACATTATTCATCCAACAATTGGCCATATCAGCTTTATGAAGATAACATGGAGAAGAACATCTCTGCTTATACAAAAATCCAGTCTTATCTGGTTTAGGTATGAGACTCAAGATCTTTCAAACAATAATGAACTGCTGCATCTTCCAAGATACCGACCAAGCAAGCAAGAAAGCAACAAGCAAGCAACAAGCAAGCAGCAAGCAACATTTATTTGTTAATGCACGCTGAGTATATGGCAGCTGTACAGCTGATGTGGGCCTGCAGCACTACGGCTTGCACCCTTAGTGAGAGTTTCCTCCAAGTACTCATTTACTGATGACCTCAAAAGGATGGACAGCTGACCTGAGTTGGCTGTTGCCTTGTGGTTTGTAGTTCTGGTGATGGGATTCAAACCTACGCAGGCAGACCCCACAAAATTGAAAACACTGCACCTTAACCACTTGACCACACCAACAGATCTTTCGTGAACACAATTTTATGAAAACAGAGGCTCTACCTTTTGTTACCTTCCCCCTCCGTTGGCAAGGAAATTCTCCTGTTTTCATATGTTTTGCGCATGAATATCAGCTACAGTCCACACTCTGCCTTACAGCAGGCCTAGACAAGACAGTGAAGAATCTGTGCAAGCATGCGTGGAAACTGGCAATTTTGAGCCCCCACTACCTGCAACAACAGATCCCAACATAGGCAACACATGATAATTCGTTCCTTAGGCCTTAAAATCTTGATTTATCATTTTAAAAATCTTATGTATCCAGACACCACACCTTATCACAAATTGCTCGTTGTTGTCATTTTACGCAGTTTCTGGTCTATCCCAGGCCTGGGCTCCTACACTACACTTTCATTTTTTCCGTTCTAAAATCAAAGCCATTGACCAAAATATCCTTAAATTACAGCCTAAAGGTTCTCATTTACTTACAATCGTATCATCTTGATTCAGACCCCTTTCCAACAATCTGCAACCGTGGTTTTCCAACTTTCTTCGTCTGCATCCAACTTGGCTTTACTGCCCGCCATTGCTCAGTCGGTTTTCCTGGTTTTCCCGCCATCTGACTCCTGCGCAGGAACAACTTTTTGACCTTTTGAGTTGCAACGCAAGGGAAATTATTTGAAATCAACTGGGACCAACGACCGTACAACGAAGCATTTAGGACCAATATGGTTTGAAACGTTTTCATCTAATCATGCGCGATAAGAAACATACGATGTGCTCACCGAATGGTGCTTTTTGTATCAATTTTGCTGTCGTCGCCACCTTTACCTTAACTGACTGCGCAGTGGTGCTTTGCAGAGTAGACTGTTGCAATTTGGTTCCCTGTGACAAAACACTATGGCAAAGCACCTCCAGGCACCATGAGCAGTCAGTAAAGGTTAAGATGGCGACTATAAAAAAAATAGTACAAAAAGCACACGTTCGGTGAGTAAAGTATATGTTTCTAATTGCGCACGATCTAACTGAAAACAGAAATTAGAAAAATAGCAAAGTTATGCCTGTCTCAAGTTTGACGTCAGCTGATATTGAAAACAACGCAGAATTACTCATGCAAATTTACTGTAATAGCTTTTATTAGCTGATTTTAAGTCTGAAATCTAATTTCTCATGATGATCCAAGTGTGAAAGACCGGAACGAGGTTTGCAATTTTACTATGCAATCTGATTTTGCCTCCATCGTAACCTTTATTTTCGTCAAAAATTGCGATAGGTTATCTTTCACGTTTTTCAATAGATGAGACATTCAAGCCTCTGCAGGTTCATTTCCATTGGGGGAGCAACGACAGTATTGGTTCTGAACACACAGTAGATGGCAAGCAGTATTCTGCTGAGGTACTACGTCGTTTATAAAACAGCTTTTTATTGAGATAAAGTCTTTCAACGGAACCCAAAGCTTGTCTTGGTCAAGTTTGTCGATAATTTGGTCGTAGAAACTTTGGTTTCGTAACTTATTGAGGAAAAAAATTAAAGAAAGTATTTATTTTAACAACGAAGTCCTTAAAATAATTTTGCTTTACTTTCATTTGTTTCCTGGATTATATTGCTGGGAAAGTACTTGGGTAATGCATAAACATTGAAAAGCTTAAAAAATCGCCTTGAAATGTTCATGAACATGAAGGCTGCTATAAAACTTTTAAGAAAATCATAAGAAACTCAAGAAACTCCGAATACTCAAAATCAGATGATTTTAAGAAAGTTTTAGCACTGACCAAAATTTTATTTTCTTATGAAACAAACGTATAACCAATAGAATCATTGCAATGTATTCCATGTGGCTCCATTTCAACAGAATTTGGTATAATTAGGCTAAATGAAGACACATCTTTAACTGCTTCACGTTCATGGTCACTCTCCTAAAAATAGATTCAGAAAAGTGTCTACGTTGAAAAACCATTGCAGTTTGAAAGGTTCAATATTTAGAGGCCTTTGTGTCCTACTTTGACAATTTAGGCACCTGGTTTAGAAATTGTTTTAATCCTACAAACTTGGAATTTTGGTCAGAGAGAGTAATAAATAATAATGATAATTAATTTATTTAACGTTGGCTTCTCGTCTAGCTAAGTACTTAGCTAATTTTGGTAGAGATTAAATACTTGTCGCTCGATCCAGACTCCTTTGCAGAGTAGCTAAAAGTTCTATTTTGATTAACAACTAAATAACATAAAATATAAGCACTTTGATGCGAATTGAAAGAAGCGACGTTTTGAGCATAGCACGCTATCAAGCCAAATTTATTTCGATTCCCTATCATATAAACAGTTGGAAATAATGGGAATCAAAGCAAGCGAGACTCAAACATAAATCTTCTTTACTTGCAGATGCATTTCGTTCACATCAACACAAAATACAGTTCATCAGAAGAAGCTGTGAAACACCAAGATGGCTTACTTGTCCTTGGTACTTTTATAGAGGTGTGTTGAATTAGATCCTAATTTTCGTCACTTCCACCTTACAAAATACACGTTTTTTATAAGAAAATGGTTTATAAGAAACTAGTACTAAGATGGCCAAGATTTTAAGAAACTCTAGTACTATGTCTGAGAAGTACTAAGAAACTTTTCAAACTTAAAAGCAAGAATTTTATAGCAAATAGATCGTTGAACCTTTATCATTGGGCATTATTATCTAACCGTTTGTGTTTTCAACATAATAGAACACTGTTTATTCCTATATGAAGTTGTAAATATCAAGAAACATATCTGCAGCAGTGTTAGCGACCACATTGACAATTCATGCATTCAAAAAATAAGAATCAATTAAGAAACTTTTAGTACTAAAATGGACAAAATTTCATGTTAAATTAAGAAACTTTTAGTACTATGGCCTGATCCAAGTTTCTTATAAAAAACGTGTACCTTCTAAAGACTTCTCCAACTATGAACTGACATCATTAGCAGGGCTATTTAATTAAATGAAACAACAAGAATAAGATTTCAAGATGTCTGAATGTGAGTTTGAATGAATCTGAAGATATCTGATGCCTACGATCCACTGGCATTTTATTAAAGGTATAATATCGTGTTGGGTCTACTGCAGTCTAAATTTTGCAAAGTTTAAGAAATCAGGAGACAAAACTCGAAATTTATGCTAATCTTTACTTGTCTTGATTCCTTGCTATTCTCCTGTGCTATACTAATCTCCAAGTACTGACATACCAATAATTATAGATTCAAACTTTTGTCATCACTAACTTTTCAAATGTGATGAATGTTTATCGTGTAGGGAAAACCAAAGTTTGTCCCACATTAAGTAGGTTTTATTCTTTACATTTCCAACAATGTCTTACGTAGTATTAGATTCTCTTCTATCTATCTTTTTATCTCTATCTTCATCTCTACAGGGCATGTAAAACAGTTTTTAGTCAACTGAGTATTTTTCACCCTGTAAAAAGAAAATGGGATGAAAAATAATGAAATGAAGTAAAAGAGGCATCGTGATTTTGCGATATGACGCATCGCTTTATGATTAAAAGCCATGTCCTCACCATTTCGTTTCCATTACGCATTGAAGTTCTATCGCATCAGAAAGCTGTAAATGAGGAAAGTAGCAACTCCCTAGTGATATTTGAGGTAGCAGTTACAAGGACGCTAATCGCAGCGTTGTGTATCGGATTGGTGCAGAGAAGTGTAACCAACCCCTATCTATCCGATATGAAAGTCACTCCCCTCTGATGGTAATCTGGTATAGTGTAATTGGGGACTCATTGTTCAAAAGGAGGCTGCTATGGACTGGAGTATTTCGGATTCGTGGCATTACATGCCTTCGCAACGACTCCGGACTGATTTTCGTATCCGCTCCGATAGCAATCAGTTATCAGGTAGTGTAACTAGGGCCTCAGCCGCTCCAACAAATGTTTGTCCATCATAATATGCCAATATGCGTGTGCAATGCCTTTCACTTGCTTTCAAGGATAATTTTGTGTGATACCTAATGCGGGACAAACTTAGGACTCATATTATGACAGCTCAAAGGCTGGCCCACGCCAGGTAAGTAGTACCCTGGGTATTTGGACAGTCTGGTACCCAGGGTGGTAAATAGAACCGGACATTATCTTGGAGAAAAACAATTGGAATGTGCCTGCCACAAGTAACTTTTATGACACTCTCGAAGAATAAAAGTTCTGAAAACATAATAGTTGTCCTAGAATAAGATTAGGAAACGTTGATGGTTCTTGTGAAAATTATTTGAATAGCTTGAATGGATATATCTGTCCCGGAATAAATCAGTAAAAGGTATAATCCTTCCCACAATTTTCATCAAAAGTTGAGGACCAATTGCCCGACCAATTGGTAGGCACAACACTGTGTGCACAATGTATTAAGTCTACCCCGTCGTCTAAATAGTCATAGCCTAGCTGCTCGACTGATTGTACAAATGAAAATCATACATTAGATTTTTCGTGTATCTCTTGTATACCCTGCAGTAAAAATTTGATTCTGCTATTTGCAGGTTGGAAATGAAAACGAACATTTGAAGAGAGTATTCAAAAAGATGGATGATATAGAGGACGATGGTAAGAGAATTCATCTGCAGCTGAGAATCGCCTAGACTGGCTACACAACATCTGTCTGCTTCTTAAAACTGATATGTCACTGACCGTCGGCAACGATAATAACAGCTAACTGAGAGGAGCAGTCGTGCTGCTAGTCTAAGAATTGGCAAGCTCTGCTTTTCTTGTTGTCCAAGGACGGGCCATAGCAAAACTCTGGGTGACAGACGGGGACAGATCGACTTTGTGCATGCAATGAAACATGAAATACGCTTATGAGTAAGAAACTCTATGAGGCAGTTTACATGAAACTGGACATGAAACTCTGGTTGCTGGTCTGAGCTACTGTTGTGTTTACATCTCTCTAGCTTTTATTTAATATCAATTATGCACAAAGAAACCTTTCAGCAAATCAGAATACATAACATCTATTTACCATGATAAAAACACTGAGAAAAAAAACCTACAGCCCTATAAGACATAAGAATTGCTATTCTTCCAGGGAGTTGTGTTTGAGAGTGTAGCTCTTTAGTTGTTTTTTGAAACGAGCTAACTAATGTCGGTAGCTAACAAATTTTGGCAGATGTATCATTCCATAATTTGAGAGCTGCGTAACGAACGCTATTTGTGGCACATTCAGTCCTAGATCTAGGGATCTGGGGAGATCTTTACAGTGTCTCGTGTTGAAGGTCGAGTGAAAAGATCTCGGTTTGTATTTATCCCATAGGCTTTCAGGGCAAAGTCTGCTCACAATCTTGTTGGTCATAATATTCCGGTCGTAACAGAAAAGACTTTCCATGTTAAACCAGGAAACCGACCAGCTATCTTCCATTCTTGCATTTGATATTATTGAACAGGCCCTGTCTGGAAGGCGGTGGAGAGCAGCTATCTTTGTTCTTCCGATGTTATCTGGGGGTAATCCGTCAAGAAGTTCTTACCCCAGATAACATCGGCATTAGGTGACTCTAAATTAATGCATAATGTACATTACACAGTTGGAATTGTGGAACAACATTTTTAATCGTGTTAGAGCTGTTGTGTGGATTTGACCAGTTTGATTTCCAAACAGTCTGAAATCCTAGCCAGCCCGCAAGGGACTAAATTAATAGCCAAGAAAAGCAAAGACTTGATGCAGATCTTAACCTCACGAAACACTCCTATATATTCCCCAGGTTCAAAGAAAGTTCTGGAACATTTATGTCTTCGCAAAATCTTGCCTTCTAACATCCAAGATTTCTATTACTACGATGGCTCATTGACAACACCACCCTGCAATCAGGCTGTCAAATGGATCCTTTTCAAGAACCCAATCACTATTTCTTCAGAACAGGTATGTCATTAGCCGATCAAGTGCAGGGTGCCCCAAGCATTGCCCATAATGCTTGTAAATTATAGTACTATTTTACTAATTAATATAAAAATAAGGAAATTATAGGTGCAGGGTTCTGTAACAGAAAATGATTGAACAAGTGATTTCCATCTTATTTCTTTCTTAGATTGAAGAGATCAGAAATTTGAAAGGAGAAGATGGAGAAAAGATATCTGACAATTTTCGACCAACCCAGCCATTAAATGGCCGTCAGGTTTATCGCACATTTAAATAAACTGCAGATGTTCAGATTTAGGCATTTGGATTACATATCTGCGAGCCAACATGTTATCATGATCTGTTTATTTTTTGTCCCTTAGACTGACTATATAGTCGTAGTTGTCGATATTAAAAGAGGGTTGTTGTTGTTGTCATTGTTGTCGTTGTGATAAGTGGGACTGATGTAGTGAGTCTAGCTATTATTGCAGAAAAGTATTCCTTTCATGGAACTTATGTTGATCTTTAACTTCAATATGAGAAAGGTATTGCTTGTAGATTGCAGATTATTACGAATTATACACAATACGAGGATCGCTGCTGCTGGAATTCTTAGTTTGGTCATAGAAGTGTCAACGTTTCTGTGAAAGTGTATTCCATCTAACTCTTGCCACGTAGAACGAATAAGAGGGGGGTAAGGGGCAGAAAATTCCAGGCGTGGCGTCAGAGAGGCTGCCAAAGAGTTACACCCGTTTTCTGAGAGCCTTGGTGGTTTATTCAAACAAAGTTTTTCAGTTAATTTCAGCATTTAATGTGGCCCCAGATGTGTTTTGAGCCCAAAATCCGGCTGCCCTGCTCCCAGGATAATTTAACAAATCGAAATCAAGACTTTGAGTGGAAGTTTGAAATGAGATATATCGCTGAGCAGGAGCCCATGTGCAAAAACAGTTTAAAGTCTTTGAATAATGCAGGCATTCAATCCCTTTTATGGCAAAAGAAGAACGAAGGAAAGCAATGTCATCAAGCTTCTCTCGTATCCCGTGAAAGATTGGACTTGCTACAAGTTTTGTTTGTTTTCAATTTGTTTTGAGTGGGCTTGTCAGGAACTCTAGATACTGAAAGCTAATTTAGGCCCACTGTGCATTCCGCATCCAGGCATGGGACCCCTAGTTTAGCATCCCTTCCGACAGACGGCGAGGTGAGTAGCGAGGTCAGGCCTCCGAGGTCACCAGGCCCGTAGGAAGCGGGGGGGCAGGTAGGGCTCAAGCCCCCCAATAATTTTAAGAACAATGGTGCTACGTCACAAGCATTAATTAGATGTATTGTTCTCAATTGTTTTGAGAACAATTGCCCCCCCCCCAAATCAGCAGCTGCTTCCTACGGCCCTGGAGGTCACCCATCCGGAGTTTGACCTCACTCGACCGAGCTTAACGTCAGTCACCTGACGAAGACTATATAAGCCACTCGGCCACTCACCCCTTTACAAGTCTCTCCCTTGTCAGCACAAGAAGCAAAGCAGAAAGAGTGAGAAAAGAGAGGCAGGAGTAAAAGAGACTTGTAGAACTAGGAGACTGAAAAGGAGACTTTATTGTCCACAGACAGAACCGGCAAATCCTTTGATGTAGGCAAAAAGCCAATCAAATGAGCGACACGTGTCGCTGTATAAATCATGCACTTCTTTGTCTTAACCCTATTTCACATGGGGTATTTTTTCGATATTTTGGCATGGGGGGGGGGGGCGTTTTCGCCCCCCCTCTTTTTCTCTGAAACTACAAAAGATATGACAATGAAACTTTCCTCCATTGTTCTTTGGACAATAAGCTTTCCAAATATAGCAATGGTAATTAATTGATCACGTGATTTGTTGCTAGGCAACCAAAAAACAAAGGAAAACTGGCCAATTTATAGCTGCTTCACAAGAAAAATTCTATTTAATTGAATACTCAACCGATTTTAATGAGAATAGTCTTAAATGATAGGAAATACATTGTACAATTAAAATATGTACCTTGAAGCAATCTGAAGTATCTAATTATAGACCAATTAGCGCTTAATTAGCTCTTTGTTCCTTTCTACTTATTGTCACTGCAGTTTTCTGTAGTTTTCTTGCTATTTCTGACATAGATCGACTTAATATGCATGAAACAAACGAGATTAAGCTAAATCGCAACAAAAATTTTAATTAATACATTAATTTATTCGAAAAATGACGTCATAGATATAAATGACATCATAGATATTAAATTTTGCTGGTGTCAGCAAATTAGCAAATATTATATATCAAGTGAAAGCTCTCATCAAGAGCAATCGAATGATACATGTTTCAAGTAATTCGGACGAGAAACAAAGAACTTATGGATGTTCAAAGCCGTTTTTGTCAACTACTCTCCAAATATGGTGTTATTGTGGTCACGTGATCAAATCTAGAACAGTGAGAGATTTAAATTATTGCCAATTAAATTTGAGTAAAAGTCACAAAGTTTGGTCATCGTATCTTGTGTCGTTTCGGCGCAGTGTAGAAAAGTTTGGTTGGGGGGGGGGGCGTAAAACGCCCCCCCCATGTGAAATAGGGTTAAGGTCTCGATTTCAGTTTCCTAATCGAACAAGTAGGCCCTCATCACTTAGTGATTAGAAAGAAACTGTTTCATTGATCAAATGCCGTTTACTCATCGTAAAACATTTTTCCAAAATGCAATCAATACCCCAACCCTTAGCATACGACATACAACGTGTTACGTTCTGAGGAATTAATACAAATAGCTAAACTACACATATTGGTTAATATAGATTTGCTCCAAGTGTATTCAGTGGCATATCAGCACTAAGGAAAATCATTGCTTCTGCGGGGGCGTAAGTTACGAAGAGGGAGGACGAAAAGGCAACTATTTTCCTTAGTTCTGATCAGGCCAATGAAACGCCTGCTGGCGCTGTCTGCGATGTGATATGCGACCTCGTTTCCATTGACGTAGCAACGGAGCAATTATAATTAGGTTTGCCTAGCAACGGAATCTTTGCTGTGGAGGACGACCAAGAAGAAGACACAAATGGATTTGAAATATATTCATTTAAGGTTTCACAGGATTTCAACTTTCCTCACTATTTCATAAACCGTTCGACTCCCGTTCGATTGATCGAAATAACTCGAAATTGCGAAAGTTTCGAATCGGTTGCCGTCTCTGAAAGTCGTTGAAGCGCGAGAATGGGCCTAAAGCAGAACCGGTGCAAGTACCCCGAACGAAAACTAAAATATCTCGCGAGTCTCATACTATCTCAGAAAAATTTTTCGCTTGATTTATTGCCAGTAGTCATCCAAAAGCATCTTCGATTGCTCAAAGTTGGGCGAGGTAGGGCAGAGTGAAATTTTTACGAGTGCGTGCTTGGAGCGTGACAAAGAGGTTGAAGTGGCCTAAGCTACCGCTGAAGAAACTTAGCCACTGCAGCTAATTCATGATTTCTAACGGCTAAACGAGTCTCGCTATCCAAAGATAAAACATTTAAAGTCACATGAATGTCTAAACTAGCCTAAAATGCTTACCACTGTTGTAGAAATTCAATCCAAAAACGCGATGCACTTATCCGTCCAAACTTCAGTTTCCATTTTGGTTTCACTGCGAAGTGCGCGATCCGCTGCGAAGGAGGCGCATATCACATCGCAGAATGCAACTCAATGCGCGATTCCTCTCCCGTGTTTAGCTCCCTGGTTCTGATATACCATGGAATAGACAGTAGACTTGGAGCAAGTCTAGGGTTAATACGGCAAATATATCTATAAATAACCTCAGCCTCTTGTAGCTTACTTATTATTTTCTAGGATTTCCCAAAAGAGAAATTAGAAACTTGAGAAACTTCAGCCTAAAGAAATAAGAAGTATCACAGATTTGAGAAACATGTTAGGCTAAGGTGCGAAAAGTGGTTTCTTAAATGCGGGGCTTCACTGTAGTGACTAGAAAGAAACTGTGTCATTGATCAAGAACATCTAATTAACCCCAAAAAGGTAAAGCATTAAGCCTTGCTCCAGACGCAACCCTTCCCCTGACCCTTACTTTTACGACATATATCGTACTCAGGAATTCATGCGAACAGCTAAGCTGCACTAATATAAACATAAAAATAAATCCTCATCATTTAATGATTAGATCAAGAAACTGCTAAATCAAGCATATGCCTATAATTCGCCCTAAAAAGTAAAAAAAAATATTTTTTTAAAACCAAACCATTACCCTAACCCTCTTACCCATACCTTGGGTACCAGAGCCAAAAAATGAAATAAGAAAAAGAAGGAAATAAAGAAGGAAAGAAAGTTAGCTCTGGTCAAATAGTGACATCAGTTGTAGGAATTGACCAATGAGAAGCCTAGAAGTTTCAAGAAAACTATTTAAAAATTGAATTTTTAACTTCATTGTAAATAGGTTTTGAACATTGTAAATAAAGCTTTATAGTTTAATTTATTTAATAGCTTTTTACTTTCTTTTCTAAACTGTAATTAAATGTTTTTATCGGAGGGCCCCTTGAAAATCATCTATTTGAAGGGCAACTCTCCTTAAATGTATAAAATGAAGTGAAATGCAAAATGAAATGAAAATGAAATGAAATATACCCTAACGAAGCAGAGATTAATCCTTTCTCCCTTCTCTCTTTTCCTCTTTCCATTTTTCCCTTCATTTAAATCTTGAGGCTCTGGTACCCAGGACCTTCACTTCACATACAACTTACTCAGGAATCAATGCGGACAGTTAAGTTGCATCATAACAAATGTAAGAAACTGCTAAATCGATCAAAGCCATTTCTTCGGATGAACTCGCGGTGGAAGAAGTGAAAGTCAGAATGATGATAAGTACGGTAGACTTTGCGGCCATTCAAAGGTTGCGTAGGACGGAAGTTGTTGACCAGTTGGTTATGATGACTTTTCAGTGATCTCAAGCGATGCATCTACAAAAAAGCGAATTCTACGTTCAAGGAATAGATTCGTAAGAAATTGTTGGCAACAAAAATCACAAATGAACATAAGTTTTGGGGTGTCATTTTAGAAAAATTACACTTTAGGGCATTGATCTTAATCAAATTTCACATACTTTGTTAAAATTTTGGATTGTTTCACAGTTTCAGGTTTATTTAGGTAATCCCCCGTTGGTAACTCACTATTAAGGTAAACCCCCGGTTGAAATGCATCATTCCACTCAGATTTGACGAGTAATTTTCCCTCGAAAGCTCCTCCGAAGAACCCATTATTTCTTCATTGCAGAAGTGACTCGAAGAAGCATTTTTCACATGCTATTCACTTGGTAGGATGGAAAGTCATTCCCTCGTGTGAGCACCTTATTCAGATGTATCTATCAGAAAGGACAAAATATATAAATTCGGATCTGGACTCTGTTCTTGATAAAATTCATAGTCTAGAAGCAAAGATACTAGCCTGATATTGTGAAATTGTGATTGGGTTGCAGAAAAGGATCCATTTTACGGCCTGGTTGCATCCTGGTGTGGTTAATGAGCCATCGTAGAAGTAAAAATCATGCATATTTCTAGGCATGATCCTACGAAGATCAAACCCTGGCATTGACACCTTTTTACCTGAAATGAGAAGAAAACACTTTCCTTGAATTAGCATGCTCTTCCGATAATCATTCTATCAGACATGAGTCAGATCAAATCGTAGCAAACAGTAAGGTCACAAGGGCAGCACTTGCATTCAGTGCAAAATTCAATTTTTCGTTATGATATACTACTGGCCATGGTACCATGCTTCCATCGTCAGATTTTAATGTTACAAATCGTAGCAGGATTTACAATAACGCATCCTATACAGGGGTGGCGCCAGGAATTTTCCGACAGAGGGGCTGGAGCTTCCGACAGGGGGGCTAAAATGACTGAAAAATTGTGTTGTCGTGCGTTATTTTGCCAAATTTCCTCCAACGAGAACCCAAAATTTCCTCCGACGGGGGGGCTAGATGCTTCCGACGAGGGGGCTGTAGCCCCCCCCCTAGCCCTCCCCTGGCGCCACCCCTGATCCTATAAGTTCTAATTCTAAACTGGGATGTTTATCATAGTTCTCCATACATTTACCAACTAAAATAGTACGTCCCCTTCCTCGAGTAAACAGCTACCTCGAATAACCCCCTCCCCCCACCGATCCAAAGACCTTTTTTGATGGAGGATCTTCAGTAACCTATTTCATTACTGTTGCCAATCGGTAAACAATCTGTAAATCCCCACGTGCCACCAATTATCCATTGTTCATCCAGTATTTTCTGCAGTTTTTTCAACAGTCTAGTTTGTTTGATGGGGTCACCCAAGCCAGAGTCAATCCCAAGCCACCAAAAAGTGACCGTTGAAATTCCATTATATCTGACAATCGTAGAATATATGAATGCTCGGTCGGTTCTTTAGTCAAGTAAAACTGATCAAGATTTATCTTCAGAAGAGCACTTTCATTTTTGAAGGAAATGTGAAAACTCTGTGAGGATATTACTTTTCGAAAAACTGCAATGGTCAAAAAGGAAATTGATATGACTAAAGACCAGTCGGGTAAAGTTAAAATTATAGTCTACCGTTTTTGATGGTTTTGGAACGGTAGGTGTGCGCGTGTTTTTAGTCTATTTATATTGGCCACTCATTATATGTCAATTCTCTAACGTATCTTGTCCTCTTACCGTCATCCTCTACCTTTCCTAGGTGGCGGAAAATTTTCTGCAGTTGCCAATTCCAATGTCCAACCTGCGAATGATAAAAGAAGTACATTAAACATAAACCTGATAAATACATTTTGGATAAAATGTTGTTGAAAGTCCTTTCACGGAATTTCGGGCAGGTTGGCAGAGATTTTGGACCATTGCAGACAGAAGATCTAATTTACAGTTTGCTTGCTTCATGCTCAAAATGTCATATGTTTGCGGATCATGTGGATATTTTATAGGTTTATAGGTTCTAAATCTTTAAATCTACGATAAAAGGCAGGTGTAAAATTCAATGCCCTATTTCTTTAAACTGAATGACTTGAAGGAAACTTTAGCCATTTTTCTATGATTCTGCCGTTGGACTTTCGGAAATCTTGAATATTTGTCGAAATTACAGCCTATTTTATTTTTTCAGCTCATTTTACTATGTGACGTCATCAAATTTCTAAATCACAAACCAGAAGAGTGAAAGAATTTTGCTTGATACCATATTGTAGGCATCCCTACACTAAGGTTTCCTTGAAATTATTTGATCTTTTGTCAACAGGTTTAGAAATTACGATAGTTTTAAGTTTTTTTTCGAAAATTTTCTTGAATTCTTAAAAAAGAAGAAAATCATTGTAATTCTGAAAATATTGAAGGTTTTAGAAAACTCCAACGGCAGATTTACTGTAAAATAGTTCAAGTTCCTTTGAAGCCGTTCAGTTCAAAGAAATAGGTCATCGAATTTTACACCCACCTTTCCAAAGATTTGAAACCTATGCTGATATTTTACGTATAATTGGAATGATCATGATCGAGTTGGATTTTAGTTGAAGAAATATAAAGTTACTTTGCTAAGTACTTCTCTCGGGTACTTAGTCTCAGGTAAGATATTTTTGATATTTCAATTGAAATAAAATCATCTATAGATAAATTGTATTAGTATTAGCGTAAAGCAGACGATCATCTAGCCTCCAAGCAACGGTAATGACAAGCTACAAATCCAGCTTCGGGTGAATAGAAACAATAAAAAAAACGACATGCAAGCATATTACACTACAAGCTAAAAGTGAAAGTAAACAGTAGTTCCATACAAGGCAATTCAGTGGGTACCCATCTTTTATGACAGAAGTTCTTCAATTTTGCACCATCAAGTTGCAACTGGATCTCGACGAAGATCCATATAATAATAATAATAATAATAATAACAACCTACTTCTCCATTTCGGAGCAGTTACCAGTTAAACGTAACGGTAACACAGGCTTTTGTTTGTTTGTTTGTTTGTTTTTTTTTAGTTGGGAGAAAGTATGTGTTTTCTTTTTTCCTATTTATGACAAAAATGTTTCACTTTTTCAAAGATCTTCCCGAGTTTTGCTGGGTCAGTTTTCAGTAAATTTTTTGAGTTCAAAGGTTTTTCTTTAAAATTTTGGCAATGAAATAAATGTTCAATGTTTTCTTCTTGAGCTCCACACCTTCTGCACAGGGTATCTTCATGTTTTCCTTTATAATTCGCTTTTAAGTCAGTCATGTTTAGTTTTAACAATAATAGGTTTGCTGCGTCTTTATGAGCAATGTATTCTTTTTTCCAAAGCAGTTATCTTTTATTAATCTTAATTTCGTTTTGTTGCATTCTTTCATATCTCTTTGTATCAATGAAGTTATTCTATTTATTATCATATTTTTCCATTCTTTGCTTGTCAGCTATCCAGCACTTTGAGAAAATTTGGATGAATGCAAAATGTTGAGTGAGCAAGACATTATATTTTTGGACAATAGAAAAGCTTTCATGGTCTCTTTCCGTACTACAGAACGTCTTGGGGTGTACAAATTTCAATTTCTTTATAACACATTTGCTGTCTCTTAAAAAGAGAGACATTCGTCAGATGGATCAATATAAACAAGGTCATATGGTCATCCAAAAGAATCTTCTCTAAATACATGACAGGCTCACCTCAATGAACGTTCCCAGGACCAATAAACCATCGGGATGCTTGACTGCCTCGGTAATACTACCATATTTTGCATTCATGTGAACAAAGTGCATCTGCGTGAAATACAATTATGCACAAAGTGATAGAGACAACACTAGAGAAAGCTAGAGATCATTCTGCCTATTTTATACTCTTTAACCCTATATTTTTCTTCATATATCAAACATAGAAATATAGATATATATATATATATATATATATATATATAGATTCAAAATATTTTAGCCGGAATTCTCTTCACTCTGACCGAATATTTCCACTGAACATGAGCTATAGGACACCCAGTGTGTGGCCACCCAGTGTGTAGCAGCTTGAAATATATATCAGAAGCGAGCCACCTTAACTTAGTGTTTCTTTTGTGTTTTGAACTTATTTTTACTTGGTATGCAGCCCCCTTTCACTATTTCGTAATTTTGAAACTTTTCAGTAGTGAGCCACCTTAGGTGGCTCTGCACTTTAGGTGGCTCACTGCCTAAGAGGGAGCTTAATTCTAGTGTCATGAAGGAGATCTTTGTCGAAAAACACAGTCCTTATGGGTGAAGAAGCTGCCAAAATCTACTGTTGCCACAAGCACGTACTACGTGTTATGGCTTAGAGACGATATAGTTTCTGGGGTCTAGATTATGACAGGCTCTTCCCAATGACATGAAACAATCAGATACCCTCTCCAGCTTTAAAAGGAAAATAAAAACCTGGAAAGGAGAGGAATGCAACTGTAGACTGTATAGACATTTCGTGGCTCAGGTTGGGTTCTTGAGTGGATAAATGTCGCATCGAAAATTTTAAAAGGAAACATTGTAAATTCTGTAAAAACAGGGTAAAAATCTGTACATATACATATTCATAGCTATTTATTCTGAATCATAGATATTTTTTTGCTTTTTAAAAATGTTAGTTTGTAGTAGGCTTTAAATAGCTTTTCCATAGCTACTTACAGTATATATATACTAGGAAGTAAAAGCGCTCGCTTCGCTCGCGCTTTAACATTCCTAGCTCCTGCGGAGTGCTTTTTATGGTTACCGTACTCTTTCAGTGACCACCATTTAAATTCAGCATGAAATCAGGGTTGGTAGATCTCCGGACCGCCCCGAAACCAAACCAGGGGTCGGAAAAGGGCCAGATAAAGCAAAACCTTTCAAAACAATGACCCATTGCTGTACCACCTATTGTTCTATTGTTATTTCAAGCAATGGGCACTTGCATTCCATTGTTTTCACATACTATATAGTGTAGCTCCGATGAAAACCCTGTATCTTTGATGTTGCCTTGCAAAGAAAAATGTCCTAGATTGTGATCGTCTGTACTCCAGTTTGAAGTGAATGGAATGAAAATTGACCAAAAATCTTAAAAGAAGCCAAAATTAAGCCAAACAGCCAAAGTTAATTTTTGAAGCCAACAATAAGGGAAACGAGCCAAATTTCCAAAATTTTGCTGAACAAAAGCCAAGTTACCAGCCTTGCATCAAATCAGATCAGTTATGGTCATTCATAAGAATTCAAGTAACTAAGTAAGAGTGGTATGCTATACGCCATAAAATGAGAAAAACAGGCATGTCTCTTTCTATAACATTCCTTTACTCCCAAATAAGCCTCACATAAACCTCAGCAAAATTGTTACGTTTTCAGCACATGAATCCAGTAGCAGATGCTTCAGAGCTCCCTCGTGTCTCTTAGTTTCAGAATAATTAATGAGACAATTGCGCCCTTCGCCCCTGGCCACTGTTTGAAATTCATTCAAATGATAAAGTTGGTCCCCTCAATTTTTTTCTGAGTTCCTGAGGAGCCATTGTCACCTAGAGTTTTTTGTGTACAGGCTGCATCTTCAGAAAGTCTGTAAATCAAATTTGGCGTAGTAAAAGATATCAGTCTCCATCAGTTCATCTGCTGCAAAGTGAATACATATTTCCGCTTACGTATGCTATGTTTTATTTTCAAATAATCTGACATTACAACATGCCTGCAAAGGACCCTGGGTGACAATGGCTCTTTAATTGCTGCCGACCATTGATGCTCTAAATCTACTATAGATAGATGATACATCTGTCTCTAAGCCAGCGACGTACCCAGGAATTCGAAAGGGGGGTCAGATAGTTGTTTCCCTTCATACAGTTTAGGTCAAATCTGGAGCCTATTGATAAAAACATGTCATGCATAGATTCGTTTCAAATATCTAAAAGAAAGTTGGCTCCTAGGGTAATTCTTTGAATGGTCAGATTTGGAGAAAAAAGCCTCTCCCTTCGACCATTTTCTTCTCAAATTTAAAGAAGTGAAAGTGTAAATAAAAGCTAAACAGTATGCTTTTGAGCATATCCTTTTTCTTTGCTTTTTGCTAATAAGAGCTCTTCTCTTCCTCTACGGTGACTCGTCTTTTCATTGCAGTTTCGATCTTACCTAAGGATTTCTGACTTTTAAATAAAGTTTCCTAATCTTCTCGAATTTGACAAGTGGCATTTCACTCGTTCGAAAAAGGGTGCGAGATTTTTTCAGAACAGAAGAATTTTTACGGATTTTGGTGGAACATTCGTGGAAACAAAATGACTTTTGTGGAAGATGTACAAGAAGTTTGAAATGTTGAAATGCCCCTCGGAATTTGAGGGCAATGTCCCCAATCCCCACAATTTCTGCCACTGTTAAAGAAGCCTACCAATATTTAGAAATTGCTCCAGTACCTTCGCAGTAATACAGGAAACTGCGAAGGCAGTAGTAATACTTATTTCCTGTATGGTATGATACAGGAAATAAGTGAAAATAAGTCAAACTATGCCACGGCTTTCCATGAATGAAATGAATAGCTGCTAAGTTATATTTTTATTATTTTTTGATGATATAAGAATGGAGTTTCTTATCAGCAGTTTTTTTTAAAGAAACATTCGTGTTTAACTGTACACTTATAAAATAGATTTGTGCATTGATATGTAAGGAATTGGAAATAAGGTGCTCTGTGAGAAAATACTATGGTATGTTAGAATTCAGCTTTTCATATGAATAAACTGCTATTTTATTGAAATATGGAATATCTTGTTGGTTCCCATAGGTAACCTTTAGCCTCAAGGGATTCAGTGTCATGGGATATGTCCTTTCAATCGGACTGTACGACCACACGACCCCGGACCCTGTGATACTGGACCCTACGACCCCAGACCATACGATTATACGACCATTCGACCATACGACCCCGGTCCAAAGTTTGATACATATAGCTTAAGAAAATTTTACACCACAGATGGTTTAGTGAACACGCAAGACATTAGTACGTGTCAAAGTTTTCTTGGTCAGGTAGAATTCTGTGTATTCATAATGAGCTAGCCAGTTGTTGTGAGCAAAACCGGCCCCTCTAAACACAATTAGAATGGATGAATATCTATGTTGAATATCCACAAATATGCACTTCTTCAAAATTTCCATGTTTCAGTTAGAAGGCCATGAAAGTATCAGACTCAGAATGGAGGGCTATAAAGCATTTCGACCGATAGGGCTACTCCAGTCTTTCTAGCCTTTCTAATTTTTCTAGAACAATAACAAAGAAGTAAGAAAGTTATATCTTAAGTGCAAACATTTCTTTATTATCATCCAGATCCCCAGTCACTCATGTGCATATCTATTGACGTTGAAAATAATGGAAGTATCAATACATCATAACAAAGTCTTGTTAACCAAATACATAAAACTTTGGCCTGGGGTCATATTGTCGTATGATCTGGGGTAGTAAGTCCCGGGTCGCAGAGTCCTCATGTCCGGTCAAAAGAACGTCTGAGTTTACGTGATGGGGCAGATTTTCAGTATTGCGAGTTGGCAAGCTAACGGCTGCATGCATGATATAAGTAAAAAGACTTCAGAAATGATCTAATGGCAGAAAATCTGTCCATTGTTGGACCTTTTATGCTGAATTCTCTTTCAGAGTTCGTAAACAAGTAGCACAAAAGATGATACTGATAGAAGGAAATAGTGATGAAGTCATTTACTAACTTGTTGAAAAATAGACCTAGGACCTTTCATCATTATTTACATAATTTTGAAATCATGGAAAAGCGATGAATCAGGGGAGTAGCAAAGGCAGTTACTGGACTCGAAGTAAGCTTTGCTTAATTCATTACTAAAGTTGCATTATTGTCATTCAACAGCAGACAAGAAATAGCTATTTCGTCATTAAATAAGAAAATCGTTCCGCCAAATTCAGACTCTGCACACCTCAGTTATATTACTTAGCTTAGTCCCAGCGATGAGTGAATTGCTGAACTGTGATTGAGGTTATTTCCAAGTCACCCTTTTTGTAATAACCGAGGCTCTCCCTCGCTGTGAAACTTTAACCATACTCTTCTTTGATAAAAAAACTTGGTTAAGGAACAGTTTACAATCAAACATTTCTTTATACGGGTAAACAGGATTTCTTTGGATTTGGCCTTGAGCCAGTCATCCATTCAAAATTTGGAAATGCTCTTAGGGTCACAGGTCTGATTTGTACTGTATGCCATTTTGGCCGAAGCAGAGAAACTCGTGCTATGCGTGTATGGCCTTTAATAAAAGCGTCAAAAATCAGTTTGAAGAGAAATCACTTTGTAACTTGGGCCAAATCTTCATTAAGAATTGAGTAAAGGTTCTATGCGTTGTAATCAGTAAATTTATAAGCAGAAGACCGAAAAAACTACAAGGGCAGATTCTTAATTTGTAGCGCTGCGACAAAACCAAGAGGAAAGCCTCTGCAAAATAGGGCAATAACTTCGTTGTTATCCAACGTGAGCATCGAAATACTTTACCACAAGCCAGATAGATACTGCAGCTAACATAATATCAACTATTTGCAAGCTTTTACTCACTCGGTGTCTGGAAAAAGCAGCTGCAAAACTTGTTTTTAGCTCAGATTGAACGCTGCCATCACATTTCTATGGCTGCCATCAGCATCCACAAAGAAAGGTCGAAGGTTAAGGCCTATTGTTGAATTGAATTGCTAAAATTTGGGTACAAAACCCCTCCTGACATTACCCCAAGATACTGTACGAAGAAAAGTATTAAACCACAGGCAAGCCTTTATCGTCAGCTATTTTACATCTTTTTTCTGAAATTTTTGGAGGTAAGCAGTAGGCGTGAGGAGCTGCGTGCGGGAAAGTGTCACAAACAGGAATGTGCGTAACAAAACTCTTCATCGCTTATATATATAGATGTATATGCCTACGTTAAATAAATAGTTAATGATAAAAATAATAATCAATGTGAAATGTAAAAATTTTCTGAAAAGAAAGCCGGTAAGTCCGCATGCATGCAAGGAAATAGCGGATAATACCTCAGCAGCATATGGCCAGTCATCGACAGTATGTTCTGATCCAATGTCATTTCTGCTTCCCCAATGAAAATGAACTTGCATTGGTATAAACTCTTGGCCTGTATGAATCCATAAAAGAAACATTACCAATGCCATCTTACGATCACTGAGCAGAGAGAGAAAGGTCAGTAAAACGACGGAATCTTCGAGAATCGCCTTTTGAAGGCAAGCACTGTCTTTCGAAGTCAAAGCATAGTCTCCAATTCTAGATCTTTGTCATCTTTGAACTATTTATCAGTCATCTCAATTTGATGTCCAGATGTATTGTTTTTTTCCATCGTACGTTTGATGGTACCAGGGGTGGCGCCAGCTTTGAGAAAGTGGGGTGGACAAGAGGTCAAATTGATTGCCAGAAGGTATACCTAAGGGATTTTATATCGCTTTTGCTTAGAAATAAATGCAGACCTCAGGAAAGTGGGGTGGACATGTCCACCCCAGTCCACCCCCTGGCGCCGCCCTTGAATGGTACTATCTGCATTCCAACGACTTCTGCGAGGACTGACCGTATTCTTAACCCTGAAGTTGCTTGCCTTTTCAAATTCTAGATTTTTTTGGCTGCCCTTGATATGCCTCAGAAATTTCACTAAAGCTTTGCGCTATTTCACCAAGAAGCTTTCAATACTGACTTCTCCTTCTTTTGATTAGCAAAAGCGGTATTGCAAAGGGTTGATTGCACTGCATAGAGTAGGGTAAGCAAAATGATTGCATAGGGTTGTTGTTAACGATTTGCAGATATGATTATTTCAAGCACGAGGCTGTGAAAGTGAAGGTGAAGTTGCTGTTCTTAGCACCAACCGCAAGGATCGCAGAAGTAGCTAAGCCCTAGTTGAGTCCTCGATCCCATGTCATGACGCTCAAGTGGTGGAGCCCTACGACTGGGTGTCGAACCCACTCCGCCTGATTGTTCTGTCTGCAGAGTCAGAACATTTACACCACTGCATCACAACACCTTCAAGAAACAAATGTATGCTCTTAGACAGATTTAAGCTTGGGTGTCGGGACACCAAAGGTGTATAAGAGTTGAATTCTCGCACAACCTTAACTCCTTTAGTATGTGTTTCTATCGCAAATATTTCGTGTCCTGTGGATAAACAATTGGCGTCCTATCACTAATGACTAGTGGATCAGCGAACATCTAAACTTCTTTCTCAAATAAGATGTAATGTGAAAATGCTCGCAATTAAAACCAGTTGAAAAGTTTTGTAGCAGTAATTTTGCGTTATCGCAAACCTCACCTGACCTCTAATTCGAGACAGACTTTATTCCGCATTTCACGATTGCAAACTATTTCAACACTTACCAAAAACCAATGTATGTAAATTTCCGATCTTCCCAAGAGTTACTTGTGCAGCATGACCATTGTTTACAAGAGAGAACGTCACCCATGGTTTGTTACCTCTGTAATTTGTTCTTATGAGTGCTCGTTTGAAATGAGTTTCATCAGAGAGGATATTGATTGGGGATTGACTCTTCAAACCACATTTTGGGTATGTTTTTTCCCAGTTATCTGGTCCTAGATAAATAGAAAATTAAATACAGGATTGCAATTGGTGTACTTATGGACTTATATGCAAGCCGTGCTGTGAAAATTCAGCGCCGTAAGAAGCATTCTAATTTTACATACTATTGCTTGCATACTATACTTACTATACTATACTTTACTATACTATGATATGCTATAATATACTACACCATACTATACTACACTATACTACATTCAACTATACTATACTATGCTATAATAAACTATACTATACTATACTACACTATGCTATAACATACTATCCTTTACTATGCTATACTACACTATACTATACTATACTACATCACCCTATACTATACTACGCTATACTATACTATCCTATACTATACTATACTATACTATACTATACTACGCTATACCATACTATCCTATACTATATTATACTATACTTACCATACAATTGCTTACATACTATTGATCGAGAATAAACACTGTACCTGGACTTATCTAGGCTTGGAGGCTTGCTCCATGAGTCTCCCCAAGAGTTCTTTGATTGTGCCAGGCTCGCTTGACGCAAACGGAATAATGGAAACTGCTCAAGATCATCCGAAAACGGAGGGAAATGAAAAGTGAGACATTTAAAAACGGAGTAATGGAAACGTAGCCTCATAAGAAAGTGCTCACAAGAGAATCAACTCTCAAATCACAAATAGTACAAAAACTCCAGTGCTGGGAAATACGGGAAATAACTGAACCCTACCAAAAACCAAAAAGCTACCAAAACCCTGTAAAGGCCAATTTCCAGTCTGCGGAATTTTCCTAGCGGGCAGAATTTCAGACAATAAAAAGTTGCGCAGCCGTAACTTTCTAGTCAATTTCAGAGTGATATTTTCTCCCGCAAACAAAAGAATTTCCGCCCGCTCGGAAAATTCCTTTGATTGGAAATCAGCCTTAAGGCGTGCAATTCCAGACTAGATTCCCGATTGAAATACCCTGTAAAAGAAGGCATTTTTTGCTGCAAGTCGAATAAACTGTAGGGATGACAAAACCTACCATATTTGCCACTGTAAGTCCAACTTGAAGCAGAGGCTAAAAAGAAAGAATTTATCAGGGTTTTGTCTAAAGTAAAGCTCATTATTGATTTTTCGTGATTAGTGATCGCATAAAAAAGAAATTCTCTGGACCGGAATTCAAGACAAACAAAACCCGCAAAAGTTTACCAGAACCAGTCAGGCAAACTGCTGTCCTGCCCATGCGAAAGCTAGTTTTTAAGAAAATTCTTCATTTTATGACGAAAGAAAAAGAATTAATCTGAAGATTTGCCTAATGGATTTCATTCATTTGCTTCAGGATCTGAGAAGTAAATGTTTCATTTAAGCTCTAAATATGCAAGAATTGCAATGCCTTCTGCTCGGCTTCTGAATCAATCAACAAAATCCGAATGGTAGATCTTTAGATCTATTCTTTTTCTTTCGTTACAAACTCATGACTTCTCTTTAAAATCCACTGTTTTATTATAAACTGTTTATTTCGACAAAGGAAATCCTAACCTTCTTTTTACTTATTTCAATTGCTTCCTGTATCATAAAGACCTTCTTTACAAAAAGTAAAGTTCAAATCGTGGTGAAGCCTGTACTTCCAGTTCAGTTCAGCTCAGTTCAGTTCAGTTCAGTTCAGTTCAGTTCAATTTTATATTTTAAATTGCACAACATACAAGGTATCAATAATAACTACTCTTACAAACAACTATACTACAAAAATTATACAACAATATAACAATATTAATGAAAATTAATATATCAATCAATACAGGAAATTAATACAATAATACAAACATAGAAACAAGATAAATTGTATGAAGGGGGAGCTCTCTCAGTAGCTAGACTAATCGAGGAGAAAGCACCCCCCATTGTAAATGGATCTAATAAAAATTTTAGTTCTTTCAATTTTATATCATGGTAACAGGGACAATCCCACAGACAAAAGGCACCAGCCACCCCACCAGCACCCAAGCCCAAGGCAACCCAGAACCGCAGACACAGGAGACCCTCAACCAGCAACCCGAGACAGACAAAGCTGCAAAAGCACCCCAAAACCCAGGCAGCCAGCCCGCCCGCCATGCATCCAGGAAACAGTCCCCAAGAGCAAACACGAACAAACGCTCAAGCTCACTAAAACTATCCCCAGAGTGCACAACAAGCAAGCCAGCCACCCGAGCCCAAGGGAAACCTACACAGCTCCACCCATCCAAGATCACCAGCCAAGAGAACATGCCCACAACCGCAAATCACCCCAAGCCCCCGGCACCCACAAAAGCAACAAGATGTTCACTTTCCCAAACTTTAGTAATTAGTATCAAATAGGGAGGCTTTCATTTTTTGGCAAAAACTAAGAACAGATGGTGATTGTGTTATATCAATAAACAGGAATGACATTCCAGTATTTAGCTCCGCAATAACGTACTGGCCTAAGATCATATTGCAGGGTATTTTTCTGGGTTAGGAAAATATTACTTTTGATGACTTGCCGAGTACCATATTGATGAACAAACCCAAATTTATTTCCAAAGGGAAGTATATTTAATTGCTGTAAGCAAGGCACGTGTGTCTAGTTTAGGCGTATTTTGTATTTAGTTTCCAAAACAAAACACTGCTAACAAATTTTGTAGGCTTCCTCGAGAGAGGCACGCCTTTGGGTGACTCCAAAGAGGGACTAAACCAAACCAGCAAACCAGCAAGTCAGTATTTCAATAGATTGCTACGATCTAGCGATCTTGTGTAAAGGTCTATCACTCGTAAGATACTTAAAGGGTTTGTGCAAGGCTATAAGACTGCATTTGCACAGAGTAGAAAAATCTAAAAATAGCCCATTGAAATCGATGGTCCACACGTGTTGGGAATAATTGGTAGCTAAAGAAACAATGCTGTGTTTGCGCATTTACTTAATTCTATTTACAGAGAAGCCTACCATTTCACACTCCCTTTAAGTTATGTCTTAACATCGGAAAGGCTTAAACAACATTTTGAAAAGTTATCAATGGAACAAGCAATTAACATGAAGATTATTATGAAACCTATACTCAACTCGTAAGAAACTCTGAGTACTCAAAATCTGAAAATTTTAAGAAACCCTCAGTAATGGCCCACTTTCTTAGTTTCTTTGTAAAAAAATGCGTGTTTCGTATGCTGCTTCAAAAATTTGATGCGATGGATATCCTTGATGTATCGTAGTATACAGTAAATCCCCGCATATAAGAACCTACTTTTTCGAGAGCCAGGCTGACATTGGTTCTTATTTCAAAGGTATTAAGACTAATTTCAAGGTATAGAGGCTCTTATTTGAAAGGTGCCTCATGTAGTCCCCTTGAGAGTCTCACCAAGATGTTCAGCCCTGTTATTTGTTTTAGAAGCGTTCTTATGGACATAATAAGGTACTGGGGAGGAGAATAAAACCTTCAAAGCCAACTGGGACCACAATGATCTTAATAACAACAATTCATCAAGCTGAAACAGGCTCTTGATTGCAAGGTACATAATTTAGGAAAAACAGCCTCCAGGTTCTTATTTTGGTAGGTTCTTATATGCGGGGATTTACTATATTATGTTTCTAACAGGACCGTCGAGAAGGGGGGGGGTAGAGGGGGTAAAAGGTCCAGGGCCCGGGCCCCGAAGGGGCCCGTAAATATTTTGTGTCATGAAATTTTATTATTGCTTTATATCTTTGCAGTGCCTTTTTATGGAAATTTATATGCTTTAAAAGGGTATTTGCAAGAACCGTCTACTTTGGTGATAGTTTTCATGTCAGAAACCAAACTGTCGTATTGATATTTCTAATTTATCGAAACTGGTTCTATCTCAGCGAGTCAGTCGTTGGTGTCGTTGGGTCGTTGAGCTTCCGTTCATATTCAATCTTTTCGGCGGTTCGGCCTTTGAGTCGCTCGTTCCCTCTAGCACCTCCAGTGACTGCAACGACCTGGTGTGAACAAGGCATTACTAGCATAAAACGATGCCCTTGATTCATAAATAGATTTTTTGTATAGCCTTTACACGGAATGTTAAAGCAATTTTTTGAATAATTAGTCATAAAAGGGGCGTTTCCCTCATTTTCCGGGAGATTAAAGGGCGTGGTCACAAAAAAATTTCCTTGGGGCTACGCCCTCAAACCCCTACAGGGCCCGTCCCGAGTGATCACTCCAGGGCCCGAGCTGGCTCTCGACGGCCCTGACTGAGAGAATTTGAAATAAAAGTTCCACAGACCTTCAAGAGCTTGAAACAACACAAGCATCAGAATTACTTCGTAAAGCATCTCTATCTAGAAAGTCTTCCCTTCAGACATCAAAAACAAGTCTTCGAATCGGCCCCACCTTATTCTCGTTCAAAATGATTTGATATGGGATAGAAATGGTTGTTATAGACCCTCAGAGCGCAACCTAATTAGCACAAACCCTCAGAGCGCAACCAATATTTATTAACTGGAGTCCAGATAAGCACTGAAGCAAGTAGAGCTAAGAAGCTTCAACTGATTTTCACTATAGAAATTAACAAAAAAATGGACTTTTTGCATGTTAAAATATGTGTGGCTAGACGCCGCAGTTTTGCTTCATTGCCTCAGCTATTTGTTCCTTTGAGAAGAAAAAAGTTATTTACTACTCACTACTTCAGAGGAGCTAGAACAGCTCCATTAGTCCCTCAAATTCGCTGTTGTTGTTGTTGTTTTTGTTGTTGTTAGCTAGTTGCCAAAGAGTGTCTGTAATCGAAATTTTGGAGTGGAAAAGCCTACTCCAAATCTCGTCTTTAATTTTACACTTAAAATTTACCAAAGTTTACTTGGAGCCTATGCTATCACGAGCGATATGAAAAACAGCAATTAAACCACTAAACTGCTTGGGCAAGAAAGTAAAGTTGCCATTGTCAGAAGAAAGACCAGTAGGTTTCAAGCAGGGAGGTGTTTCATTTTTTGCTAAAAGAATTCATGAAAAATTTCAAGTAAAATTTGAATCATCTTAGTCAGTGGTGGAAAAATGTTATAGCCTTAACCCTTTACTTGGCAATTATTGAAATCTACCACCAAAAATTATTTCCTTTCATTTCTAATCTAATTTGGGCCCATACATCGGGTTTATTTAATTTTTTTTCATTTTGACGGTAAAACCGGGGGGTTAAAATTTGTTGCCAAATGGCAACTTTGCCAAGTATTGGCACAGAAACATACAACAACAAATGCGAGCAAACGGAGCTATTATTGGTTTCTTAGGGCTTAATTGCATTTAAAATCATGAATTAGGTGACTACCATTGGAGTACATCGTTTTGGTACCACAAATTTTCGCGAATTTTGCGAATAATCGTTAAATCCGTGAATAGTGATATGTTCAAGGAGCCTGTGATTGATGAAAATACATATGATACGGTATCAAACCACACAATGCCGTTCTTGAATAAGTATTCAACCAAACATGAAGTTTCAAAACAATTTACCAGAGCAATTTTTGTTGAAAATAAGCTTCCTGTTGACATCATTTCCGCCCAATGATAAAATTTTGGGTAAAATCGTGTAAAAACAGAATGTGGCAGGGTATTCTTATCAACAACGAAGAGTTTAGACGATAAAAAACAGCTAAGTATGAGGATTTGCGAAAAATAACAAGAAAACAAGAGTAACAGGAAGTAACTTTTGATGCCATTACTTGGCAATGTTGCCATATGGCAACAAAAGATTTCTCTGAACTGCAGATCGAACAGTCAATTCTTTCCTTTCTTTTACCATAGTAGGTTGAAACAAATGCAGTATAAGGTAAACAAATAACCAAACCATCAATGATGAATAAATGTACATCTGCAAGGGGACAAGGAAACATTCTGAAAAAGTACTTTTTGTGATCAGAAAATGCTGAAGTTTGAAGGTTGTCTGGAAGAAGAGATCGGAAGCCAGGTTATAATGACTGATGGCAGGATTGTCAGACACATGTCAGCAAACAAGAAACATGGGCAATTTCCTGTTTTAAAGCGAGGCTAATTGAATATGGCGATGAATGTTATTTGCTGCCATATGGCTACCATGCCACGTAAAGGGTTAAAGAAAAGAATTCTTTACGAAGAGCTGGGGCAAGCAGAAATCTGTCATTCCTATGGTTTCGGAGTTAGAAATTTGATGTAGACACAGCTGGAATGGTGTGGTCGTGGGGCTTACAGGGCAGGAGCTCCTTACACGAATTCACTAAGCCCCCTTGGCACATGAATATTTAAAAATTCCTATGCACTGTCCACACTTCCGTAACTTGCTCGCTACGTATTTAGAGAGTGAAGTCGCATTTAAAGCCGATCTGAAAAGTGTGTTCCGTAAGAATCTTACTCCCTTCGCTCACTGTCAGCACTCGGACAGTTTTTGCCCCCACCCCCAGCATTTCTTCCCTGGCACCAACTCTGAAACACAGCTTAAATGTTGTAAACAAAGCAGAGGACGAACTAAACTAATAGAGAACAGTAGTAAGCAAGATACATTGGAAACAACAGTAATAAGCAAGGGTCATATCTTTAAAATGACTATGACAGAAATAGTGAACAGATCGTGGTGAACTGTCGAGCCATGAAAAGTGGAACGTATTCATGCTTTCTTCAGCTCTGCATTTTCCACGGCGGCAGTTTCAATTCACCAATTAGATAGATGCAAATCTTTCCGCCTCGACATTTGCCGTTACATGGAGATCAGGCTTAAAGGGAATCGACATAGTTAAAAGCTGGCCCGGGCCAGGTTAAGAATATTATCTATTGAATTTGATAACTTCGACACGTGCGGCTTCATTGTGGAGCCAAGGAAACAATGAATGCGTAGGCGTTTTCTATAGCCTATTTATAGCGACTAAGAGATATAGCTATGTTTATTCCCTTTAAGCAGAGCGAAGAGAAGAATCAACAAAGAAACAACAAAGGATCATTCTGGAATGGTTTTTTATTTTACATATACAACCGTTTATTGCATTACCAATGGGCCTACTAGCTCTTTCTACTGCCTTTGGTTGCATCATATCCGCAAGTGCGCACATATTGCGAGATGAGAATGTACGTTGAAATATCCGTGCTGTGCATTAAAAATGACCCATTTCCTTTTTCATACAATCTTGAAATAAAATCTTATAAAATTTTGATAAAGCTACCCTGCTTCTTCTCACTATTAAAGGTTTTGTAAACCTGCCGGCAACTGAGTGGCTGTGTGGGCCTAAAGTTATCCGAGATGAATTTGTTGCTCTCTCCAGATGCTTCGCCTTTCTTTGTTAGTTTGAGATTTCTGAACAACTGCATCTGAAATATGAAAAGATGGCTCGGTCAGACGTGAGCAAGATCTAGAGAAGGATCCTTAACATTCTCCTCCTTTGTTTTCATTTGTTTCCTGTATCATAAATTAATCGCAAACAATTTCCTACGTCCGAAAATCTTAATGTCCGAAATATTTGCGCACTGTGATTTCTAGTGTCCCAAATAATTTGCTGCTTGGAAAAGTTACAGCAAAATAAGTTTACTCTCTGAAAAAGAAATATCTTGCTCACCAAATGCTTTGAATTGATAAAGAATCAGGCACAGGTACCATATGGTTAAAAACATGATATTTTCGGAAAATAAATGCACCTTAGCAATTAACAGTTGTTCTCGTCATCTTCAATGATAATCACTAATGGAAGTTTCAGACCTGAAACCCTTCGAAATAAAGCACAGTTTATAGCTGTAAGACGCTTTTAGTATATGGCAAGCAAACTACATTGCAGCTATATCGCATTGAATTTCGTGCGAATTTCGCTGTCAAAATCTCTGAAATTCTTTGAAAAATATCCGTCCAAAGCTTTGGACCGAAAATGTCTTGTCTTAATTTTGCTCGTCCGAAACTTTTGGCGTTTGATTTACTTGAATAATCAGTAACAATACGATTTATTCTTTGTTATAATTGATATAAAGTTGACAGGGCTGATACCAGCCATGACTGCGTAGGGGGGGGGGGCGAAAAACCAAAATTTATGCATTATATGACCAATCTAACTCCTCAGTAACTAAAATTTGGCCACATTTCGTAATCCGACGTTGAAATCAACACGATTTGTGAATATAAATCAAATGTATGCCATAAATTCAATAATTCCTGTTGGAATTTATGTTTTAACACGAAAAAAATCATTGTTTATGCATTATTTCTCCTAAAAATCCTCCAAAACTAGTCAATCAAATCACAAAAATTCCGACAAGAGAGCAAAATTTTCCGACAAATGGTCTCGTGGGGGGGTCGTTCCGCTCCCCCAGCCCCCCATTAGCTTCGGCCCTGAGTTGATTTGAAAGCATAAAGAGCTGATTGAGGCAATATTGTAAGCTCATGGAAAATAATATCCCCACTGGAAAACCAGATCAAATGATAACTTTTGCAGTATTTGCTATTTGATAATCTATTCTATTGTTCATTAATTTTTTTATCTGGTAATTTCTTCTATTTTCAACAGAATCATTAAGGCAACTGTCGAGCATGCAGCGATATGGTTTGAAAATGCAAGCTGTATGTATGTATATCTCCAGCTTTGCTAGTTCAAATACAATGGAATGCAATAGACTATACTTAGGTTGCCCAGGCTTCTAACTTAAAGAACAAGTCCGGGGTTGTTTTAAATAACACTACAAAGCAAACTTACCAACTGCTGACATGAATTCTTACCATCGTTTCACATTTTCAGCTTCCCAATGGCTGTCACTTTCTTGAACATTTTGATAATTCAGGCCAAGTCTGGTCGCTGTGTCGCAATTTTCTTGCATGCGCACACGGTGAAGAGGCTAGGCTAGCAACGATTAATTTGCGAAAAGACACAGGAAAGCCTCGTTTTCGTTTGAGCGATATGACGTCACTTCACTCAAATCACTGATTTCAGTACGTAACTCAATAAAGAGAAGGTGAAAAATAGTGGAAAAAGCACAATATATCATTATTTTATTATCAATTGATGATTTTTTATTTCATCATCAACCATACAAACACTAACACCGGACTTGTCCTGCCTTATTAGGTTGCCTTATGTTTCGTCATATAAATTTTATCATTGTTATTTTACAAACCTGATTGCTAGAAATCGTGATGGGTTCTTTAAACACAACCCAACTGACTGCTTCATTGCATTCAGGTGTTGTTAATGACCCATTGTAATACCAGAAGTGATCGGTGTTGCTAGGTAACATCTTGAGAGGAGTCCACGGGTAAAATGCACGTGCTCTGGATTTGTCCTCTACAAAAAATTACACACAGGTATTGGTGGGATTTATTACGCAGCGGGTATATCAGAGTGTTTTATATCCCATTCACACATGCAAGCTAAACCAGCCATTAGGCCATAAATCTACTTCTATGATTCAATGGATTGGCACTAAAACCACCTTTATCTCCGCCACCTTGATGTAGCCTGTGTTCCAGATGGAACACAGGCTACCTTGATTAAGCAATAAAGATTTTGCGAAAAGGTTTCACAGTTTGTGTTGTATGATTTAATTTGAAACAGTGGTTAAATCATTCACCCAGCTGTTATTTTTCTAACATCTTGCATCAATAGCATACGTTAGATTGACTGACGCGTTAGACTACGCTTCACTAACGCGTACGCTGTTATTATTATTATTAGTCAAGCAGCAGAAGTAAAAAACTCTGCAAAAGTTGCCCCGAAATTTATGTGGGTCACTCGACTGTTTTGGATCTGAAAAGAGATATGTTAAGAGAAGACACGATGATCTGCCAAAAGAAGAAAACATACAGTTAAGCCAGAAATTATTCTTACTCATGCCAAATAAGGAGAATTTTTGAATCAATATATTTGCAGACCAATTTTACCGTGACTGCAGTTACATATAAAATGTGACAAAGGCAGAGAAAGCTCTGCGAGAGACATTTCAAGGACTACATTATCTGGGGGTAGCTGTTCCTCAAATTAAAAGATTCTGAATACTGCAAACTTAGCCTGGGTATGAATAAATTTTGGCTTAACTGTATATTGTTAGTCATAATAGAATCTCCAATTATATACTTAAGATACTTCGAAATTAGAGATTGAAATGGCCTGAATAGACCTTTAAAAGAACGTTATCTGTCTTATGCCTTGAAATGTCTGTGGGTAACTCGACCGTTTTGCACCCGAAAAGAGAAATTTTAAGACAAGACACAATGATCTGCCAAAAGAAGAAAACATATAATGTCAGTCACCATGGAATCTCAATTATATACTTTTAAGATGCTTCGAGTTTAGAGTTTGAAATTGCCTGAATGAGAGCCTTTCAAAGAGAGCTTTCAGTCTGATACCCCCGAAACGCCGGTAAGTAACTCGAATAGTTCGTGTGTAAAAAGAGGAGTGTTGATTAAGAGGCGACACGGTGATTTGCTGAAAACAGAAAGTTTGAAGCTTCTAACTTGGAATCTACTTTTTCATTCAAAAGCCGGAAAATTAATGTCTTAGATTACTTATATAGGCTTTTTCAACTATAGTTTTCAGTCTGATGCCCCGAAACGTCGGTGAGTAACTCAGCTACTTCGCGTGAAAAAAAAGAATGTTGATTAAGAGATCACACGGTAATTTGCCGAAAATAGAAAATCTTTAGCATCAAACTTGAAATCTAAATTTTCATCCAGAAGCTTGAAATATTATGTCTGAGATTGCCTGAATAGGCCTTTTCAAAATATGTTTAAGTCTGATGCCCCAAAACATATCAGGGTAATTCGACTGTTTTGCAAGCAAAAGAGAAATGTTAAGAGACGACACAATTATCTACTAGAAAAGCATGATTTAATGTTAGTGATGATGGAGTTCCAATCATCTACTTAAGTAGCTGGAAAATTTGTATCTAAAATTGACTGAATACTGAGCTGGCCTTTTAGAAATAGTTTTCAGTCCGATGCCCTGAAACGTCTTTTGGTAGCTTTTATCGAGGGAAACTTTAGTCGTCGTTTGCTTTAATTCCAGAAAGAACATTTTTGATATCATCATCATCATCATCATCATCATCATCATCATCATCATCATCATCATCATCATCACCATCATTCTCAGAGTGACAGCATTCTCGACCTAAATTCCCCTCGATTTATTCATTTGAAAGATTCAGGCAATGAAATTTTTGTTTATTTAATTTCAAAGTTTTGCAAGATTTGAGCCCTGTTAAGAAAGTTCGCTCAAAGACAAAAGAAATGAAGGAGTATTTGAAAATATTTTGCAGCTCAAGGAAGAATTATTTGAATTTCTATTCCTGGCAAATTTGTTTGGTAAAAATATGAAGTTTTTTGGTTGCACAGTGGCTTACCTTTGAATTCGATGTTCTTTAACTCCCTGATAACTCTTACAAGCTCTTTATTCCAGGTACCAATCTAAATGTGATGAATGCATATACTTAGTAAAGGCAGTTGGAAGCTAAAAATTTAGGAATCCTAAACTCTTCTAATCAACTTAACATACAGCCAAGAGGAAGGGGCTCTGACATAGTAAGGGTACCCGGGGATGTGCCGCCCACAAGGATATACTTTCTCGGACTTCTAGTCTGGCCAAGGGTGTACTTGTTGGCAATTTTAGTCTAGGCAGAAGTATGCTTTTTGGCAGTTTTGGTAAAAGAAACGAGAATTGTCGTAATGCCTGTATAGAAGCCCAAACGTTTGATGATTTTAGCTCAAAGAAAGCAAAAATTTGGCAATTTTTGTCCAGAATCGCCAACTTATGGCACTTTTGATGTAGAAATCAGCCTAGCCAAGGGTATCATTTGCAAAGAAATGTTCTAGCCAACGGTACCATTTTCAAAATATAGGCGGCACATCCCTACCCGAAATTCAGCCGAGAATCCCCCGTACCTAAAGCCTACTAATCAACATGTTTTTAGTCCTTTGTTGGCATCAAAGCATTCTTTATATCAATTCTATGTTAAATCCATGGTTATCAGTCTTGTTTCCATTAGCCAGCTCTCATATCCAATCCGTCAGCTCGCTAACAATCATCTGCAATCTACAATCTACAATGCTAATCTCCTAAGAGGCTAAGCCCATGACGGAGATACACGATACTCACACTACAACACACCTTCTTTACCTGACTACATATAACTACACACGATATTGGTTAACGGATTAGTAGTTTTGGCGCAAGGGCACTTGGTCAACATGTTTTACTTTGGCTGCATGGTAACGCATACTACAGTTTAGCCGTTACCATTTACCATAACGTTACCATCATGCTACCATCCGTTTAGCCGTTACCATAACGTTACCATCATGCTACAAATCGCCAGTGCTGCTAAGTGTAAATTGAAATGACAACCATTTGTCTTCACCATGAGCGACAGGACATACAAATTGGTTGATTGGGCCTAAGCTACTCTCGCAGTCCAGTGATTATGTCAATTCATTGCTTATCTTCTCCTTCTTCCTTGGGAGCCGATGCCTCTGCTATCCACAATTTGATATTTGATATGATTCTTTGGCCGCGTCGACCTGGGAACTAGTGCTCATGTCATAATTTTCAGAGCGTGGTGCCGCCAAAAATCTTAGACCTATATCAAATTGTGGAGAGCAAAGGCATCGGCTCCCAAGCAAAAAAGAGAAGAAGTCAAGCAATGTAACGAAGTACATGTATTCATCTAGGAACATTTAGACAAGGTATCTTGGACATGATCAACGCCCAGATCGTGTCCACAATACCCATTGATGAAGGTAGCCTATTAATGGCTTTGAAAATAAATGTCAAAATATTCCGGTATGAATGTCCTCACGCTTTAGAACTTTCGAAGACTTAAAGGTTATAAATGGTAGACTTATGTTACTCTCGATGTATGATAAAGGATTATACACACCTTTATAAAGGTTCCAAGTACAAGTAAGCCATTTCTGAATTTCACTGCCTTGGATAAATTGCCATATTTCTGGTTCATGAATACAAAATGCATCTGCAGAAGCAATTTACAGTGTTGAGTCATGTATTCTAAGTGGTCTTCTACTAGGATCGTTATTGTTGAAAGAAGACTGAATTCCGGCAAAGCAAAATAGCAGAGGTGGCTCTGCATTTATGCAAATTGGTCAAGAAGATGGCCTGGTGAAGTTTCAATTATATCACTGTGGAGCTTAAGACTTGATTCAGAAGTTTAAGACTATTTTGAGCTATCCAGAGTTACCGCAAAAGCACTATCTGGCCCCCTCTCTATTAAGCCCCCTCGCTAATAAGCTCCATCGCTCAGAGCCAAAGTTGTAAATAAGCCCCCTTCTATATTAAACCCCAACAACTATATAGAATTCCAGAGGCTACCAAAGATTTTCTATGTATTCAACAAAACAAGTCTGAATCTTACTGTTGATATAGTTGGGGGTAAAACTATCGTAGTTATGTGTTTGACTCATAAAATTGTATGCGTAATCAGCCAAATATGGGGTAATAGAGCTGATAAGCTATCATATATGGCCTTGTCACTCGATTTTGTGAATAAGTTCCCATCTCTGATAAATCTCCTCCCTTTTAAGCTCCCCTATAGAGTGTCCGAAATTGAATAAGCCTCCTGGGCTTAATAGAACTTTTACGGCAAAACACTAACACTTTCATGAGGTCACTTGTAACTCGAGAAAAATTGACGCATACCACATACCAATTAAATTTACAGCCTAAGATGACTTGTTATCCACAAAATGATGAGCAATTTCAAGGAATCTAATTAGTAGCTAGCAAACTATACGCTTGCAACTTTAAAGAGCATTCATTTTTTGTCAATTATCAGTAGAAAATACATTGTATAGGTGATGCTTTTTCAGGTTCATTATACAGTAAACATTAGTAGATAGCTGGTAATAATGTCATACCTCTGCGGAGAATTGCTTTCCATTTACTGTGTGCTCAGACCCTTTGCTATCATCACTGCCCCAGTGAAAATGAAATTGTAAGGGACCCCAATTTTGTCCTGCAGCAAGGAAATAATCACGAACATTGATTCATTGGTGAAACGAAGTTTTAAGTCAAATTTAGCATGGTCTAATTTTAAGAAGCCAAATCAGCTCGAATAAGTTTGAGTACGAAGTCTTGTAAAGTTAAACCCAGTCAAGTCAAGCTAAGTCTGGTAAATTTAAGTCAAAGTCAACTCTTGTCAAGTCAAGTAAAGTCAACTCAAGTCAGATGAACTAAAAGTCAAGTCTAGTCAAGTTTAGTCAAGTCTACTTACGTCTAGTCAAGTGAAGTCAAGTCTTATCTAGCAAAATTAATCCATGTGAGTCAAGTCTAGTGTATTGCAGACTAATCTAAACATTGCCAGGTAGAACCTGGCATGGCATAGCAAAGTATAGTAAAATATAGTATATCATGACATTGTATAGTATAATATAGTATAGTATAGTATAGTATGGTATGGTATAGTATTGTATAGTATGGTATAGTATAGTATAGCATAGCATAGCATTGCATTGTATTGTATAGTATATTATTTTATTATGTTTTACTCTCTTGTATTGGATAGTCTAGCCAAGTCAAGTCAAGTCAATCAAGTTAAAGTCTTAAATCACTAACGCGAGTTTCAGGTAGGCAGAATCTTGTCCATCTAGAGTTGTAAAATCAAGTGAAGTGAAGTGAAGTGAAGTGAAGTCAAGTCAAGTCATGTCACGTCAAGTCACATCATGTCATGTCATGTCATGTCATGTCATGTCATCTCATGTCATGTCATGTCATGTCATGTCATGTCATGTCATGTCATGTCATGTCATGTCATGTCATGTCATGTCATGTCATGTCATGTCATGTCATGTCATGTCATGTCAGATGATTGAGCAATCTAACGTGATGAAGCAGATTTAAAAAACATTGCTGTCAATAAAAGAGAATTACCAAAAGCCTCAATTTCCAAATTCGGCTTGATATCTTTTTCATACATTTTGTCGTAGGTAACAACAGCTGAATGTCCATTATTCTCAAGCTGGAATTCAACTTTTTGACGCTTGTTCCAGTCACTGCTAAATTTTATCTTTGTTTCAACGAAGGAAGCCTTTTCTTCTTCAATGTCGATTGGAGATTGTCTGCTGCCATTGCAAAGTGGATGATTCATGAACCAATGGCTAGGCCCTACAGAAACAAAAATTACTTTTATTTTCAGTCTCCCGGACTTGAATGCATTTCTACGAGAATAGTTTTCCCTTATTTAGCAGTTGTACGATTGGCAACTAATCTTTGAGTCATTAGCACAATGAATTTCCACACGTGCTTAACTTTTCTTCCAGGTATTCAAAAATAATGCAGTGTCGTTTCATTGCTTAAGCGTCCATAACCAATGAACCGTTTTTCAAAGCTTTATTTCATCCGATTTTGGACACCCGGTGGATGAAGATGAGATCAAGTGTCTCAAAATATTCCATTCTATGTATGACATTAACTGACAATCAAGACATGAATTTTCAAAACAGCTACTGCATAATGCAGGATTTTGTCTTTATGAATACACCACTTCAATTAAGAGCCTCGTTTTGGAAATTATTCAAAATTCTTTCATATCAATGTTTAGAGTTCAAATTCGATTTTAGAACCCAAACTTTAGTCTAACCATAAATTTTCATATTGCTATCGGTCGTAGTGTTAATTTCATGGCGATATAAAGTTTGAAAATCTGTAAGGAATTTGACTGTGAAAATGACTCAGGGTGTAAGGTTTCACCCCAAACAATTTTGCACTGTCAAATCTCTTATAAATCTTTGAACTTTACATTGTCATAAAATCAACATTACAAATGCCAGCAGTTTAAAAACATGGGGCTAGACTAAAGTTTGGGTGCTAAATCCGAATCTGGGTTCGAAATTTTCATAAGAACAATAGGAAGGAATTTTGACAAGTTTCGAAAACAAGGCTGCTTAAGTAAAGTGGCGTATTGAACATGATTTAAACGATATTGCCATCACTTTATGACATCTGCTCGACGAGAAAAAAAAACTAAAAAATAGAGTTGAGGTCACACTAAGATGAAGGATTTAAAAGATGATAAATTAGCTAAGTAGTTCTTGCAATATGATTTTCAAATAGTGGATAACGTTTGTGCACCATACGGTATTTGATCCAGGGAAGCAAGCTATGCAATTGGTAAAGTTAAAAGTATGAAATTATTTATTGTTAAGTTTCTAAAACTTGAATTCATACAGACAAATCCCATTGCTAGACATGAAAAATTTTTTCCCTAAAGTTGACTTTCGAATGACATGAGAGTCATTTCCACAAGCAAGCATACGAGCCGAGGGGGCTGATTGGCGGACAGTCCCTCCCCAGCGTTGGAAAATGTTCAATAAACCATCCCAATCAGGCAAAAATCTGCCCTTAATGGGGCAAAAATGTTGGCGGACAAAGGACTATTGTCCGGCAGTCACCCTAGATTTTTACTCCCGCACACCTTTGGTCATTTCCGGTCTACGTTCTGTGTTTTGTGCTCCTTATGGGCATCCAAAGGATCATGGTTAGCAATGCCTCTTTAACCGAACTTACCGTTTTCTCCGTGATAACCCCAACCTAAGAACGAACGAAAATGAATTAGCTCGCAAGCAAATTCAAAAGTAAAAGCAGATTTCCTGAAAATAGCACCTATTGCATGATTGACATGCTGTTACAAAACAGATGCTATTTCAACAATACGATTTCGATAGCTGCTAAGTTGAGCTGCAAATATAAGAAGGCAATGCAACATCAAGGCTAAACCTTATGTGGAGATGAGTCTGTTTTATATTCTTATGGAAGAAAAACATTGACAAACTGCAATACAATACTGCTATGCATGGCACTACATATCAAAATTTTTCTAGTACATATTAAGCCTACGGCCGTAAGGAGTGGTGCCTGAATAGTCTTGTCAACAAATGGCTCGAGATTTCTCGAAAAAATTGCCAACAATTCCCAGAAATTTACTCAAAAGCGTCTACTATGTCATAAGTTATCTCTTATGTCAAAAAGTTACCCAGAAGTTTTGAATTCACACAACAGCAATAGATAGTATATGTTTGATATCATTTAGAATGTTGTTATCTTAACGACAAATGACGTGACATGAAACTTGGTTTGATTGCACAAATTACATGTTTGATGGCACAAAGAATAGATGGTACATTTAAATGAATCAAAATTAGTGAAGTCTGCTGGATCACTGTCAGGAGATTTTTTTAAAATCTATCTTGTGCGAAGGCGCACTAAGACACAGAAATACAAGGGAGCTGTATTCGAACAACTTGAGAGCGGTTGGGCCTATGTAAGCTCAGTTGAAAACGAAACAAAACAGAAAACAAGACAACAAAACAAGACACAGGGATCAAAACAAGGTAAACAAACAACCAATCAAAACATCCGTGTCCTAACACCCTTGTAGAAATCTTCAGTTAATATTCTAAAGAATTTGCAAATTGATTTGGCGATATGGAAATGACAGAACACAGGGTTCGGTTAGTCAACGTGATTCTGAAGTCATACCAACCAAAACCGATGACTGCATTCTTCCCCTGCCGGTTATTAGATAGCCTGTGAACAGGCCTAGTCTAGGGCCCTTCAGTGACTGAAGATGTGAAATCTATTCTTGATGGTGTCAAATCGCTTTTGTATTGAATAGGACTATATCCTATATTTTATGAAATTTACCCTTGCTGGAAGTGTACTAAGTGCTCGGCGTGGCCAAACCATTCAATTCCCTCGGAATGAGTCGAGTGAAAGCCTGCGCACCAACATGTCATTTGAATCGCTGAGTTTTGGTTTGGCACGCTTCAGCACAGGAAAGAAACACTTAGAAAAATGAAGTGAAAATGAAATCAATTGGCCACCCATGCTCGACTGCACTCGATTTGCAATCAAAATGTCGAGAGAAGAATTGAGTCAAAAGTTGAATCATTTTGCCAAGGCTTAAACAGCATCTTCAGTAGGCGGAGAAACGTCGCGGAGGAAAATTTTCTGGCAGTTTAATTGGGCTGTTCAATAGTCACCACGAAATCCGCCTAATGGAGATCTGGCTTAGGGGGATGTTTTACCTCCACTGGCTGCCACCCGTTGTGTTATCAGGAGAAGTAAAAGTTGTACGAGCATCTCTTTCAAAGTGATAGTAAACTAAAAATTGAAATAAACCGTGATTAGATGGTATAACTTTCCAAGTGTAGGCTCATCACAGATTTACTGAAAAAATTTAACATCTACATTGGTTAGCTAGTTGTTTGGTTACATTATGATTCAAAAACGGATGACGTTTACTTTTGGAGTTAGAGCTGAAGAAACTTATGTAAAAAAAGCTTTTTTAACCAACCTTCTTAAAAGTTATTGTCTCGTCATTTGTATGGGAGATTCCACGTTTGATTTTGGTGCATGAGCTACGTCCAATTGAAGTATAAATTCAATAAAATTGTCTGTTTCTGAAATAGAATTTAAATGCCAATGACAAGTAATTCATGAAACAGAGTGGAACATGGAAGTCTTGTTCTCATGCAAACCTCTTCACGTAATTTTCACTTCGAGACTAAGTGAATGCTTCTGCCAAACAAACTCTTCACATCTGAGTCACCCGTTGACTGATAAAATAAATTCTAGGTTCAGATATCTGCCACGTATGATATATTCCACAGTCCGCCGATACAGAGAACTTTATTTGACTTACCCGATGCAGCAGTTTGAACTTTCCCTCTTGATGCTGTGCATGTTGAATTGACAGTTCACAATATACTGTCTTCTGCCTATAAATACTGTTCACTCTACCCTCAGCCTACACATATAAGCCCCCTGCAGATAATAAGAAAATCTTAGCACTTTACTGCCAAGAAATTACCTGTAGCTTTCAATTTTGTTGCCACAAGAAAATTATTCAAAATAGAAAGGAAATTTCTTGCTGCTTCTTCTCTCCATTTTTGGCTCCCTTTGCATCTTGAGAAATCTGACAAAAATCAGTAAAATATAAATTTGTTTGTCTTTAATTTGTTGATCTTCGACAAGCCAGCACTGGTTTCACATGTTTTGCTGCCCTTAACCGCAATCAACCTGGTGTGTGCTTGTTCTTGTTGGTGTGAAATCAAAAACACTACCAGTATATCAATAACTATCTTTTCACAGCTCAGAAGTAAATTTGCTTGAAACCTTCTTCAGTATGAAGCAACGTGCAGGTGCAGGTTTTATTGCAAAAGCCCCTCGTTTCCCTGTGTTTTAACCATTTGATTTTCTTCAGGTCCTCTCTCCGCGTCAAAGGAACTGATGTTTGCAATCACACCTTCTACGAGTTTCTCAAAGAGGTATGTTCAACTTACTGACCATTGTTCGACCTTTACTGACTAATCAAAAAATGACTTCAAACCAAAAGTGTGGAAAGCAACACTATTCCTTCTTTAAAAAATCGTGGAAATCGATAATTTTTTTTATTTTGAATTTCTTTGCGAGTGAGCCTGATCTCAGGCTAATAGATACCCTTCCTGATAAGCATGTTCCTATCACCCAAGACGCACAGCGTGCCCTTCCTCCCGGTTTTGAAGTAGGAAGCGAATTCAAGTTCTCAGAAACAATTTTCGAAATCCTCTGTCTAGGGCTTCGCAGACCGTAACCACAGATTCTATGGTAGTCAAAACCAACTCTACCATGACCTGGAACATGACTTGCTGTGAGTGACCTAAACCTTTCAATAATTGACGACTTGCGGTAAGTTATTAAACGGATCTGTTTGTTTGCAGATTTCATCCATGTCACCAGAGACTGCTTCAGTAACGATATACACTAAGAATTTAAGCATTGGCCCAACATTGGCCTCAGAAATTCTATCATCAGATCAAACATATCGTCATGGCTGAGATGACGAGCGCAATCAAGTTTGCATTTGGCATTGCCTGGAAGCTAGTTTCGTCCAAAGCTGCATCACGGCTCCATCAAGGTGACATTGCAGAAGAAAGACTGCGACAGCTAATCATGGACGAGTTTAGCAAACTCCATGAGCATCTAAATGCTCTGAGAAGGCAGGAACTTGTTGCAGCAATAGCCTTCTTGGAAACTGGATATAGTCTCATCGCCGAAGACCCACTAACAGCGAAAGGGGAATTCCAGAAAGCAAGAGATCGCGCTGTTACGGCATTTGGAGTTGTTGCAGATGTCGAGGATAAACTGTTGTCCATAAAGATCCTTATTCTTGCAACTGTTCATGACTTTGTGGATGAAAAACAAACAGCAAAGACACTTGTTTTGAAATACGTTGGATGGATGAATTCCATACCGGAAGTTGTCAAAATATGTAAAGTCACATTTGAAAAATCGCGCTGGATCAATCGCCTAACAGGAGATGACAAAAGACTTAAAGTTTTGAAGTCCCTCGCATGTATCAATCAAAGCTCATTTGAATTTATCAAAGGCCTAGATCCAGGTTTTGATGATCCTTGGCCACTTGTTGATTGGAGTGAATCGAAAATACACCCAGTGCATCATTTGAAAGGTTTGACAACTGATGATGTCAATCTTGATGACTTACAAGATATTGTCTCCCTTTTTCGTGGCGAAAGAGGCACTTCTTTTGTTTAACTGGGTTGGCTAAAATTTAGTCCTTTAGAAGCACTCCCACCTCAGTGCCCTCTAACCGCCTCTTACATCCTCTCAAACAAAATGGAAGCTCAATCTTACCTTCATAAAGGAGATCTTTGTTGAAAAACACAGTACTCGTGAGTTAAGAAGCTGCCATAACCTACTACTGCCAACCGAAAGTCACCAAAATCAGGTAAACCTGGTTGTCTCAGAAAAACTCAGAAAAACTCAGTTTTTTCTGAAAAACTCAGTTCATCTGGTGAGAAGCTCGGTTTTTCAAGAAAAATAAGTTTATCAAGTTGAAAAACGAAGTTTCTCAGAAAAACCAAGTTTTTCTGGTTTTTCTAAATCTGGTGACTTTCGTGTCAAAAACATCGGCTGCTCTAAGATACACTCAGTTCTTCCACTAAACGGGCAGGTTTCGATTCTCGGAGATATCGTAAGTCTATTCTCGGGGATGCTTCCCCGAGAATACAAATTTTTGTTGATATCGGTAAAGATGTAATCAAGTTAGTTTCTTTGAATAAAAACCTCATTGTTCTTTAGCGAGTCATTTTCTGCGATTTGTGACTTCTCGCGCAAAATTTAAAGACTGTAGAATGTTGAATCCGTTTAAAATGATCGTTATGGTGTTCTGCCGCAAGAGGTTTAGCAAGGAGAGTTGCAAGAGATTTATGCATAATATTGTTTCGTGCCGTAAGAGTTACTCTGACGATGCCACAATGGTGCAACAGAAACGAACCCCAAATAAACACTTCATGAATCAGTGACTAAATTGCTTGGTAACGTTGTTTACTTTTAACTTTGTTGTAGGCAACCCTCAAAGTTGCCATAGTGTGTGTGCTAATAAAAATGACCGTAATTATATTGCTCCTTCGCATCTGTGTAGTGAGTACTACTACGGTATATAATTTAATGCAGTTATTATTTATGGGACTTGTTTTTCGAGATGTGACGCTTGCAAAAGGTCATAGTAGTTTTTTTTGTTGTTGTTTTACGCGATCAAAATTCTGAGAAGAATATCTGGTGTTTATCTGACCTGGACCGCTCGCAGATTTGTAACAAGGTTATAAAGACATGGATTTGAACAGTCCAGCTTCGAATTCCAATGCCGAAAACAATAAACTGGGAATGAAATGATGAAATGTGCTCACCAACTGACTGTACAGACATAGGCCCCGTTCACACTACTCCATTTTTGTTTGTATCCGTTTTTGTTGCATCGAAGCTACCGTTCACAATGCTCCGTTTTCGTACAAAAGCGGAGAGAAAAACCTCCGTTTTTGTGCGTTCACACTGATCTGCCCGATAACAAAAACGCAGCGAAAAACGTACGTTTTTGTGCGTTCACATTACTCCGTTTTTGTGAAGCTCATTGTTGGATATTGGAGCGTTTTCAAAAACCTCCGTTTTTCGCGTTCACATTGATCAAATGCGTTTTCAAAAACCTCCGTTTTTGTGGATATCCACTTTTGACAGCGTTTTCGAAAACCTCCGTTTTTGTGGCGTTTTTTTACGGATCAGTGTGAACACTTTCACAAAAACGGAGGTTTTTCTCTCCGTTTTTTTACAACAACGGAGTAGAGTGAACGGGGCCATAGTTTACTGATAACGTGCTCATCGATCAACATGAAGTAACATAAAAAATTGAGAAAATATCCAATCATGAATTAGGCTTTCTGTTCTTGACGGCATTGTCAAATGACATGTTTTGCTGATTGAATGATTTATTGTAGCTCTTCAAAATGAGTGTCCTTTTGATCTACCAGGTCGTTGAGACAGTTTTTTGCCTACCTTTCTGCATTCAATCGACTCGTTCCTTGGCTGCCCCCTCCGATTTAGTTTCTTGGCTGCCGCCGTGCCCTAGCATGTGTGCAGACTCTACAGTAGTGCGGAGGAGCGAAAAGAAAAAGAAAACTTTCTTCACCTTTCTTCATGGGCCACTCCGTCAATTCAATTACTCCTTGCAATAGATGTTTTGGGGCACCTCACATTCTGGGATGAAATCTCACATCTTTAAAATCGATGTTTTATTTCACGACTTCTCAAACTATACAATAGATTATTTACGACATCTCCTTTGATGACCTCTTACACCTATTCAATCGAGGTTTTTCGATAAATGAGCTGTTCCAACAACTTAACTGTGCCTTGTAATAGATGTTTTGCGGATCCCAGACTCTGGGATGAATTCTCACATCTTTATAATCGATATTTTCTTGCATCCGAAAGTCTCTGTTAACTTTTCACGTCTATACAATAGATTTTTCTCAGCATGTGCATTTTTTGATGACATCCTACACCTATTCAATCGATGTTTCTTATCAATGGGCTTTCCCGTCAATTCAACTGTTCCTTGTAATAAATGTTTTTTGGCATCCCAGATTTGGGGATGAATTCTCACATCTTTAGAATCGATGCTTTCTTGCACAAATTCTCCTTTCTATACAATATATTTTGTGCAGCGTCTTCTGTTTTTGATGACATCCTACACCTATTCAATCGATGTTTTGCTATCAATTGGCTATTTCTGTCAATTCAACTGTCCCTTATAATAAATGTTTTTTGGCATCCCCGATTATGGGATGAATTCTCACATCTTTAGAATCTATGATGAGTCCATTAGGGCCTAAACTCCACAGAACGACTGACCTGTCAGACCTTCCATTTCAAGCAATCCAACCTGTTTTATTTGAAATAGTTTTTGCACCATCTAGACAGGGGCGGCGTCGGCGCCAGCCCAGAAGAAGTGGGGTGGAAAAGAGATAGAATTGATGGCCAGAAGGTATACCTAACGATTTTATGTCGTTTTTGCTTAGGAATGAATACCGGCCCAAGGAAAGTGGGATGGACACGTCCACCCCAGTCCACCCCGTGGCGCCGCCCTTGCATCTAGACTTACTTGCTGCTTTGTTGGGACCAGTCATTGATGATGAATTGGTTTTGAAACCTCTACCCTGCTGTCCATAGGTGAGATTTTGAGATGTTTCGATGAACATTTCGGCATAAAAAATTGAGATATGCCCTCCTACACGAAATTCCTCCTTTTTTACGACATAGTCTTCATTCCCTCATCTCGTAGACGTGGCAGAGTTTTGTGACTGAATATGCTACCCATCCCAGGGGGGGGGGGTACTTGACCAGATTTTGGACAGGGACGTGCCATCGAGGTTTCAAAAACATACCCGTTCCTTATACCAATTTTTCCTCAATATATACCCGACTTTATACCAATTTTTCAAAGATATATACCCGACTTTATATCAATTTTCGAAAATGCATGCCCGACACTATACCAATTGTGAAAACTGCGAAAATTGATACCGTTCCATATACCAAAATCGTGAAAATCGATACCGTTCCTTATACCAAAATCGTGAAAATCGATACCCTTCCCGATGGCACGTCCCCGTACCCAAAATATGCAGTACCCCCCCGGGCTACCCATGCAAAATTTTGACTATATTTTCTGCAAGACCCTAGCGAAAATCTAGCCCTCATTGGGGCTCATGGTTGTACTAAAAAGATGCAGCAGGGCTGCTTGTCTTTTTGGCGAATGAAATTTGTTTTGATGTTTGTTATGTTATGTTTTATGTGGAGGGTATGTGGATGACATTGGTAGACATGAAGGAGGAGACAGATGACTTTTAGACTGCGTTCAGGGGCAGTGCAAAATTTATATTATTACATGGCCGGTGGAGAAAAAAAATTGTTGCAGAAAAATCTGCTCGCCCCGTATGAAATCATTGCAAAAAAGCAACTGCCCAGTCACCTTTTTCCTTAAAAAATGCATCTGCCCTGTATTCATGAACAACAGATGCTGTATAGTACTATAGTATCACCTTTGAATTAGCCAAAGACCATATGAAAGGCAGTTCATCTCTATATGAGTTTTTGTTAATGACTGATGATGAAAATTTATACACATCTTTAAATGCTTTTCTCAACTTGCATGATTCACAATTTTGTCCTCAATGTGAACCTGTGAACCATTTTATAAAGTTCATCTTATCTTGATCTCATAAAATGTTACTGCCCCGTTCAAGCCCTTTCATATTTGCTTAATGAAAAGTGTTGACCCGGTTGTGTACAAGCTCAGAAAAGTAGTTGCCCTCTTACGTTTTGCACCGGCCATGTTATAAAATAAACTTTGCACTGTCCCTCACACGATACCAGCACATTTTGAATACGGTGAAAAAAGTGACGGCAGCAAAATTTGAGCTAGCGTTCACACGATACCGGCACAATTTGAAAACGGTAGAAAGTTTGACAGTAAAAACTCGTTGCAGGACTTTGTTGATGCTTAGGAAAAGTACCTACACCCTAAGAATCGACCAGTCTCGATCCAAAAGCGTCGAAAAATGTGCTATTTACATGATTGTCGAGTGTTCACACGATGCTGTTTCAAATCTATACCGGTTTGGGTTCCGTTTTCAAAATCTACCGTTTTCGAAATCTGCCGGCAAAAAATGTGCCGTTTTTGATTACAAAGTCCACTTTGTAATCTAAGAAGGGGCTTCGAGGTCAGTAAGTAAGAAAGTCCGTCACGCTCGTTAATGCAATTGATTACCGTTTTATCTCTGCTAATGAGCACTGAAATAAAGAAAGCGCACAGAAAGTGCATGCGATACAGAAGTTTCCCGCGATCCTATAGCAACATTTGACGTCGGCTTATTTCATGTTAGACAGATTTGACACCATAAGATGGATAAATTACTAGGATGTTTACCCTGGCACAGCAACAAATTCACCCAGAATTGGCACGTTCTTGACTTCATTAGCAGCTTAATTATGTCAAAACAATCGTTTTCTAGAACGAACGAATCATTAGCCACTTATTGATAGTACTCATTATGCAAATAACTCAACTTAATCAAATAACTCAACTGCACAGAGGCTAGCATTTGCAGCATAACCAAAGGTAGAAGGACCCCCCTCCTACACAGCAACGGATGCAATCATCGCAGGTGAAGTTGAGACGAAAGGTGCAGAATCCCAGCAAGCAATGGCGCCATGGACTGGGGGAAGGGACGTGATCACACTGAACCAAAACATCTTCATGCATATCATTCTGCACAGAGGAATCTTCGTGACTGCTTGTCTCAAATTAGATGCCCGCGAATAGCAACAGCTGAAACGTTCTGTAGGGTTCTGCATAAGTAATTTTGCGTTATCGTAAATCTCACATGACATCTCATTTGACACAGATGCACCAATAGTTTTGTGCACGAACTATAAGCAAACTAGGGGTAATGACTTTTGATTTTTGCGTATCATTCTCGTTTGACATAAAGACCAAAATATTGCCTTTGACCTTGAGGCGATTCTTGTCCTTATACTAGGCGCTCGATTTTCCATTGAAGGCGACTTTAGCAGCAACACTCATCTCTCTGACTGTAGCAAAAAACAGAATCAACGATCATTTGGGGTTATGAAGAAATTAATAATCAGATAATCTTATGCTTGTTTAGCTCAGGACGGACTTTGTAATCATCCAAAAGGATCTTATGTTCGTGTGAACGGGAGGCCTGTCCATCACATTTTTCACCGTTGTCAAAATGTGCCGGCGGCTCGGCGGCATCTGTGGGTGCCGTCTAGATGCAATACGTCTCGAGGCGGTATTTCAGACCCCTACGAGCCACTGCACAGCACACTTTGAAACAAAGGAAAGAAAGCTAGGAGGCAGGCATGCGCAGAGTAAGAAAGTTGGACTTGAAATTTTTGATGAAATTGCGAAGGCTGTCGTTTCCCCGTTGTTTCACCCGAATCATTGTAACATTTTTAAACCTCCAGATATTGTAGCTCTTTTATTTTGCAAATTCTACACATTCGTAAAAAAGTGATTTAAAGGATTTCAAACTAAAATGAGCAGAAATGGTTCATGTAAACGAGAATGGGAGAGACTTTACAACTTCCGAAAATTTCTCCCGCAGCAAGAGCTTTCTGTTGAGGCAACATTCACATCAATATTGTTTGTTCCACCTGTCTGAATTTGAACAATCAAAAACACTGCAATTGCTCAATATTTCAAAATGCTCCTTTACTTTCGTTTGTGATGCATACCAGAAAAGAGAAAACACTTTTGTTTGCATGAATGGTTTGCATGAACAGCAATCGTCTGAAGTGAATCTTGCCTGTTGTTTTCATTTCTATCGATTTCTATGGTGTCAAAAAGAAAGGCCTGAGAAAGTTAAGGAAAAATTTGTGAAGTCCAGCTTTGTGACTCTGCGCATGGCACACACACTATTGTTTGGAATTGTGCTGCTCAGTAGCCCGCAGCGGTCTGAAAAACCGCCTCGAGACGTATTGCATCTAGACGGCACCCATCTGTGTGAACGCAGTCTTAAGCGGAAACGAGGCAAAAGCAACAGGTCGGGCAATGTTGTTGATGTTGTCGTCGTTGTGGCAATAGCTTAGTTGAGTTCGGATATAATATAATGTCACCTGATATGGCACCAAATGTTTGAGAAGCTGTCGAGGAAGGAGAAGATCGATTGAGGTGAGAGACCGGCCGTAATTACTGAGAAATTGCTGCTTTGAAGACTTTCACGAAAAGGACAAAAGGTGTTGAAACATTCCCACGTCCAAGCAGTGTTTATTTGACAGAAGTCAAATAAACCACCAGAGAAAAGACCTGGTAGGCCTAGGCCTAGTAGGCTACGCCTACGCTGGAATAAAAAGAAATGTTAGAGAGAACATGAGCCGAGTTTAGCCATGCTCATTTGGTTTCGAAGATGACAATTGCATGCCAACAGTGAATAGTTGCCTGGCTTTTAACTCGCCCAAGTCTTCAGCTCTATCTACATACTATATCATCAAGCTTGGTTGGTGAAAAAGGCAAGACCACAAAAGAGGAGGAGAGGGGTAGGAGAGCAACTTCTTGATGTGAAGCAGACATGAGTTCAGTTGCTCAACAAACAAAGAACTTCCAACTTATCCTCTTGCTGGGATTCATATCATACTGCAATTGCAACTATGGAATGCATAGTGTGACAAAGATGATAAATGCCTCTCTTGGGCAGATGTATCACAGAACAGTTTCAAGGGGAATGGATGACATGTTTCATGTTAATTCAACTGAAGTGCATACTGCAGAACAAAGGGTATGTGCATTCAAGCCAGTCTGCAGAATGTAATAACTGCAAGCACCAATGGTTTTTTTCAAAAATGTTATGTGCAGCCAGTTTGAAGGAGATCTTTTGTTCACTACTTTGAAAAAGAAAAGAATCAAAGGCCTTGCCGGACTGCAGAGTATGGCAGTTTTCAACGAGATCTCTGGCGTGCAAGAGCAAAATATTGAGTGTGCAAGTGTGCAATTTGATCTAAGTGTGCACTTCAAGTGTGCACATAAAATTTTGAATTTGTATTTGTAAGAAATTCTAACAAAAAAGGTAATAATTGCTGCAAAAATTTACCAGTTCAAAGGCTTTTCTGTCCCGTATTCCGGCAGAAACAGTTTGGGCCTAAAATTTGATTGCACACGGAACGCAATGGGCATTCATAGACTTATTACAATGATTCCCAGATCTCAATTATCCAAACAAGACTGCTTACGGTGACAGATACAACAACTGTAGTAAGTCTACAAATTCATCAGAAATTCCAAACTTTCGGTCATTTCTTTTGAAGTTCTTCATTCAGTTGTCACTGTGGCAAAATAAAAGCTTCAAACTATAGAGCCACACCCAAATTCTATTGTGCCATGCCCTTTCTCGGGTGTGCAATGAAGTTTCAGGAAAAAATCTTGGGTGTGCACTTGCCATACTCTGCAGTCTGGAGGCCTTGCACGTTAGGATGCCATGCTTCATTGGTTAGCATATGTGAGATCTTGTCAAGAGCTGTCACTTTCTGAAGACTAATATACAGGGAGAGACCATGGGGGAGCACCAGAACTCATAAACATAGAACAAAGTTGGCAAAAATTTTGAATTTGAGAAGCGAAAAAGCCAAAATAATGCATTCATGATCCATCTATGTCCTGCCTACAGCAGAAGAAAACCATTCGTTAAAATGTAAATGACTTAACATAGCTATTCATTTGTTCCATTTTTCTTTATCGTTCTAGGCCATCAGGCTTTCAGTAAAAAGTACCACAGCCAATGCAGATTACCCTGTCTTGTTTGTTGTAAGAATGGTCAAAGGTGTTCGCTCTTGGACTGTTCCTTTCTCTTCCGCTGATGGGTATGTATACGATACCTCTGCACAGTGGCGTAGCCGACGGTGGTTACCTTTAGGGCGTACCACTAAAGTCCCCCACTGATTAGGGGCTCCGGAGGGGCCCCCAACCTTCAAATTACGTCATAGACCCCAGTCCCCCCGGGGAGGTACTATACATATTTTGGGTACGGGGACGTACCATCGGGAAGGGTATCGATTTTCACGATTTTGGTATAAGGAACGGTATCGATTTTCACGATTTTGGTAGAAGGAACGGTATCAATTTTCGCAATTTTCACAATTGGTATAGTGTCGGGTATGCATTTTTGGGAAATTGGTACAAAGTCGGGTATATATTTTTGAAAAATTGGTATAAAGTTGGGTTTACATTTGGGAAAAATTGGTATAAGGAGCGGGTATGTTTTTGAAACCTCGAAACGTCCCTGTCCAAAATCTGGTCAAGTACCCCCCCCGGGCCCAGTCCCTCTTCTTCACTAAGGGCCCCATGCACCTCCGTTACGCCACTGCCTCTGCAGAACATGATGTGGGTTCCAATCAGAAATCTTGTGGCTTTGGCTTTTAAAATGTAACTGCATTTGAAATTGAGATTTGGAGCTGAAAAATCAGCATGATTTTGCAAAATATGCATCAAAGTCTGATAGAGAAAGCACATCATGGTATGATAAAGTACCAGCAAAAGTTTTGGCCTTTATGAAACCGAGTAAGAGACTGTTTTATTCAAATTGGGGCTGTTTGAATTTGGACTATATAATTATAAAACAGGGCTAATTATAAAACTCTTTCTATTGTAATTAAAGTTTGATAATTCATAATCCCTTTGAAATCATATGAAGCTTGGTAAAAGTCTTGCCAGAATGGGAATTTTTTTTGTCAGAAAATTTTGAATAGTTTAGGAAAGTAGACACTTGATCAAAATGGGGTTCAGAAAAGTGGCATTCAATGAAGATAAAATGTTTGATTTCCTAATGAATAATTGCTTGTTTATACATCAAAGAGAAGTTGTATTCAGTAACTGATAATCCCTAATCTTTTTTCACTTTGATTTTCAGGACAACATTTCATCATGTAAGCAGATCTTTGTGTCCAAGCTTGAACACAAATGAAAATAAGACAATGCCATATTTTTATGTTGATGTTTCAACTGAGAGTTTATCACCTATCAATTATACTTTACTGGCTCATGTTGTTGACCACTTCACTTTGAGGTAAGTCTTTTGAATATGCCTTACCTTTAGATGACACTGAAAAGTTTGTACTGTAGGTTTTGCATTTAAGATCTTTTGTGCTAAATATTGGCAGGAAATAAAACCATTCTCTCTCAACATGCTTGATGATTTGATTCCTCATTTACAAGGCAAAGTGCATTAAATGAATAGCCTGCATGCAGACTCTACTTTTGCCCTGAAGAGGTTAAATCTCTCTGAAAAGAAGCCAATTAAGTGCTTTATCCTCAAAGTTTTATTCCAGTTTCTATTTGTTTATAAAAGATAATTAAATCTAAGATAAGCAGATTAAATTAAGATAATGAAAGATTATTAATATGTGTGGCTATGACTGATTTTAAAGCATTTTTCTATGTATCGGGTGTCCCCAAACAAGTTCCCCTATTTGAACAGTTGCAGAATAGCATTCATTGTCTTGCTGTGAAGGTTGTGACTGGAAATCCTTTGCATAAAGGCTAACTTGGATCCATGTATTTTTTCCGATTTTTTTGCTCATCAAAAGGTCTCCAAAGTATGAATTTTCCGAAAATTGTATGCCCAAGGATCGTTTGAAAAGGTGAAAAGTCTAGCGATGGAGATTTGCTCCATTTCTTCCACATATTACATCCTACGTTTGAAGGCATAACCACTCATGTCAGTTTCATAGATTGGTATTAAAATTTGGCAATACCTTAAAATCTACACCACAGGACTTTGTCTAATTATGTTTTTTTCTTTGTTTATTTGTTTTTTGTCACCTTTTTGATTTCACCGGGCACCCGATGGATGCATTCAGCTTGGTATCTCTAGCATTGAAGCTACAGCTTAGCCTTCACCTGTAACTGAAATCTTTTTGTCAGAGGGTTTCATTCATAAATGTTTACACTTTGCAGTAAGCCCCGTTTTCTCAAAGCATTAATGCAATTATGCATCACAATTTTCTAGGGCAGGCAAGGCCAATGCAGTCAAAGATGTCAGTGTCAACCCAGCTGAGCCAGTGGTATGTTTTAATGGTTTAAAGTAAATGCTACCTTACAATCAAAGCGGAAGATGCGTACCACCTTCGTTGTCAATATTCAAAATAGAATCATATCTTCACTGGACATTGTTTTCTCTGCATAAAGAAATCATTGAACATCTATATTCCTTATGGTTTCCAAAAGGAAGAAATCCTATTCTAATCCTTCACAGCCTCCGCCTAACGGAAGCAATATTCGAATAGAACGGAAGCAAATAACATTTACGGGGTGAGTGGCTGAGTGGCTTAAACAGTTTTCGTCAGGTAACTGAAGTTAAGCTTGTTCGAGTGAGGTCAAACTTCGGATGGGTAACCTCGGAGGCCTGACCTCACAACTCACCTCGCCGTCCTGCGGAAGGGACGTTAAACTAGGGATCCCATGCCTGGATGTGGCATACACAGTGGACCGAAATCATCTTTGAGTAGCTAGAGATCCTGACAAGCCCACTCAGAACAAATTGAAAAATAAAAACAAACAAAGCAATACCTGAATAGTTGTCCAATTATGGAAATTTATTTCAAGTAATCTTCGAACTTACATGGTACGCTCCCTCTATTGTGATTGTAGAGGAAAAAACTTTTTAGTCACAACTAAAAACAACTAACTACAACGGTACAACCACAGGGTGTTCCAAAAAATTGTTCGATATTCGATCAAATATATTATAGATTGTCCGATGTCATACATCCCGTTAATATCAGTGCCAACCAAACAGGACTTCGACTGAATGAATTTCAATTTCATAGCTCGACGAACTTCCTGAAATATGCATATTTGAGCTGTCCCCAGAAGCGTTTTCCACATTACAGAAAAACAGTTGCTGCATACGTGAATAACCATCTGTCTTTGGCTGACTCAAAAATCAAAGTTGAGATTTCACGTATACCATAATCTGAAGATAATCATTTTGAATTCAAGGCTCATTCGCACGAACTTCTCAAACGCTTATACTTTTTACTGAGACACCCGGTATCACTCTATTTTGATCACAGAAAAAGTTACATCGAATTCTTATCACTGGAAGCATTGCAGAAACGTCGTAGCTATCTGTCGATTCCTAATTTAATAGTCGAAGCACAAGATCAAAGACAATTTTTCCAAAATATGCAGAGAGAAGAAAATGACACATGTATATTCAACTAAGGCCCCACGTCCTCTCCCACTTTCATGATTCGGCCTTACCAAATTCTGCTTTATCTTAAAACTACAAAATCTGTCATGTATTTTTTGCGTTTTTCTGTGACTACTTCCGTGGAAAACATTGTGGAAATAAGGCCCCGACTCAAGCCTAATGCTATCCCTGCCACTTTAATTAGGAATGTTTTTAATTTACAGGGTGTCTCAAAAAAATTGTTCGACGTTTGATTAAATATTGAAAAATAATGACAACATGAACAGGCTCATGGAAAAATAACCCTGTTTTTGAGATTATGAAATAATTTTAGAGACTAAAATCGTGCAAATCGGTTGAAAATTCACTGAGTTACGAGCTCTCGAAGATCAAAAATATGCGATAGCTGAAACCAGAGACCCCCCAGATTACTTGTATTGCAAAAAGCTCGAAGACGGAGGTAAGAGAAGCTTATCCAATGTCATACTTCTTGTTGATATCAGAGCTAACCAAATACGACTTCTAAAGTAAATTATTTCTTGCGATCATTCTCAAAATTCCTTAACATTGCATAGGTCCAAAAACAGTGGTTCAAAACAAAATCGGCGAGAGACTGAATCTGTTTTCTCAAAGCGTCTATATGCTTGACAGTTAGATTATCGAATACCTGTTTGAATCCCACTTGGTTCGCCCTGAAACAATTGAGAAATAACAGAAACGACGGCCTATGAGACTTTTACCAAAAATGCCATTTTGAGGCCTCTGGTTTCAGCTTTCGCACAAACTTGAACTTCAAAAGCTTGTAACCCCATGAATTTTTATCAGATTTGCAAGATTCTTGTGTCAAAAATTAATTTAAAATCTCAGGACAAGGGTGACTTGACCAAAGGTCCATTCAGCGTATCGTTATTTTTTAGTATTTAATCAAACGTCGAACAATTTTTTTGAGACACCCTGTATATTTATTATAGTGTATATTTTTTCATTGTATTTTATTATATCTATTTCATTTCTTTTTTTGTAACTGTGGCGAACTGATACTTGCAAAAAAGAACAGATTTTCTAATACAATGACATTAGTTGCTTTAATTGACACCTCAGTATAAAGCGATTGATTACTGCAGACAAAGGAAATTCTCTCAGCCGGTAAATGCAGCCCGAAAGCTGCCCAGAGACCAGTAGGACAAACTCCTGCCTTGTGCAAGCGAAAGGTAGTTTTTAAGAGAAGTCATGTGCTTATAACGAAAGAAAGCAATCCGCGAGACAGAACTTTAGAGTTACCTTCCTCCTTTCGTTATATGCTCACAACTTCGGTTAAAAATCACCTTTCGCTTGCACAAGGCGAGAGTTTGCCCTACAGGTTTGGGGCAACGTTTGTAGTCGTGCTTGTTTTGATTTACCTATTGAGAGAATTTCCTTTGTCTGTAGCCACTAGCCGCTTTGAATTCAGGTGTCAATCAAAGCAACTGTTGCTACTATATTAGAAAATCTGTTTTTGTTATACATTGCATAGAAATAGCCGATAAAATTGATCTCCAGTTCTGAATCCTTTGAATGATGTGCAGCTTGAGTTAATTTCTCTTTCAATGCGTTTATTTCTTTTCTGCAGTACTTCAGATACAAATTTGAGCCAGGTATAAGCAGAGTGCTTGTTTCAGTTTCATCGAAATCCAAGTTATGTGGAATGGTTCTGGTTCAGAACTCACCGGTATGACTATTTCGACTTGTCCAAAGACTTTCAGTATTTGTTTGGTCCATACAGAGAGTTAGCATCGGTATGGATACTCCTACTCTTGAGTACCGTAAGAGCTCTGCTTAGCCCCCATCTAAAATTGACCCCTCACTGATAACCCTCTCTTGAAAGGGCAAGTCCGAGGTTGATAAATTATTGTTAAAAAGTGATGTTACCTACTGCTGAACACCAATCGTGAGTTCTTTCAAAGTTTTGATGCCTCCAACTTTCATAATCTTCGTAATGAATCTTCGTAAGTTAGGCCAGATATCGTCGCCATTTGGTATTTTGTACGAGTGTGCGAAGGTGCGATAAGGAGGCTAGCAATGTGTCTGGTGTAATATCAACACATTTAGCAGCCTCGTTCAGGTCAACATAAAGTGAAGTGATGTCATAGAAAATGGCGTCATTTCGCACTTCTTAGCAGATTTAAATTTGTAATTTCGCATGTTAAAAGAGAAAAGAATTGAAAAAAAGTACTGCACAATATTCACAACAGTGTAATCTCTTGAATAATCAACAATTATACCAAGCCTCTTTTTTGTAAAGAATAAAATTGGATAGCCCCCTCTATCAGCCCACCCACTTATAAAGTTGAAAGTAGGTTTCGCCGAAAATGCTATTTTAAGGAGCCATCAAATAGCTTTTGATATTAAATTAGAACTATTTATGCTCGACCTTTAGTGCCTCTTAGGCCCCGTTCACACGAGAACGGAACGGAACGGAACGATGTGGAACTGTTCCAGAAAACAAAGGAATTTTTGCAGGTGTTCACACGAGAACGACTAGAAACGTTCCGTTCCGTTCCGAAAAGTGGACGGCTCTGAAAAGTGAACCGTAAAATGGAACGGAACGGAACGAAACGATTTAGCCCTCGTGTGAACACTTTTTTGAAGCGTTCCGTTCCACTTTGCGGACTTTTTTCATGCAATTTATACATGAGGTAATTCTAAGACTCCAAACAATAGGATTGTTTACGCGTGAAAATGGAAAAACTTAATGGCGAGCTTAGAAAATTTATATCTCTAGGGAGGAAGATATTAACACTTCAAATCGATCCATTGCCGTGTGAACACCCCTTAAAAAGTTCCGTTCCGTTCCGTTCTGGTCCGTTCCGTTCCGTTCCGTTCTCGTGTGAACGGGGCCTTAGGGTCTGTTCACATGGAGAAAGTTTCCCCGGCATTTTCCCGTTTCACCGGAACAAATTGCTCTGCCAAGATCCCGCCTCATATAGCTTTACCACATAAGATGTCAAAAGAGTTCATGCAAGAAAACATTTTCCCGGCTATCCAAGGTCTCGCATGAAATCTACCATGACGGGAAATATTGTCCCACATGAAGGCATTTTCCTGGTTAGGCAGGAATATCTTTTCAGTTTATGGTTAATCCGTTGGCACCAGAGACAAAGTGCTATTGTGTTAAAAGTCAAGGAACATTACCTCGGCTGAGCGATTTTTCCTGTGAAACTGGAAAATGCCGAGGAATCATTCTCCGTATGAACAGGCCCTTAACAAAATATTCGTATTTTGGTAAAACGAATAGATTCCAATCAAAGGCAACCTTGTAGCCATGTCCATGAGTCAAATATTGTCTTGCCAAGTTACAAAAGTTTGTATCTGTCTTTACTGGTGAAACAGTGCTCATTGTTATATTGCTTGCCAAGTTATATTGCTTAGAATAGTAGGTTATGACAAAGAAAACTTCACGAGCTAAACCACACATTACTTCGGGAAGAAACACCATGAACACAAAAATGCTATCAGCTTTCAGCGAGTTAGTTATGATCTATCTCATGAGGTTTATTTTTTGTCAACCAATATTTTCTGTCTTGGCAGTGTCCTGAATTTGGAGATGGATCAAATGATTTCACTGGTCTTTATGCAACACTTACAACTCAAGCGGCAGTTACCGTTTCAGTATGTACTGTATTCTCTATTTGCTATTGGTTACTTCAAAGGTACTTCAAAGGGTATTTCACTCATCAGAATCTATGTGTTAGTTCCCCTTTTTTGTATCTACCGTTCGAGCCAGACAAAAAGTCATAGTGTTTAAGACGCCACTTATGCAGGATCGCATCCGTAACGGCTTGGGGCTTGTCTAACTTTGCGTTTACACGGGACCTCCACGGATCTGATCCCATTCGATTATAAAGGCCAGTTTACACGATTATATTCACGTGAAATTTGCTTCACAATTTTTATGTGATCATAGAATGTGACCTTGTAAACGGGTTTCACAAGTTGATTGAAGTTATATGAAGCTTAAATGGTTGCAAAGGTTCATGTCGTTATTTCGATCTAGAAGCAGATTATGTCAGCCCTTAAAGATCGTTTTCCTTTTCTCGATCGCACTTCTCAAATGCAAGATATGGAGAAAACATTTGGACCGATTTCAGTTTTAATACCCTACTATTTTTATTCTTCGTTGTTGGCGAACAAAGGTTGCAAATTTTCGTTATTGTCCGCCGGTTCGTCGTCGGCGAGTATTTATGGGTTTGTTTCGTGTCGCTGTTAGAATTGAATTTGAAAGCAACATATTTTCATTGCTATGGGACAACAAAGGCCTATTCTTGTCAAGGTGAGCCAGCCTGCTTTCCGAGCTGGAGCTCTTTGCCGAGATCTCACCTCATCCCTAATTATAATACAAAATTTGATTTCTCTTCACATCAGCAAACGGGCTGGACTGCTTAGCGAGAACTCACTAGTGTAATGGTGAGATCTCGGTAAGTAGGATGAAAATTTTCCCATATGAGCACTCCATCCCGGCTAATGAGACGAAAATGTCCCTATTGCTCGTACGCTACTTATATATAAAATTGACAAATGTCTCATTTTTGACACGTGCCCAATTACTGTCTCGGCAAGCATGCTGGAATTTTTTCAAGTAAATGCAAGATGAAATATGTCGCGCCCACCAGGCCAGCCCGGTAAGTGGGCTGGCTGGCCTCCATATGAACGGGCCAAAAGAGATGGGGGCACACAATGGCATTGTTTCAAAGAAAAAACGGTGAATCAGGCGTCATTACGCAGACTTTACCTATCTCTGTATCTGTAAATCTGCACGCAGGGTACTTTGCCTGAGAAAATACTTTTGTCTTTGATCTATTTCGAGATTGGCCATTCAGTTGATTTTTTGTGACTCTTTAGACAGGAGTACTGTTTTGGGGTACGTATGACTTGGGTTTATTTTCATACTTTTCAGAAAGACTTGCTGCACACTGATAGCTTCTATGTTGTTTTACTGGTGAAAGATAAAGACAGAGACTGTTTGGTTCATAAAGGGGATATAAACCCGTTCAAAAGAGATGAATCGATCCAGATTCATCATAATAATGTCAAGTCAACCTTACACAAAGGATTCCAAGAATCACGTGGGTATTATTTTTGTATGAATTTAAATGAATGTTTCCTTGAGTTGGTTCTCTGCCCTTACTCACTGCAACAAATAGATAGTTTATTTGGCTTGCACAAAGACAAAAATGTCGAGAAATGAGAATAACGTCATTTCGAGGGACAACAGTTCTTATTATTCTGTTGGGAACACCCCAAGTAAACTTTTCAGTTCTTAAGGACCAATTTTCAGTAAGGAATTCATCGTACTTTGCCTGAAAGTTAATGACCCAATTTAGGACAAATTAGAGCGCCACACCCTGGATTATCAGATACAATGGGCTATTTTAAGACGTATCTTTAGCCCAGAGGGCACTCAGTACATACGCATATGGGGGAAGGGGTCAATATCAGTTCAGCTTCACTGCAATTTTCTATACTTCCGTCCAGGATTGCCTCTAAAGAACCCAGAAATATCAGTTTGACCATGTTTTATGCCCAAGAAATACCATGACCATAATTTCAGTCAGCTTGGACCCAAAAATATCACTTTTGCAGTCTTCAGACCACGAAATATCGGAATTACCTTACCTCCCCTTCAGCAAATAGCCTGAGGTGAAGATCAGATCGCATTCGCTTTCAAAGGGCTTATAGTATTCGAAAAGTCTAACGCATGGCGAAAGAAGCGAAGCCAAAGAACATAGTGTTGTGTTTAAGTTTTCTTTCTGATACACTCACAGAAATAAGATGGTTTCTGAAGTACCTTTTAGGGTACTTCAGCTTGGTACAAATATGTTACCCCTAAGGATACTTTGAAGTATCCCAACAGGTCAGTGCACGTCATACGTTTTGGCCGTCATCTTGCATTGATTTTGAACAATTCATACCGAGGCATAGAGTCACTCAATACAAGATGGAGACAACAACGCATGGGGTGAAACTTGCCACAAAGACAACAAACATGGAGAAAGGGAAATACACAATATTGTAAGTGTTGAGTGAATATATGGAAGTTGTTCTTTATGGTATCTTGATGGAGGCCAACACAGCAGTCTCCTACCGCCCATGGTCTGTCACTCCGTTCTGTTGGAAGTATATTTGTCCGACATTTTTTGCTTTTAATGTACTTGGATATCTTTAATCAAGATGGGTTCTTTAATTTAATACTTCCTTTTCAGTCGTCCCTGCTGCAAGAATAACGAGAATGAAGAAATTTACCATTACCATTGAACCACTCCCCTCAGGTGAAAAGTTTGCTACAGACTTATAGTCTTGTAGATGTACATGGAGAGCCTCGTTGATGATAAGTCACTTTTTGTTAACCCTGTTATTAAGGCCTGATTTCCATTAGGCGGAATATTCCGCTCGCAACGACCTTTTCCAGCCATCTGATTTGCTTGCGGAAAAGCCGCGTCGCTGGAAAGTAGAAACCCATTCAACTTTGGAGCGGAATCGTGCTTGCAAACAAAGGAAGATTTTTGCGAGAGGAATTTTCCGTCTAGTGGAAAGTAGGCTTAAGTGACTGATATTCTTGTGGCAGTTAACTGAAGGCCTGTTTGCACGAGCCCGGGTTGGCTCCAACCCACCACAGAGGACCAGCCCTTCTTCAGCTAAAGCTCTTCAAGCGTTTACACGATCCCAGTAGCAAGCCCAGGTCAACCCGCCTAGGCGGGTAACTCTTCTCGTGGGTAGGGTTGACCCGTTGAGGCTGGTTGGCTTTTTGTATAGCTTCTCCATGTGAAGCCGGGCCAGGTCGACCTGGGGTCATTTGAACAAAACGTATTATCATGAAAACAAAAGGCAAACAAAAAACCAACCCGCCACGTGTCAACTCACAGAGTTGCCACGGGCTGGCAGTTTACCACGCCACGTAGCTGCCACGGACTCGTGTAAACAGAAGTTTTTTGATGAGCTAGTTTGAGCTGACTCAGGGTGAATACTACCTCGGGTTCGTGTAAACGGGACCTTTGATTTGAAAATAATTTGACAAAAATTGGTCATACTGTTCTGGATCTATTGGCAATTTAACTTGGAAGCTGTTCATAGAGAATGGACCTGAAATTGATTGACTGATTAACTGATTGATTGATTGATTGATTGATTGATTGACTGATTGATTGATTGATTGATTGACTGATTGATTGATTGATTGCCATTTATATTACGGCTTTGTTGTTTTACAGATCACGAATATATACCAGCAATAATTGCCCCTGTTTTGGTTTATGGTGGACTTTATTTCGTTTCATTGATGGTTATAGTCATCTCATGGTGCAGGTAAAGCAGCTTTTCATACTTAAGGATGTGCCAAGATTACCTCCCAAGTCAGGTTAGGCTTATTACCTGAGTTCTTTGTCGCTCCCCTGTGCTTTTGACTTGAATGATGTTGCAGTCAACAGGGATTCAATCGTTTACTGTTAAAAAGCTTGATCCTGTTGAGGCCTTCACATAGAATTATTACGTCATAGATTGCTCCTTTGAACTGACATACCGCTGTAACTAAACTGTTGCCGATTGACATTTTTGTCTGGTTTAAAGTGACAAAAATAACGCCAATTTGATTCAATGAGATGAGCGCAAGTTGAGAGTACTTTTTAGACTTCTGACGACGAGTCCCTTGTATCCCTGCGGCAAACCTTGCTCAAGAGGGAATCATAATGAAACGTGAAATACTTGGCCCTAGTTTGTTCAATCATCAATGGAATTATGTTAGAATCAGGTCTTCGAATCTCAATCCCGTGGGAGTGTTTTCAATTCCTCAACCGAATCGAAAATTCTATCACATTTACACTGTAACAATAGTAATTCATAAATTTCGCAATCTGATTGGTACTGTATGAATCGCGAAGTTTGAGCCTAAATAGGGCAAGATTTTTAGAGTAATATTATGAATCTCTGTTGACTGAAGCGCCATCATCAAGTCAAAGAGCACAGGGAAATAAGAGACTCATCGTCATAAGTTTAGGTACTTTTGCAGTGAGGCTAACCTTCACACACAAGAACGTGTTGTGACAAGTGGCTCTCAAAATTTTAACAAATTTCATTTGACAGTGTGAATGTTATTCTACTTGCTCTGCTGCTAAATGATAAATACAGGAATAGGGCTGCGCAGTGTGATCTTGTTCACTGTATCATTATGCGCCCCAGTTGAGCAAGATTTAACGCAGGGATACAGGGGATCAGGCAATCAGGCAATCACGCAATGTAATTACTGCCTCGAACGAAGCGAACTGCTTTTATTTTCTCGCCCTGTAGACTTCAATCTAATTGCCGGTTGTCAGAGGCCCCTCCTAGCATTGCATCATCGTTATGCCCAACATTACATGTGATCTAAAATTGCTTGTAGGGCTGAAGACGGTGGAAGATCCTTCTTTGCTTACCTGATGCCATCAAAAGTTAAAGGTGAATTTACTTTGATTGCCCTTTTTCTATTTGGTAGATGATGCGGTTGTCTAGGTTTTCCATTATCACCTACAAATCTGGCGTTGAAATGTTTGATGTCTTAATTAGTTTCAAATGGTGGCATTTGTTATGTTTGAAGATGTGACGTCATCAAATTTCGAAGCCAGAAATCAGAGAAGTGATAGATTTCTGCTTGCCACCATATTGTACACCTTCATTAACTATGGCTTCCGTGAAGACTAGGCATTTTTCCTCAAACCGTGTAGGATTTATGATTATTCTACATTTTCAAGATTTTCCATCAATTTTTTCAAAAAATTAAATGCCACCATTTTAAAGATAATTCAGGTCTAATAACAATTCCAGGGCAGATTTGCAGCAAAGTACTTTGAGTTATACCGTATTCACACTGACACAGTTAAACCAGCTTTACTTAAACTTGGTTAGATTCCAACAAATGAAATGCATGGGATTCGTTGGATTGCCCAATAAGAAGGCTCCATTCGATGACCTGGTTTAGTTTAAACTGTCTTCATAGCAGGCTTGCATTTGAAGAATGAGGTCGAATAAACCAGAACAACGCAGGTTAAATATCCTAAGTGCTTTTTGTGACGCATGCTAGTTGCCCAACCAAGGATGAAACCAGGGAGCGCCGAAGGCGCTCCCTGGATGAAACATCCCGACAAGACGCTACGGGCGGTCCGACGAGCTGCCTGATTATTAATGTGCTGTCTTTTGTTTGATATAGACAATCCATATTATACCTGACAAATTAGCTGGACGCTAGCCAAATTCATTTACCGTTCCACATTTTAGACCAAGCTCGGACCTGGGAATAATGAGCTAGACTTCTGGTCCAAGACGAAACAGTAGAAAAAACCTCCTGAGCCGTATTAACTAGGCTTAAATTCCATTTAACCCCCATTTAACTTGCAGTGTGAATAGGGTATTAGGTTCCGGCAATTTAATTCAAAGAAAAACGTAACTGAATTCTACACCCACCTTTTAACGGATCTGAAGAGATTTGAATCATTTGAGCCATATACATACGCAAATATATAGAAGACTTGAAATATTTTGTGGTCTAGTAGAAGTCTTTATTTTGTAATTTTCATTATAATCAATAATGATCTTATTTTGATTTCAAGTTGTTGAAGATGTGCAAGATGGGGGAGAAACCCGACCATTACGAACACCTACTGATGACATGCAAACTTATGGAGTTGTTGAAAATGGTAATGATCAGGAGAATTATTCAAACTATTACCATGTGAGCCTTATGAGGAGTTAGAAAGCCGTAAATTTGCTTTTTAGTAATGACAAGGGTATGTGATGTTATTATGGGAGAATTTAACGAAATGCGCATTGTTTTAGTGGAACTCAGTAGCCACCGATTGTTTTGTCTCTAATTTATGTCAGAGCAAACCAGAGCGGAAAGGAATTTCGAAAGGAATTTCGATAACTTAACTTTCTCCAACAACAAGTCAAGCTGATATATGCTGCAAGGAATTCTGTGAGCAAACTTTTAAATGACAGTTTTTTCATCGATCAGTTTTCCTTTAAATGTTTCATGGATGCTTGCATTCTAAATAATTTGACAATTGCTACATGGATTTAGGGATCTTTCGACGTCATATTTGGGTCACTGTGATATTAACACATCAGAATTAGAATTCATATAGAATGTCACTATCAACATGGAATATGACATTCTATAGCCTTCTGTGACCTCAATTTCCGGAAGCTTTTTGCAATAAAGTAATTTTAGGGTCTCTGGTTACAGCTTTTACGCAAATCTGGCCCTCAAAAGCCTATAACTCGGTGGATTTTCTGCGAACTGGCAAGAATCTGGTACCTGAAATTGATTTAAGATCTTAGGGAAAGGCAAGCAAGGCCAAAGTACGCGAGCGTGTGAGCACCACTCTCCGGCACGTTTCTAAATCCAGCGAATGTCTGTAGGCACATTCAAAAAGATGTTTTCTGAAGTTTTAAACCATTCCTTGGTAGGAATCGGGAAGCAGCTATCATGATGTTAGTTTTATCAAATGTGATTTGGTTATTGCAATAAAACGATTTGAAAGGTCAAGAATAATGAAAGAAGACTTTGTTAGTTTGTTTTTGTTTTTCAATTTTTTTTCGGTGGGCTTGTCAGGATTTCTAGCTACTGAAAGCTAATTTAGGCCCACTGTGCATGCCGCATCCAGGCATGGGACCCCCCTAGTGTAACGTCTCTTCTGAAGGACGACGAGGTGAGTTGTGAGGTCAGGGCTCCGAGGTCACCCATCCGGAGTTTGACCTCACTCGACCGAGTTTAACTCCTGTTACCTGACGAAAACTGTTTAAGCCACTCGGCCACTCACTCACTCCTGACGACGTAATTCCTGTTTCATGTATTCGTTGATTTTTTCAAAGAGCGATGCCAAGACTTTGAGTATATAATGAAAGCATAAGAGATTTGGACGTCAATCCAATCTTTCAACATCTCACATGGAGAACAGTTTTCCTGACATCGCAGCTCTTGAAGAGCATTTATTCATTGAAAATTTTAAAAGATTGCGTTGAGGTTGAACATAGTGAATGTACCAGACAATAAACTGTGTTTACAATTCTAACCGTTTTTGAGACGTCTCGAAGTGTTTATTGCATATGGCACTATCTAACTTTTAAGATCAAAACGTTCCCCACTTTATCAAAGTGTGTTTCATGTGATAAACAGAGAGAATTTAAATTCTAGATGATATACATTGAAGAAATTTGCAGGCACATTTTTGTGAAAATTTTGCGCTCGTAGGTGCAAAAACTTTTTGGTGAGATCTGGGGACAGGGTCATCGTACCATTGAGCTTATTGTGTCATGATTGTTTGATATTTAATCAAATGTTGAACAATTTTTTTGAACACCCGATCTTTGATGACCTTGACTAGACTTATGCCTTTTCGTCCCTTGTTTCCCTGCGTTCTTTGATTTCCTGATATCACTCGGTCAATAGGGACTCATAATATTACGCTTGTATAATGGGCCCACTTTTCCAAAATGGCCTAAGAGGTGGGAGTTCTCTTACACTCAACAAAATCGCTTCAAAATCTGGTTTAAAGAGCTCGAACATTGAAAAGCGAGGTTTTAGTACAAAGAATGATGTTGTGTCTACCTACAACGCGCAAAATGCATACCTTTCAGGCAGTAATCTTCCTCTGTAGAAGCAAAATAGATCCATCCAAGCTGCGAGAACTCCAGGCTGCTTCAACCGTTATTTAAGAGCAACAACAACAACATTCTGAATAGCGGCCCCTGATTGGTTAAAAACTGAATTCTGCGATTTGATTGGTGAATACGGAACCACCCTACGCGGGCTTAAAGTGGGCCCACTATTTCAGAGTAATGTTATTAGTCCCTCTTGACCAAGGAACGCAGGGAAACAAGGGACGAAAAGGCATCAGTCTAGACCATGACTGGTCAACAAAATTTTTCCTAAGTATATTACCGAACAACTGCGAAGAAGCACTCTCTGAGACGAACAGGATTTTTTGCTCAACTAATCCAATATGTCAACGTTTCTTGTAGGATCATCGAGCAATTCCAGAAATGAAGAACTAAGGAGGGTTAGTCAAGTTGATGGTGCAGTTGAAAGTAGGCCACAGAGAGTTCCTTCAGATCTGGATCATGACTATGACCTTCTTCATGATATTGATAAACACAAAGATATATACAGACTCAAGGTAATATATTCATATTTCATATTTTCATATTTTAAACATATTTATACACGGTACAAAATTCAATACAAATTGTTAACAATTTCGCCCTGTTCCTAACGATGTACAAATTTGAATGAATTTGACCAAAATATGGCTGGATACAAAAACATATCAGTGCAATGTTATATTTTTATAATAATTTTATGATTTTTGACGAATGGAGGAAATGGATAAGTTGAAAACTGAGGTGAGACAGAGATTTGAACTCGGAAACTTCTGCTGTCATGTCAGACGTTCTACCAGTTTATATCTCTTACTATGCTAATACTTGTGAGCACGGGTCATAGATGTCCATACTGGTGTAGTGACATAATCTCTTTAGTGTCTGGTCTGCCTGACTAAATGATTCAAACAGCAGGTTGAATGAACATAGTTTTATATTCATGTGATCACTTTGAATATCAACCAATCATTTGCCGATGATTTGATGAATGTTGACAGGTTGGGTATACGCTTTTCTTAAATATGGATGCATTACCTTGAAAGTTGTTCCGTCTCAAAGCTTTTGTTGAAACTGTGATTTTGTACCGGGTGAGCCAGAAAAAAGTTCCCACTTTTGAAAATTCATAACACCAAGGCTACTACACGGATTTGAATCATTCAAATTCTAGTTAAAAGCCGAAAGATCAAAGTATTTTTGTGATTTTTCTCGCTGTCAAACCAGCACTAGAAATATTGGCAAATTCAGCTTTATAGAAATATCATGGTTGCAAAATCACGGAAAAAGAGCCTAAAACATTGATCAAATCGTAAAGATTCTATTCAAATCGAACAATAGGCCATGATCGTTTCACCTCCCTCAAGAGTTATAAGACATCGATTTTCAAACACATACGAAAGATTTTCAGTGCAAAGTAAATTAATGCCTAGAGGATATCTCTCACCCATGAGAAGTTACATTTCCTTCATTATTCTGTGCGCGAGGTCATTTATGCATTGATCGATGTTTTGGGCCATTTTTCAGTAATCAATGAACCATGAAATTTTTGTAAAGTAGAATTTACCTATATTTGTAGTGCTGACAGGACAGCAAGGAAAATGACAAAAATACTTTGATCTTTCGGCTTTTAACTAGAATTTGAATGATTCAAATCCGTGAAGTAGCCTTGGTGTTATGAATTTTCAAAAGTGGGAACTTTTTTCTGGCTCACCCGGTAGGTTTTGAAAGCCAATATCACACTGAGTTTTAATCTCTTTCCAAAATGAGAATTTTGTTTTGGAGATTAATCTTTCTCCTTCGCAGTAAAACAAATCAGACACCCATATCTTTACGATCGCTCAGATAAAAGTCTATCAATACAGAAATTTATGTTTATATGGCGAGACTATTGCCACACTTCACTTTCAAAGATTGTGCTGAAATTCTTACAGATATGTTTACAATTTGGTGATGGAGTCCATTTGATTAAAAATTCAGAAAAAGGTTCTTCGGCCCATCTCTAAGGAGGAAATGAATTTATGTCTAGAAATAGGATGTTCTTCCCTTCTTTTGAACAAGTCATTTGCAACAAAAAGCTCTCTTTTTTATGCTCGAATACAGTTCTCAACGATATTTAACTAAATATCTCCAAACTACATTAATTTCTCTTTTGATTTCAGAGAAATCTTTACTTAACTGATGTTACAAAGAAATCATACAAGAAACTACGAAAGAAATTTAATGTCTATTACTGGTAAGAAACACAATTACTTTGTTTTGTTTACATAAAACATAAAACACATCTTTTACATAAAACAAAAATCAGGCCATATTTGGGCATGATTTGAATCGAACTGAGACTGCAAGAAAGAAAGGCAGACAGAAATAACGGTAAAGACAAAGGTATGATTTGTTTACACATTTTATCAAAGAATAAACATCTTGTTTCCTCTCACCCATGATTTGTCCACCAGCATCAACACGAGTATGAAATGTAAACAATTACTTTTTGAAAACTAATTTGAAGACAGGAATCAGAGCGAAGGCGAGAAAGGAAGAAGTGAGTGTTTCCGCACTCTCCCCTTTGCAGGAGCTTGAACAACACAGCAACGTATTTCGATATGGCTCTCCGCAAATGCAGTTGATTTGGGAAGGTACCCTTCTCAACATCCAAAATCAGAACGGCAGAAGGTATTATCGATACAAATATGATGCACCGTAGAGCCACTAAACCGTCACTTAACCACCAAGTCCATTTTCGTAAAGTCTCTTGTCGCAGAGTCTTGTCCCGTCTTTTCTTTTGTGCGCCTGCTTCACATTTGATGTTAGGCTTACGTTATGTAAACGATTATCCATCCTGATTACACATACATTTGCAAAATTATGGGAAAAATCAACGTCAAAAAATTTTGTACTATCATCAATATCATCACCTATGTTGGCCTGACATCCAGTGTGAAACCGGCTCAAGTATTTATTCGTAAAAAAGTATTTTGTTTTTCTTTATACTTTGTATTGCACTGCATTTCTATTTACACTTCGTATTTAATATTTAGATGTTTTTTTTAGGTCTATGTTAAATGCCAGGGGGTAGCCATGATCTATTGCTCCTCCTGGCACCGTTTTTGTAGTGTAGTATAGTAGTTCGTAGGTAGTGTTGTAAGTAATTTTGTTATTGTAACTTTTATATTGAGTATATATAAAAAAAATTGATGCATAAAGATATGCCTAACGATTCTGATGCTTTACATCAATATATAATCCTGTAGAACACATTCCACGTTTGCCAATACCCATGGTTTATGATGATTTAGTTAACAGACAACTTCGATTAACCTTGAACTTTTGTGGCTTCAACAAACGTTGTTGTATTATTTACACCCACTTCAGAACAAATGATTTTGCTTTTGAGGAAACTTTCCTATCACCCAAGTTAAGAACTTCGTACTATGAATTGCACAAAATACATTGTTGATTAGAGCAAATGTTTCGTTTCCTTTTGTGCATACTATGAAAAGCATGATGGATGTTCCTGTCATTATGATTCAGTGCAAGAATCCCGGGGAGTAAATTATTTGTGGATCGACGGGAGTCTGCCGACCGACTTTCAGGAAGGTACCTTCTTCTAATTTCCGAAACTTGCTTTCATACCCACTTTTATGATTAATTTTGGCAGAAAACTACCCAGTTTAAACTTTTTTTTCAATCTTGGCCAAACCAACCTATGTTTAAGGAAAGTCTGCCAGAACATGACTCGAAACCCACCCATATGGGCATATGAGAATTTTGGTCCCGAAAACCCACCCATATGGGCGGCACCTACCCGTACCCTCAGCATGTTATGTATCCCCCCGAGTTCATGAATGCGCAAAGTATGACCCACTTTGAGCATTTCTCTGCACTCTGCAGTGCAATATTTGCCTGTTTTATCAATGTTATCTCCACCTTTATTATTATTTTTCCAGGAATATATTGACGATAGCAATTTTCTACGCACTGCCTGTTATTCAACTTGTATTAACATACCAAAGAGTTGTCAACACAAGCGGAGACCAAGATATTTGTTACTATAATTTCCTTTGTGCAAGACCTCTTGGTGTTCTTAGGTAAATTTGCTAGTTTTGTACTTTACCAGGTAACAAGGACAGAATTTGTGTTACAATAGCATTAGTTGTTTGATTGACACCTCAATTCAAGGGGTTAGTGATTGCAGACAAAGAAATTTTCTCAACCAGTAAATCAAAACATTCACGGCGGCTAAAGTACTGCAAAATCTCCTTTTGCAAGCGAAATATGGTTTTACGAGAAGTTACGTGCTTATAATGAGAAAAGAAGGGAAAGTCTAAAGTTCTGTCTGGCAGATTCTATTTATTTGATTCAGAAGCCGAGCAGAAAGCATTATAAGTATCGGGTGTTTAGGACTTAAGTGAAACAATTACCACACAGCTCCTCAATTAAATAAACAAAATCCGTATGACAGAACTTTGGATTCACCTTTCTTCTTTGGTCGCAAGCACAACTTGTATACCACATTACAAACCACATTTTGGTTGCACAAGGCGAGAGTTTGCCCTACTGGTTTCAGGTGCAACTTTTGCAGACGTGTTTGTTTTGATTCACTGGTCGATTGCATGAAAATTGGTTTCGTATAACCCCCTCGAGAGGTGAAATGCCCATTACGTATTCAAGGTACATTACTAAACGGAAAAACAATTCATATTTAAAATAAGCACCAGGTTTAATGATGTTTGATGAATAGGATCATATCATAATACGAAGCGTTCCCTTCTTCTGGAAATTTACAAGATAGAAGATCATTGAATAAATTCGTTTACTTCAAATGGAAACTTTTTCTCGCCGTGCAAAGAATATGAAAAGAGGCAGGATTGATTCGGAACGTCAATAAATTTAAATGAGTGTAGCAATGGAGGGTACCAGCAAGGAGGTCGTGCCTTTGTTCTTCAAAAGGATGCCCATGTTTTATTTGGTGGCCAACGGAAACACCGTTAGGCAAAGAATTGATAGATTACCTAACAATGTTTCTCATTTACTAGGTTTTTACTGAGTCGAATACTAGTGACTCTGTCATTTACTTTATTCATTCATACTCATTCATTTACTCATATTTATATTATTTATATTTATTTATGTTTATATTTATCTTTATATCTATCTATATTTATATTTATTTATTCATTCATTTACTCATTCATTTCAGCGCATTCAACAATGTGTACAGCAATATTGGCTATGTTCTACTTGGAATACTATTTCTTCTTTTGGTTTTACGAAGGTATGTTGTTCCTTTTTTGTGCCCAGTGGTATTTCTTGGGAAAAAGTGGGTAAGGCAAAATATGAATGAATTTCATAAAAACCTTCAGATACAGATTCTCTCCGATTACATCTGTTAGAGCTACGGCTCTTGAAGTACCAAATGTTGATTAAGCAATGAGCATTACCTGTTTTGCCCCCTAGGCTACCAATGTTACCCTTGCAAACTCTCTTTTATGATGAAATTGATCGTCATTTAGACAAATGATTAAGAGGGGGTGTTGTTGGCAGGGTCGTTGCGAGAATTTGGAGGCCCTGGGACAAAGCTGTGAAATGAGGCCTCCTGAGAGATAAGCGTGCTAAAGACAGGGAACTATCTTACTTTATGAGGCCCCTAGACCCCGAGGTGCTAGGGGCAAATTGCACACTCTGCTCCCTCCTCTTGGGGGCCCTGGATTTAGGGCTTTTGTTTAGCCAAGATGCCCAACCTTGAATTTTGCTCAAGTTCCTGTTCACAGCAAATGTAATTTTAATCTGAAATTTGTTCTACTTAAATCAATCATACCAGCTTCCGTTTTGGGTGCATGGTTTCGCTTTGGAGATGTTTAATTTCATGAAATTGAAATGAAATTTTCAATCAAATCAAAATTCCTGTAAAAAAGACAAACTGTTTGCGGAAAGATAATACGTCTTAAATCCATCTTGTAGAGACCGTCTTGGAAAACAGTATTATGTGAAAAATTCAGAACTCGAAAGTGTAAGTGCAGTTTTGGCTTCTTTTTTCATCAAACTTGGAATTCTGTACTCATTTAATATATTTTATCTGCTTTGGTTAACCAGTAATGGAAATCTAATCAAAATCAGAGATTTATCAAGCGCATAAGGGACAGTTCAGCAAAGATAATCTTTTTACCATTCTGTTGCTAGGATATTAGCGCACGATTACTTGTTATGAATTTGATAACATCCTGTGTACTGAGTCCCTCAAAAACATGTTGGAATTTGTGTGGCACGGAAAATTTCCTTGTGAATTCTCATTATGCTGAATGGGTGATAGTTCTAGTTCAAACTTATACAGGGCATGAATAGACCTTTAAGCTATTCTAAAAAAAGAAGCTAGATCGAACGATGTTCATCTCATTTTGTAGAATATTTGAATGTGTGCGATAGAGCAGAAACTGCGCACGCATGCGCGAAAACTCGTATCTTTGAGCCCCCCTAGCTCCATGCAACAGATCCCAAAATTAGGCAACACTTGATATTTTCTTCCTTAGACCTAAAACTCTTGATTTATCATTTCAAAAAGCTTATCTGTCCAAACGCTTCCTTATCACAGATTGATCGATGACGTTATTTTACGCAGTTTCTGTTCTGTCAATGTGTACAATAGTGATAGAAGCTCTAACGCCACTCGATCGAGCCTCGTGTTTCAAAATGTATAAAAATAGCGCTCGATCCAGGCAATGTTGCCGAACAGCTAAAAGGTCTATTGTCTTCCTGCGACCGAACCAAAACGGCACTCTAACACTGGAAAGTATTTCATTTCATTTCATTTTATAATATTCATACAGGGTAAGTATTCAAGTTATGCTAACATTGATTTACAAACTGCCCTGTTACAAAAGAAAAGCTACAAAATTACAGTAAAGATAAAAACTATTTAAAATACGTAAAATTAAAGGAAAGGTGAGACAATGCTCGGGATTTGTTATTTTTCAGTGACGATTTGAAGTGGGTAAAAGTATTGGCCATCTTACTTTCTCTATTTAAATCATTCCAAAGTTTTGCTCCTCTATACGAGAAGCATTTTTGGCCACATGCGGTTTTTAGAAGAGGTACATAAAGGTCAGTGCTGGTGTTACGAAGCTGTCTAACACAGGTTTCAGATAACCTTTGGAACAGTCCTGTAAGATACTCGGGCGCTTCGTGGTTTATGGACCTATAGACCATTTTCACTGTTTCTGTTTCTATGAGCTCTTTGACCGTTTGCCACCCCAACTGCCTGATGATAGGTGGTGCAGACATTCTGTAGGGGCTGTTTGTCACGATTCTAGCTGCACGATTTTGGAGCTTCTGAAGCTTGTTGAAGGCCTTTCAGCTTTCATAAAAAGGTCACTCTCTGTTGATAGTAGCAGTTTTTAGCTTTTTTTGTATGTGCATGTGTCAGATTGATAAACTAACATGCGGACGAATTTGGGACTCCATGACGGATACTATTAAAAGATATCTAAACTGAATGATGGAAAATCAAGTTCCCTACTGACCTGATATTTGTTATTTGCAATATAAACTTGAGATACAATCCAGCAGAGATACTTTTGCTTGGCTTTATACATTTTATATTTTGTATGAATAAGTGAGAAGCAGAGCATGAAAGTATACATTTTGAGCAATTTTCGTGAAGGACATTATGAACTGAACTTTCCTGCAACCCGCCGCTCTCCTCCCGCCCCAACTCACCTGGTTGGGTGAGTTTTCGTGCCGTGAACGTAGATATCAGTATCCAGAGTCCAATTCAGTTCTAACAGATGCTTGCTCTGCCGTGCACACCGTCGCATTCAGATCTCCGATCCACCCTTGTATGTACATATCTTTATATCCTCTTTATTCTTCCTTAGAAATATGGTGTTCCGAGGCATTATGGTATACTATATGCAATGGGTACGACAATTTATGCTTCAATTTATGCTTCAATTTTTGCTTGTGCTATGAGTCTCTTGTCGCAGAGTCTCGTTCCCTCTTTTCTTTTGTGCGCCCGTTTCACATTTGATGTTAGGCTTATGTAGTGTAAACGATTATCCATCCTGATTACAAACATATTTGCAAAATCAACGTCCAAAGATTTTGCACCATCATCACCATTATCACCCATGTTGGCCCGACATCCGGTGTGAAACCGGCACAAACACTCCATTCGCAACAAAGCCTTTCGTTTTTCTTTATATTTAGCACTTTGTATTTAATATTTAGATGTATTTTTTAAGTCCATGTTAAAGTCCAGGGGGTAGTCATGATCTATTGCTCCCCCTGGCACAATTTTGTAGTGTTGTATAGTAGTTCGCAAGTAGTGTTGTAGATAATTTTGTTATTGTAACTTTTATATTGAGTATAAGAAAAAATATGCTTTATCATGTGACCCGTTTAATAATCTAAGGAATGATCATGCTTGACTTCCTGACAAATGAGAGCTTCCTAGAGAGAAAATTGCAGCAATTTCAAGTTGGAATGCTGACTATTGTTTGAAGTCTTGCTTTGTCAATAGTGTTCAAGATTCGCGAATAGACCTTTCTGCTAGCCGCACCTTAAAAGGCCCTCAAGTTGCACTCACATCGTTGAGTTGAATTGTTGTTGCTGTTGTCAATCCACTAAGGGCCTTATTTCCCGAGAGCTGTAAAAATGACAGAAATGTCAATCGATGAGTGTCTGTCGCTTTGTCATCTGCTGGCCAGAATGTGCCTTAGTAGAGCATTGTGGTTTGGCGACTATGGCAAGAATGAAACTTTACCGAAGTACTGATACCTAGTTTTATGGTACAGGACCTCTAGAAAATTGATTTTCTAGGCATTTTAGACCCGGTGGTCGCGAGAAAAAAGTAGCAAGTGATTTAGGCCTAACAGCTAAATTCTTAAAAAACAATCCGAATCAGTTCGAATGTACACAATAGTGATAGAAGCTCTAACGCCACTTAATCGGACCTTTTGTAGAACAGTTGAAGGTTTAAGTGCAGAGCTAATCCGTTTCCACAAGGGTAGGGAAATGAGTCGTTGTTGTAGCATACAGGCAACAGCCAACGGCAAAACTAAGACATGTTCGGGCATCAGCAAAACTACGACATGTAAATGAGTCTACCCTTCCGCTATTCTAGAAAAGTGTCTGGATCAAGCGATACCTTGATACATTGTCATATGGGAAGTTTATTGAGTCGTATTTGAGATTCTGTCACTATTGTGTGCATTCGGGAATTCTGAAATTATCATTCGATTTAGATTGCTTCGTAGAATTGCGAGGTCTGTTATGTTGTTCCATTTCTTCTATAAAGAATTGCCGATTTTCCACAACTTATTCGCCGAAAGTGAATTTAAAGCATGCAAATTTTAGTGAGCATCTTTCAAGTGATACATTTTTTCACCAATCCCTTGCTTTTTTATCTCTCTCCGCTCTCAATCCGTGATGATGGAAAGTATCTCCATCTAACTTTTGCTGGTTTATGTTCAAGGTTTCGCTCTTATCATGGAAGGTGTTCTCAGTGCATGTTATCATGTCTGCCCCAATTATTCGAATTTTCAATTTGGTAAGTAACCGATGTTGATTTGTATGAATTTTTGGTTATAATGGAAAGACCATTATCCTGGCTAAATAATCTGGGACACTGGCAGATTTCTTTGTTTCGCGATGTTATCCTGAAATACTTAGGCGAAGAAATACGTTTTAGGACCTTCTGATCCCCCCTCCCCTCTAACTCTATGTTGAGATTGGCGTTTGATTCAATCAATATTGAAACAGGGAGAGCGGGGTGCATGTAATCAAAGACCGAAGTAGTGCAAGTTTGTGACTTGTCCCAAGTATTCTGGCCACGATTGCGGTCTTGACAATTACCCGTGATCTATTGAGCGATCAAAATTGTGCAATATCTTGAAAAAATTTTCAAACTTGATTATGTTTTTTGAAATAGAAAGGTTTCTTTTCAGGATTATTTCAAGGAAGAACTTTGTATCCGCTTTATCGGATTGGGAAAAGATAACGAAATTCATTCCATGAAAAACCTTACTTTGAACAATACCATAAAAGCTCTATTAAACCCTCCTCTCTATCAAGCCCCTCTGGAATCGAACCTATCCTCCCCTCCCCTCTGAGCCGAAATTTTAGGTAAGCGCCCTCTCTTTTAAGCCGCCACATATATCAAATTCCAGTACTTTCAAACGATTTTCTAAGGCCCCGTTTACACGAGATCGGATCCAAATGGATCCGTACCCAAAGTGTAACGGATAGGCCTTGCGTTTACACGGGACTCAACGGATCCGAACCCATTTGGATCTGCTATCCGTACCCAAACGGGATCACTTTCGAAGGTGATCCCGTTTGGATCCGATCCCAAAAAGGTCTCGTGTAAACGTGTGGGATCGGATCCAAACTGGTACGGATAGGGAGTGATACGATTAAACTGAAAATCCTTTGTTGACATTTCAAAGAAGGGAGTCAGAGATGAGACAGAGTCTATGAGAGTGCAAAATGTCAAAGAATCTGATTAAAATAAGAGAAAATGTTTAATAGAGCGCTGCTAAGAGTTCATAAAATCCAAATGGATCCGATCCCGTGTAAACGCGAACAGTTCTGGATCCGATCTCGTGTAAACGCTCCTCAAAAAGTGGATCGGATCCAAATGGATCCGATCCCATTTGGATCCGATCCCGTGTAAACGGGCCCTAAAGCTTGCATATTAGTTTTGATGGTATTTGGGATGGAGAATGTGTCGAATTTATGTATTTCACTTGTTAAATTGTATGTTGAATCCGCAAAATATGAGGTGAAAGAACTGAAAAGGCTATCATATGTATCCTCGTCATTTGATTTTGTAAGTAAGCCCTTCTCTCCAATAATACCCCCTCTCTAATAAGCCCCCTCTGGAATAAGCCCCCTCTAATAAGCCCCCTCTGGAATGCCCGAAATCAAATAAGCCTCCTGGGGGCTTAATGGAGCTTCTGCAATAGTAAGCTTTATTTTACCATTTTCTGTGAATTTGTAATTCTTAAACGTTGACGGAACATTGTAAAAACATGTTACCTAGTTAAAGATAGTTGTGGGGAACATATTGGATTTGAAAGTTATCTTGAAGAATGTTTCTTAGATCTTGTACCTAGGAGAAGCACGAAATCTCATTAATCAAGGCTATTTCTAGAGTATGCCATTTACTTTATCAACACTGATCTAAGCGGATAAAATTCTAAAGAGAAGGTTCAACAAGATTATTTTTGTCTTCGTTCGATATTTCAATATATTCTCTCAAGAACAAAATTGTATCATTGAAAGTTTAGCATGTGTTATTTGCATGTAGCATTTTTGAATGCAGATCTGAGGAACATTGGTCGGGAAGCGCAGCTTTATTATAAATTTGAGAACTAGGGCCACGACGAAAATCTTGAGGGTCATTGCAAAGAAAGACAAATCATTATCGACAGTTAAAATATCATGACAAATCCAGTTGTGTTTATAATGTTGTGATTATTCGACTAAGCCATGGTTGTGAACGTTTCGAGACGAGCTTGTCTCATCTTCAGCTAAATAAAAGTTACAGATCTGAGGAGTAACTGGATTGTTTTTAAAGAACGGTGTTAAGAACCCATTTTCTTTTCTCCAAGATAATATTTTCGCAATAATCTTTTCACAAGATTTTTTAGTTTTTAACTTTTAAGCACATAGTGTAAACATTTTACTTTTAACAGCGAATTTATGTTGCCTTTTCTAACTTTCAACCACAAAAAGTTGTTTTTGAAAGTACACCCTAGTGCACATTAATTGAATCAAGGATAGTCTGGCGACATTTGTTGTCAAACACAATATTTTCTGAAATCTTTCTACTATGTTCTCCACATGTCTCACTGTAGATGCCACAGACACAAGAACAATCGAACTGATTTTAATGACTAATTTTGCGTCATCGCAAATCCTGCGTGGCATAAAAGACTTCTCTGCCTACATTTCATTTATTGACTGTTCTATTTTTAGACACAGCATTCATGTATATCATTGGTCTTCTTGGTGGGTTAAGGCTGTATCAGACACGTCATCATGATGTTGTTATTAGTGGACATCTAGCGTACACATCGTTTGCATTAGTTATCTTCACTTCAGTTATTGGCGTGGTACGTATGACAGTGATCTTCCTTATTGACGTGTCTGTTTCGACTAGGATACCATGCACGTCCCATCATGTGGTTGGCCATACCGTGATATTGTCATGAATGAACATGTAACGTACACATCGTTTGCATTAGTTATCATTACTTCTGTTAGTGTTGTGGTACATATAATGGTAATGAAAGCCGACTGTGCGGAAAATGCGAAGAGACTAAAAAGAGAGAGTTTCCGGAGTACAGCATTTTCTAGACCGTTTGTTCTAGAGAGAGAGTCTCCAGAGTATCCGCACTGTAAAGAGAGAGACTAGCAGCTAATCCAGTCCGACTATTCAGTGGGCATAATATTATCGCATTGCAGTCGACAGAATCTTGCGGTTATTCGTAGGACTTCAATATGTTTATATCAGATTTATTATTCATGGAATCGTATCGCCATGGCGCCATCTTGTTTGTAATCCTTCGTACTATGAAGTCACAAGATTGCTGCTAGCTAGTGTGTAGTGTTTAGATGCAGGAGAATTTGATCCAGAAGTTTAGACCTTTTTCGAACGATCCCGAGATGAAGCATTTAGATGAAATGATTTGTAACTTGAGAATAATTTAACCGATTCGAGCCCACCAAATTTTATTATCCAAGCTGACATGTTAGCCACACAAGAATAATTCGCTTTCAAGTAATTCAGCAGAGTTAAATGCAGGACCAGGGGACATCTAGATACCATAAAATACGCGTGGAAGAACCTGCAATTTTGTACTACAGTCTGAGTAGCTCCTTAATATTGGGTATTTTGTCGGAAATAAGGCTGTCAGGTTCTTAAATAGGCCCTGTTTTTATTCAGAGCTCTTAGGAACTTCTTTTGTTCAGATACAGACTTCAAGCCTATTATTCACTGTCTGTTCACAGGACCGAAGTTCATGAGCTCGTGTTCACAATAGAAGTTTGTGGAAGAATCAGATATTTTCTAGAATCCAATGAAAAGCTCTCAGAGCATTTTTAGAGTTCGTTGCAGTATGCACATAAGGTGTTATTTTTAGAGTTCTTTGCAATATGCACATAAGGTGTTATGACTTTGCATAGGTTTAATGACTATGCAACTGAAGTTCGATGATCTCTACAAATAACAATTTATTTCAAATTTCAGGTTGAGTGGGTTCTGATATAATGCGGGTCTAGTTTCAAAATTTCAGCCTGTAGGTTGTTAATTACTAGGTTCTTAAATATAAGGGTTTGTAGGGTATAACCTACTGTGCTTTATGTTCTCGATCGTTGAAAACGATTGTGATAGAAATGGCACATACCCCTGTCTTTTTCTTTTCTTATATCAGATCACAACTTTGCCTTGCATTTGCTTTGAAGACTCTATTGAGTATGTAACAATAAATAAGGGCAGATTTTGTAATACAATAGCATCAGTCGCTTTGGTTCGCACCTCAATTCAAAGCGATTAGCGAATGCAGGCGAAAGAAATTCTTTCAAGCAGAAATTCAAAACAAACGAAGCCGCAAAGTTGCCCTGAAACCAGTACGGCAAACTCTCGTTTGGTGCGGGCGAAGGGAGGTTTTTAAGAGGAGATATGTGCTTAAAAAGAAAGAAGAAGGGTAAATCTAAAGTTTTGTCTCGCAGATTTTGTTTATTTAATTCAGGAGCTGAGGAGTGACTGCGCACATCTGAGCAATCAATATGCAAAAACTGTAATGCCCCCTGCTCGGTTTCTGAATCGAATAAACAAAATCCGCGAGACAGAACTTTAGATTTACCCTTATTCTTTCGTTATAAGCACACACCCTCTCTTAAAAACCTCCCTTCGCCCGCACCAAACGAGAGTTCGCCGTACTGGTTTCAGGGCAACATTGCGGCTTCGTCTGTTTTGAATTTCTGCTTGAGAGAATTTCTTTTGTCTGCATTCGCTAATCGCTTTGAATTGAGGTGTGAACCAAAGCGACTGATGCTATTTTATTACAAAATCTGCCTTTGTTGTATGTAACCAGAAATGTATCGGCCTGAAAACGTTTTAACATTTTTTATTCACCTGCTAAGCTGTCTCACTGTGGCAATATATATATATATATGATATAAAGTGAACGGTCATAGAGAAGAAGAGGGACAACATCTTTAGAGAGCAGGCATCAATTTGGTCTTTTGCGCTTTTTATTTTACATTTCAGTAACAGAAGCAACAACGCCAATAACATAACACTAGGCAAACATCTGACTACGAATGAAACACAACGAAATCATATAACACCAACAACAACAACAACAACAACAAAAACAACAAGACTGTGAAGACACACAACCGACGTCATAGGACAAGAAATCCCACAACAACAACACATTATAACGACAACATCGCACTGCGAACAACGCCAATGAAAAGAACCGAACCGAACTGAAAGAACAGGGTAAAGGTACACCCGGGGTGGCCTAGATTCAGGGAATCAGCCACTGGCATAGAAGCACCGTACATAAAATTGGAAAAGCGAAGCTCGAAGAACGATGAAAGAAGATCTGACGTCAAAAGACAAAGCAAAAAACACAACACCAGGACACTCGACCGACTCCTACAACGACCATGACTCAACTGAAAGCGACGAAAACGAGGCCAGAAACAAAGATAACATACGACAAGAACATTTTAACCTTATAAGGACAAAATAACACTTGCAAATTAATTAACCTTATATGAACATACAACTTACTATAAATAGAGGTTGATACCTCGAGTTAATCAGTTGCTCTGAAGATGCCCTAGTGGGCGAAACTAGTTAGCACTGAAATATAAAATAAAAAGCGCAAAAGACCAAATTGATGCCTGCTCTCTAAAGATGTTGTCCCTCTTCTTCTCTATGACCGTTCACTTTATATATATGATATATATATATCACTATTTTGCAGGTATTCCGATCGAAGACATTTTGGAGTATTTTTCTGGTTCTACATTTACTGACATGTTTTTATTTGTGCCTGCAAATATATTACATGGGCAGAGTAAGAACAGGTAAGATGTTTTTATTCTGTAATAAACATAGACACCATCTGTATCTGTAGTAAGAACATCTGTATAGCTGCTGCGGGGGCTGGAAGGGAGGTGGAGGTCAAGCAGCTGAGGTCTTACAGCCGTGTTGACAGAAACATTAGGGACTTTAAGCAACCAGGACGGCGACTACAATGGCAACGCAAATGTTCCCTTTGTTTCCGAACTTCAGCTTGAAAAGACTCCTTGTTTTCCCTGCGAATTTGCTTCCCTTGAGAGTCTATGAAGTTGTCCTTTGTAACTGCACAACTTGGAAATCCTATTTCTAACGTGCTGTTCTTCAGATCTGGATCTTCAAAGTGAAACTCAGTCATTTTAAATGCTAATTATCAAGGAAAAGGAAGGCTCCAAAGTATTTAGATGAAGAAGGAGGTTTTGTCTTGGCTTGTTTAGGAACATGTGGAGGTAACTTGTCAGGGGTGGAAAAACTAGCGGACCACAGCACCAATGGTCCCAGAAATTTTTCAGGTCTCCAGAAAGAATGAAAAGGAGAAAGGAAAGGGGATAAATACGGAAAAGTGAAAAAATGGAAAGTCAGTTTTTTGTCAAAATTGTAAAGGCTTAATTGACAGCCGTTATCAAATAGGTTGTTACCAGACCTAGGAACTTCACACAAAAAATATCATTAACAAGTCTTGAAGTGGGCAGCCAAAAAAACAACGAAATTTGCCCAAAAAGTATATTTACGATTGTGATTAAGACAGATAATCAGTCCTCGATTCTGTCGTATTCCTTACATATCGTGACCTGTCAAAAATGGGCACTTTTTGAAGCGATTCACACAGAAATTTTTTCCAAGACTTGTTTTGGTCCCAGAAAATAGGAAATTTTTTCCACCCCTGTAACTTGTGGGAAACTATACTCGGTTGTATCATACAAGACGACGATCTGGCTGGCATTGCCGTCCTAGTTGCATAATGTCCCTATTTTTGATATAGATAAGCGTGCTTGTGTCCTAGCCTTTCACGGTGCTAGGAGGATATTCATATAGTACTTATGCTTTGATAGAGAAGTAGCTTTGCAGTGTGTATTATGCTCTTTTCGCGAGATGTCATCTGCGTTATGGCGACGTCATTTGTAGTAGCTGATTTAAAACAAAATTACCTGCTCTTCAACGTCTTCAATCCCGAGCATGGTCAATAATAGAGAATGCAAAAATTAAAGATCGTTGATCTTGTTCCTAGCTAAATGTAGAAAATATTGACCGTTATGACAGGGACGTGATGACCAAGAAGATCATAAACAGATTGTGCCCTGAAAACGTTTTTGATAAATACTTGCCCAGATCATGCTTTTCTTCGTGCAATACGAGAAATTCTCTGGATCTTCAAATCCCTAGATGCAGGACAGAATTTTTCAAAAAGAGTATCTTTGAAATTCTTGAATGATACACCTTCCACGATTTGTGAGTTACCGAGTTAAAATCGTTTAAAAAGACGAAGAAAAACGCATTTTAAAAGCCAGACTCATTTTAGAATACGACTCCCTGGAACAGGAGCAGATTAAGAAATTTTAGGCATTGTAGGAATTTAATTGTAAATCATTGCAATTACAATTATTAAATCAATTTTTGATTATTATTAATCACAATTATTAGATTTAGTAATTGTAAGCAAGCTTTTTATATTAATTGCTGAAGGGTTTTTTCGTGCATAAATAACCTTAATTGAAATTGAAATGAAGGACTAGCATGAAGCGTATGTATGCACAACGTAAAAGCTGGCTATGTCCCTATTGAAAAGGCGTACAAAGGGGAGTCTAAAACTGAGACAAGTTTCCAAACGTATTTTATGGTATCTGTGATGTCTTTTACGGGAACAGCGAAAGAAATGTAGGCACTCACAAAACCAAGGAATACAACCCTCGATATTTTTCTAGACCAGATCCACTCTGAAAAAAATGTGTGAAATGTTTTTCTGAGGACTCCAATAGCCCAATAGTTTGCTGGGCCCACCTGAATAAAGTTCTTTATTTCTGCTGTCCCCTTCCCTTGTCGTTTTCTTTGCTTTATCTCTCCGTTTCGTCATTTTGTTTCAGCGTTTGCAGACATGCTTATGCTAACAAAGAAAGATTTGGGCAGAGGACCAGTGTTCAAGGTATGCGATATTTTGTTCTGAATCTAAAGGAGAAACATAAAACTGCTTGAGTCAGTTAAATTTAGAAAATTATACAGAGTCTGCCATTGAAGAGTCTGAGTCAAGCGGGCAGCTGCCCCCGTTGCCCTGATAGTACAGGTAGGGCTGTCCAAAGGAAAGATTATAACTATTCGAATATTCGGTGCTAATTTTACCGAATATTCGGTTATTCGGCGAATAGGGGTGTGGCTAGGCTGTGGTCCTGCCTGAACAATTTAAAATCTTTGTATGATGGCAAATATCAATCTGTGCACAGCAAAATTGTCAGGAAAGGGCCTGCCCCTGGTCCAGCTGCAGTCCTGGCCTGCCAAGGTACCACAACTGACTGAAACTTGCTTTATCAAACAGCAGACGTCACTTAGGAAATCCTCAACGCAGTTTGCCCTTAAAAATAGCAATACAATCAAGTAAGGCAGAGAAATACAACAGGCTAACAGGCTAACAATATTTCATTGTTTTACAAAATAATGTGCCTCCCACTGCCCTTTGTCTCACTTTCTACCCATTGTCTGGACAAGAAAATTTGATCTATTCGATCAGTCACACTATTCACAATATTCGCTATGTCAATCTATTCGGTTTCTTTGACTGATCATTTGCATTCCAACCAGTCGACTGGTCATTTTATCCGAATAATTGATCTATTCGACTTGTCATACTATCCGAATACTCGCATTATTCGGACTATTCGGTTGGCAGCGAATAATCGTTTCGCTTCACTGCTATTCGAATAGTGATCAGATAACCGAATAGCGATGATTAGACCTTCGGTGGACAGGCCTAGTACAGGGGCAGGAAATGCCCTTTTCAAAAAAAACCTTTTTCGTATATACGCTAAATCTGAAACTTTTGACCTATTGAGCTTCTGTAGATACCCTCCACCTCTGGCAAAGTATGGTTTTCAGGTTATTAAAGAGTTGAAGAGTATACAACAGGTTTTTAGGATAAGAATTTTCCTGTGAACTGCTGGAAAGTGATTGGGAAAGTTGTGTATCAGTTCTCCAATTTTGCAGTGCTCTTTTTGATTGGCTGCCCACTGCTTCTTCTTCCTTTCGACACCTCTGGACTCTCCTTATTGCCACAACAGAGATACCGTTGACAGCCAAAGGATGCCTCGAACCCAGGTAGCTACAGTAAGTTGATCATTGTGCAGTGCAGATGGGGCTAATATAAAAGAATGTAATTTTATATTGAGAGAGGATGGATAGATTTATTAAAGTAAGTCCCCGCGTGTAATAATAGACAAATAAGAAACTTTAGCCTGCCATCATATAGAACATTTTCTCCTTTATCAGAAAGTAGCCAGCAAGTTCGCCTTCGATTGCTCACATCAGACTGATGACTTTCGGCTAAGTTTTGCTCCATTGAATTGAATTTTTATTTACTGTCATAGTCATTCCGCTAAAACTTTGTTGAAGCGGAATGGGTATTGTTGGCGTATCGTTGGGGTAAATGGAGCGAAAACAAGGGCTCATGTAATAAGTCTATAAAAAATCCAAAATAGAGCTGCCAGAATTGTAACTGGCAGCCCATACGATGCATCTGCTGCTCCGATAATTCAGAATCTTGGATGGTCAACTATCAGTAATCTTGTAAGAAAGGAGACAGCCACGCTAACTTACAAGTCTTTAAATTCGCTTGCACCAGACTACTTGAGAAAATTATTCGCAAAATGTTCGGATGATAGAGAACGGTTTCTGCGTTCATCAGAAACTGATCTTAAGATACCGCTGCTAAAAACGATCAATGGCCAAAAGGCCTTTTCTTATCGAGGTGCAAAACTGTGGAACAGTCTAGAAAGAGCTACTAAATTGGCCCCCTCCCTGAAAATCTTCAAAGATCATCTATAGTCGGGGACAACTCTTATTTCATCTTTACGTTCTCTTTTTATAGCCTTAGTTATATGAATTGTAAATTGTAAATTAGGTTAGGTTAGTAAATTTCTTTTGTTATTAGTATTAGTACTTATTTTTATCTTTTAAAACAGGTCAGGTTGAAAAACATATATATGTATGAACCTTTAACCTGTATAAATATTATAAAATGAATGAATATTATTATTATTGTTGTTATAAAATGAAAAAGCCTAGCTTAGATGAGAAAATTTTACTTGGTAACATCACACATCTCGAAGACCCAACAATTAGATTAACGTCTGCAAGGTATGGGATGGGAATCGAATATTTTACGTTCCATTCTGGCCATGATTTATGTGGCATTGAAGTTTACATTGTAACGTTTAGAAATAGAATTTAATTTCAATGGCAAGTGAATTATAGACCAGAATAAATCAGGAATCCTTGTTCTCAAACATGCTCCTTACAAGCATTTTCCTAATTTCTGGGTCTAAATGATAAATGACTTTCCAAACAAAATTTTCTCATCTAAGTTAGCCTTTGACTGATAGATTAACTAACATTTTAGTTCTGAATATCGGTCACACACTTTTCATTCCAAAGCCTGCAAAACGCGTAACTCTTTATTTTTACTCACCCGGTATACACTTTTAGAATTGTTTTTTCTTGTATATTTGATGTTTTAACACAAGAAAATTATATATGATTATTTTAGATCTTTAATTCTTTTGACCCATGTAAGTTCAGGATATCCTTGGTAGATTCATTGGATTTATCATATTTAGTGTGTTCCAAGAATTGAACAATGCTTTTTGATGGAGGGAGACATTCCATATGAAAATAAAGTTTCATATTGGACCTATAAAGGCCCGTTTGCACTGCTCAATCAGCTGCTGAATCAAATGAATAAAGTCTTTTACTACCGGTTTATTCAATGAAAAGGTCTGGCGTTTGAAAAAAATGCATCTCTCTGAATATCAAAGCAATAATATTGACAACTGTCTTGTTATTCCCGATATGTCGAATTAGGTTCACTAATTTACCCTTCTTTGATCGGCCCTTCCTTCCAGTCGTAATGGGAGATTGTCTGCACAGGACCCCTTTCGAAAATTTGCAAAAGTTAGCAAAACCTAGCCTATGCGTAAGTAACCAAAGTCTGCTCGCAGGCCAGCAAAAACAACAAGCAAGATTTCCCTTTGTTCTCCTTCCTAGCAATAATGATACTTGGATGTGTTCATGCATTTTGCATGTTGGGAGAATGGAATCGCCCAAGATATTCATACTAGGGAGAAGACTTTTTTAATCCCCAAAGGGGATAGTACGTGCTAAAGCGTACTTAAGTCAGCAAGGGCAGATTTTGTAATACAATAGCATCAGTCACTTTGGTTCACATCTCAATTCAAAGCGATTAGCGAATGCAGACAAAAGAAATTCTCTCAAGCAGAAATTCAAAACAAACGAAGACGCAAAGTTACCCTGAAACCAATACGGCAAACTCTCGTCTGGTGCGGGCGAAGGGAGGTTTTTAAGAGATGTAATGTGCTCATAATGAAAGAAGAAGGGTAAATCTAAAGTTCTGTCTGGGGCATTTTGTTTATTTGACTCAGAAACCGAGCAAAGGGCATTGCAATTTTAGCATATTTATTGCTCAGATATACGCAGTCACTGCTCAGCTCCGGAATCAAATAAACAAAATGCCCCAGACAGAACTTTAGATTTACCCTTCTTCTTTCATTATGAGCACATTACATCTGTTAAAAACCTCCCATAGCCCGAAACAAACGTGAGTTTGCCGTACTGGTTTCAGGGCAACTTTGCGGCTTCGTTTGTTTTGAATTTCTGCTTGAGAGAATTTCTTTTGTCTGCATTCACTAATCACTTTGAATTGAGGTGTGAACCAAAGCAACTGATGCTATTGCATTACAAAGTCTGCCCTTGTTACTTAAGTCATCTCTGTGAGGGAATCATATCAGGGACGCTCTTTGCTCGCAATTTTAACATATTTTCAAAGACTTCTCGAAGGAAATTATTTTCGAAAGTTCCTTATTGAATCAGAACGGATTGACCGATTTCATTCATGAAAAATTCTAAATAAAATTTAACATTTTTGCTATTTATTCAGATATCGCAGAATATCATTGCTTATATACTCAGGGAGCCGTAGCCTTTCAAACGCTGGGCCTCACCCGGTACTTGAAAGTTTTGGTTGCACTGTAGTGTCTTTTTTTGAATAATGCTGCGTGGATATTTTCGTCATCTGTAGCGTTGTGGTTTTTAATTTCAGGATCGATTTGTTCTTCTGTTTGTGTTCATGGTGGTCAACGCAGGACTGTAAGTATGCGCTTTTCTCCTTTTTCAATCATCAGGTGTAATCTAGAGAGTGAAAGGGGAGGATTACCACCCAACGATGAACTTCACAGGACTTCCTTTCACTTTTTGACATGGATTACGAATCTGGGCGAACAAGGACAGATTTTGTAAGACAATAGCAACAGTTACTTTTGTAGACACCTAAATTCAAAGAGATTTGCGATATTGCAGACAAAGGAAATTCTCTCAACTAGTAATTCAAAGCAAACAAAGCCGCATAGTTTCTCTGAAACCCAGGAAGCTAGCTCGCTTATTGTGCGTTCCAGAAATGGTTTTTAAACGCAATTATGAGGTTATATCGAAAGAAGGAGGATATATCTAAGCATCTATCACGGGCATTTTATTTTTTTTGTTCAGAAGCTGAGCAATAAGTGCTTGATTATACCCAAAAAATACGAGAATTGAATCGCCCCCAACTCGGTTTCTATACCAAACAAATAAAATGCTTGCGGTAGATGTTTAGATATATCCTCCTTCTTCCGATATATGCTCATGTTTGCTCAAAAAACCACTTCTGGAATGCACAACAAGCGAGATAGCTACCTGAGTCTCAGAGAAACTTTGTGGCTTTGCTTGTTTTGAATTCCTGGTTGAGAGAATTTCCTTTGTCTGCAGTCGCAAATCGCTTGAATCAAGGTGTCAACAAAAGCAACTGATGCTATTGTCTTACAGAACCTGTCCTTGTTATCTGGGTGTTGATCGACAACCTTACAGAGCTCTTTCGAGATACAGGGAGTCTAGGCTAAAAGTTCTTGGATTTTTACCAAAAAATGGTAAATGCATCAGAAATAATGATACTATTGCGTCTTTGGCAATAGAGGCTATTAATTTGTAGTAAATGCTTAATATATAGATATTATAATGAAAGGGGTTCATTGAGGGGTCAAGGGGCTCCTTAAGGGGTCATGCTGAAAATATAAGATGATGAAGAAAAGCTTTTTAATGTGGTCCCTAAACGCCAAAAACTGACTTAGCATAAGGTTGTCCCCTGAAGTCTCTCGTAGTCTAGAATGAGGTTGTCTCCCAAAATGCTCCCTATTCACAGTTCACCTCCTGGACTAGTGTGATCGAACAGACCGCACACTTTACAATACAATAAGAACCGCTGCTCTGAGAAAAGTCTAAGACTGGCCTGGTAGCCCACTACTGAGAGATTTTAACGATCATCAGAATCTGGGTGCTGAAAGTTTCTCTACAGTTCTGCAGAAAGTTCCTCAACGGGGGGTGGGAAAATATTTTAGTTTCTGGAACCAAAACAAGTCTTGGAAAAGATTTCTAAAACAGCATTAACTTTTTGAAGATCATGATATGTGTAAATTGAATTGGACAAATTTTGAAGATTAGTGTGGATCACAATCACAAATGATACTTTTTGGGCAAATTTTGTCGATTCTTCTGCTGACCATTTACTTGAATTACAAACTGTGCTTTTCGCGTAAATTTCCTTGGCCTGGTAACATCCTAAATTGATTGAATAACAATCGTCTTAACCCCTCTCCGCTTTTCATTGGTTATCCACTTTCCCTTCTTTCATTCCTCGTTTTATTTCTGTCTTGAGACTTGAAAAAATATCTGGGCCAATTTGCACTGTGTTCCACTATTTTGCCCACTTCTGTTCCTCAAGGTCGTGTTGTTCTTTTGGGTAGGGATCTCTTGTCATTCCAGGACATTTCATTTAAACCAAGGTTATGTTTATGCATCACTCAAGCACTGCCGAGTGCAAACAAGAAAGGAGGCAAATGAAACTAAAGTCCATGGAGTGATACTTTATCCAGTGCTCGAGTTTGTTAATTTTTGGTTATTGGAGATGAGGTTCTTGTGAGGGTTGTTGCTTACATACCTGGAGGGGGGGGGGGTACATGATTTGTAGATAGACTGGGTCTGCTGCCTGATTATCATCAGAAAGGTACCCTCTTCTATCTACCAAGACTTACCTTTGTACCCACTTTTATGATTAATTTTGGCGGAAAACTACCCTTTTTTCACTGTTTTGTGCGAATTTCTGCCTAGCGCACTCACGAGGGAAATATGACGAAAAAGAACCCTTTGTTTAGGGAATTTTGGGCTCAAATACTTCAAATATGGGCGGCAGATACCCGTACACCCTCAGCATGTTATGTACCTCCCCCATGTCACATACTAGCGCAACGGGATTTGTCAAGTGTGAATACCAGGCGTAAATGGGGCACGCATTGTGGGTTGTAGTGGATCAATGTGCTGTTTCATTTCAATCTTGGAGGGGACTAGCGCGAACGCAGGTCCCCACTACCAGAAATTATACAGTCGAGTTACCCACGTTTGGGGTAATCGCAGGGGTCAGCCAAACCTAACTGCAATGGAAAGGCCTCACCCTGGAGGAACGCCCTCCTTGATCAGCGTGTCCTCCCTGTCAGGTAAGTATGATGAAAGTAGGTCACAAAGTCGACTAGTTTCTCATAATGGATGAATTCTTTGCGGTCATGTCAATTGCAACGCACGCGCAGTTCATTCAATCAGAGCACACGAGCACCTGCAACACAA